>VDFB02058242.1:556889025-557152509 GCA_007258455.2 Sequoia sempervirens
ATTTAATTAATTCATGTTCTTTGATTCTTCATGATTATTTAATAAATAAATTTTTATTTATTTATTAAATAATCATGAAGAATCAAAGAACATGAATTAATTAAATAATTATGAATTATTTAATCAATAGCTGAATATGGACCAAGGACATAATTAAATGTATTAATTATGCTAGGACGAAAGTGGTAAAAATGAAGCTTGCAGGCCTAGGTCATTTTTAGGTGTCTACATTTAGCACTTGGAACTCAAATCAATATAAGTTTAGCTTATCACCCAAAGATAGATGGTTAAAGAGAAAGGATAAACCAAGTTCTTGAAGATTTTTTGAGGATGTATTACATGGATCAACAATACAAGTGGGAGGAATATCTTCTACTTGTGGAGTTTTCATACAATAACTCCTATCATTTTGCAATAAATATGGCTTCATTTGAAGCATTATACGAAAGTAAGTGTAGAACTCCTATAAGCTTGGATAAGCTAGAAGATAGGATTAGCCTTGGACCAAAAATGTTATCAAAAATGGAGGAGCAGATCAAGTTGATAGGAAAATATTGGAGGAAGCAAATGATAGATAGAAAAGTTATGATGATGCCAAGTGTACACCAAGATAATTGTTAGCTAGATAAAAATTTCTTTTGAGGTTCAAACCCTAGAAAAGTTCCATAAAGTTTGAAAAATCATCCAAACTAGCCCCTAGATTTTTGGGTCCCTTCAAAGTCATGTCTCATATTTAAATAAGTATATAACTAATTTTAATCATATACTTGACTGGAATGAACTACAAGTATAGGATCTAGGAGTGGTAATGATTGATCCTCTCAAGGTGCTCGAAGTACACAAGCTCCGCTTACATAAAAGAGAGGTTACTCAATGCAAGGTCTAGTGGGACTAGTATGTCTAGGACACTACCACTTGGGAAGATTATAATGAATTTTATTAGAATTTTCCTCATTTATTTACTATTTTTCAATAGTTAAGAGAAAACTTGTTTTAATATCTTATTATGATACCCTGAATCATCAGGGGCGATGATCCTTATGGGGGGAGATATGTCACACTCCAAATTTTGATTTGCAATTACTTTTAAATTTTATGTTAAAAAAAATTTCTTGACATGAATGGATGATATTACGTTAGTTGATATCTAGATGAAATTATAATCCAATAAAAAATGTTTTGATTGTTATGGTTATTACTTTTAATTAATGATTATGATTCGTGCCTAATAACAGACTGACCATTTTGATGGCCTTCTAAGTTGAATGTAGGAATAGAATTACCCTCCCAACTGGAGAAGGAGAGTATCACCAGAGAGAATAGTATAGACATTGGTAAACAAATGGGTAAATGCAATTGTTGAGTTGATCACACACTCATGTAGTATGTGCGTCAAAGTCTGAGTAAGTTGTCAAATTCTACCCTATGGTGTCCAAGAGTCCATATTCGTGTGGTTTGATCATCTGGTTAATTTGTAATCATATTTGAACATTGATTTAGACTTTTGCAATGGTCAAGAGGAGATATTATTGTGTCTAATCATCTTTATGATTTACCTATTATTGTAAAGGTTTATTTTGATTATTATTTAAATGGATTTTTAAAAATCTATATATATAAATGAGTATAAATATAAATATATGTATATAATAAATATATTGTTAATATTAATGTAAATGGCTTGTTAAGGGAAGTCATGGTTGTTATAAGGTGATTACCTTGTCATTGAATGCATGTTACAGGAAATAAATAAAAGAAAACAACTTAAACCTCATGTGGAGGCTTATTGCCATCATCGATGGCTATATACTTGGCATGAAAGAAGTCTTTACTACATCCTTTATGGCATAGTGGAGGGTTGCGAGAATAACTGCAATATTGTGCCTTTAAGGAAGTTGTTTGTTATTATTAGGGGGTCACATGTTTTGAGAGGAAGGATTATCTGTTATTTGGAAAGGAAAAATAGCAGTCGTTGAGAAGCAGAAGAGGCAGTTGATAATTGGGAGAGGAAGGAGATTGCTCAGGAAGGAAAAAGAGAGGAGAGACTAGAGGATGCATAGGAGATTTCTTAGTTTATGAAGAGTAAATTTTATCATATTTATGGACAGTATTTCAAATTAAAAAAAAAAAAAGAGCAAGTATTGTGAAAGGCCAATCGTGTAGAAGGGAATAGAAGGAAATTATTTTTGCTTTGAATAGGGTGTATCAAGTTGTGAACAAGGCATGATATTTTGAAAGGTTGATTTGAGCTTGAAGTTGAGGATTTTGAAAGTGCAGAGAAATATATATTATAGCCATGATTTCACATTTGTTTACTTTTTTTATTCCTGGCAATATAAATATGAAGTTTCAAATTTGAATAGATATAAAGAGTTTATATATTGATGCATATGTGAAGGAATAGTGAAAGAATAGTCTAATATTAGAGGTCTATGAATGAAATATTTCAAATTATTTATTTATTTTATGTAAAATAGTAGAGAGAGTATTATTAAAAATGAGGTTTTATTATTACCTATTGGTATAAGTGGGAAGAATAAGGAGATGATTTTGATCAAACAAATTGGCAACATGAGCAAGTGGAATGAGCACAAGGTACACAATTATGTATTGCAATGTTGTCATTGATTTCAACATTGTATCCCGGTATGAAGACTATGGTGTAGATCAGTTTGGATGTCTTGAACATGTTTAAGGATGATTATATAAGATGATTTTGCAAGAAGGTTTGATCCTATGAAGGCAATAGTTGTGGAAATTGACTAAATGTCAATACAGGTGATTGTGTGTATAGAGGATCCGGTAATTGGGTCCACACTAGTTCGCTGATGAATTTTTTTCTTTACGCTTCTAAAATAATTTTGTTGGTTTATAGGAGATCCTAATTCCAGATTTTCATCTTGTTTTGGTTTCTAGTTTTGAAGTTATGAGTAACAAAAGTTCGGCTTGTAGTTTCAAACATTTCCAGTTCAATGCATATGTGTTGATGTACTTTCACTTCTTTGTGGATTAGTTTTTTGCTTTGCAGAGTTGTGGAGGTGTTGATAGATGTTAGATGAGTGCATATTCCAATTGGAAAAGAGTTTGGAGGTCTATGTGTCTGAATAAGGTTGTACAGTTTGTAATCATTGTAATTAGGTCACTACTAGTACCGACCTAATGTGTTGGGTGCATTGTTTGAAGAGCACAAAAGATTTACTGAGAGGGGGGGGTGAATCAGTAAATCAAATACAAATTTTTATTTTTATTCTTTTCAAAACTTATTACAATCAACCCTTCTTGATTTGAATCAATTTCCCCAAGTTGACACAATTTTATTGAAATAATAATTTTTCAAAAGTAGGCACCAACCTACAAATTTACAACTAGATGATTTAGTAGAAGAAATCTTACAAGGAACACCTGGACCTCTACAAAATTTAGTAGACACCTGCCTACAAGGAGCACCAACCCCTAATGCAAGGCACCAAACCTTGACTTGATGGAAGTGAGATTGCCTTCAATCTGATCTGCACAATGGCAACTCTCCAAACTGCTCTATGTGATCAATAATATCACCTTTAGCCCACACAAGGAGGTAGGAATCTGACTGAACTGCAAATCTTCAACAACAACCACACATTCAACTTTGAATGATATGACAAATATATAGTTTGACCAAAGATTGCAACTATTGAAGATCACAACTCTTGCCTCTTTATCTTTTAGTCACACCCTTTGAGATATGCCTCTTTACCAAATTGATGTTTACTTGATTTAATTATTTTTGTTTACACACAAAACTGAATATATCTTAAATCTCCACTAGAAATAATCGCATTCCTTCAACATGAATTTTCAGAAAAAGATTAGCTTGCAACGATTACCAAGTTGACTTCCTTTTTTTTGATAGAATCTGTTTTATCCAAGAGACGTATTCATTCAACAATACCTCCTTTTGACTTAATTTCTCATAGAGAACACGTCTTTGGAATGCAATTGTTTAAAGAAACGTGTCCTGTGTCTTTTGATTGTGCGGCCATGTCACATTTACCTGATTTAAAAAACACGTCTCTTCAAGACATGATTTGTTTAATTAAATTAAATCACATCTGCTGAGAACATTAACACGTCTTTAAAGATTTAAATCTTTTTTTATCTGAAAGACATGTCATTCGAACTTTTTCCTCTTAATCATGCTTTTTAATTACTCGCCTTTGTTTAAATATGACTTTTCACAATTAATCTGAACTTTCTTTTTAGTAAAGAACCTTTAATCACACATTCTAAAAGACACGTCTTCATTCTTAAAGACACGTTTTTTTTGAATTTTCACATTTAGAGGTCGTATCAGTCCAGACGTCTTTTAATGATAAATCACTTCTTCTTAGAAGCACGTCTCTTCAAGAAGAGGTTTGAAACTGTTTTAAAAAACGCGTCCTTTCAAGTGAACCGATGCATAACTTCTCAACGGGTTGTGTTGCTTCTTAACAATTATCATTTTGTTTGATGACTTCAAAAAAATGTCAATTTTTAAAGTTTAGATTATGTGAATCTAAATGGTAACCATTTGAAAGTTCAACCAAGTCTGAATGGTAATCATCTAAAGATTCAGATTAATGCCAATCTGAGAAAGATAAAAATTAGTTCAAAGCAACACACAAATGCCGATTTGAATGTTTAACACAGCAATCTTAAGCAATTCGAATGATAACCAGATTATCCGAATGATGATGATAACCAGATTATCTAGTCTGAGGGAAGACCTGCTTTGCTTATCAATTCTGAACATCATCACTAAGAACTTTAATGATAATTACTTCAACATTGAAGATACTTTATTTCAACTTATTTTTGTCATCCACAATTTGTCCTGACATCAATGACAATACTTCTAACATTGTTGAGGTTAAGTATGTGTTGATCCATTATGTAGGTATTATTTTAGGTCCATGCCGACCTATTTCAAAGTGTTATAAGGCTTGAAGCATGGTGTGAAGCATGTGTGAGAGGATCTTGAGCCGACAAGCTGCATTTTTGTATTTTACATCTAATTAGGTCAATCTAATTGATGTTATAGGTGAAGCAGATATATAAGTTAGATATTTTTCAATATTTTGAGTATGATGAGATGTGATAAGTGTTAGTGGATGTGAATTGTGTGAATATAGAGAGAATGCAGAGTAGAGCAAGGTGATATTTCAAATCAGTATGAAGAGTTTTGAGCCTATATTTTGAGCTTCATTGGAACTATGTTTTATGCATGTGTTAGATGCAATTGTAACAGTTCAAATATGGTTGTGGGCCACACTCTCTTTTATTTCTTTTATTTCTCAGTGGGTAGTGAGTCCACCTACAGTGAGAACTTTTGTAATATACTATAATTTATTATAGTATATTGTGAACTAATCCTCATTGTGGTTTTTCCCATTTTGAGTTTTCCACGTAAAAATCCTAGTGTTCATGTGTTTTGTGATGTTGGATGTTTTCACGCTTTCATTCATTACTGAAAATTGAGTATGTTATGAGTATTTGATGCTTAAATTTTTAAGTGTGAATGAATACTAATTCACCCCCCTCTTAATACAACAAGTGTTTAACAAGAAGTTGAATAGAAATATTTTAATTCATTCATGAAAATAATTAGGAGATATATAAATAGAGATAAATAATAGATATATAAATAGAGATAAATAATAGATATATAAATATGTGTGTGTGTGTGTATATAAGAGCATGCAAATATTATTCTAAATATATTTATAAAATTGTGAGATAAGTTGGAAGCTTGCACCAGTTACTTTGGCTAAAAGTAACCAAATTATTATTCAGAGTTATTAATAAGGCTTGGAATCCATAAATATGAAAATTTTCTTACATAAAGAAATAGATATTATGATGTATGTTTATTAGCATTATAAAATACGTTATTGAATGAAGATGATGGAAAAAAAACATAAATATTTATGATAATGTTATTTTGATATTATTGAATAAATATCTTATTTACTTGTGTTTCAAGTTGTTAAGACATCAAGTGATAGATAAAGAGTCACAATCAGTGTCAATATTTGAATGTACTATAACTTGTAAAAGAGTTTTAAAAGTCTTTTATTTTAAAAATAGGAGTATTACACTCTTAAAGTAATTGTAAGAACATATGAACACGTAGCGGTAGCCAAGATCTGATAAACTTGCAATACGAATGTTTAGTGTCAAGATTATTTTTCTATAACCTTAGTTTTTAATTGACTATAAATTGATATACATGATTGATCTTAAATCCTTGTGAAAAGTTAGATAAATAGTCAAACAAGTTAACCATGTGTTAAACCATGGGTTAATTGTTGTTTCCAAGTTGAGTTAGAGGTGTGAACTCATGACTACATTTCTTATGGAAGTGTTTATTTTATTTAAAATTTTGGCCAAAGTAATGCAAAAGACTCTACTTGCATTTTGTCGGTTCACAATGTTCCAAATTTTATAATCTAGTTAGATTGTTCATACTTAGTTGGAGGTTTGTCTAAAGTTCTATGGTCGATTGGGTTATGTAGGACACAAAACTAGGACTCATGGCAAAAAAAAAATTGGTTTCCTTTGTTTATACTCTTTGTGAAGGGTAGGGCCACTTCTAGATGGAAGGTCTGTGGGGGACTTTCAGTTTTTGGTTGGAAATAAAGAATTCGGGTGATGCTCTCCCTCTTGCAGATTACTTCCCTAAGACTTGTGAGATAGATGAAAAATTCCATATATGAAAGACATTATAACACATATGGTGTATTGTAAACATGTTTGCTTTAAATGCAATTCATATATGTAATGTGAAAGAAAATATTTTTGTAACTTTCCTTATTCAAATTGTTGCATTTAATTTTAAATGATTATAGTTTCCACTTATTTATTGTTCATGTTAAATTAATGTTATATGAAATTCAAAAAAAAATTAATATCAATTTTTAGCATGTGGTTATTTACTTTCTATTTAATTCATTAAGTAATTCTATTTTTGAAAGATGAATATGTTACAAGTTCAAATTGAAGTTTCCACATAGGATGTGTTGAAACATGGAGACTGCATCACGCCTAGCCTTGAGGAGTTTCCAAAAAGTGATTTTGAGTTTGCTGGAATTTTTAGAACAACAGTAAGTAATGCAAGTTCAGAACTTGTTTTGCATAAATAAATGGTAAGACAAGGGGCTAAACATGATTTCCACTTATTTGAAAAACCACTTTTTGGATTGGGAGCTGATTTGACATATGTTAATCTTTCTTTGAAATAGAATATGGAGACATCAATTCCTCCTAGACCCTTAGTTGGTAATGCTTTCATGGTTGTGTTTCAAGATGTAAAAGATGTTGCAATTCCCCATTGGAAGCAAGAGGATGAATTCATGATGGATGTAATTTTTCGAATGATGGGTACAAAGATCCTAGTGCCTTGAAGGTGCAATTTGTTGATACATCACCTAGATTGTAATGTACTCAACCTTCATAACTGGAAATTACTTAATGAATTAACAAGAAAGTAAATAACCACATGCTTAAAATCATAAGTAATTTTTTTTTACTTTCATATTTCATTCATTTTACATGGTCAATAATAAATTAGAAACTACAATCATTTGAATTTGAAATGCAACAATTACAATAAGGGAATTATGATAATATTTTCTTTCACAATATATATATATATAAGTTAAAGCAGTATGTTTACAACTACACTAGTAAGTGTTATAAAATCTTCTATATCTGGAATCCTACATCTATTTCACAAGTCTCAATGAATTCATCTGCAAGAGGGAGAACCTCACCCAGGTTTTGTACCTCCAACCACATACTGGCATTCCCCCACACACCTTCCATCTAGAAGTGGTCATATGCTTCACGAAGAGTATAGACAAAGGAAACCAACAAGTTCATGATGTTTGAGTCCCAATATCGTGTCCAACATCAGCCAATCAACCATACAACTTTAAACAATCCTCTAAGTATGACCAATTTGAATGGATTATGAATTTTGGAACACTATGAACCGACTAAATGCAAGCAGAGAGTTTTGCATTACTTTGGAAAAAGTTTTAAAATAAAAGACACTTCCATAGGAAATGTATCATGAGTTCACACACCTCTAGAACTCGACTTGGAAGCAATATTCAACCTACGCTTTAATACACAATTGACTTATTTTACTATTTATCTAATCTTTATAAAGAAATAAGATCAAACATGTTTTTCTTTCAATTTTTGGTAAATGACTAAGGTCGTTGAAATATACTCCTAACAAATAACATATGTAATGTTTACTTGCAATTCTCAGATCTTGGCTATTATCGCATGTTCATATATCCTTGCAATTAATTCAAGAGTGTAATATTATCCTATTTGTCAAAACATAAGATGTTTTAACTCTTTTACAAGTTATAGTACATTCAGATAATGACACCTTCCTACCACTGACTCATGATTATATGGATATCATTGAAGGGTCTTGACAACTCATAATAAAAACAAATAAGAGTTTTATTCTTTATCCAAAAACTTCATTATAAATATTTCTGAATTTTCTATGTTTTCTCTTTCATCTTCATTCAAGAAAATATTTTATAATGCTAATGAAGGTATAGCATGTTATCTATTTATTTTTGCAAGAATATGCATATATTTACATAATCTATCATACCAAGAGTTCTGAGTAATAATCTTGTTACTTACAGCCAAAATAACCAAGTTAAGTTCTGAGTAATAATCTTGTTACTTACAGCCAAAATAACCAAGTTAAGCTTTAAGCTTGTCATACATATTTACAAATGTATCCAACTGGGTTATACCTACTTACTTACAAATGTATATAAAAATCTCTCTCTCTATATATATATATAAGAATACTTCTAAACATTTCAAACTAATTGGTTAATAAAAATTATTGTACTTAATCATATTCTCTCAATTGTCTTACATAGAGGAAATGAGGAATTTTAAATAATTTCATTCTCAAGTAAATAAACTCAGACTGTTCTTTTTCCCATGTTCATGCACATGCTTCTATTCTTAACTTTCCTTAATTTTCTAAGTTATGAATGTATATCTTTATATTACCATGAAAATAAATAGTTTGCATGCCTAGAATATGTCTCTATTCCTCTACAAGTTTTAAACCTCTTTGCATGTAGCCTCAAAACTCTCATCGACCTTCCAAAATGGTTGTGCATTGCTCACAGCATGAAACACTCTACTCAGAATAGGAAACTATTGAATTATTTCCTTCTCCATGTGCATGTTGATCTTCTTATAATCGAAGACTTACCTCTCCTCTTCTCCATAATCTCTCCTAAGTGTAAACTTTGTTGTTAATAATAATGAACTATATTCAATAATAGCAATGAAAAACTATCTACACTTTTGTGTTGCTACTCTATATTGATCATGTTATCACGATATAAAACCGCCTCTTAAAACCTGCAACCTCTATTAACAATGCAACTTTCTCTTTTAAAATATACAACTCCACTATTCTCCCATGTCCTCTCAATAAAGGCAGGTAGTCAATACTTATGATCTCCAAGAATAATGCCATCAAACATGGCATGAAGCCTTCCATATGAGGTTTATCCTTAGATTTTATTCCTTTTCAATAACATGCATTTAGGGAAAGTTAATAGCCAATACTATTTGTGCATGCCTTATCAATATTAATGATATTATATTATATATATTTATGTGTGTATATATAGTATATATATATATATATATATATATATATATATATATATATATATATATATATTTTTTTTCTTTTTTAATATTATATATAATCTCCTTTTTAATATTTTTATATAATAATCAAATAAATCTTTCCAAATAAAAGATAAACAAAACTGATGATTAAGACTCAATAATATCACCTCATGATCAATGTGAGAGATTAGGTCAAAGGCCAAGTGTGAAATTGACATAACCTTTCAACAAGACCATACAATTCAAAACACATGATTAACTCATTGACAACACAAGGAACAACTTACCTAGGTTTGACGCAAAACCTACATGAATGTGTAATCAACTCAAGATGGCATTTACCCATTTTTTCCCAATGTCTATACACTTCTTTTCAATGATACTCTCCCTCTCTACCCGGGAGGGAAAGATCTACTCTTGCATTCAACTTAGAAATTCATCGCAATGGTTAGTCTTTTAATATCCATATCATAATCATTAATCAAAAGTAATAGTCATTACAATTCTTTGATCCTTTAACAAAACATTTTACATTGCATTATAATTTCATCTAAACATCAACTGAAGTATAATCATCCATTCATGTCTAAAACGCATATTTAACATAAAAGTTAAAAGTAACTACAAGCCAAAATTTGGGGTGTAACATATCTTCCCCCTTAAGGATTATCATCCCTAATGATTCAATGTATCATAACAAGATAATAAAACACTTTTTCTCTTAACTATTGAAAGTAGTAAACAAATGAGGAAACTTTTGATAAAATTCATTATAATCTTCCCAAGTGGTACAATCCTCGGCATATTGGTCCCACTAGACCTTGCATCGGGTAACCTCTTTATTACACAAGCGGAGCTTGCATACTTCGAGCACCTTGAGGGGATCGATCATTACCACTCCTAGATCTTGTACTTGTGCATTCCAGTCAAGCTTATGATTAAAACTAGTTATATGCTTCTTTAGATATGTATCATGAAAAAATTCATGCATTTGAGCAAGATCTAGAGGTAGAGTTATTATGAAAGCAAACAGGTTAATTACTTCAAGAACTTTGAAGGGTCCCACAAATCTAGGGGCTAGTTTGGATGATTTTCCAAACTTTATGGAACTTTTTTGAGGTTTGACCCTCAAAAGAACTTTTTATCCAACTGAGAATTGTCTTGGTGTATGCTTGTTATCAACATAACTTTTTTGTCTATCATTTGCTTCCGCCAATATTTTTCTAATCAGCTTGATTTACTCTTCCATTTATAATAACATTTCCAGACCAAGGCTAATCCTATCTTCTAGCTTATCACAACTTATAGGAGTTTGGCACTTTCTTTTTTATGCTTCAAATGGAGCCATTTTTATTGCATAATGATAGGAGTTATTGTATGCAAATTCCACAAGCAGAAGATATTCCTCCCACTTGTATTGATGATCCATGCAATACATCCACAACAAATCTTCAAGAACTTGGTTCACCCTTTTTTTCTAACCATCTATCTCAGGCTGATAAGTTGAGCTTATAATATTAAGTTGTGTTCCAAGTGTTGAAAACAAGGTTTTCCAAAATCTCAATTTCATTCATGCATCTCTATCAGAAATGATCTTCTTAGTAACTCCATGCAATCTAAACACTTCTTGGATGAACTTGGGAGCTATTATCAGTGCTCCATCTGTTAAATTTCTAGGTATAAAATGGGCTACTTTGGTGATTTTATCCACCACTACTAAAATAGCATTATGTCTATTCTAATACAAAGGGAGACCTTACACAAAGTCCATATTAATGACTTGCCATTTCCACTCGAATTTCATGAGGGTACAGAAGTCCTAGTTATTGATGTTCAGCCTATACCCTTTGGCATTCTAGTTATCCTGCCACAAATCTTGCAGCATCCCTCTTCATCCCTTTCCAGAAATAGAGTGGTTTCACATATTCTAGGGTTTTTGTCACTCTTGAGTGTCCTAAGTATGGTGTGGAATGAACCTCTTTCCACACAAGATTTCTTAACTCCTTAAAGTTTGGAACATACATCCTTCCTCTATACCTTAAAAGTCCATCTGGTTCAAAATAGAACTCATCATACCTTGTATTTTGAGGATTGACCAAGAGAGCTTACTTAACATGTTCATAATATTCATCTCCCACTGAATTTTGTAAAACTTGGTCCTTGAAATCTAAATGAATGGAGACTATTGAGGAAATATGTCTCCGCCGACTCAAAGCGTCCACTACTTGAATTTTTTTGCATTTGATGTAACTTATTTCAAAGTCAATTGGATATCAATTCCAACCATCTTCTTTTTTGAGCATTGAGATGTGTATGGGAGAATAATTACTTAAGACCTTGATGGTCCAACTTAAGCTCAAAAGGCTTCCCTAACAAGTAGTGTCTCCACATTTGCAAAGCATGAACTATTGCCACTAGTTCTAAGTCATGAGGAGCATAATTCTACTCATATAGCTTTAGCTTTCTTGACTCATAGGATATCATTCACCCTTCTTGCATAAATACACCACCTAATCCTTCTCTTGAGGCATCAGTGATTACAACAAACTGGCCTTCTAGATTAGGAACCTTCAATATTGGAGTTGTAGTCAACTTTTCTTTAAATTGACTGAATGCCTCCTAGAATTTTTCTAATGAATCAATGTGCTTTCCTAGAAAATTTTGACACAAAATTTCTATAATAACCTACTAACCCCATTAAATTGTGCACTTCATGCATATTTTTCGGTATTGGCCATTCAAGAATGGCTTTGATCTTCGACTCATATATTGTACTTATTTTTGAAATAAAGTACATTTAGAAATATGTCCATAAAGTTTGTGTTATCCCAAACATTGAACAAAAAAATATAGTTGTTGGTAGTGTTCTTCCTCATTCTTAGAGCATATAAAAATGTCATCTAAAAACACCAAAACAAATATATCTAAGCAATCTCTAAAGACACTATTTATCAAGTTCATGAACATTGTTGGAGCATTCATAAGTCCAAAAAGCAAGACTGTGAATTCATAGTGTCCATACCTTGCTCTGAAAGTTCTTTTATGAATGTCTTCATCTTTCAATCTTAATGATAACCAGATTGTAAATCGATCTTTGAGAACATTGTTGCCCCACGCATCTATTCAAAAATATAATCAATAAATGGTAAAGGATACTTATTCTTTATCGTTTCCTTATTAATCATATGATAGTCTATGCATAGATGTAAGGTACCATCCTTATTTTTGACAAGGATTATGGGTGCTCCCCAAGGTGAAACACTAGGTCTAATTAACCCTTTCGACAATAGTTCTTGCAATTGAGCCTTCAACTCCATCAATTATGTGGTCATATGGTGTGGTGCTTTTGATATTGGTTTAGAACCAAGAATTATGTCAATGAAGAAATTGAAAACTCTTTTTGGGAGTAACCCAAGGAGTTCATCTAGAAAGATATCCTAAAAATCTCGAAGGAAGGGAGAGTTCTCCACAACAGGCTCTCCTTGATCTTTTAGATCTTCTTCAATCCCATGCATCTTTTGAGATTCACAATACATCAAATCATCTAGAATGATAACCTCTTTGAGTTATATTTTCTCCATTTTGACCACAAAGAGTTGAAACCCTTTCCACTTGGCCCTTTTAAGTTGCACGGCAGAGATCTAACTAACCATGACTTCTATTTTAGTGCCTTGAAGGAAGACCTTGTTTCTTAAGTCATCTAGACACTCCATTGCTTTTGCAAAACAATCCACTTTGGCTCTATGCCTCCATAACCAATTTATCCCTAGGATAACATCATAGGAACCTAAAGGTGCTACATACATGTTTATTTTGATTAAGAAACTTGGGAGATCAGCTCTAGCTTCAAACAAGCATTGCTCTACCTGATATTTTGTTTGATTAGCATATTCAATTGACCAAGGTTTTGCCATAAATCCAGATCTTCTAAGAAATTTACTTAATACCCTTGGTGCAATAAAACTTTATATTGCACCAGTATCAATTAAAATAGAAATGGGAACTCCAAATAAAGTACTTGTCTCTGTAGGAGTAATCTGGTACTTCACTCGATGGTTGTCCAAGGTTGCATGGATCCTTTGCTAGAAGGTTGCTTGCTAGGTTGGTAATGGGTTATCTCATTGTTGAACTCCTTGGATCTTGTTTGGGAACTGGTTTGCATAGTGATCTCCTCGACAAGAGAAGCATCCTCCAGAAGGTCCTCACTTTTCAAAAGGTTTACTAGAATTATCTCCATTTTTCTTGAAATTGTTGTTTTTATTTTCATTCTTGGACTCATTCCAATTATTTCTTAATCCTTTGTCATTTTTCTTTCTTTATTCCTCCTTTTCATTTATCTTCTTAAATGGTTGAGAAGATTGTCATTGATTATGCTTTTTTTTATTCTTTTCATGATAAGTGGAGATTGACTTCAATTTATGTTCTTGCTTTATAGCCTTCTCAAACACTTGATCCATAATGGTTGGACCATGCACGTCTACTTCTCCACCTAGTTGGGCATTCAGCCCCATGATGATTTTCCTAATTTTGAACCTTTTATCCTTTTGGTACTGGGTCGCATACTTTAAGAGACGGATAAACTTCTCCCAGTACTCTATCACAGACATGTCTCCTTGACCCAAAGTTTGTAAGCTTTTGGTCAAAGTAGAGTTGAGGTAACCACCTTTGTCTAAAAATGACCACAAATTAGTCCCATGTTAAACTCAAGGAACTTAACCCTAATTCCATTTTCTTATTCATCCACCATGTTGATGCTTCACCCACCAATCGATAGGCACCCCATGTTGCCTTAGTTACCTCATAATAGTTTTTTATCTCAAAGTATTTCACCATTTTTGTGAGCCAAGCTTCAGCAACATCTCCACTCACTATCCCATCAAACTTGAGTGGTGTTACCTTCTTTATATCCCTTGACAGCTCAAGAGCTAGTTGATTTTTCCTTTCATTATTAGCTCTAGCGTCAGTATTATTTTCCCCTCACTCATTTTGAGTACTACGATCATGCCTATTTTAATCTCCCCCTTCCTGGGATGCCTCATTTTCTCCTTCAAGTTTACTTTGGCCTCTCACTTCTTGTTCTAGGGTACCAAGCCTTTCCTTAGTTTCATTTGACATAGTCAGAATTTGATCCAATTTAGCCATTAGATTTTCAAAAGGATTTGACACCTCCTAACTTCCTCCAGGGTTTATTCAAGTTTTCACCATGTTTTTAATTTCTCACACCTGGAAGTTCATTTTAAGTGTTTAATTAGATCTGTACTAAACCAAAATAGTCATTTACTACAATATCTATTTCAATACACAGATTTGGAAAAAATAGAAAAATTTATTGTAATTTATTCAATGGATAATAGTACATCCTTATTTAGTACAAAAAAATTCTTTGTTTTCATGCAACTACAAGTTGCTATCAAACAATGTTATTTCTTCGAGTTCCTCCTCCCCATAAGAATCTACTAGGACAAAATTGGAGGGTGGGTGTACTCGCAAGTACTTTTTCATCACCTACTTTCCTACTCTTAAGTGCATCATGACTCGACTTGGAAATGATATTCAACCTATGGTTTAACACACTATTGATTTATTTGACTATTCGTCTAATCTTTATAAAGAAATAACATCAAACATGTTTCTCTTTCAATTGTTAATAAATAACTAAGGTCATTGAAATATACTCCTAACATAACATTTGTAATGTGTACTCATAATTCTTGGATCTTGGCTATTGTCGCATGTTCATATATCTTTGCAATTAATTCAAGAGTGTAATACTCTCCTATTTTTCAAAACATGAATTTTTAACTCTTTTGCAAGTTATAGTACATTCAAATAATGACACCTTCCTAACACTGACTTGTGATTCTATGTCTATCATTGAAGGGTCCTGACAACTCGTAATACAAACAAATAAGATTTTTATTCTTTATCAAAAAAATAACTTCATTATAAACATTTTTGGATTTTTTATGTTTTCTCTTTCATCTTCATTCAAGAAAATATTTTCTAATGTTGACGAAGGTACATGTTATCTATTTCTTTTTGCAAGAATAAGCATATATTTATGGAATCTATGTCATATTAATAGCTCTAAGTAATAATCTGGTTTCTGACAGCCAAAATAACCAATTTAAGCTTCAAACTTATCATACATATTCACAAATGTATATATGTATAATACTTCTAAACATTTCAAACCAATTGGTTAATAAAAACTCTTGTACTTAATCATATTCTCTCAACTATCTTACACAAAGGAAATAAGGACTTTTAAATAATTTTATTCTCAAGCAAATATACTCAGACTATTATTTTTCTCCATGTTCATGCACATGCTTCTATTCTTAACTTTCCTTAATTTTCTAAGTTATGAATCTATATCTTTATATTACCAAAATAATAAAAGAGAAAATAAATAGTTTACTTGCCTAGAATATGTCTTTATTCCTCTACAAGTTTTAAACCTCTATGCACAACCTCAAAACTCTCGTCGACCTTCCAAAATATGTACTCCTTGCTGACAACAAGAACACTCTACTCATAACAGGAAACTATGACTTCTTTCCTTCTCCACGCGCCTGTTGATCTTCTTATAACCGAAGACTTACCTCTCTTCTTCCCCATAAACTCTCCTAAGTGTAAATTTTGTTGTTAATAATAATGAACTCTATTCACTAATAACAATGAAAAACTATCTCCACTTGTACATGGCTTCTCTGTGTGTTAGATCACAGCAGAAAACCTCCTCTTAAAACTTGTGACCTTTATTAACAATATGGAAACATCCAGCGCTGATCACGGAAATCCCAGATTCTCCAGATGATCTCATCACAGACGAAAAGAGTCTTCTTCTTTAGAAACTCTGTCTTTGTTGTTTCTATTTTCTATAGATGTTTCTTTTTCACTCTCTGTAACTTTTGTTTTAAACCCCTTTTACCCAATGTTCTGGGTATGGGAGAATACACAGAGCTTTTAAGATTTCTCATGGTATCAGAGCAACGATCCTCTGCGTTGCTGTTTCCCATCTCCCCTCCCCTCTGCGTTGCAACCTGCACACTATGTTCTTCCTGCACCTTTCCCTGCATCCTATTTTCTCTTCCCATCATGGCCGCCTCTACCACCGCCTGAGCACCTTTCTCCAACAGGTTGGGTTTGTGGGTTCCAAAGCTGACACTTCACTATTCATTAAGCGAACCACCCACTCCACTGTTTTTATGCTTGTTTATGTCGATGATATTATCATTACTGGATCTACTGTGGACTGTGTTCATGCTCTGATATCTCAACTTCAGTCAGCTTTTTCCATAAAGGACTTGGGCTCTCTCCATTATTTTTTGGGCATCGAAGCTCTTTCAACTCCTACGGGGCTTCTCCTATCTCAAAGGAAGTATACACTTGATCTTCTCAAGAAGACAAAGATGGAAAGCGCAAAACCAGTTCGTACTCCTATTTGCAGCCAAGAAAAGTTATCTAAATTCACCGGCTCCACCTTTAGCGATCCCACTCTCTACAGGAGTTGTTGGTGCTCTTCAGTATCTCACCCTTATGAGACCCGATATTGCTTTCGTTGTCAATAAGGTATGTCAATTTATGCAGCAACCCACTAATGATCATTGGAACGCTATCAAGTGTATCCTGAGGTATCTAAAGGAAACTCTCTCTTATGGCCTGCAACTTAGCAAGTCTAGCCCTCTCACTCTTACTGCCTTTTCTAACTCAGATTGGGCTGGCTGCCTTGATGACCATCGTTCTACTAGCGGTTACTGCATCTTCCTTGGCCCAAATCTGATTTCATGGAGTGCTCGAAAACAAAAGACCATCTCAAGGTCTAGTACTGAAGCTGAATATAGAGGAGTTGCCATCGCCATTGTTGAGCTAATTGGATTCAATCCCTCCTCTCTGAACTTGGATATTCTCCCACTGCTCCCCCTATTTTGTGGTGTGACAATCTTGGCGCTACGTATCTCACGGCTAATCCAGTCTTTCATGCACGAACTAAGCACATTGAGATTGATTATCATTTTGTTCGTGAGAAAGTTGCTAATAAAGGTCTTCTTGTTCGATTCATCTCTACAAAAGATCAGGTTGTAGATGTCTTCACTAAGGGGTTGAGCTCTGCTCGATTTGCATTACTTCGGGACAAGTTGACCGTACAAACACCCACGCTCAACTTGCGGGGGCATATGGAAACATCCGGCGCTGATCATGGAAATCCCAGATTCTCTGGATGATCTCATCGCAGACGAAAAGAGTCTTCTTCTCTAGAAACTTTGTCTTTGCTGTTTCTATTTTCTGTAGATGTTCCTTTTTCACTCTGTAACTTTTGTTTTAAACCCCTTTTACCCAACGTTCAGGGTATGGGAGAATACACAGAGCTTTTAAGATTTCTCAAACAATGCAACTTTCTCTTTTAAAACTTCCAACTCCATTATTCTCTCACATCCTCTCCATAAAGGCAAACAATTAATACTTATGATCTCCAAGAATAATGCCATCAAACATGGCATGAAGCCTTCCACATGAATTTTTTTAATACTTTTATATAATAATCAAATAAACTTTCCAAATAAAAGATGAACAAAAATGATGACTAAGACTTGATAACATCACCTCACGACCAATGTGTGAGACTAGGTCAAAGGCCGAGTATGAAATCAACAAGACCACACAAGCCCAAACACACGATTAACTCATCAACAACACAGGGAACAACTTACTTGGGTTCGACGCAAAACCTATGTGAGTGTGTGATTGACTCAAGATGGCATTTACCCCTTTTTCCCAATGTTTATACACTTCTCTTCGGTGATACTCTCCTCCATCTGGGAGGGCAAGATCTACTCCTACATTAAACTTAAAAATCCATCACAATGGTTAGTCCATTAAGAGCCATGATATCATAATCGTTAATCAAAACTAATAATCATTACAATTCTATGATCCTTTAACGAAACATTTTACATTACATTATACTTTTATCTAAACATCAACTGAAGTAAAATCATCCATTCATGTCTAAAACACATATTTAACGTAAAAATTAAAAGTAACTACAAGCCAAAATTTGGGGTGTGACATGGATGATTTGCAAGAGACATTCTTTTTGAAGATGTTTTTAGTTTCTCCAAGAAGTCTTCTAACGAGGCACACATGAAAAGCAGAGTTGTGCAACACAAGCATGGTGGAGTTGTTTTGTTCCTTCAAATTCATGATAGAGGTCACCAACAAAGTATGTTGGAAGGTTATGGTGACTCGAGAGATGCTCCATATCAAAAAATAATTCAAATTTTCAGTTTTGACTTTGTTGTTTTATTGCACATCAGCCACCTCATACTTTGGTTTGCTCACATTCTTGTAGGATGGCAAAAAAATTCAATCAAGGGATGGAGGAAATATTAGTTGGAGGTTGTTTGGGAGCCCTTTTTAACCTCATCCAAGGTGATTTTGAGCATTTCAATGCTCACCATTCATGTCCTTGCAAAGAGATTGCATTTATGCAATTGTTGCCCTACTTCAAGGTTGTTGATTTTGATAAAATCATATTAAAGTTGCTATTTCTATATTTGATCAGCTGCAAAATTGAGTGTTTTGGGACCACTAGACTATTGGAGTATGTTGGAAAGCCATTTCAATTGGAAAAATTGAATACTTATGTCATCAAAAGTTTGTTTACGGTAGAAAATCAAGTTATTTATGAGTGTAATAATTTGTTTTCAGCTTGCATACAACTTGATTTATGTTCTTTCAATGAGGCACAATTCATAATTTTTTCCCACATTAATTTTGAAATAGGTGACTTGTGTGAATGGCTTATTGAGGTATGCTCATTCTCTCACCTCCAAATTAGTTGATGATACAATGATTTGGGATCCAAGAATTTGTGAGATTGGTAGATTGGTTAACAAGGAAACCAAGAATGCTAGTTTGTAAATCTTCAATTGCATCAACCTAGAGCAATGAAATCACGGGGAAACATTCTTCAAACTCATTTGGGATCTTGGAATTTCTTTGGATCTATCTTAGATCAATCATGATTTAGTTGTGATTTCTTGAGGATAGGTAATCTTGGGGAGGGAAGATTGTAATGTCCCCTTTTGGTGCTTAGCCAAATCGTGCACATTCAACCAATTTCCAAGTCTTCCAAAAGCTAATTGGTTAGTTAGGGAGAATTCCAACATTCTTGGAAAAGCATTTGGTCAATCTTGCAGAGCAATTGTTCTTGGGTTTGAATTCAATTGGTTAGTTGGAGCCCTTAGATACTTTCAAAATTGATTTATGACTTTTTGGGTGCTCTGCAAACTTCAAATAGTGGGTAATTTTTAAAAAGTCACCAAGTTGAGGTTAATTGAGACAAGGATAGATAAAGACTTGATGTGGAAGATAAGATTGGGAAGGACAAAGAAGTGATAGGAGAAATTAAATAATAACAATTAGTTAATCTAGGTGGACAATGAATAATTAAATAATCAAAAATAATTATTTAATTATAAAAGAATGAGAAAAAGAGGACCTTCTGAATTCAAAATTCAAGAGAGTGGACCAAATTAAATAAATAAAATTTATTTAATTTATGTTTATTTTATTTATGACAAAAGAGGTTAATGAATAAAATTATAGTTGAAAGTGGTATAAAAATTAAATAAATAAAAAATTATTTAATTTTAGAAAGCAGGGGATTTAATTAGTGGCATAATTAAATAAATAAAATTTAAATAATTAATCAAAGAGGAATAGAGATATAAATGAATTAATTAAATAATTAAAATTATTTAATTAATAGAAGACATGACTTGAGAAAAATAATTAAATAATTAATAATTATTTAATTTTCAATGATGAAAAGGGAACTGATGAAGATTTTAGGAGTCGCAAGCCTAGGACAGTTTTTAGAGTCTCTACTTCCTTTTTAGATTGCAAGAGTGTCGAGTGTCGAGTTTGGAGAGTTTTTTAGGGGGTCGTACCATTGTTGCAACCTATTACAACTATAGTTTTAGACCTATAGATGTTTGATATACCTTTCCTGAATAGTAATACACTTTTTTTATGAGTTTTGGTGTGAATTGGCACTATTGTTTGGGTGCTAATGTAGATGGTGATCATTTTGGCACGTTGGAGGTAGTTGGGTGAAGTTTCCCGAATCATCTCTCGCTATCCAAATTGCTACAACATAGTTGCAAACTTGTACCAAACTTCCATTTGCCATATTCTAAGATATATTTATTATTCCAATGTTACGTGGTTAGTTTCCAAAGTTGAAGTTTCATTTGGAGTGTTTTAATCAACTTCATATCACATTAATATTTGTAATAGCAAATATATATTTGATTTGGAATGAATTGTAAGACCTAACATTGTAACACTAGGTAGTAGTACCACTAATGATCTTGCTCTTGTTACTTGTCACTTACCCCACTGAATGAGTGGCTCATTGATTCTCATTCATTGCTGAAAAATAGAAGAGTTGTTCTTGCTTACTGTATTCACTCATCGCTGAAAAATGGGAGAGTTGTTCTTTCTTGTTGTATTCACTCATCACTTAAAAATAGCAGAATTGACTTTACATTTCCAATATTGTTTGAACTTTCAAGCTGAAAAAATGGCATAATTGACTTCACATTTTCAGTATTGTTTGAACTTTCCCACTAAAAAGTGGAAGTGCTAAGCTAACCTCCACTAAATAAGTGGATTACTTCTAGCCACAGAAAAAACCTGAGTCGAGTCCACCTGACCGAGTTTTGGGGGCTCGGACTCAAACTCGGCCGAGTCTTGCCGAGTCCTAGTTGGACTCGCCAGACTCATCGAGTCTAGGCAAGTCTCGTCAAGACTCAACAGGCAAGGTTTGAAAAGTGCAAAAATTATATGAAATTTCAAATTAGAAAAAAAAAAATTTAACTTATCGTGAATGCAAAATGTACTACGCCATGAAGGGTTGTACAGTTTTGGATGTCTTAATTTGGACTTGGTGGTGGGGGCTACCCTAGGACCCCACAAGGGGCACTGCCCCTCGACCCCACTGGGGGCGCTACCCCCAGACCCCCGCAAGGGGCGTTGACCCTACTGAGGGTGTTGCCCCCAGACCCTTGCAAGGGCATTGTCCCTTGACCCTGCTGGGGGGCACCCCCAAACCCCCACAAGGGGCGTTGCCCCTTGACCCCATTGGGAGCTACCCCCAAACCCCCATAAGGGGCGCTGCCCCTTGACACCACTGAGGGTGTTGCCCCCAAACCCCCACGAGGGGCATTTCCCCTCAACCCCACTAGGGGCACTACCCCTAGACCCCATTCTTGAGATTATAGCAACTACATCATCCAGGGCCTATCTTAAACACATTTGTAAGAAATATGCAAGCTCCTTTGAGCCATAGACTTCTAGTTATTGTTTTGAATCTTTTGATATTTCATATTTGTTTGAACATTTGATGTCATGGATTTCATATTCCATGAGTTTTGATATACATTTGACTATATATTATATAGATGAATAAGGAGGATATTTTTATATATCTAAGTGTGCTATTTCCTTCAACAATGCAACTACAATTTGCATACTTTATACTTATGTGATCGATGTATACTTGTGTATGTGATCAAATTTGCTTCTATTTAATGATGTTATTGTGTCTTTAAGGTTTATTTAATAAAGGGTTCTTGAAACAAATTTTAAATCCTTAAAAATCTCTAAATTTTGTCGAGTCTACGCCGAGTCCCAAGTCCTAAGTTGAGTCACCCTAGCCGAGTCCGCACCGAATCCAAGTCTCATAACTATGCTTTCAGCTGCTTCAAGTATAAGTGTAATCCTGACACTATATGCTCTTACATTGCCCAGTCCAAGATTTGGATAATCATAAAGTGGAAGGGAAGTTGTTATGCTTTCATTTAATTTGAGGCTAACACATTTTTTCAAAAAAAATTGAGGGTGGTTATTTCAAAAAAGTCACTATTCGTTTTTGCACAATACCTCTTTTTGAATCCTCTATGATCCTTACCCAAATATCACCTTTCTTGAAAAATGTCAAGTAATATTTTAATGAACCGTTCATGAAGTGGTCATTTTAGAGGGGCAGACAGCAAACAATATAAACCTTGAAATTCTCACCCAATGTTTGAGTTGAAGTTAAACGAGGTTTCAAACTGCTCACCCAAAGGTTGAGTTGGAAGTTAAAAGGGGTTTCAAGAGCTCAATTATCATTCAAAATCCTGTGCGGGGAATAAAAAGCTTAATCAATACAATTCGTTTCCATTGCTAAATCGGAATTGAAAGTCTTCTAAAATGAGGAACCCAAACAAACATAACTTATAGTCTGAAAAATCAGATCCCAATATGATACATCAGATCTGAGTAAATTCATGGAAGATAGACTGATGAAGGTTGCCTCACAATTAAAGACATTAAAATAATATTACATCATTTCATATCAGACTATCCATTTACACCCTCAATTTTTGGCATCCCAGATCATGCGGTTGATTACAAACTGGTTTAGAAGAAACTTTCATTGCTTCTGTTCTTTGTGCACAACTGCCATTTGTCACCAACTTTGAGGCAGTATAAGGATAAACATCTGTAATCTAACATTAAGAGGGGTCTGCCGTAAAAATTTGAATGTCTTCCTGGATGTCTAGCCTTTCAATTTTTAATTTAAAAAAAAAAAAAAAAACAGAAATTTTAGACTGTACAAGTAAAAGAATCTTGCAATGTGTCTGTTGTGTTGGAATGCTAAACTTTAACAAAACTTTTGGCTTTCACTATAATAAGAATGTACCTCCCACCTGAAAAACACTAAAGTAGACACTCAACATAAATTGATTATTACTTTGGGATGCAGAACCTGCAAACGGGAGGAAAAAATATGGAAAAGCTAATGCCTTCTGTCAAAGGATCACTGAAAAGACACAAGAAAACCTACATAGTGTTACAAACATTAAGGCAAGACCAAATAAAAACAATGCACACTTAAAATTGACAATCAGGCTTTTCTTTTTGATGATTTTGCAGCTGTGGTACATAGAATACAACGCATTCGCAGCCCATCAGAATCAGTACTAGAGCCATCATCTGACTCTTCATCATCAAAAGAACCTTCATCTGGATCTCCAAATCCTCTGGAAACTTTTGGGCTGCTTTTTTGGCTTGAATTTTTTGTGACTGATGAACTTGTGTCCGTAAGACAGGTGGTATGATAAGTATGAGTGCAAAAGAAAGCTACAATTGAAACATTCTGGATAGAGATCGGATCCAAGCATATGCAACACCTCCCAGTGGCCCTCGAATTCAAGTTCTTTGCTGTGCTCATCCCATTTCTTAGTCCTCTGTCATCTCTGGCCCGATGCTTATTTGCATTAAACTCATCTTCCCTACTTCCAATGTAGATACCATGACGAGCCTCATAATAATATTTCACCAGCAGCTTCACACAGTCAGCCTGTAATCGCCAAGCAAGACAAAATTAAGTCTTGACAAATAATCAACTCAAGCCAGTATAATGGCATGGAATCAAAATATCATTCCTAATACACGTAAAATGTATTATAATCCACTTCTAAACTTTATTCAAAGAATATTTAACAAAGCCAAGTCATGTAATTCAAAGGTGACCCATTCAATCCATAGATGCTTTGATAATCTGCACCTTGATATTCAGGTAGATGCATTTATAGAAAGTTTACTGGCAGATGAATCACATACAATTTTTTAATTATTATTACCTTTAGAATGTCATTGCAACCATGCCGAAGTGAAGTTTCTGTGCGGTAATCTGTAATAATTTTGACAAGCCGATCCCTCAACCTGCATAAAAAAAATGTTTATTCATATTTCCAAACTAATCCACCATGCAAATCAAAATAAACAGGCAATAGTATACTTGCCTTGGGATACGCAACCCATTTGGTACCATATTTACTATATGAAGCGGATCTAGATTGCCGACTGTGTGCTCCAGTAACATTCCAACCTAATTGTGATCACTCAACGGAAATTAGAATTCAATAAGTCTTATAAGACTTACAGCAAGAAAACAAAAGCAAAAAGAATTCAAACAAAGGTCAAGCCAATGGGGATAATACATTATCAGAAGCAAAAGAAAAGAAGAAAAGTCCCATGTGCCTCACCATTTCTGGATTGCCCAGGCTTTGCTTAATCAGCTCCTCCCACAGATCATCATCATGTTGCATTGTGACAAACTCTATAGCCTGCCGACACGGGAAATCTTTTAGTTCAACACAAAGATGTCATTTATGTATCCTTAATGCTTGCACTGTGAGTGTGAGAAGGTTCTGATCAGTGAATCTTCAAGAATGATGAACACTAAAGTTTGACTGGCATTCTTATTCTTGAACATATATTTGACATCCACGAAGATTCCTTCAGTTCCCACGAAACTTACGTACAGATTAATGATATGGCTAGCAAAAACACAATCCTACCTGCTCCATATCCTCCAATTTATTTATTATAAGTGCAAGAGCCTTCCTTGAATTGCCCATCCTTCCAAGAATAAATACTTGCTCTTTTACAAGGCCTCTTCTGATACAAATCTCATAAGCCTGCATCATTTACACTTGAAACTCCACTCACTATTCAAAACAATAATAATATTTTCTGTTTCAGTTGGAAATTCACCACAAGAGTGTCTTCACCTTGTCAAGAGAGTAATGTTGGCTGCTCCGAAAGAAAGGGAGAAGCAATCTAGGCTCATATTCTGCATAAAGCTCTACCTGCACATAATAGAGTTGAAGTTAGAAAGTGTTTAGTCTCCACAATGAACTGAAACACCTATTTTTCCAACTTCTTAGAAGCTCACATGATTCGAAAATTAATCGCATTCCCAAGTCAAAAAGGGTCTTGATATCAGTTGGATGATATAGAGTTTGGAGAACTGTACAAACCTCAAAAACTGATACAAGGGGTTATAAGCCTATTAAAATTAAGGAAAATATTAAACGAAATGTAGATGATTATGCAAAAACTTGTGAGTGCTCCAGCAACTACCATACTGTAGAAAAGCAATTAAGTGTCTCAAATTGCACCCGCAATGGCAATTCTAGTGAAAGTAATCTAATTAAACCCACCATTTCAGGGTAATAAATATCCATATCCGTGTACTTGAAAGAGAGCACATCATATCAAATGTTCAGACGATGTGTATAAAGGCCAGGATACTGTATACTCTGCCTAAACAAGAAAAGAAGCTTGAGCACAAACACTAAGATTGTTTTTGATAAGTAAAAACTATTAATTTTTGAACTATATTATGTATAAGCGAAATATTAAACTAAGAGAGGTCAGTACAGTTCGAGAAAAGAAAGCTGTCATGTTATTGCACCCACTAGTTGTTGAATAGCCATTTATACGATAAGGGCTAGATTTTATTGGAGAAAAAGTTCTAAATTCTAGTTTGGGACATATAAATGTTTTAACTACAACTTTTACCCAATAGCCAAAGTCACAGGGATCATGTTTCTGTTTGAGTTCGGTGCAGATAAAATTTGGAACTAGTTTGTCAACTGATAAAATTCATGATTAAATTCAAGTTATATAAGTTATTAATTTAAAAAAATTAAAGTTCAAATATATTATATTAATCTCTAGAAATATTAAAATTTAATATATTATATTAAATTTAAAATATTAAACTAAATAAATTTTAAAACACTCAAATTTAAATAAATTTTTAAAATTAATTATGTATGATAAGAGTTGTGGGTGGTGAGAGAGGAAATCGGGGTGTTGGCTGGGGAGTGCAAGCTGGCAGAAACATGGCAAGGCCACATCACCTCTATCGATAGCAATAACCCAAGGTGACAGGGGGACATCGGCAAAAGGCTTTAAGTAGAATTGGAAGTCCGCCTAAAATGGGGAGATCCTGGAGGTGACCGCCGTTTTAATGTTTCATGATGGCCATGACAAACAGAGAGACACGTAAAGTACGGATTTCATGTTAGATCATGCAAATTGGTCGGGTGGCAGAAGATGATTATTACGAGGTGATGTTTGAGTTAAGGCTTGTGGTTGCAGGACGAAATCTTCATGCAAGGACGGATTGGCTTGCATCACCATTATCCCAGGCTCATGTGCGATGGTTTGACCTTCTTGTTTGCAGGCCTTTTAAATGTTGTTGGACGATGGCATTTATTCCATATGGTTTTTGAAACTTGTTTTGTTGGTTGTCTCTGTGCAGGGAGCTTTCGGCTAGAGTGCAGCTAATGGCAAAGGTGAGCAGATCAAAATTCATCATTTCCGTCTCCGCGGAGGGGCTGGAAAGTTTTGGCGCCGACACTCTTGTTTCGTTGGTGGCGACGGAGAGGCAAATAGCATTTATAAAGATCACAAACCAAAGGTTGAAAAGAATTCTGGTAGTGGATGATCCTTTGGTCATGGTAGCGATCAAAATGATTTTAGGAAAGGGCCACCTGGACATAAAGGAATTTGTGAGGGACAATGCATACATATCCTCACGGTTCTTGGCTGCCATTCTGGACGTGGAAGTGTCTAAGGTGGAGGCAAAGGAATTGATGGTGAACCTATTCCGCGGCAACCTGTTAGGAGGTTTGGAGAAGACACTGAAAGCGGCCTTCGTGGGCAAAGGAATTTTGTGTCCCTCTAACTTGGAGCTCTTGTGGAAGACGGACGAAGCTGTAAAGGTATACCCCTTTCTTTTAGACTTAAAGGGGACTGAGCTCATGAGGCACAAGATGCTCTCGTCAATGGCGGTTGAATATCTGAAACGAAAAATGGGGTTGGTGGCGGAGGAGGGCTTGGAATGGGTGGAAGATTTTACTATATTTGCAGAATTAAATGGTTTTCTGTGAGGATCGGCCTCTGTGAATGAACTTTTTTGTTTTAAAGTTATAGCTTGGTGTTGGGTTTTGTGATATGCAATGTGACTGCAATTTTGTGCTGGGTGTAGCATGTTCCCCAGGTTGGTAGGGTTTAGTTTCTATGGTAGTTTGGTGGTTTTCCTGCGTAGCAGACGAAATGTACTCTTTCTTAAAACTTTAATATAAAATATAACCCTTGCGTATCAAAAAGAAATTATGTATGATAAGAGTTACAAATATTTATATATATTATAAATATTAATAAAGCTAATATATAAAGAAAAGTTATAAATAAAGTTAATATTAATATATATTATTATATGTTATAAATTTATAATAATATTAAATTGTAAAATTTAAACCTAAAATTTAGGTTAACAAAAAGTCCAAAATGAAACCAAAAACTATTAGTTTGGATTTTGTAAACCTACCTCTGCTGGCACAGACAGTCCTCCACGGCACAAGCATGTGGAACAGATGCCTCAGATGCAAGTAAAGATCAGTGCAAACGAACTTACACAGACTAGGACGCAGACTGCTATCAAGCACACCAGAAAGATTGCAATCCATTCATCAGTTGCATGGATGCAATTCATTCTTCAATCAGAAAAGTACCCAAAAACACAGCAGTCTCACACACTGCACAGCTGCTTCAAGATATAGGCGTTGACAATTTAAACATCTGCTGCAAAATGCAGCAACAAATCAGCATTGGAAACCTACACAGAAATTGTATGGCTGTTTTTATGGTAATATCAAAGATTTTAGGCTTTTTCTAAAGATTTTTCAGAGTTCACTATTTTCCAATAAAATTCACCAAACCTGATGACTTAACCCATAGCTATTGCAAGAATTAAGTTGTGATCTATGTTACCAGTTCACTACAGGGACATGTTTAGTTCGGATCACAGTACGGTGCAGGCAGGGACATGTCTAGGGGACACAATTCAGCCTGGTGAATGCAGAATGAACACAAAGTAGCTTTGAAAAACCCACAGCTAATCCGGCCAGTTTTGACATTTTTTAAATCTTTTTTGGATATTTTTTAATTCTTTGAAGACATCTGACTTTGACTTGAATGCTAACCCTATAAACTTCATTCCAAGTCATTTTTGAAAGACAAAATAGTTTATATCATTGTGAATGCAAAACACAAAAGTCGCTCATTTTTGTTGAACTTTCATTCTTGCTTTACATCAAATGAATGGACTTAAAGATTGATCACTGAAGGTTTTAAAATGATCAGTTTGCTACTCCTATTCGCGTGCAAGAGCTCATTTGCTACAAAGAAGATTGTAGAGGAGGATTTTTGCAAAAAGGACTTTCAAATTCTTGTTTTTTTGTCTTTCTTCTATGAATCTATGGCATATGCTTGAATTTTTTTATCTCAGTTAGCTTCTATATTTTTTTGGTTTCATTTTTTTTGAACATGTTTATTGAACTTGGCAAGAGGGACTACAATGACAGCCAGTTCAATCTCTGTGGAACAACCCCGCTTCAAAACAAACCCAAATTCTTCCCTTTGGAAATATATTAATATGGTACAACTAATGCCAAATGGTGGGTGGAAATATGTTAATATGGTACAACTAATTCTAGATGGGGGATGTTATATTTGGATTTGCAATGGGTTTGATGTTCAATATTCAAGCTCATACAATCAACTGAAACTAAACAAAATAGCAAAATGAAATAGCAAGTCATAAATTAAATCATCCTTTGCTAAATAGAGGATCCCATGTAATAAAGCCCCCTCCACTGCCATCTTATCGTAAACCTATAGAGAGCCACCCATTTTTGGCTGCACTTGAAGAATAACCTATAGCCTTTAAATGTAAGTGATCAAAGGGACCGTTGAAAATGGCATTTCACAATGAGTCTCGTGATATTGCTAATCAACACATAGTGTGATGTGTCTATGCAAATGGATTGGCTTTCAATGTTATTCACTTACCATACTAGCAAATGAAATAGCTCATACAATCAACTGAAACCAAAC
The DNA here is from genome assembly GCA_007258455.2 of Sequoia sempervirens. Classification (NCBI taxonomy): domain Eukaryota; kingdom Viridiplantae; phylum Streptophyta; class Pinopsida; order Cupressales; family Cupressaceae; genus Sequoia; species Sequoia sempervirens. Next base: position 556,918,555 of record VDFB02058242.1, read on the forward strand.
AAAATAGCAAATGAAATAGCAAGTCATAAGTTAAATCATCCTTTGCTAAATAAAGGATCTCATGTAATAAAGCCCCCTCCACCGCTATCTTATCTTAAACCTATAGAGAGCCACCCATTTTTGGCTGCACTTGAAGAATAACCTATAGCCTTTAAATGTAAGTGATCAAAGGGACTGTTGAAAATGGCATTTCACAATGAGTCTCATGATATTGCTAATCAACACATAGTGAGATGTGTTTATGCAAATGGATTGACTTTCAATGTTATTCACTTACCATATTGGCAACGAATGGTGAATGCAATTAATGAGGCTCAAAAAGGGTACATGGACCCAGACTTGAGAAAGTGTGTAGCACCATAGTTGAAAAAATTGGACTCGACAATCACTCGGCAAGCCTAAAAAATTTTAAAAACTCGGGATTCAGTGAAAACTCGGTGAAAAACTTGGCAATTACTCAACAACTTTACCAAACATTTGAAAGTACATTATTTTTAAAAATACTTTTCAAAACCTCATAAAACTTCATGGCGAATGTCATTTTCACAATTTTATCACCCCTCTACAAATCTTGATTCAGAGATTATCACCACTCCTCTAAAATATTAAAACCAAATTTATTTCATCAAATAATGTTGAACAACCTTAAAAATGTTGAATTACAAAAGTCTAAACACATTTAATGGGCACTTTCCTTTCCGAACTCTATTGATATTAATTTACTCATTTAAATGGTGGGGACGAGGATTAGCATAACCCACAATACCAAGTGAATGATATTAAAAACTTGTGAGCAGGAAAAGTCCACTAAACAATCAGCTTAATCACGTCCCAAAAATTCCCTAAGTCGTCATTGTGCCCTAAATTGCCATAGTTGCACTTACTCACATCCCAAAAATGCTTGAAATCACTTAACTTTTTAATGTTAGGTGGAAAAAATCAATTTCAACGAGTTTTTGACAGATTTTGCAGCAAAAATCATGAGTTCTTGATGATTTTTAATGAAAAAATTGATGTGTGTTTTTTTGAAACACGGCGACGAGTTTTTTGACTAATTACTAGCCGCCAATTTTGGCTTGCGAGTTTTGCATCTATTTGTAGCACCTTATCGAAACAGGAGGTGAAGTTTGTAAAGGAATTATTGCAGCCCATAAGGGATTCTTGGGTTAAGACAAGGAATCCATCGTTTGCAATGGGTGGAAGGGTGCATAAATGAATCAGCCATTGATTGATGTTATTGTAGTGTCCCCTAAAAAGGCAATGTCTTTGGAGTAAGTGGATTGTGAGGGAGAGGTAAAGGATGGTGAATTTATTGCTAATATTCTTTGTCAAGCCATTGAGGAAATGGGATCTCAAAATGTTGTTCAAGTCATAATAAACAATGCTCAAAATTGTAGAGCAACTAGTTTATTGCATGAAGGTCATTACTCACACATCTTTTGGACACCTTCTGCGGCCAATTCGTCAGCCTTATGCTATAAAAATTAGCACAAAAATTGATTGGATCAAGCAAGTGTATACCAAGGTTAAAGAGATCCAAATATTCATCACCAACCGCCACATGTCACAAGGCGTATTCTAAACATTCTTGAAATTAGAGTTATTGAAGGTAAGTGAAGCAATAAGATATATTAAATATTTAAATATGCTTCACTTTAGTAATTTTAACTTTTTAATTAACTTTATGTTTTCTTCTCTACGAAAAAGAATCTTTTTTCTTTAACTTTCTATTGAATAGGTTGTTGAGACCCATCTTGCCTTGACACAATTGTTGTAAGACAATTTATTAAGGTTCGAGAGGCACTCTCTAACATGGTCATCACACAAAATTGATCAATATGGAGGCAATATGGCATTGCAAGGGTAGCAAATATTAAAAGGATGATCTTAGATGACACTTGTTGGGGTCATGTTGAATATCTCATTTTCATTGAGCCCATATTGAGCATGATCCATTATACCGGCATGGATAGGCCTCGTTTGGGAGAGATATATGATGGCATTAACTCAATGATTGAGAAGATGAAAGCCGTTATAAATGAAAATGAGCAAAATATTGAAGAAACTTTCTTCAAACAACTACACAAAATTATTGAAGAGAGATGGAACAAAATGATTGCCCGGCTACATCTTCTTGCCTTTGCATTGAGTCCCAAATATTATACAGCTAAGATCCTTCTTATGTCAACAAGGAATGTCCCATATAGAGATCTTGAAGCCAACCAATAGTACAAGGTAGCACTTCATAGACTCTTCATTGATCTTGACATGCAAGATGCGATTAGGATTGAGTTAATGGATTTTGTACACTCCAATGACTTTAGTATTGATTCACTTCACGACAAGTTTAACGTTGATCCTCGCAATTGGCAGTACTCCCATGGCCAATCATTTACACACCTACAACCTCTTATGATCAAAATTTTATCACAAGATTTATAAAATACAGAATTTTATCTTACTAATTTAAATTTTTAAATTTTCTCTCTATTTTTTTCTCAATAGGTTGCTAGTGCATCTACATTTCACAAGAATTGAAGCACATACTCATTCGTCCACTTAGTAAAATGCAACTAATTGGGTTCAAGATACACAAGACTTAGTGTATGTGCCTCCTTTCACACAAACAAAGTAGCTACAACAAAGAGGACACAAAGAAGTGGGATATTGAACTAGAGCATGCTGACTTAGATGCTACCACTTCCCACCTTGCTACACTTGATGTTGAGGATGAGCTAACTAGCAAACACGAGAGTTCTAGTGCCAATGCCAATACTAGTGCTAGTGCTAGTGCTAGGGCCAATAGCATTGTTTGTGGTATTTCACTTGATGTTGAGGATGAGCCAACTAGCAAGCATGAGAGTGCTATTGCTAGTGCTAGTGGCACTATTTGTCGTTCTTCTAATATATATTGGTACCTACATCAACTAATATTGATGGTAATGATAATTTTTTTCAAGACCCATGTGACGTTGATCCCTGATCAGTGATGGCTGATTGTTGGCATTTGACATTATTATTTTTAATTTTAATATATATCATGAAATTCAAGTTTGACTAATCGACATCATAGTATTATTTTATGGTGGTTTTGTTTATTATATGGTGCTATGTGGTATTCTGAACTTAATTATTGCTGCACATATGTATATATTTGTTGTTTTTATATGTTTTTGTATGGATGAACCCAAAACAAACCCAACCCCCAAAAAAGATTGACTAAACACACAATCCCAAACCCGAACTAGGATCGGTAACTTAGATTGTGATAGATTTCTTGGAAGAAAATATGATAACAAAGTTTGGAACCCTAACAAGTTTAGTATGTAATAATCACCCTACCTTTCTATCTACAGAATTCACAAATGGGCATATAACCAAGCTTTAATTAGCAATTTTACCTCAAATTTTTGCCCTCTGGGAAATGTCGTGTCCAAGTTCACAACCAAAAATTTATTAAATATAATAATGAAAAAAAGAAAAAAGAAAAAATCATGGACATTGTTCTTTGGACAGACAAGTGCATTCAGAAGTAGCCTCTGTGTACTGCTCCTTTTGCATTGACCTGTGGTAAGATTCCAGTACTTCTAATTAGATTCCAATGTACTTACCTGATTAGCCAAATTATTTAATTATCAATTGATTTCATTCGAGCAGTGGAACGTCGCACAAAAGACACATGAAGCTGGTTTCAAGCATCAGAAATTGGAAATTTGTAGAGAAACGGAATATTTCACATTTCTGTGTCAAACTACCAATTTCAGACAAAGGTTTTGTCATGCATCAGAAATAGCAAAAAATGCCCATGAATATTTTGAATTCCTTTTCCAGTCAATTTCTTAAGGCCTCTAAGATTCCTGACATGATTGTTCTAGTCTATTTAACATGTGTAATGAATCCACAGAGGCGAGAAGAGTAGGATGAATTCTTTGAAATCTAGTTCATAGACTCAATACACTGTTGTAAGCAAAAGAACAGAACTGGGCATCTAGGAGAGCTGCTGTACTGATCTTGGTGACTGGAATAAGTTGATTTGAGGCTGGTTGTGTGTCCAAGAGGCCTAAGATTGTATTCCCCTTTGAAGATGGTGGAAAGTGTGTTTTTCACTATTGCTTTAGTTTTCTCCAAGATTTCAGGTTCTCTAGGGTAAATCCTTTGTGTCTTCATTTTATGATCATTGATGCTCTTAATTTCCTTGAGTTCGTTGTTATTTATTTGCTTAGAAAGTACAATTCACCCTTATCAAGATCTATATGTGATGACTAGTAAGTAATAAGCCCAAGCTTTCTCTAGTTTACGGATCATTATGAGTTTATGAAAGGATATATAAATTTATAATTGAGAGTGATGCTCTAATACTGGAAGAGATTAGGAAGAAGAAAACAAAGAAAGAAATTATATTAATGTCCACAAATGACCAAAAAAGATCCAAAGAACTGAAACATACAGCAGGTACAATAGCAAAGGACAAGGGCAAAAAGGGACCCTAGATACAAAGCAAAAATGAAAAAGCAAGAAAAGCAGGAAAAAATATACATGAGGGTTAACCTTAAAAGAATTACCCCCAAGCTCATACAATTATAAATAGATAAAGGGGGAAAGACCCCACAGAGTAGCAAAAACCAATAAAAACCACCTACACGTGGAACCAAATCATTAGGTGTTATGGAAGGGCCAACAATATTAGCATCAAGCGATTTTCCATAGAACCTATCCTAACATTCAAAACCAAAGAATTGTTTGTAGTAGGAAAAAATAGTAATGTAAGCTTTCCCTTTAGATTTCATGGTAGAGTGTTGTGAGAGGGTCCCAATGTCAAGAAGAGATAGAGTCACAACCATTTGAGTGAGAATCAAAATATCGAGGAGCCTTAACCATAGTGGATTGCAAGGACGGGCAATGACTCACAAATCTATCCTCATCTCTACAATAGTATTTAATGGGAACTTAGTGCCTCCGCCATCTATTACTAGTTGTGAAAGAAACAAGTAAACAATCTAACAAATTTAGGACCACCACAAAGAGATCTATGCCTAAAAATGGCAATCTCATGAAGAAAAGAACCAAGCACCTTTAATAAGGGTAGCAAACGAAAATGGATAGAGAACCACTAGAACTTTTGTATAGACAATAGTAACTCCCACATATTTCATAGTGTACCATACATTGAAAAATAGAATGATTCTCAAGCTCCACCTCCTAAACAAAACAAAGGTAGCACAATCTTTCCCTATAAAATAAATGGTAGTTTGTCCCAACACAAAACTAATGGGAGTGCACCTACAACTCACAAAAGGGAACCTTCAAACCATGAGACCAATGATCTTGAAGATAGGTGGGGCAAGCAATATTTCCACCAACCAGTAAGAAATGCTTACCATAGAAAACAAATTTAGAGTTGACGAAATTGGAGGGAGGACCCAAGTAACCTACAGTTACTAACTGTGAATGTCCCCCTAAATTGCTTGAGCACCTGTTCCCCTAGAAAAGTGGCGAGGAGCAAATAAGGAGTACTTGAAGGAAAGAAATTGGCCCAAAGAAATGTCAATAGAGTAGATGAGCATATTGACCTCAAAAAACCAACAACATTGACATCCAAGAGAACTCAAAGAGGCAATTGACTCCAAGGAACAAAGTGCCAAAAAGGATCTCCCACTAGATAAAGCAAAACCACCCATATAAACTACGTAAACCTAAAGATACTCTAGAATCAAGGGAATTAGGCACCAAATTTAATCTAGACAATACAATGAGGAACCATTTGTTTGCATTGGATCATATGCTCAAGTATAATTGTCTAAAGCCTCTCAACTAAAACCCAATTACAAGGACCCAAGCTAGGGCGCCAAACCTCTAAACTGTACAATGTTGGAGGCTTAAACATTGCGCCAAAAAGGCAATTCTTTGAAGAGATATCCTAGGGATATATATGAAAACATTGGCACTCAAGAATAGAGAGTAAGGTGTATATCTTGAAAAGACAAGACTAAGAGGTGAGCCAAAAGGAGAGGGGATCCATAAATTGAACTCCTAGATAAATATAATAGTGTTTATCTCTACGAGGCCCCTTTTGTAGAAGAAATGGAACCTGGAAAAAGCATCCTTGATAGTGTTGACAACCATCACCTTAGTTTTATTAAGGTTGACCAAAAGCTAAAGATCACAAAACTCAAAAAGTGCATCAAGTAGTATCTCTACAATCCATCAAGAAAATGAGAGGAAATCATCAACAAACAGTAATAGCAATCACAACATGTTGAAATGTGCCACAGATATGAAGAAAAGGAAAGATCATCATCTATATAGGTACAACAGATATGCAAGAAAAGGAAAGATCTACATATATCAAATATGCAAATGAATTAAGATAAGGGAACTAGAGATTACTTACGCTGAAATGTGCCACATTTACCAGCTCATTCACTCAAAAAGAGTAAGGCGTGTGGGCTTCCTCTTCCCTAAAAGGAAAGAGCCTTTTACCATGATGTTATAGCTTATACAATGACTTGGTTAGTCCAGATCTAAGAATACAACCACTAAGGATGGATGGATATTTTAAAGACTATTGGTGCATATACAATGACAACAAAAGTATTGAAGCTGCCAGTTTGTTTGATGACAACCGAAATAACCTTGTGATAAGAAGAAATGTATTCTACTCCACCATAGAACTTTTGTGGAACATGTTCCAAAATGAACTTGAAGAACCTCATCTTGCTGACCCCAGTTTTGACATGAAGGGTCTAACAAGGATCTCTAACAATTGTACACACCCAATGAGGACTACAACTCCAATGACAAAGTGCTCCACTGACATTGTCTTTTAGTGAAAAACCTCTTCTCTAGTCTTCTTAGAAAGTCTTCCACTTCATCCAATATCATTTACATAACTCTTAGAAAGTCTTCCACTTCATCCAATCTCACTTACATAACTCTTAGAAAGTCTTCCACTTCATCCAATATCATTGCCACATTGGCAACTCCTACCCTATCTCTATCGAGTGCTCATTTGGGAGGCATGTTGACTCCACACATCAGAAATTGCTATTGTTGCTATCTTCTATTATTATTCTAACAAGGCACCAATCACCTCCTCAAGCTTCAAATTAGAAGAGGTCAAATTTATCACCATGACTAAAGTATCTCATGAATCCATTAGTGAACACAATAGTGCAATATATTGGTCCTCTTCATCCATATTCACATCCATTGGTGCAAGCTGACTGATAACAATATTAAAGGCATTCAAATGTTTAGTAGCAGTCACCATCTCCCATCCTTCAAATAAAAAGTTTATTAACTAGAGAATTAGTTTGATACAAAGTCCCCAATTTCGTACAAAATTTACTTGTGGTATCTTCCCCTGAAACATTTAGCAAAACTTTTGCCCAATCTTCATCCAATGTGCCAAAAGGATTTCTTTCTAGAAATTGTAACCAAAGATCTTTGTCAACTAGACGATCTTCCCTTTTAAGCTTCCAAAGATTAAAATTTTGTCCATTAAAATTTCAATCTCCATCCTCATAAACATGCTTGCTATCAAATCTTCACCTGCAGAAATTGGTACACAACTCCCACTAAAAATAAGAATCTAATCCTCAAAGTGAGAGTCCCCTCTTTCACATGTCGAGAGTCCCACTATGCTTTGATACCAAATGTTAAGAATTTTCCAACATTCACTATTCAAAACCAAAATACTTAATGCTAAAACCCCATGCCCAAAATAAATTTCATTTCCAAAGGAAACTTCAAACGTACAATTTTTTGTAATGACATCTATCAAGATGAAAATAAACAATGAATAGAAATAAAATGAAGAAAAGTAGCAAAACTTCACAGCTCAAAAATTATCTTGAAAAAACCATTTCAAGTAAAAAATCAACCAAAAATTTGTGCCACTTGCTAATAATGACTCAACAAAGGTTACACATATACAATGAGATTTCGGTCATTAGAATCCCCTTAGAATTTGACTTGCACCATAACATTCTCCCATGTCTGTTTTGTTAATGTTTTGGTAGTGGCAGGAGGTATCTTCTAGCGGCAAAAGTATCTTCCTTAAATAGATATTATGTCAGTTGGCTAACCCACATAAATGTCTTATTCAAAATGGTCAACATGCAAAGTGTGATTGACATGCAAGAGAACCTTCGTATTGACATACAAGAGAATCTTTATTTGTCTCCTTTAAATAGACACATGAAATGTATTTGTAACTCCTCCTTAAAACAAGCAAATGAAACGCCACCTAGTGCATCTTCTTGTGTATGCATGTGTAACCGCTAGTTGCCTATATATAGGAGGAGATGTCGACTTGTTTGGTTAACTTATTTTGCCTATAAAATAAAGTCACCTCTTCCAGAAGAAGTTCGATTATTCACAGCAGGTTATTATCCTTTAAAGAGCAGATTGATATCTAGGAGAAATCAGAGGTTTTCTGTATGTACACATCTAAGAGAGGTGCTATTATTAAGTGGGTCATGTTGTAAGCTGATTGCTGCTGTTTCATTCTAATATACAAGAGATACTTTTGTGGCTGGGTTTTTCTCCCTCAAGTTGGAGGGTTTTCCCAGGATAAATACTGTGCGTATTTGTCCATGTTTTCAATTTTTTTGTTTGCTCTCATTTCTAGTTCAAAATTTAACATGGTATCAGAGCCAGGTTTAAAGAAAAGATCCAGAACCAGAACTCTTAAGCTTTGAAATTTTCTTTGCTTGTCTCGTAGCTTGTTTATTTCAGCTTCCTACAATGGTGAATGGACTCAAAGTTGAAGACAGGCTGGACGGTGCATCCAACTTTACTTCATGGAAATTCAGAGTGTCCTAATTGCACTTGAAGAAAATGATCTTCTCAACTACGTGAAGTCTGGTGTAGTTGAACCTTTGATGACAATGAGAAAGCTCAATGGAGGAAGAACCATATCATGGCAAGGAAGATATTGATTGATTCTGTTAAGGATCATTTGATACCTGTTATATCCAAGCTGAATTCAGCTAAAGAGATGTTTGAGAGTCTTCAAAGTTTGTATGAATTCAACAACACTAGCAGAGCTCTAGCGTTGAGACGTCAACTCTTACATATTAAAATGGCTAGAAGAGAATCTGTTGTATCTTTCTTCATGAAGATTACAGAATTGAAGGATCAGCTAAATGCTATTGGAGATTCTATTGAGGACAAAAACCTGGTTATGTTGGCCATGAATGGCATTCCTCACTCTTGGGAATCTTTCATTCAAGGAATTAGTGGAAGAGATGATTTACCCAAATTTGATCGTTTGAGAGCTGATTGTATTCAAGAGGAATGCAGATTGGAGGCAAGAGGAAATGGGCAAAGATCTCACCATGAAGAAGAGCATGTCCTTGCTGCTCATACTTCTAAAAGGGAAGGAAGGAAAGGAAACTTCATGAGGTACGAAGATAGGAATTTTGTTTCTGCCCCTGAACCTAAGAAGAAGAAGGATTTATCTAGGATTCAGTGTTTCAGATGTGACAAGTATGGTCACCTTGCTAGAGATTGTCCATCAAGACCTAAGCAACAAGTTGCTGTTACAAATGTTGAAAATGCTTCTACGCATAGAGAATCAAGTGAAAATTCAGAAGGTTTCTTTTTCTAAAAGAATAATTGGTGGATTGTGAGGAAGTTTAAATATAAAGAGATAAGTATTTTTTTATGCTTGTACCTTTCATGAATTTTCATGTAGTTATTAATTCATGCTATATCATTGGGATAATGAATCTTGTATGCTTCTAGCTTTGATATTTCTTTGAGATAGTTTAAACTATTAGTAATCTCCCTCTAAAATTCATACGGATGGATCAAGGAGCAAGAGGGTGATGAGAGATTGCTTAGAGAAGAAGAGTTTGAGGCATCCTATGAGAAACTCTTACTGACTGGAGAAATGATCAAGCATGGAGAAATAGCTTGCAGCCATGGGACTGAGTTGGTGGCTGAAGACATCTCTCAAAGAGGAGGAACCTATTCAGGTTATCTTTGAGATCAGTTTCTTCGAAGAGGAGGAATTTATATTCAGAGGGAGTCTGACAATTCATCAGAAGCAGCCTTGGACGAGGAGGTCAGAAGGTTGATGCTAGTACCTGAAGCTTCAGAGGGAGTCACTTCATCATGAAGATCTGTGTTAATACATTTTCCTCTAAGATGGAGGAATTTGAGGTGCAAGCCCTTGTTAATGCATTTCTCTCTATGAGAGAGATTTGAGGTGCAAGCCCTTGTTAATGCATCTTTCTCTATGAGAAATTTGAGGTGAAAGCCCTTGTTTCCACCCTCTGGGAGTAGCCATGGTGGATGTCATGTTGAGTGAATTCATGACAACATCACTTGTGTTTATCCACCCTCTGGGAGAAGCCATGGTGGACGTCATGATGAGATGACGACATCACGTTGAGTGACTGCGTGATGGGCACTTGTGCACATATGCTTTGCCATACATGGGAGTAGCCATGATGGTTGATATCACGTTGAGTGACTCCGTGATGAGCTCTTTTCAACAAATGGATGTACCCATTGTGAATGTCATATCAATAGCTTTCATAACATGGATATCTAAAAAGATACCTCCCTAGCTAAGAGGGAGTGTTAATGTTTTGGTAGCAGCACGAGGTATCTTCTAGCGGCAAAAGTATCTTCCTTAAATAGATATTATGTCAGTTGCCTGACCCACATAAATGTCTTATTCAAAATGGTCAACATGCAAAGTATAGTTGACATGCAAGAGAATCTCCGTACTAACATACAAAAGAATCTTTGTTTGTCTCCTTTAAATAGACGCATGAAATGCATTTGTAACTCCTCCTTAAAATAAGCAAATGAAACGCCACCTAGTGCATCTTCTTGTGTATGCATGTGTAACCGCTATTTGCCTATATATAGGAGGAGATGTCAACTTGTTTGGTTAACTTATTTTGCCTATAAAATTAAGTCACCTCTTCAAGAAGAAGTTCAATCATTCACAACAGGTTATTATCCTTTAAAGAGCAGATTGATATCTAGGAGAAATCAGAGGTTTTCTGTATGTACGCATCTAAGAGAGGTGCTATTATTCAGTGGGTCATGTTGTAAGCTAATTGCTGCTGTTTCATTCTAATATACAAGAGATACTTTTGTGGCTGGGTTTTTCTCCCTCAAGATGGAGGGTTTTCCCAGGATAAATACTATGTGTATTTGTTCATGTTTTGAATTTTTCTGTTTGCTCTCATTTCTGGTTCAAAATTTAACATGTTTTGCCAAGGACAATGTTGTGGGGTCTTCCCATAAGGTCATGACCTTGCTTTATCCCCAAGGCTTGTTGGTTTGACTAGCTCATCCACCCACATGGTATTTTTCAAGCATTTATGACTTCTTGGACCTACATATCAGCCACTTCTTCCCTCCATGCTCAACAATTTCAATTGAGTCTTGGGTGTAAACGTGCTATAGTCTCTAACAAGCATTTCTTTCACTAATTGCCATTCATTGTAGTTTGTTTTTTATTTTAATGGTATTTCATTTGCCCATTCCACATCATTGCTAATGATGATTTCCTTAGCTAGAAGGATGCACTCTATAAAAAAAGATTCATATATGAAGATCAAGAGAAAGACAAGTAACAAAAAACGGGTGTGATGGGAAAAAAGAAGCTGAGAATTATTTTCCTACTGGCTTGTGGGGGATTGTCACAACCAAGCATAGATGTTAAAATATTTTAAAATTATGTGTTCATGGTGGTCCCATATGTCTAGGTAGCATGCATGTATCAAGTGGTAATCTAATTTCTGAGGAAAAAAAAAATCTAAGTTGTTGTTTCCCATACCACATTTTATTGTTTAGTTTTATGTGTGAAGCTGCTAGGAGTGGCTACCTTTCACTAGGCACTTAATCCTTGTCTAATCAAAAGTGCTATCAAAGCCGATTAACTCACTAGGTTGTTGAAGTCTCTTAAAGAGTCAGTCTTGAAATGCTCTAAGAAATTTGTTGTAGGTGTGAGGATCATGTCACTATAGAGAGCTAAAGCAAAAGACATGGTTCATAGAGGAAGACCACAAGACTAAAGAAATGTTGACATGAAAAATTGCTAAAATAGTGGCAACTAGATTGAAAGCAATAGAGGTAGCACAGAGAAGAAATATACGTGTTGAAGATGTGAATGAAGATGATGAAGAAGAAATAAGCTAGGAAAGAGGTATGGAAGACTACATGAATGAACCATTGGAAACTGATCGGAAATGGATACTCCATGTTACAATGGAAGCCTGAGACCTAAGGAGCTCAGAGGCTGAATTTTAGAAATAAAAAAGTATTTTGATTTTGAGTCAATATAAAGACTCAACGAGAGTACAATTTGTGAGTACTAAGTTAAAAGTCATGCATCCCTATGGTGGGATCATGTGCAAACGGATAAACAAAGGAGTGGAAAGGAGAAGATCTGATCAAGAGACCAAATGGTTACAAAATTTAGGGTAAAATTCTTATCACTAGACTACCAATCGAATTTATTAAAACAATTATAGAATATGAAACAAAGGGAGATGAATGGCAAAGCCTCCACAAAAGAGTTCTACAAGGTCAGTATTTGGGCTGGTGATGTGGAAGATTATAAGGAAAAGACTACAAGGTACATCAACAAGCTTGGAATGTCAATCCAAGATGAATGCAGCATAATCCGAGAAAGATCAATGGAAGAGGTTTATCAATATACCTTAATAGACCATCTCAAAACAACAAGGGAAATCCTCCAAAGGATGAGGATAGTTTAGTGATGACAAAAGACAACACAGAAACAAGGGGGAATCTAGCACCTCCCAAAATGAGAATTTCAATCAAGAGGAAGGGGAAATTTCTCAAGAGATGGAGGATACTCTAGAAGAGGAAGAGGTAAAGGATTCACTTATTACAAATGTGGAGATGTTCGCCATAGAGCCTTCAAATGTCCACAATTACAACAGGTTTGTGGAATAATGAGTGAGGCACAAAAAACACATTGCTCAAGTTGATGAGGAGAGTCCACCATCACCTTGATGAAGAGAGTGTTATTACAATGAAAGAAGGAAAAGTGTCAGCCCACACACAAAAAAAAAAGTATCTATTCAAGACCATATGCAAGTCTAGAGGAAAATGTTAGAAAATTGTTGACACTAGAAGTATGAACAACTTGGTGTCCAAGGAGATGGTGAAGAAGCTTAAACTAAAGAGGATCAAGCATGATAAGCCACACAAGGTCTCATGGTTATAAATAAAAAATCAATTCTTGATTAGAGAACAATGTTTAATAGATTTTCCAATCAATGCACGTAAGGATGAAGTATTGTGTGATACTATGCTCATGGATGTTTCTCATATCTTATTGGGTAGACTATGGCAATGTAATGTCCCCATTTTACAATGTCCTCTTTCAGTTGGGTTGATTCTGATACACTTACTATTTTTAGTAAGTGCTATTTTTAGCAGGGGGTCTAGTGCTATGCTTTTGTCCTTAGAGAGCCCTTTCAAGCTCCTCAATTTCCCTCCGGCTCGAGTTTTAGGGCGCTACTAAAACAAGGCAAACCGTCTTAGCATTGTCAAATTTTGACAAAGTATTTCAAGTAGATTGTGATGCAAGTGGGACAGCAATTCTTGACTCGAGAAAATAAACCCATTGCTTATTTTAATGAAAAAATTGAATGAAGCTAAAAAGAACTCAATCTGTGATCAACAATTTTATGCCATTATGCAAGCACTTATGAAATGGAGGCACTATTCGCTACCAAAGGAACTTGTCTTATTCACAAATCATAAAGCAATGCAGTTCATATATAGTCAAGATAGACTCAATCAAAGACACATGAAATGGGTTGAATTCCTTCAAAGTTATTCATTTGTTTTGAGGCATTGAAGCAGTAGAGAAAACAGGAAGTTGTTCCATTCATATCCTTGCTATCTTCCTGATAACCATTCTCCATAATAACCTTGAAAAGGTCAACTTTCTCCTACTCAAAATGACCGTCATCTAAAATTTAATGCCCACAATGTTGATGTACATAGAAAAAAATGCTTTTATAAGGATGGTAGTGGCAACTTGCTTGTCACTACAGGTCAATGAATATTTTCTTCCTATATAAACACTTGGAGACAGTGATCCCTAATAGACTTTTGAGGTTGTTAAGAAACTTCACCAACTCATTGGAGTTCTAGTATTCAACGAATCTATACCACCATTTAGTCCTAATGGATTAAAAGTCTAAGACAGTTCTCTCTAAGTCTTCCATGACTAGGTTGCAAAACATCATGTTGGGTTTTTATATTACATCTATAACTAGTAAGTTAATAAATAAATGGTCACTATTAGGTTAGTTTACAATAAATTATAAATAATCATGTTAGATTCTGTTAGTATTTAATATTTGTTAGTAATTAGTCGCGAGTTGCTTTCCCATATAGAGGTTGCTACCCATAGTTTGGGTAGTTGATAGAAAGAGGCTTTTACTAAGTCAAATGTAATCAATCCAAAATTGATCCCAATAAATACATCATATAACATTTTGTATCTGCAACAACGGTGTAATGATGATGTAGTTTTCTGTGCAGTTCAGTTTTATATGGTCTTCCATTTTTCAATACATACCCCATTGCTATCCTTTCATTTGCTCATGGACCTCCCTGAATATATAAACACTGGAAACCTCCACCAGACTAGTGATCACAAGATCTTTGTTGCCTCTTATGATCTTTATAGCCTCGATTAGGAGGATTTATGTGTATAGTGAAACAAAGTCAAAAATCACAAGCCAGTCAACTTTATAGTAATTTGCCTTCAGAGTTTTGCTCTTTTCAACAAAGAAAGAGGAATAATTTACGAAAGATTGTGTGTGACCCACTCATGGCTTTAGCTTCTTTCCCAAAAACATAGGAGCCTAAGTAGGTAAGTCCTTAGTATTAACAATGGGTACTAGATGAATTCCATCTTCAAACATCTTTAACGATATGTGGACTCTAGAAATAATGGTTATACTAGGTTAAGACATTTTTATTTCAAACATCAAGTGATAAGTTTTTGACGCCTTTCATTGCTTTCTTACCAACCCTTCTCATTGGGTTTGTGGAGATCTTTCTATAGCTGCCACATGTTGTAAGGTGGTTTTATAATTTTAACTGGTAATCTCTACCATCCAAGAGCACAATACTATTGCCCTTGTCAACTTTAAGCATGATAATCTTTGTATTTTCTAACCTCCTTTTAAGGGAGTTATGTTCTTGCCTCCAAATGATTTTCCTAGGAGCTTGAGTTGTTATATGTGTTTCTGAGTGATCAAGCCCTATTTACCTGATTATGAAGTGTTCCTAAATAATCCAATATCATTATTATCAACAAAACTGCAATTATGCACTTCATGACTCAAACAGTTTTAATACCACTACTATCAACCCATATTCTGAAAATCAACACTTACACAAACATTCTATAAGATTTGAAAGAAATGTTTTATTTATTTAAGACCTTTCTACTATAAAATATTAAAATATTATTGTAATATTTAATGGTCATATTAGCTTTTAGTTAGTCAGTAGTTTACTTTCAATTAACTTGGTTTAGTTCAGTTAGCTTTTACTAACTTTAAGTTAATTGCTTTAGTTAATAATCGTTTCCTTTTAGAAACATCGTCATGTACTGTATTATTTATGGAGTATTCCTCTCCTTTGTAAAATAAGGAATATCAATTATCATTTCATGGTATTGGAGCTTAGGCTCAAATCTTTTTTTTGACAGATTTTTTTATAAAAAAATTGAAAAGTTTTAGCCAATTTTTTTAAAAATTGAAGAATTTTATGAAGAGATTTTGCCACCCGATTTTTTGGAAATCGAAGAGTTTTTTGAAGCATTTGTTGCAGAAGATTTTGTGAAATTTTTCTAGCAATTCGAGGTTTTTTTTCAGAAAGAGATTTCATGCGAATTTCTGAAGATATTTTTGCGGATCTATTTGTGTGAATTTTCATAAAGTTTCTGGCAAAGATTTCAAGGTTCTTTTGCTGAAAATCGCATCTATTTTACTGCGAAAATCGTGGCATCCTTTTCAGGCATTTTGTCTGAGTTCACAACAAGTTTTTGAGGGTTTAAATAAAAGAAGCAGATTCGTAGTTTTTTCTGGGTCGGAAGAAAATTCACACGACCTTTTCCCTGTTCATGGATGTTTTTCTTGGGTTTGGCTGCCTTTTTTTTGCATGTGACCCTAAATTGTGTTTTCTTGTAAGCCTTCATACACGTTTTCATTTGCTTCTGAGGCGCACATTTTTCAGCATTTTTGTGATGGATTTTTGCTAGTTCGTAGGGTTTTTTTCTAAGCAATTTTTAAATCGCAGCTCTTGTATTTTCACACATCTTTTTGAGGAGTTTTTTGGGCGCTGCGACTAAGGTTATTTTTGGCACAATTCCTGAAAATCGTGTTCTTTTGGTCATGGGTTTGTGATTTTGAGAGCCCTCTTTCTGCTGCACCAGGCTTTTTTGTAGAGCTTTTACCAAATCCTGAGCTTGTGTGATTTATCTGTTGTTTGCAGGTCTGTTTGGCACAATCTAGGGTTCTATACCTGTTTTCCAGAATTTTGTGGATCTAGAAGTTCAGAAGAGTTTTTTTTAAAAACATCTATAAAAATTTTGCTGATCATCAGAAGTTTTTTTTTTTGAAGGTTTTTCTTAAAAAAAAATCTTGCTTTTCTGAGTTTTTGAAAGTACTTTTCTGAAAAATCTTGTTGCTTCTGAGTCTCTATTTTAGATGATTTTTTTTAAAAATCATGAGAATTGTGCCAGCTGATTCTCCAAGGTTTCGTGCCCGCTGATCACAAACCCTACCTTGTTTTTTGTGCTTTTGGAAAATGGTAGGGATGGCATCTATGCAGTCTAACAAGGTGTCTACCTCTTATGCATTGATGGCCAAACAACCAGCAGATCGTGTCAAAGCATCTGCATGGTTCATCAATTCTGGAGCATCTCGGCATTTTATAAACAAGAGCTATTGGTTCATGGAGTATATGGCTTGCTTCGATTCCGTCATCTTTGGTGGTAGCTAAGAGTATATAGTTGTCAACAAGGGCAATGTCTAGATCACATTTAGTGGGAGAAATTTAATATTTCTCAATGTATACTATGTGTCAGGCATGGAGCTTAATCTGCTCCAGGCGAGTCAAATTATGCAACACAATCCAAATTGGACATCATTTTTAGTTCACACAAGCGTCGAATTTTTGATAAGGAGTCCAAGAAAACTATGGCAGTTGGGCTCGAGGATCATGCCTGCTTGATACTGGAGATCCTCTAGAGCATGCACTGGTTGCAAGGAGTTCATCTATCAGCACTCTTTGGCATCAACGGTATGGGCATCTCAACATTGCCTGCCTCTCTCAACTGGCTTGGGAGAATTTGGTAGAAGGCTTACCTGAGATTTAGCAGCAGACACATGGTGTTTGCAAAGCTTGCCAAGCAGGGAAGCAACATCGTACACCATTTTCAAATGGAAAGTATTGGAGAGCATCCAAGGTTCTACAACTGGTTCATGCAGATGTTTGTGGACCAATGAATATTGCATCAATCATTGGTGCCAGGTATTTCCTCTTATTTGTTGATGATTTTAGTAGGAAAATGTGGGTGTATTTTCTCAAGGAAAAATCACAAGTGTTTAATGAATTTCAAAAGTTTAAGGCATTAATTGAAAAAGAGTATGAATGTCAAATCATAACTCTTAGGTCAGATAATGGGGCTGAGTTCTACTCCAACCATTTCACCGACTTTTGTGCTAAATACGGTATTAAGCGTTAGCTTACCACACCCTATACCCCTCAGTAGAATGTTGTTGTCGAGCAAAGAAATCGTACCATCACAAAAATGGCCCACTATATGTTGGAGAACAAAAATGTTCTCAAGAAGTTTTGGGCTGAGGTAGTGTACACTGTAGTATACCTTCTTAACCAGTCTCCCACACAAGTCGTTAAGAAGATGATCCCAGAGGAAGCATTGTTTGGAGGAAAACAAGTATCACTCATCTTAGAGTGTTTGGTTCGACTGTGTATGTTTGGATTCTAGATGCCAAGAGAACCAAGCTAGATTCCACGAGCCAAAAGTTGATGCTAACAGGTCACAGTGACAATCACAAGGCCTATCGACTGATTGATGTGACTACTGATTGTTTGACATTTAGTAGGGATGTTGTGTTTGATGAGGAAGATGGGCCCCTTTTGCTCTCTTCTCCCATCAAAAGTCCTGACAATCAACCTCTGAAGACTAAGGATTTGGGAGCTAAACTTTCAGTAGCTCCACTTGAAGGGAGGGATTCTAATGATTTTGAAATTGTGGAAACTCCTAGGCAAGATCCTCTACCAGCAGAGAGGGACTCTAATGATTCTGACATTGTGGAATCTCTTGGGCAAGATTTTGTACTAGAAGATTTTCCTTAGGATAACCTGGATCAGCATCCAGATGGTATTATTCTAGGCAGCCCAAGTCATGATGATGCTCATTCTGATTTGGAAGAAGATGCATCTCCTCCTTGCCCTAAGTGATGGGCGAAGATCATTGGTGATGTTCATGATGATGAGTTTGTTGAGGGAAGAACGTCTAGAGGCAAGAGCAAAAAGAACATAGTAACATTTTCTCTTATCACCAACATTCAAAGTGTTTATGAGCCCCAGCAATATTCGGAGGCCAATGGTAAACCTGAATGGGAAAAGGCTATGGATTTTGAGCATCATAGTCTTTTGAAGAACAACACATGGGTTTTGTCAGATCTTCCACCAAGGAAGAAACCCATTGGTTGCAAATGGGTATACAAGGTGAAATACAAAGTTGATAAATACAAGGCTCAGTTGGTGGCTAAGGGGTTCTCGCAGAGAGAAGGTATTGGCTATGAGGAAACCTTTGCTCCTACAACAAAGATGAGCACCATCTGACATGCCCTAGCCATGGTAGCATAGTTTGGTTATAAGGTCCAATAGATGGACGTGAAGAATGCCTTCCTCAATGGAGATTTGGAGGAAGAGGTACACATGGCGCAACCTCCTGGTTTTAAGGTTGTAGGAAAAGAACATAAGGCATGCAAATTGTTGAAGGCTCTTTATGGCCTAAAGCAAGCACCTAGAGCATGGTACCTATAGTTTGACAAGTATTTGGTTGCACAAGAGTTTCAAAGGAGTCCATCAGATGCAAATTTGTACATCAAGAACACTAGCAATGATATCATCCTTCTTGTCATCTATGTGAATGATATCATCATTATTGGTAGTAGGTTACATTTGATTGAACAAATCAAGTCAAAATTGTGCCAGGCATTTGAGACGACAGACTTGAGTCTCCTACACTATTGTTCAAGTGTAGAAGTTTGGCAAACAGGTGACAGTATCTTCATTTCTCAGTCAAAGTATGCCAAGAGTTTGCTAGAGAAATTCAAGATGTAAGATTACAAAATCTCATCCATTCCTATGGAGAAGGAGCTGAAACTTTCAGCCAAATCAGACTCACCAATGGTGAATGAGTCTACATTCAGGCAACTAGTGGGCAGCCTCATCTATCTTACTGCCACTAGGCCTGATCTCAGTTTTGTTGTGAGCTACATTTCTCATTTCATGACTGCCCCTAAGGTGGAACACTAGGTTGCAACGAAGTGAGTGTTGAGATATGAGAAAGGGACACCTTACTTTGGCATTTTATACAACAGATGCAAAGTTCCAAGGCTGGTTGGTTTTACAAGTTCAAATTGGGCAGGTTTAGTTGATGACAAGAAGTCCACTTCTGGGTATGTTTTCAGTCTTGGTACGGTTGCAATCACATGGACAAGCAAGAAGCAGCAGGCAATCACTCTTTCCTCGAAAAAAGCAAAGTATCATGGAACAGTTAAGGCCACATGTGAGGTAGTATGGCTTCAAAGGATGCTTGCTAACATGCAAATGTCTCAAGCAGGGCCTTCACCCTTGTTTTGCGACAATCAAGGGGTGCTAAAGCTTGCCAAGAATCTAGTCTTCCACGAGCGAACCAAGCATGTTGAGCTTCATTGTCATTTCATCTGCCAACTTGTTGAAGATGGATCTGTGATATTGCAGTATGTTACAACTGAGGATCAGACTGCAAACATTCTCACCAAGTCTCTCAATCTGGATAAATTTGTAAAATTTCGGGATAAGCTTGGTGTGGTTAGTAGGATGACCATTAAGGGAGGGTATTAAAATATTACTATAATATTTAATTGTCATCTTAGCTTTTATTTAGTCAGTAGTTTACTTTTAGTTAACTTAGTTTAGTTCAGTTAGCTTTTAGTAATTTTCAATTAATTGCTTTAGTTAACGATCGTTTCCTTTTAGAAACATCGTCCTGTGTTGTATTGTTTAAGGAGTATTCCTCTCCTTTGTAAATAATGAATATCAATTATCATTTCATAAAACAAAAAGTGCCCTATTACAATACCAAATTTATATAAAACAGCCAAAACTCTCTAGTGAGCCCTATTACATTCACTAACATAGAATATCAAAGACATAAATTGATAGTTTAACCAAGTCCTCTTTAGGTGTATGTTGTTTAATTGCTATTACTTTTGATTTTGAAGTGAAGCATATGGAAACCTACATAGATCAGCCTAAAAGATTTGAGGTCAAGGGAAAAGAGATTTGGTCTATAAACTAAAAAGGTCTATGTACGGTTGGAAGTAGCAACTGTGTTGTGGTATCAAAATTTCCATGCATATGTGATGGAATTGGATTTGGCTAGGAGTAAAGATGATGACCATGTGTACTACAAACAAGTTGGTAATCACATTATAGTTATTGTTTTGCATATCAAAGATATACTTATAATTGGGAACAATAAGGTAATTAAGGAACTCAAGGCTCAATTGTCTAAGAAACTTGAAATGGACTTAGGGGCTGCAAGGTACATACTAAGTATGAAAATTATATAAGATAGTATAAACAAAAAGCTATGGTTGAACTAGAGGAAGTAAATTGAAAGTATTTTGCAAAGATTTAGTATGCATGATAGTAAACATATCAGTATCCCTTTACCTATAGCCAATAAGTTGTGTTTGGAACAATGTCTTGAATCTCAAGAGGTTTTGAAGGACATGTTCAATGTTCCTTATGCTAGTGTGATAGGAAGTTTGATATATGTGATGGTATGTACAAGACCAAACATTACCCAAACAATGGGGGTTCTTAGTAAGTTCATGTCAAATCCTAGTACAGAACATTGGACTCGTGTGAAAAGAGTTTTTAAGTACTTGAAAGAAACTTTCAATTGTTATTTGTGTTCTCATGGGATTGATAATGTTGGCAAGTTATTGAACATACAAGGCTTTGTTGATTCTCATTGGGCTAGAGACTTTGTGCTCAAATTGGTTTTAAGAGGACAATGACAAACTATGACAGTCAAAGTGCAATTTGTCTAGCAAAGAACCTGATTTACCCTAGGGAATGTAGCTGACTCTTTGACAATACTACTAAGGGAAGGGATGCAATGGGTTTATCCCTTTCCCGTACCTAGTTTTCTACTATACTATAGTAAATACCAAATGAGAGAATGTTGGAACTTTGATGTGATATTCAACTACAATGAGTTCTTGAGTGAGAAGAATGTTTGGGACTATGGTAGTTTCCTATTAAAAAATTTGCACCAAATGGGAAAATGTTGGAACTTTGATGTGATATTCAACTACAATGAGTTCGAGTGAGAAGAATGTTTGGGACTATGGTAGTTTCCCATTAAAAAATTTGATCGCAAATTGTAGAACAACATTGGAAGCTTGTATGGAAAAATGCCATAAGAGTTAGACTTTGCGGTATGGCATTGAGGTATCTTGGACCCTAGTAAATCCTTAGTAGCAACTACATGAGGTTTGGTTGTGTTTTGGTTATCACACCTTGTATAGGGTACATTATTGAGTAAGACACTACTAATGTATGTGTGTCATTGCTAGAGTGCATGAGGCAATAGTAAAAGACAAATAGATGTTATGAAAGGTGCTCTAGATTACTGCAGCTCATAAAAGTGTTGTCTCTATTACTACGAACCATGGGTTTGGTCTCAGCAGTATTACAAGAAAACTCAACTAATGACTTCGTCATTGCGGGAGTACCTAAACTAATGAATATTTTACCCTATTGGAGAAGTATCATGGGAGCAACATGTGGGAAGTTGATGTCACAATAAAGTCTTATATAATTGTGTGATTGTTGGTATTCCACAAGTGGTTAGAATGTTGAGTAAGTAGGGATTTCAAGGAAACAACTGATGTCTACATATAATTTGTAACATGGAAGAAATAGATTGAGGCAAGATGCTGAAATGCCTGATGATGTGATGTAAAAATGTAGAGGAAGGTGAAATAAGGAAACTACATTCTATTGGGATCCTATGTTACAATCTTAAGGTTTACATTGTATATTATGCATAAACTAAAGCTAAAAAATATTAAACAATGCTGTAGACAAGCATTTTATTCATATCATAAAATTATGAAATCACTCATCACCACACTAGCATGCAAACCATCTCCTTTTTCATATTAACATAACCAAAATTTTCAATTTACAAACAACAATTACCTGAAGGCCATGAAATTCTTCCCCCGCATTAGGATCTGTCTCAAATAGTGCATGCAAATATTCATGCAAGAAAAATCTGTGTGTCTTATCATTGCCAAACTTCAATAACTGTGAAACTACATCAGATGGTGGAATAAACTTCCGTTGCTGGACGAGTAAGACTACAGCTCTTTTCAAATCTAAATTCATCAAAGCTTCTGCCTGCAAATAGAGATCAAAGTAGATGCCAGTTGTCAAGAACACAGACAACAAAGAACATGGCGTGTGATTTGAAACGTTGCCAGGAGCATTATAATATAAAACAATTTACATAGAAAAAAGTGAAGAGAGTAACAGCAGCATTACAATCAAAACACATAACAGAAGAAAGGTGAATAAACAAGTTCAAAATTAAAATGATTTTAAATTGCTATTAACTATAATAGTCGCTAGTACCAGGAAAAGTGAAAGTAATAATTCTCATCAGTCAATTTTCACAGAATACCTCTATTTATCCAGACCTCATGCATCTATGAGTGCTCTAACCAAGCCAATCTTCAATAACATCTTTGGTTCTCTAGTTACAACCAACACAATGATGCACACAAGAATGGCATTCTTCTTTATATGAATCTTATCGATTGACCCATAATTCAACACCTAGGGACTGGTCTAGTTTTCGGTTTCGCAGTAAAAATAATCCTTCTTCTCAATTCCATGAAGAACTGGTTTAATCATTGTAAGACATGCTAAACTATTCCAACATAATGCTTGACACACCATTATATGTGTATTTAAAAGCAACTGTAACTATTGCAAATGTGAGACATAGGAACGGTGCTACAGTCCCAAATTTAAAATAAGGGAATTAATCGTCCCAAGCATAGCCCTATAATGCCCATTGTCTCTTTCATTCTTTTCCCTTTGAGTAAAATCGTTTCCTGTATCAACCATCCATTCAATGTTCAATGGCTGGTGCCCTT
Organism: Sequoia sempervirens; assembly: GCA_007258455.2. Taxonomy (NCBI): domain Eukaryota; kingdom Viridiplantae; phylum Streptophyta; class Pinopsida; order Cupressales; family Cupressaceae; genus Sequoia; species Sequoia sempervirens. The sequence continues at coordinate 556,942,062 of VDFB02058242.1, forward strand.
GCAGGTTTGGCCCCAAGGATTTCCTAAGAAAGATCCTATAGCTGCCACTTCATTTACCTACAAATGATATAAGGAACTAACTGTCTTAAACAGCTTTATAAATTTACTTACAAGAATTTGATCTACTACAAATGCAGTTATCAAATCAATCTATCAGTCTCAAATTAAGCATTAAACTAATGAGCCCTTAAATAACCCTCTAATGGTTATTGCCTATTTTAACCATTTGCTGTGCAAGTTGAAGCAGATGCTAACAGTCAATGACCCACATGTGGGATTTAAATACAAGATATCATTGAATAAATTGCAAGAGATCACCAGTGAAAAGATCACCACCAATCAAATGAGGGATACAACAACATGAAAAGTACCACTTACACCTTGTGAAAAGAAGACAATTGACCATAGAAACAATTTAAAAACTTTTCCAAAGAAATACTCAAAAAATGCATCAATTATTTGTCATTGTAGCACGATTGATCTAAGTATACACTAGCCATTTTGCTACATAAGGGAAGATCCTGGCTCTATGGAGAGCAAATTTCCTAAAGAAAGAAAGAAATTGTGTTAATGCCCACAGATGACCAATACAGGTCAATGGAACTCAAAAGTACAACCAGAAGAAATATCTAACAAGGAAGACACATCACTAACAAAGATAGAAGATGGGCTGGAAATAGTGGCTGCCCCAATCTGAAATTGTATCCTGGGCTCACTCAATTGTATTGACGAAAGATAAATTTTATCAATAAAGGAAGATAATTTTTACATCAAACAGCGAAATCAGATGTACTGTTGATTGGGCAAATTGCTATGTTGCTGGTTCAGGTTCAGATTCAAGTTCAGGTTCAGGGTTCCAATTAGGTAATTAATATATAAATATATTAGTAAAACAAGAAACACATATATATATAAGAAACACAAAATATATTAATAGAAATATAATATATAAACATAAATAATATATATATTGAAGTGAAATAGTATTACAAAATTGCAGCCTTCCACAGTTACAATAAGCCATCAGCGGCTAAATATGAGCATTTGATGAACAAAGACTGCTATTTTTCCAGCAATTAATTACAAAGGATTCAAAAACTACAGATAGATCTGCGTTTTGCCCATGACAAGTAGTATCAAGGAGAAGTTAAAGAACCAAAGAAGAAACACATGTAAAGCAGTATCTGTTCTGTTTGCTGCTGTATTTTCTGCATAGAGGACTAATTATAGCTTCCATTTGAGTATACTGTCAAATCTTAATGTCCTCTGACAGCGCATATTAAGTGGCATCATCAATGAATGAATAGTAGAATCTGGAGCCTAACGTGCAAACTCAGAGCAGGTACATCTGCTGAAATAGACTCGCCATTTTTTAGCAAAGGCAAGCAACCAATGGCTTCTTATTACCTTCATTGTCTGAGTGCTTTCAATATAGGCAATCTTTATCTAGATCCTGTGACATGACAACGTCTTTTTTATCTCAAATAAGATATCTTAAATGCCAACTTGTAAAACATGATGATGCCTTTTGGATTTAAAAGTTGTATAGTAAATTTCCCTGGGTTAAATAAGATCAAAGAGGGCCATGAAGGAGAGCACAGATTGATTTCTCTCTTGAATAATTTCTTGCAAACCTACAGTTGACAGGGTTTTCAAAGACCACCTCCTTGAAAACGGACATTCTGTGTGGCTGATAATGGTTGTTGGCCACTAGGGACTCATTACTAGGCAGAATGAGCTCATTAATAGCAGCAAGGCGGAAGATATAATTTTGCTGCAAAGAAGCCTGTAGAACATTTAAGTTAATTTCTTTAGAGTCTAAACATGTTCTGTATAGCAGAATCCAACTTTTTTCCTGCATTGAGGATGGTGAAGGTTCCCAAATTTTGGTCGAAATTTGGCTATGATGAGAAACTTCCCCCATAAGAGGAAGGAGGGTGTAGGTGAGCATGTAGGCAGGCTCAAAATCCATTGAGTAGGGGAGCACCCTTAAGGACTTTGCAAACACTCTTGACTGAAAGTTGTAAAGGAAAACCAGGACGTTGAGGAGCTGCCTGAGGTGTAGAAGGGCATTTGGGAGGTTGAATAGCAGTTAGCAGTGGGATTGGCAAAGGATGAAGGCTTACGACACAATCTTCGAATTTATAAATTTGTTTATATAGAATGATGAGGTGCAGAGGAAGTTTTGACGGAGATTTACCAGAGGCATCAAAAGCAATATTTTGAAAAGCAGACAGAGTGATGCATGCTAGAGAAGGGCCAACAAGTGATGTTGAGTCACCTAGTGCTTCTGGTTGGCATTGATTAATAAAGGGATATCTTCATCCTCTGTTTGAATAGTCCTTTGTTTCTGAGCAATGGCAATAGTGTTCTAGATGACACAAAACTAGGCATGTTGAAAATGGCCTACATATTGTCCTGACTTTCATAGTACCTAATTTGTTGGGCATGCAAGGAAATTTTGAAAAAATAAGGGAGCCTTCTTATACCAACTGCCTCTTAACCTTGGGCTTCTCCTGAGCCGTTTAGAAGTCATGTAATAATACTAGAGAAATGAAGTATCTTGATTTGAGAAAAGTACAACAAGACCACAAAGATTTTAGCTTTAAGATTTTGAGATCTTTTTGCTTGTCATTGCATCCTACAAGTATCTGGATGGTCCTTGCTATGCAAAGGAAATGGCAGGCAAGAAGCACATGTGGTTGGATGCCATGGAGGATTCACACGCATAGAATCTGCCCCATATAACATTGTAATTTCATCCTCACCGACCTCAAATGTCTAACAATTTGAATTGTTGTGTTTGTTGTATTTACTATTGGAATGAGCCACAAATGAACACCAGAGTAATTTTACCTTTGCCTGCTAAGGGGGATTTGTTTTGTGCCTGTTATGAATTGGCAGGTAGCCCATATTGCTTTCCCTTGGTGGCAATATATGTTAGCTCATGGCAACTTCCCCTTCACTTTGTTACTCATGGCAGAGGTATTGTCAATTCTAAGCATCATTTTTGAGGTTGTGGTGACAGCAAGTTTTCTTCTTGAATCTTGAATCCAATGACCATTGTCTTGTTTGTTTCTATTAGCTGCTGGGTCAAAGGCACCTTTGAGTGACAAGATATTCTTATCCATTGCAAGACAAAGGCGATGTTTAAATTTCATGTTGATGGGGAGAATGGAATCATTGATTGATGATATGGTGATATGTTCAATTTAGAATGGAAAAAGTATTGGAGAGAGGATGGAGGGAAGATGGGAAGGATTGAATAAAATGAAGGGTCGCTGGCATCATTGTCGTAGAGGATGGAAATAACTTAGAGGTGTAAGGGTTAGGGGACACAAGACAGTAAGGGATGGTTATAAAGCGAATATCTAAGAAAATGAAAAATGTTAAGGGAGTTAAGATGTGTGGATACAGTTGCCAAGCTAGGGAGGGTATAGCCGTGCATGGCCATGGGTGAATTTTGAGTTTTTAGCTCAATTTGGAACTTCTACATAGGTTCAATGTGAATGTCAAAGCAGTTCGAGTTATTTCTATTTTATAATTCACTTCAGTAATTAAAGTGAAAGTCTTTTATAGTTCCACAAAGTTTCTTGATAGAGGTATGGGGGAAAGGGTTTCGGGGACAAGGGAACCAAGGGCCTAAGTTTGGGGATGGTTAGGGGACAATGGGGGGAAGACACATACTACATATGGTACTTGAAAATTTAGTTACAAAGATGTATAAGGAATAAGTATTAGAATTACAAATGAAGCTTTGGCCTACTAGTAAACTACTAAACAATAATGTTGTAAAATTAAAAAATAATTTGATCATGTAAAAAAAAAAATCATGAAGGAAGCCTATCTGGAGGCTTGAATAATGCTTTGAATCCTTTGATTCAATGGTGGATTGGCATCACTCTCCCTCTTGCTCTTCCTCTTACTCTTCCTCAGTCCAAATGCCTTCACTCTCACTCTTAAAACTTGCTATTGCAACTTTCAACTTTGATATCGAGAAACTGGAGTGAATTGGAATGAGGCTTGGGTGCCTATTTGTAAGCTTTTTGTGAGTGTTGGGGCTTGGGTGGGGCCCATAGGTCATTAGGGGTTGGAATTAGGGCACACAGTTCAACACAACTTTTTGATTTACAAAAAAACTTTTCATGCCATGCAAAAGGGACACCTAGGTGTTTCTAAGGTGCTCAAGGAACTCCTTGGAGTCTTGGGAGTCCCTTGGACATCTCAATGCCCCTCAGAGGTCCCCAAAAAAGAGGAAATCTTGGCGTCCCCCAAGGGTCCCCAAAAAAGAGGAACATTTTCAAAACACTCCCTTTGAGAAGGAAACGTTTTGAAAATGTCCCCTAACCCTTGGTGGCATTGGTGGGATGGCAAGGCAATGTCCCCTCCAAGTCCCCACATCCTAAAGACATCCCCGTCCCAAAAAACATGGGGATTTTTTTGGGGAGGGACACGTCCTCGTGTAACAATGGACTTATTTTCCAAGTCATCTCTCGTGTGAGATAACATTTCTATTTTGGAAGATTAGATATTTTAGCTTAATAGTATAAAGATAGATGCAAGATAGAAGTTCAATAACTCAGTATAGTGTAATAATTCTATGCAGTTGTAGTTGATAGTTGTGGAGGTTTCCTTGTAAGCTTTCAAAAGAATGCAAAGCAATTTTCAAGGTGTCAATTATTGCAAACTTGTGTTCATTTTTGTAGTTTAAATTTCAATCTTTTGTGTAATTAATTTAATGTTTACTTAAGCATTAGAAAATTAGTTACCTTGATTGGAATTTTTTACTGTGTATGAAAAAATGTGACTAAATTTCTTGAAGAAACCTACAATTCTTTCTGAAAAATCATGTTGGATATTCACGAGGAATCATGTGAGATTTTTAGAAAAAATTGTGCCAAAAATCGTCACCAAGTTTTGGTGATTCGCAACAAAGGATTTACAAGGAAATTATTTTTAGACGAAATCGCAACCTAGAGAAGGATAGGTTGGATGGCACATTATTTCCAACAAAGGTGATGTAAAATTTTTGAGCGGTTCATATTATTTCCACATTTTCAAGTTTGTTTAATGGAAAATATTTTAATGACATTACCTAGTCTTTGTTTCAAGGATAGGTTGGATGGCACATTAAATTTCTTTCCTTGCAAGGTCAAAGTGGAGTTGTTACTAGAGGAAAATGATCTTTGGGAAATTGCTAGGTAGCCGAATCGCTGGGTTCCTACCATTGTACCCAACTCCGAAACGATTCGAAGTCGGAATCGAGTTCGAATCGCTATGGGTACCATCTGTAGTCGGAATTTGTGCCCTCAAAACAATTCCATCAAAAGCATGTCAATTCTAGACATTTCAAAGCATGACATGGAGTTTCTGGACCGATTCCAAACCAATTCTACACAATTTACCTTGCAAAATAAAATAAATCCTAAAAATCCACCACCAGCGTGTTTCATTTCGCTGAGCCATTGCATCGTTTTTGCCTGAGCATGGAGCATTGTTGTTGTGTGCGTATTGACCAACATTTCTTCGTGTGGCTACGTTTTTTCCAACCTTTTTTAGGGTTTTTAAATCTTTTTCAACCATTCATGGGCAACTTTATTTGCGTTGATTTTTATAGGTTATATGATATTATTAATATGATAGATTATAATAATAATCGACTAATAGTATTAGATTATTAATAATATATATTATAGTTAGATTGTATTAGAAATTTAAAATTAATAATAATATATATTATTAATATTAATAATATAAATTATAGAATAATAGACTTATAGTATTAGAGTCTTAGACTATAATAATATATAATGTTATTATTAATATTATTAATAGACAAATACTAATAGTATATAGATTATAATTTGTATAAATAATAATATTATAGATTCTAATAATAATAGATATTATTTATTATTATATTATAGATTTATCATAATAATAATATTATATTATAGATTGTATAATAAATTAATAATAATATATATTATTAATATTAATAATATAGATTATAGAATATTCAATATATGTTAAATTTTAAATATAATTAATATATATATATATATATATATTTGAATATTTTATTATATTTTGTACGGACGTACCCAATTCCAATACCCAACCCCCCAAAAAAATTTGTCGTACCCATGTACCGTATCCACGTACCTGTACCCGTGCTCATACCCGATTCGACAACTTAGGGAAATTGTAAAGGTTCAAGTGACTCCGACTACGGATCTATAGGATTTGGTTGATCACAAAAAGAAAGAAATTAAAGCCAAGCAGATGATCCTAGATGTGGTGAACAATCATTTAATTCCTCACTTGTCAAAGAAGAAAGCAGCCAAGTAGATGTTTGACACTCTAGTTAGTCTCTTCCAAAATGAAAACATTAATAGGAAAATGATATTAAGAAACAAACTTTGATCCATAGAGATGTCTAGTATGGATACTATTACTAGTTACCTGATGAAGATCACTCAGCTTCATAACTGACTTGGAACAATCGAGGAGAAGGTTGAAGATGAAGAGCTCGCGAATTTGGCATTGAATGGTTTCACATCTTCATGGCATGCTTTTGTTCAAGGCATTTGTGCCAAGGAAAAGCTCCCTTCTTTAGCAAGATTATGGGATGATTCTATTCAAGAGGAAACTCAAATCAAATTAAAATCCAACAAGAAAGGTGGTGATAAGAATTAAGCACTCATTGGACAACAAAGGGGACAAGCATGGTAAAAGGAAAGGATGAGGATTCATCCTCACAAATAGGGAAAAGGCACTTGAGTAAAATCAAGTGCTAGCATTTTCATAAATTCGTTCATTTTGCTTCAAAGTCCCCAAACAAGAACTAAGGAAAGAAGCAACAACATGAAGTAGCAACCTCTGCAAAAACTCAAATGAATGAGTTTCCTACCAAGTTTGAGAAAGATTTCTCAATGGTTTCTTGTCTTTCTATTAGCACAATTTCAAAGGATGCTTGGTTTGTGGACAGTGGTGCCTCTAGAAAAATGGCATCAGCATGATAATGTCTTACGAAACTGAAAGAACACAACTTTGGAGTTCAAGTTGAGATTGGTAGTGATGCCAAGTATCCAATAGTAGGATTTGGTACAATTCCTTTTCTATTAAAGTAACTCCTTGGATTTTGATAATATTTTGTTTGTTCCCAGTCTCAAGAAAAATTTGCTTTAAGTTTCGATAATGGAGGATAAGGGCTTTGTAGTTGAATTCAAGGATTAGAAAGTTCTTATCAAACCTAATGGCTCTAGCCCACTTACAGCACTAGTTAAAGGAATTAGAGAAGGCAACCTTTATAGGTTATATGGTGAATCATTTGCATCTTTAGTTCATAAAAGTGATCATTTGTGCCAGTTATGGCACAAGAGGATGGAGCATCTTCATCATGCAACGTTACATATTCTAAGGGAGGTAGAGTTCAACATTGAACAACAAGGAGCTTGTAGAGGATTCACACTTGGCAAGCATGCCAAGGTTACTTTCCCAAGTAGTGAGCATAGATCTAAAGGGATTTTAGACTATGCATTTGGATGTGTGTGAATCGATGTGAGTAGGATCAATTGTTAAAAGCATGTATTAAGTTTCTTGCATCGATGATTTCTCTCACAAGGCATGGATCTATTTCTTAAGTACCAAGGATGAGTTATTTAACAGGCTTTAGGAGTTCAAATCTCTAGTTCAGAACCAGAAAAGGAAGAAGATCAAGGTCTTGAGATCGGACAATGGTAGAGAGTATAACTCCAAGGAGTAAAAAAGGTTTCTACTAGGAGGTAGGGATAAAGAGGGAGTTGATAATTTCGTACAACCCACAATAGAATGGGGTTGCAAAACAGAAGAATCGATCAATCATAGGGGCTATTAATGCCATAATTCATGACCTAGACTTGTCAATGTTTCTTCGGGCAGATGTATGTCTTACAACAGTCTACATCCAAAACAAGTGTCCTCACAGGATTTTGGAGAACAAGACACCAAAGGAGGCATTTAGTGGTGTGAAGCCAAAGGTGAGTCATTTTTGTATCTTTCGTTGTCCTATATATTTCCATATACTTGTAGAGAAGAGGACAAAATTGGAACATTTCACAAAGAAGGGTTTATTTGTAGGTTACAGTGAGGCTTCAAAGTTGTATTCAACAAGGATACCAAGTTTGAGGTAGACTTCGCATCCAGAAAAAATCTAAAGAATTCATTCTAGTTACACAAGATGAGAAGCAAGAAGCTCTGAAGTCTAGATCTCCAAATATTCTGGTTGTTTCCTTTTCAATACAATAGCCTTCAAGTGAGGAGGAAGAAACTTCAACCCCTTCTTCTGTTAGGAGGCATTGATGGTTTGAACACACATTGAGGGATGCTCAAGAGCATGTTGAGGCTCCTAGGAGCACATTTAGGGAGATTAGGCCTCCACAGAAGTTTCCTGACTACATAGCATTGATGAGTAATATCATTGATCCCTCCAGCCTTCAGAAGCAATGGATCAGTAGTTTACTGATATTCTAACCAAGCCCTTAGCAAAAGGGAAGTTTGAAGCATGTAAAGACAAGTTTGATTGGTGTAGAATTCCTTCCTTACTAAGAGGGAGTGATGAGTTTTCAGCTCAATTCCAAACTTCTACACAAGTTTACCATGAACATGCAAGTAGTTCAAATTATTTCTATTTTGTAATTCACTTTAGTGATTAAATTAAAAGTCTTTTATTTAGTTAAATAAGCACCATAGATAATCACTAACGGTTTAGACTTATCTTCCAAGTCAGCTCCTGTGTGAGAGAAGATTTCTATTTAGGGAGATCAGATATTTTAGAGTATGAAGATTGACAGTTGTAGTTGACAGTTGTGGAGGTTTCATTGTGAGCTTTCAATGGAATGCAAAGCAGATTTCAAGGTGTAAACTAATGTGCATTTGTATTCATTTCTGCAGCTTAAATTTCAATGTTTTGTGTAATTAATTTAATATTTATTTAAACATCAGAAAATTAGCTACCACAATTGGAATTTTTAATGGTGGCTTCATGCTAGTAGTAAATATTGGTTGACCAAGGTACATATTGTAGCCCTTAGTGGCAATATGTGAGGATGTAAATAGGAGGCCTCTATAGTGGAGTCCATTTGTAGTATTCCTCTGATCGCTACCGCTCACTACACCTTTCTTTGAGCATTCACTATACTCTTCTTGTCAGAGTCTAAATCACACCTTCATATTTTATTGCAGAAATTCTGAATTTCGTCAATGCTGTTAATTTGTGTTCTTCTTTGTCTTCATTTTGCCTCTTCTTAAGAAATAGTTATGGATTTAGAAACTCGCAAATGTTAACAAGAAAGAAAATTTAGAAAGCTTTAACTAAGATTAAAGAATTAAAAAAACGGAAGAAACTTTATAGAGCTTGACTAAAATTGAAAATAGGGGATGTTTTGCAGTTTAAAACTAAGTTTTTTTCATGATTTGAAAAAATGGGGATTTTTTTGGCGAAGTCCCTCAATCGTACTAGGGATGATAGGGAGTCCCCAAACATCCCCTGGTCTGCAGGGCCATCTTGGGGATGTCCACCACAACAAGTGGCTGCCGTGGGACAAGAAGGGGACCCATCACTCCTAGAACATCCCCTCACACAAAAGAAGGGGTTTTTGATGGGGTGCATCCCCATGGGAAAATTTATTAAAAAACATTAGTAAAATTAGTCAAATTTAAGCCAATTACCTGGTGTCTATATAATGTTCTAAAATTTTGCTATGCTTAATTACATATACATTTAAACATCGAAAGTTGAGCATCCATCAGATCAGAAACTTATTGAGTTATCCTTGCACATATTCATAATCCATCTATGGCAATTACTTATCTGAAGTTAGTCTAATGTTTCAAAATAAGATTTCCATTATCAACCCTGTAACCATCTACAAAACTCAAAAATTACCCTTCGAATATTTATTTGTTTATACTCCATGTAATAAAACTACTTCCACTATTTTTATTATTAACCTAGTCCCATTTTACAAAAATAATGATTATTAAAGATCAATGATCATTGATTATCCCTCAAACATACTTCAAAGTAAGACACTATCATATCACAATTGAACTTAGTGTTAAAAACTACTTCCACTATTTTTATTATTAACCTAGTCCCATTTTACAAAAATAATGATTATTAAAGATCAATGATCATTGATTATCCCTCAAACATACTTCAAAGTAAGACACTATCATATCACAATTGAACTTAGTGTTAAAAAGAATTTATGCATTTTAGAATTACATTGAATGGTCCTCAGCATACCAAAAAGGGTAATTTGATAGTGGCTGGTGTCTCAAAAGAAATTTAAAAAGCTATGGCTTTTATAAGAAACATTGGTAAGCATTTTTTACAAACAATACAGAAGAATTCAGTAAACTAACATGCATTCAAAAAACACATTGATTCTAAGGCTCGCACCTTGCCCTGTAAAGAATCGTATAGATTATGCTCCTCAATAAATTCAAATATGCCAGGCTTCCTCAGCTGTGATCATGTTTAAGTAATGTTAGATCGAGCATGAATCTACTTGAAAGATCAAAAAATTCCAAATAAAAATATACATTATATAATTCCCATGCAACATTTCCAAATATTCTAAATGTTGCTCATAGGAATACTCTTGAAGAGAACAACAATTTCAGGTTTGAATAAAATTCAAGTTGCAGTTAACACATACATCTGCATATATTGCAAAAGCCTTCTCATACTGTTTATCAACGACATACAAATCAGCTAGGGCCTGCATCCATGAAAATAATATTTATAAAAGCACTTAATCTAAGGTTATCCCAAGGAAAAGAAAATTAAAATAGTGGGAGGTAAAAGCTATTGTTCAAGTATTGATGTTAATTAGTTTGTAAATGCTACCTCTCGCAAAGTTGGAGTTGTGGAACTCATATTTAACTGTGGCTCAATAGCATCAATAACAGTAGATGTGCTGTATATAGATGATGGCCAAGTTTGAATTGTTGACAATAGTTGTTTATGGAAAGCTGGATTTGTGGCTAAAGCTATGAGAGCTGCCTGAAAGAAAAGACATCAAGATCTACTGCCATTCAAAAAGGTGTAATCTAAACAGAGATTTTTATAAATTTCTTAATTAGAAAAATCTGAACTTCTGGATTGATATCAGCTTTTTCCATACCTCATACACAGTATCTCGTAGTTGAGGATTGTTGGTGGGAATGTAAGGAACCAAAAGGGGTAGTTGCCGATCACGTGCAAACTCAAACACCCATCTGTGACAAAAGAATTTGCATCATTTTCAAGGGCATTAACCATTACCATAAGAAAATAATCACATAAATACCAGAAACAAAATTACCTCTCCCATGCCGTGGCAGATCCATGCAACAATTTTGGGCACAAAGCAGCTGCTTTAGCATATTGCCTTTCCGAAAAAACCAAGAAATGAAGGTATTTTGAACCAACCTGCAAGAATGATGAAGTATATAATAATTACTATTGCGGAAGGCATGACAAACTAAATCATATGACAATAAGTTTTAAAAGAATATGGATTAAAAGAGTAAATGAGGCATCAACGGGGTTGTGCTCAAATGGCAAGGCCACACGGTTCTCAAGATGGAGTTCCAAGTTTGAATCCCCATAGAAACATCTAAAGGTGGAATTCCAAGTGATGACTCTTGGACTTCCATCATAGCTTCTAAGTGGATTTTAAATATGTGGCTTCTAAAAAGTTGAAAATGTTGTATAAAATGGACATGTTGGTGGGAAGGAGGAATGCCACTTCATAACTCAAAAAAAAAAAATTTGAGGCAGCAAGTCCAGTATGTCTATAAATAATTATTAAACAATCAGAAGAGAGAAGACACCCTTTTCCAGTTTTAATGTTATAGAAGCATTTATATTTTAAAACATAAGATATATATTAACAGTACCTGATATATGACATTTCTTTTGCATATTCTCATTCGAAGACCCAACTATAATTGGTGATGTGAACATTATGCTTTATATTATTAAATGGGTCTGGAATGCTTTACATTAATACATTTCTTAGTCAAATATGAAAGAAACGTATCTTCTAGGGAGTGCAAGCCTACTCTTCAGATCAAATCCACGCACCATTGTCATTATCATAAATTCCACTTTTCTCTTTCTAATAATACAATTAAAAGGGCCATAAAAATTCACGTGTTGCTATATGTAAGATAAATTCCACTTTTCTTTTTTTAATAATACAGTTACTCTTAAAGGGCCATAAAAATCCATGTGCTGCTGTATGTAAGTCAATTTTAAAAAGTGAGTTTTTTTTAACTATATGGTTACAGTATATTCCATATTTCTTTTTCTAATTATAAAATTTATGTCCAACGATTTGAGATCAAGTGGTTAAAGCATTGAATTCTCATTGTGAAGACCAGGGTTCAATTGCCCAAACTGACATCTAATATGGAATTCTAAATGATGACTCTTGGTCTTTCATTGTTGGCTTCTAGTAATAATTTATAAGTTGTTGCTCTTAAGGAGCTAAGTATTGTAATGCTCATAAGAAGCTAAGCATAAGTATCAGTTGGCTCAGATGCTAAATTCCTCTTTATATGGCCCCAAAAAATCATTTGCTACTATACAAAAGTCACTTTTTTTATAAACTGAAGAAGTAGTTTTTTTCAGCTCCAACATGCACAAATATTTATCCACCTAATGAAAAAGCCTTCACACCCAGGGGCTCCAAATTTAGGATGCCTCTCAGCATAAAAGTTCATATATCACAATAATATTACAAACCTCCTAACTACTGCACTAAATGTCAGTTCAATGTTAAAGACCTGAAACAATTTTGCCATGTGCATCTCAAAGTAGAATTAACTTTCATGACCAATAATAAAGTAGCAACTATCAACACTTCTCACCTCATCAAGAAGTTCAATCCGGGCTTTTCCTGCTTCAATTGCAGCTAGTGCTTTGTCATGCTGTTGATGTTCAAGAAGCCAAGCTATATGGTCATCTGCATCCCTATAATGAGAGAAAAATGTGCTATTTATTTACAATAATGAACAGACTGTATTGCACCACAATATACAGGGCCGGTACACCTTAATAAAGTTACTACAGATGCCAGTTTTCCAAATATTGATTACAAACATGATCTGTCTAACAAAAATTGGAATTCTATTAAGTCTTACAACACAGATATAGACTCAACTTCATGTCTTAGATTAGTTGAAGTAAATGAAAGTTAAAAAGATAAGCAAAACTATGCTTCACTTATAAACGTTGATTAATCCAAACTAAAATGTTCTGAAGATGACTCCAATAAGTAGTCATTCTTATAAGCATGTGGAGATATTATGTCAAATACTAAACACTCTATAAAATATTATTTAAAATGGAAATAATCATTACTAATTTACTTCATGTAGAAAAGTAAAAATTATTGCAGAGTACATACATCTCTTTTTTCAAAAGCTACAAAGAGATGAACAAATAATAGAACATTTTGGATAATCCATGCAAGTAAATGAAGCATGTAGTAAATTTCCTATCAAGCCACATGTAATGTCCCCTTTTTCGGAGTGGTCACAGAAGAAGGCTTGGGAGGTGATTTTCACACTTAGGGATTTTTGCTGGACAAATGGAACTTGGAAAATGCCTTTTTACATTTTCTAATAATTGTCATGTATTTTCCTTGGGAAATATATTTTGCCCTCACATGGAGCGAACCATCTAGGGATGATATTTGGTATGAAAATTGTTTTATTTGGGCCGACTTGGAAGGAAGAAATAGAAGACAAATTCAAATCTTCAATTTGAATTGGGCGCCAAGATATCTAGAGGCTAGTCAGCCTATTAGAGGAGGGAAAACGAATTTTAATAGAGAAAATACAAGCCTTGTGGTCGGCCTAGTGAAGACTGTTAATAAATTAAGGATGCTAAGTTGGGTCAGGCCTCTTTAGAGAGCAAAACAATTAATAAAAGGTATATAATCTGCCAAGGTCGACCTCTTTGGGAGAAAGAAATAATAAAAAATAATAGAACCTTACCTCGATCGGCCAGCATGAGTAGAAAGCAAATTTTATGTATAAATAGAAGTTTTTGTGAGTCATTTTGGCATCAATTTGGGGACTTGTTATTTTATTCCTTTTGGACTGCACTTTAAGCAGCTTATTCCAAGGACGAAAACCCTTGAGAATAAAGGGTGAGTTGGACAAAAACCCAATCTCATCTTGGGAAGATTTCATAATGGAGGTCTACTTGTAATTCATTGGCACCATTTGGAAAAGAGGAGCAGATTGCAAATCAGATTTGGAGATCATTCTTGGAGGCAATCCTTCGGCGTGGATTGATCAACATTGAATTGGGAATTGTCCTTGTTTGTAGCGCCACTCATTGGAGGTGGTGCGATCAGCATTGGAGGCGATTTTGGTGGTCCTTGTGCATGATTTAGTTGCAGATCTGGAGCAGCAGACAAGCAGGCTGTCATGTCCCTTCCCATTTAAATTGATCCTGGGTGGAATAATTCAAATAGTGTTATTAAACAATCCTTAGTCGGCTATAATAATCATTAACATAAATTTAAATTATTATAAATAACATTTAAATTTCCTAGCCAACTCTTGTTGACGCCTAAATAATATTTGTATTTTTTGTTGCCGACCTCTTTGGTTGGTGTTAGGAATTTAGTATATATTTGTGTTCGCTGGCTGTGGTTCATCATCTGGAATGACAGCATTAGTTTGCTGATCTGAGGAGACGGAAACCTCTTCAAGTTGCACGATCTGGTAAGACGTAGCCCTTGCCAGAGCTTGTGTCAGCACTTCTCTCAAGTTCGCCTATCTATATTGATCTCCTAGTTTGTGAATTGTAAGTTGATACTGCAGCACCACGCAATGACAGCATTAGTTTACTGATCTGTGGCGGAAACCTCTTCAGGTTGCACTATCTGGTAAGACGTACCCCTTACCAAAGCTTGTGCCGACACTTCTCTCAAGTTCGCCTATCTATATCGATCTCCTAGTTTGCAAATTGTAGGTTGATACTGAAGCGCGACACACAAGGGGGTGACTTCGGCAATTGTCGTGGCCGAGCTTAAGCTCTAGCCACAAATTCTGAGACTCCTAGCGCACTCAAGACACGATTACTTTTGGCGATGATTGTCCTATGAGCAGCGGGTATAACACAGTGGACTTTATTCTAGCAGAAGACATCACGAAGTTACTATGGGATCTGCTTGAGACAAGCACCTACACAGATCGACCCAGCAGCACAGGAGTGAGGCAAGGAGTAAAGCACGCATATCACTGCTCGAACAATATGAGTGTCATCCTATAGAGTTCTTATTCTGAGCAATTCATCCGCCCGAACTCATTTCAATGAGGATTTCTACTTACTAAGTAATTCTATACCACATTGTTCACGATCTGGGCAATGTCATGAGTCTTTGTTACCTATATATTACGCTACAGTTTCAGTTGCTACTGTGATTCGGATTTACCATATCTACTGTGTCATTCATTTGGTTTGGAATTTGCGATTCTAATGTGTGTGTGATCTGATTCTCAATTGGGCTCTTGTATCTGCATATTTCAGTTTGATAATGCAAACCTAAGTGTATTCATTTCAAACTGTGCTTGTTCTTAATATTAGTGTAGCAACTGTGCAAAGCTTATTACAATGGTATTAGAACCACAATCCTGGCCAGCCTGTGGACGATCTGAAAATATGTGCAATTGATTCAAAGAGATTTGAGGGCAATAGAGAGGGAGAGGAAGAAATTTGAAGTATCCTCCTAAAGCAGTGACAGTGGAATAGGAGGCAGAGGTAAGAAGAAGATGGCAGATCAGAGTGATAGTCTTTCCTACAGAAGCAAGATCAAGTGAACCAAACACTATTACGGATGATGCAGGCCCTTACTACTGCTATCACCAGCAACAAATCAGGACCCAACAATACTGAGGAAGGCAATTCGGAGCGATCTAGAGGAGAGAATCATAGTAGAACATCAATGGATCAACTCTCAGACCCTCTCAGCCTATTTTTTTGCCTAGGACAAAGGTACCATGTGATGGAGAAGGGAAAAATCAACCTGAATTTAGCAGCATTATGGATGAGTATTTTAAACTTAACACCCTCACACGAGCAGAGATCCCTTTTGATCAGTTCAACAATGCTAGGAAGGGATTTAGAAGTGATGGAAGGCAACATTCACAGCAAATTAATAAAGATCTGCAGTACAAAGTTAGCAAGCTTTCACTCCCTATATTCAATGGTTTAGGGAAAGTTACTGCACGTGCATGGGTGCAAAAGCTGGATACGTACTTCTCTCTCAGCCCTACTGTCAAGTTTGCCATCTTGCACTTGGAAGGTGTAGCTCATGAATGGTGGCACCATGGTATTGTGACTCAAAGGTTTGATCTTGTTAATACATATGCAGATTTCACACAAAAGCTTATGGAGAGGTTCGATAGAAGGGATCCTAAAGTATACTTCCAAGAGCTAACAAGAGTAAAGTAGCTTGGGACCATGGATGATTATGTTTCAAATTTCCAGAGGTTAGCTGTTATGGTTCCAGATGTGTCAGATGAGAGACTCATGTTCCTTTTTATTGAGGGGCTATTTGATTCTTTCTGAGGATTGGTAAGGGCTTTAGAGCCAGCATCATTGGAAGAAGCCATTCAAAGAGCCCTAAATCTTGAAGACTCTGCCAAGAAGGATAAACCCATGATCAAAGGCACCTCAACAAGGCCACAAAGGAAAACTTTTCCCAAAGCTACTCATCCACTTAAGATCTTCCCTCAAAGGCCTAATGGAATGGACATATCCAAGAAGAGCTTCATCGAAGAGGCTTATGTTTTCACTGCAAGGAGCCTTGGACTCAAAGTCACAATTGCTTGGGGAAAGGCCAAATACACTACATTGAGGTAAACCCCCATGATGAAGTGGAAGTTAAAGAAGAGGAGTTTGAGGAGACTACTATGGGAGTTGAGCAAGAAATAACCATGGAAGGAGAACCTATGGGAGGCACCCTCACAGCACTTTTGGGAGCACCACAATACCATTCTCTTCGTGTTAGAGGAGTTCTTCAAGGGCTGAGAGTAATGGTATTGATAGACAATGGAGCTACGCATAGTTTCATCGACAAGAGAACCATGACCAGGATGGGGTTGAAGGTAGAAGACTTGGAGGGATTTGATGTTTCAGCTGCAAAAGGTAACATCCCTTCTTGCACTAGTCGGATTCAACAGATGGAGCTGATTCTAGGAGGGCACAGAGTGAAAGATGATTTCTATGTTGTTGACATTGGTGATACAGATGTGGTCTTGGGAGTACAATGGCTACATTCACAAGGGGAGTACACCACCAACTACCAAACCATGGAATTAAAGTTCAAACATGAGGGGAAAGAGATTATCCTTTGAGGCCTTTCCAAGAATGGTCCAATGGTGGTTTCAACGAAAAGAATGGAACAATCTTTTCAGAGAGATGAGGTGGCTTGGGTTGCAGAATGTTTCATCATAGATACCCGACCCCCCAAAGGAAGGACCTACCCCCTCGACATCCAGTCTAATCTTGATAAGAAGTGCAAGGTATTGCAAGAGATCCCTTCCGGTCTGCCACCCGATAGAGGATTCCAACATGTGATTGAGCTTGAGGAGGGAGCCAAACCCGTCATCACTACTCCTTATCGACATCCTAGGATGTACAAAGAGGAAATTGAGAAGGCAATTAAGGAGTTGTTGGACATGAGGCACATTCGACCAAGCTCTAGCCCCTTTCCTTCATCTGTAGTGTTGGTTAAGAAGAAGGATGGGACACTAAGGATGTGCATTGATTATAAAGCACTCAAAAAGAAGACAATCAAGAACCGCTACCCCATTCCCAATATCGATGAGTTGATAGATGACCTCCATGGTGCAGTGTACTTCTCCAAGATTGATTTGCGTTCTAGATATCACCAGATTAGGGTGAGGGAGGAGGACACACATAAAACAACTTCCAAGTGTCACTATGGGCTCCAAGTGTCACTATGGGCATTATGAGTTCTTGGTTATGCCATTTGGATTGACCAATGCCCTGACTACTTTTCGGTCATGTATCAATCAAGTATTCATTCTTCAAATGAGGAAATTTGTTTTAGTTTTCTTTGATGACATCTTGATCTATAGTAGGACATGGGAGGATCACTTGAAGCATATAGAAGAGGTGCTTGACATACTTGAGCATCACACATTTTATGCTAAGATGTCAAAATGTGAGTTTGGGATGATAGAAATTTTGTACTTGGGCACAAGATTAGTGCTCAAGGGGTTAGTGTTGATAAGGAGAAGATCAAGGCAATTCAAGATTGGTCTAGACCCAAGAACTTGTCACAATTAAGGGGATTTGTGGGTTCATTCAGTTATTACAAAAGGTTTGTGAGCAGCTCCATTAACCAACTTGACGAAGAAAAGAGCATTCTTTTAGAGTCCCATAGCACAGCAAGCTTAAGGAGGTAATGAGTTCATGCCCTGTTTTGGCTATTCCAGATTTCTCACTTCCTTTTGTACTTGAGTGTGATGCTTCAGGAGAAGGCATTGGAGTAGTTTTGATGCAGAATAAGCACCCCATAGCATATGAGAGTAGGAAGCTCACAGATTCAGAGAAAGTCTTCTCCATTTATGAGAAGGAGATGTTGGCTATCATGCATGCCCTTGCTAAATTCAGATAGTATGTGGTTTGTGGGAAATTCGTAGTGAAGACATATCATAACAGCCTCAAGTTCTTCCTCAATCAGCATGATTTGAATGATAGACAACAAAAATGGGTGAGCAAGCTCCAAGCCTATGATTTTGATATTGACTATGTGAAAGGAAAGAACAATGTGGTGGTTGATGCACTTTCTAGGAAGCCTTATTTCTGCTCCATGTCTGATATATCTACTGATTGGAAGGTGGACACAATAACTGAGTATGCCAAAGATTCATTTGCTACTAATATTTTGGAGGGGAAGTTACTTGATGATAGGTACAAAGTGATCAAAGACCTCATCCTCTACAAGGAACGAGTGTATCTTGTACCAAATTCCAAGGTCAAGGAAAAGATTATAAGAGCTTATCACCACACACCTCTTGCTGGTCATCCGAGCTTCTACAAGACATACAAGCAAGTAAGAGAACGCTTTTCATGGAAGGGACTAAAAAATGATATATTGCAGCATGTGAGAGAGTGTGTGGTGTGCCAACAAAACAAGACCGAGCATGTTTTACCTGTTGAATTGTTGCAGCCCCTACCCATCCCAAATCAGAAATGGGAAAGCATCTCCATGGATTTCATCACCGAACTGCCTAAGGTGCAAGGTAATGATTATTGTATTTGTGTGGTGGTGGATAGGCTCACAAAATATGCTCATTTTCATGCCATTGCTTCAGAATTTAAGGCCCCTCAAGTTGCTGATCTGTTTTTTAGAGAAGTATTTAAGCTCCATGGGTTGCCAAAAAACATTGTGAGTGACAGGGACAGCAAGTTTATCAATTTGTTTTGGCAAGAACTCTTTCGTTTGGCTCACACGGAATTGACTCCAAGCACTAGCTACCACCCTCAAACGGATGGACAAACTGAGGTAATGAACAAATGGATTGAGGGGTACCTAAGGAACTATGTGACAAGGCAGCAATCAGCTTGGGTGAAATGGTTACATTTAGGGGAGTTTTGCGACAACACCACACATCATATGTCCATTGGTATGTCTCTTTTCAAAGCACTCCATGGATATGATACCACCTCTTTCATGAATTTGATTCTTGGGGATAATAGAGTACTGGGTGCTAAAGATATGGTTCAGCAAAATGTGGATATTGCCCTCAAGGAAAACTTATAGCGTGCTCAAAACCAGCAGAAAATGTATGCAGATCAACATAGGACTGAGAGGGTTTTTGAGGTTGATAACATGGTTTATTTGAGGTTGCAGCCGTATAGGCAGTCTACCCTCAAGGGGAATGGTGCAGAAAAGCTAAAACCTAGACTCTATGGCCCCTACCGGATTATGAGGAGGATTGGGGAGGTTGCATATGAGCTTGAATTAGCCCAAGGCAGCAGAATTCATAACTTCTTGCATGTGTCATGCATAAAAAGGGCCTTGGGACAGCAAATTACACTATCCGTTGAGTTGCCTCCTCTTGATGACGAGGGCAAATTGATCCTCGAGCCTGAGACACCTTTGGATGTAAGGGAGAAAAGGCTATGGAACAAGGTTATACCCGAGTACTTGGTAAAGTGGAAAAGCCTCCCGATTGAAGATGCAACATGGGAAGGAGTGGAGATTTTCCAACATCCTAACTTGGGGTTGCTTGAGGTCAAGCAACAAGCTGGAGGAGGGGACTGTCATGTCCCCACCCATTTAAATTGATCCTGGGCGGTATAATTCAAATAATGTTTTTAAACACTCCTTAGTTGGCTATGATAATCATTAACATAAATTTAAATATTATAAATAACGTTTAAATTTCTTGGCCTACTCTTATTGGCACCTAAATAATATTTGTACCTCTTTGGTTGGTGTTAGGAATTTAGTATATACTTGTGTCTGTTGGTTGTGGTTCATCTTTTGAAATGACGGCATTAGTTTGCCGATCTGAGGAGACGGAAACCTCTTCAAGTTGCACAATCTGGTAGGACATAGCCCTTACTAGAGCTTGTGCCGACACTTCTCTCAAGTTCGCCTATCTATATTGATCTCCTAGTTTGCAAATTGCAAGCTGATACTGAAGCACGACGCACAAGGAGGTGACTTCGACGATTGTCGTGGCCGAGCTTAAGCTTTGGCCACAAACTCTGAGACTCCTAGTGCACTCAAGACACGATTACCTTTGGCAACGATTGTCCTGTGAGCAGCGGGTCTAACACAGTGGACTTTATTCTAGTGGAAGACATCACGAAGTTACTATGGGATCTGCCTGAGACAAGCACCTACACAGATCGATCCAGCAGCGCACGAGTGAGACAAGGAGTAAATCACGCATATCACTGCTCGAACAATATGAGCATCATCCTATAGAGTTGTCATTCTGAGCAATTCATCCACCAAACTCATTTCAGAGAGGATTTATGCTTACTAAGTAATTCTGTACCACATTGCTCACGATCTGGGCAGAGTCATGAGTCTTTGTTACCTATATATTACGCTACAGATTCAGTTGCTACTGTGATTCGGATTTACCATATCTACTGTGTCATTCATTTGGTTTGCAATTTGCGATTCTAATGTTTGTGTGATCTGATTCTCAATTGGGCTCTTGCATCTGCATATTTCAGTTTGACAATGCAAACCCGTGTGTATTCGTTTCAAAATATGCTTGTTCTTAATATTAGTGTAGCAACTGTGCAAAGCTTATTACACAGGCCTGATTCACCCATCATTAGAGGTGATTTCTCTTGGTGGATTGTTGACAATTTGCCTAGGGTTTAACCCTATTCTTGAACGCCGCCTTTGGGAGATATATTCATGGATGTTTGTTGGTTTTTGTGGCGAGTTTGACATCATTCTTTGGAGCAGCAGACAATATAACTTGCAAAATTCAAAATTCTGATTTATAGCAGTAGTTCAATTCAGAAAATCAGATTTTGGTTTCATGTTTATACATTCAAAATTGATGATATGGTTGGATAAGTTCATGTTTGAAGATATAATCCTAAAGATTTGTAATTGCTTTGTTATTGGATCATTTGGTTGCTTTGTGTTTGCTGTCCTTGTTTGATTGCAATCAGAAAATCAGATCAGAATCTAGGATTTTGAGCAGAAAATTAGCGCAGAAGTCAGAAATTTAGGGCAATATCCTATGTGGGATATTACACCACATGGGATTACAAGGAAGACACAGAGAGAGGACACAAAGTAAGAAGGATTACAAAATGTGTTATTCTAAAGTATGTAGAAAATGATTCTGACCCATGTCAATGAAATCAATTTATAAGTTCAAGATTAGCATACACTCTGAATTTCCAAGCATATCATAAACCACAGAACCAATGACATGTAGTTTTAATGAATTAAGACAATAGTGTTTAAAGAGGATGATCACCCTTTCAAGAAGTAGCTCATACTGACCTAGGCTTCGCAATGATAACACCTTTAGGAAAAACTATATAGTATAGTGGCTCCTCTCCAGGAACCCACTGCCCTCCTGCACCACTGCTCCCTGAAAGTAAGAACAAATTGTACAAACCATACAGTTATAAAAGCTGAAACTTATGCATTCACTCACAATATAATATCTGGTTGTTGGTTGGTCAATTACCCAAGAAAGAAGCATGTGCAAGCAAATAATCTTTGGCCTTGAAATGCTCAAATCCATTTATTGGAAGTTCGTCTGTTGCAAGGTCTTCATTTTTCCAAGTCACTATATGTACCTCTGGTCTTTGGGCACATCCCTGTCTTGGAAAAAATTTCAAACTGTTACACACCATTTACTTTCTTGTTTTCAATTAAAAAAAAAAAGAATCCTGGCAAATTTTTCAAATTGCTATGCACCACTTACCTTCTTATTTTAATGAAAATTCTGAACTAGAGAAAGGAAGTGCCAAAGGAAAATACATGAATTATTTAATACATCAATCATTGGAATGCTAAAATATAACCAAACAATATATAGAGTAGTAGACATTGAAAATTGAGTTCAATTTAGATCAATAATTATAGCAGGCAATGAACCTTTAGAACAGCCTTACCTACGTGTTTATCATGCTCTAGAATCTAAATGTAGACACCTACAATTTCTTGATAATATCCTTCATATGCATACATGTCACATTTGATTCCACACCCCAGACATCTCACCTTTACACAATTGAAAACAAAATATAAACATAACGGACTTCATTATTCATATTTACTGTTTTGTAGTTGTACTTGGTTCATCACTGAATATTAAATGAACAAATTTCTTACTGGGAAAAAAGCTTTTGGAAAAAACTGTGTTCAGTTCACATCAATACTTCAGATCATCACTAGGTGTGGTGTTTACTTCCTCAATCTGATAATGGATCACCAAATCTGTTCCAAAACAATGATGTGAACTAGACACCAAATGTTTTTCTAGAAGGTCTTCTCACTCATTGGCATGGATTGTGAAAACCCCGTGTTCATAAAATTTGTTAGTCTCACCTTTATGATACAATGTCTACAATAACAATTATTCAAAATTACCAATATACAAAATTTAAGGACTTCTATGAAATACCCGGTCATACCATATGTAAAATCTGAAACACTATGCTATAGAGAAGTCCAGCAAAATATCTGCTATGCCTTGGTCCAAGCACTCAAGCAATTGAACATTATCTTCTTGATAAGGAGACCGTTCTTCATCCCAATTGGTAATCCTTTCAACCTGCATCTATCATTGGAAAAATAAGCAGTTGGATAATTACTTGCAGAACTGCTACAATTGAGTTACCCACATCTCAACAGTGCAGTCTCCCTTGGAAGTCTAGTATGGCTTTCAAGATTTGATGTCTTATGGGATTTTAGTTGCTATTAATATCTTTAGATGTGTCCCAACAACATTAGGAACAAGACAGGGTCTCTTCCTAGTTGGTGACCATGTTTGACTTCACTTGGATAAGAAAATATTTCAGAAAATGATAACACACACTAAAACCCATCAGTTATGAGCTTAACACTATTTTAAAAACAATTGGGCCCTTTTTGGCTCCACTCTTCCATCTCAATTTGGCATCCATCATGTTGTAAATATGATCCAGCTCAATTTGTACAAACCCTCACACTTGGATGAGGTTTCCATCACTCATTCTAAAGCCACCTTTCCAAATTCTCTACAACATTATCCAAGAAAATAATGCCCAATGTTTGGCTTCCACCAATCACAAGAAGCAACCATCACTTACCTTGTTAGGTATAAAGGCAATCTAATGATACTAGCCAAGTGGCTCTCCGAGTCATGCTTTGACGAGTGTTTCATCTCATGCAGAATTTGAGAACAACTTCCTATCATAAGGGAGGAAATGATAAGAATTATTCTTGTAACTATCTCCATCACTACAGTTTTCAGTATGTACAGTGCCCCAGTTCCACTTGAGCCTTCCTAACTCAGGTGTATTTGCATGCCCATTGGTGTGGCAGTTTGCATGTGTTTTGCTTCATCCAGCACCACAAATCCTCATCGTTCAAAATCAACACTTAACTTATCCTAATGAAGAGCATACAACATCAGCTTTGGCATCATAGGCCTTACTGTCTTCTGCTTTTCTGCTTTCTCGTGTGTATTTTTTACCGTATTCTCTATTGCATGCTTGTTTAGGGATATACTAACTTTCCAATTAAGGGTTATAATATCTTGGGGCATATGGACAGCTCAGGAGATTCCAAAAGAGATACAAAGCTTGATTGGTGATTATTGTGTCTGGATGAAGCACAAACGGATGAGACTAATACAACTTCCACATTAGGAATAGAGTTATGTGTGAGCACACATTACCTTCCGTGTGTTATAGAAACCCCTAAAACAAATTTTCAAGATATGTATGAGACCTAATTTATTTGATGATCTTAGATGGTGAACTGTTGCAATTGGATTCCTTTTGATAAAGGTACTGTTGTGAGCATTCTGATTCAATCATAAAAGAATTGTCATCAAAAAGCAGAATAGGATATTTAATCTACGAAGTTTGACAGTTAAGCTTCTGCTGCTGCTGTGCTCAAAAGGAATATGCACATTTGGCAAAAGATTCTTTTGAGCTTAGTAACCATGATATTGGATGAGGACACCCATTATACTCAAGATATTAATAATTAACTAGCACACTTAAGTAATGGAAAGATAGATACCTCAAGTCTTTTGGATACTTCTTTGTATATCAGATCCATATAAAGATGGAACTATGTTACTTTCCGCTGTTGTTAGAAGTTACATATCTTTTAAAACTTCAGCCATCAATACTCTCCTCACATCCATCCACCCCAAATCAAAAGTCCTAGTTGATGTGGGGTGTAGAATGCGCCTCCCAGTGCAAACTACAATTATTAATAATCACTCAGTCAACTCCATATGCAAGTGCATTATTGGAATTTTCCATAAGGCAGTAAAAGTACGGTGGTCAATTGGAAGTTCGTAGATGAGCATAGGAAACATTAAATATCTATATCTTTGTAAGGTTTTTAAGTTTTAACCCATAAATAGGCTTACCTGTGATTTAATAAATGCTCAAAAACAGAAATCAGATTAATTGGTATCAACATCTAATAATCGGGCCTCTTATGCATTTTAGAGTTTTTTTTTGGCAATCCACTCTGTTATTCTTGGTATTGCCTCCAAACTCCAGCTATTTACAATTACTGCATTTTAAAATTACTGCTAGTTACAGAAATCAGATTAATTGGTATCAACATCTAATAATCGGGCCTCTTATGCATTTTAGAGTTTTTTTTTGGCAATCCACTCTTTTATTCTTGGTATTGCCTCCAAACTCCAGCTATTCCAGCTATTTACAATTACTGCATTGTGCATGCAGATGATTTGTCGTCTAGATCTCTGATGTCAACTTTCAATTTTTCAGCTGTCAAATTGCTAATTCAATTTTCTTCTGTGAATCTCCAGCTAAAAAGTTCAGATCTAAATTTTATGCTGTCAAATTTATATTGTAAAATTCTTTTGCTGTCAGCTGTCTGCTGTAAATACTTTGCTTTCAATTGCTGATTCCAATGTTGCTTGCTTTTTAGGCCTTGCACAGGCCAGCAGCAGCTCTTTTCAATATCAGATCTTTTTTGTGTGCAGATCTCACCCAATGCTTCTGTACAAGGATTGATTGTAAGAATGGCATTGGATCGACCATACAAAGCCCAACAATGGCTCATCTAGTACCAAATCCAGTCTTGTGGTAACTGGTCTATCACTCATGTCTTCACAGGGTCATAAACTGACCATCCTAATCATGGTCTTGTTTTGTAACAGTGGCAACTTGTTAGTTCCCATATATCTGGTGTCAAGCTTCAACTTTTCCTTGTTGGTAATCTGCTGCCCTAACAATGGTAGTTTTCTCCTATTGCCTGTACAACAAATTTACACAATCTCTTCCATTTCTGTAAGCATATCACTTCAAATATTCTTCTCTTACTCATTTGGTCATCTATAAATTGGGGAAACCTTTAAAATGGCATATTCTTGCATGTTCTTTGAAAATATAACCATTTCCCCTTCATATGCCTGCCTCTATTTCTAGTGATTTTCTTTCCCTATCTAAGAAAATTCATAAACTGATGTCATCATGCTGCAAACTTTTTTTAATATACTTGGATTATGTTATAAAGCTATGTTTACTGAAATGTCCTGGAAACAGCCTCAAATAGGATACAGTACGTTGAGGGTACAGATTTGGAATTGAGCACCCCATGGAATTTCATGGGATACTGATTGGCAATGGAGCAACATCAAGCAATGGGGCCCCTACCCCATCTATAAATTAGGGTCTACTTTTTCAGAATTTTCAAACTAAATGCCACAGGGATTACAATGTCAGCTAGTTCTAGTTCTAGTTTTGTAGGCAAACCTTGCTCCAAAATGGACCTAAATTCACCCTTGTGGAAATATATTGGGATGAAAGAGCAGGTTCAAAGTGGAGGGTTTAGATTTGGAATGGGTGTGGTATGAAATATACAAGTTCATACAATCAAATGAAAGTTCGTTTGTATGGTATTCCTGGCACAGGCATCAAATCTTGTCCAACCAAGAAAATTGCACTTGTGCCAACATCTAGAGTTTTCAAATATACTCAAGAGCAAAAGAAAGCCAACGCAGAAATTGCCCTTAGATCAAGGCATCTTTTGGAAAAGAGAGGATCTTGATCAAGGAATCCCCCTCCTTTCCCATCTCCTAATATTTGTAAAGTTGCGATAGCAAGCATCCCATTTCTGGCAAGCATGAACTCTTGCCCACTACACATAAAAGAACAAAGGGGCCATTGTAACCAGATAAGGATTCACAGAACTAAACAAGTGTCCATCATTTCCTATGGATGGAAGGATACTAAAAATTGGCTCTCATTCAATGTGATTGCAATGTGCCTTAAAGAGGCCATGTTCTTGAAAGTCTTGGCTTGTATGGGGCAGGTGAAGCATGTGCAATTTATTACTTACTCATATAGGCCATTGGTGATTCCATACAAAAAACCCCTAGCTGGTCTTGGTGATTCCATCCAAGGATTACAGTTGAGCTGAATTTGAAGTTTTTTGGTTTGCTGATCAAATGGAGGATTTGGATGTGTTTTGAAGAGGGTTGTTGTAGCTAATCCTTGGGAGATTGACTCGTGATTTCGGTGAATTAATGAAGACATTCCAAGCAAGCCATACCATCAATGGAAGTCTTTTTGCTAGGTAATGACACCAAGTTCTGTTTTTTAAGACAATATTCATAATGTCTTGCAGGCCATACAGCATAAAAGAGGCAGATTTGTGAGTTGACTGGCCATACTGCTTTCGATGGAGGCCATACCATCTATGGATGAGGCATTTTAATTGCTGGGACTGGAACGCCTTCTTATTGTTGTCCATTCCTTCACAAATTGTGGTGCCTAGTAGTTATTTGTTGCCTTCGAGTTTTCTTTGGTTGAGGAAATTGTTGAATGATTGGTTAAGAGGTATTTTATATCTGTTGTTCCTGCTATTACAGCAATAAAGTTTGTTGTTACAGTTCAGTTTCGAGACTATTTTGGGTTTCCAGTATGCTATATCATCTTTAATAATGTTTGGGGGTGTGTATGGAGAAGTTCTTAAATGTTTTTTTAGTAATTGGAGTGTGGGTGTGGTGGAAGCTTCCATTCAGAGATTTTCTGAGTATTCTAGAGTGTTCCAGCTCTGTATACAGCAGCAAAAGGTGATTATTAGACCTGCACCAGCAGTACGATTCATCTTAATAAGGTATTTTGTTGTTGTTTCAACGATGAGTTGATTATGTAATGTTATTTGAATTATTCAAGGGTTGTTGCATAGTATTATATGAAATGTAATTGTTTGACATATCATTGTAAACACTGGACGGTAGTACCGCCAGTGTGTTTGGCATAAGCTCTTGATTATTGTACTCACCCCATTGAACAAGTGGTTTCATTTGTACTTAGTTTCCCACTGCATAAGTGGAAGTGCCCCTTGTTCCCATTGAATAAGTGGAGGATTTGTATCATTCACCACCGAATAAGTGGGTGAAGCTTGCTTTCATTTTCAATATTGCATATGCACTCTACTGAACAAGTGGTATTGACTAGTTTGCCGCCTAGTGTTTGCTTTCAACTGCTGCAATTTAATTTGATATAAGAAATCCTTTCACCGTATGCTCTCACCTTGCCCACACTGGAATCTGGGTGATCAGAAAGTGGGAAGGATCTAGCTTTGTATCTCATTCCAGCTGAAGTAATTTTCAAAAACATCTAGGGTGGTTATTACACCTTGCCACTACTAGAAAATGATATTCTAACCAAGGTTGTAAGGAGGGTGGAAATTATTAATGGTATTCAATTAATTGGGCTGGAGAAGGCGGTGGGTCAATTTTTGCCAATGGTGGAGCTCATGGTTGTTTTTGGCTATGGAGTCTACAATCGGGCATGTGATCACTGGTACTTGGCTTGGACTAGTGGCAACACTATCCTCAAAATTTTAGTGTAGGAAGCATTTACACGTAACTTGATTCCTTTCATATCCAAAAATACCAAGAAGTAGCTTTTACTCTCTCTTCCTCATAATGCCTTCCATTGAGTGTAGTTATTTATTTGAATGTCAACAAGTAGCTTTATAGATTGGTTGCTTCATAAGTGTAGACACTAATATAATTCTTCTTATTACAGCACTAATTATTTATATTATCATCTATCATTAATTATTTATTATCATTAATTGTCCATTATTATTAATCATTTAATTAAATAATATTTTATTACTTAATTAAAATGAACTAATTATCCCTTTTTGATAAATTAATAAATCCATAGTTATCCCTTCACAAGTTAACTCATTCATCAGTTAAGCAACTTCCTCATTGATAAATCCATTAAATAAATTAATAAATTCATAATTATCTGCTCATAAGTTAACTCATTCTTCTAATTAGCAACTACTTCTTCTCATTATCCATTTAATGAATTAATAAAAATTCATTACTATTCTCTCATAAGTTCAAAATGGCAATTTTCCACAGCTAGTTGAGTTATCTTATGATTCTTAAACAAATCATCACCATTCATCTGATTTTTCGAAAGTCAATAAATACCTCATTTCTCTCATAATTTTCATAAATCAGGTATTTTATGCAAGATCGCTCTATTTAATTGCATTATTAAAATATCATAAGGTTATGCTGTTGAGTTGCATCCACATCCTTTCACAAGCGAGTCATCACAATACACTCAATCTTGAGGTTTGTAGTGGAAGCTGGTAACTAGGACTTTGTTTGTTTGTGCTTTTAAGTTCTTTGCTTTTATATTTCCATTTTTCATTGCATTCAATAAGTATTGAACCCCCATTGTCAGTTTGTTTTGTATCTTGTACCAATAAAGATATAGCTATAAATTCTCGTTTTAATTGGCCTATTTATGCCCTCTAAACTCTTCTCCAGTAAAAATTATCTAGTAAACATAATTTTAAGAAAAAATTCCATTTATGCCTTTTAAAGGCTTCTCCAGTTAAAATTATCCTGCAAATATAATTTGAAGAAATTTTTCCATTGTTTATCCCTCGTCTCTCTCTCTCTCTCTCTTTCCCATCTCTCTCCTCCTTTCCCTCACACTCCCCCTTGCCCTCCCTTTTTCCCAATCTATTTTTCTCCCTATATACATATAGAAAAATGTTTATTTGTATTTGTAAAACCATATCTGCACTGCCATCATATCCATGGGATCTGAAAATATGCTATACGCCTACATATACCCATATATTCAAATCAATTAGTATAATTGTTTTTGAATGAATTGCAATTGGTGTTTTCAAATGAATTGCAATTGGTACAATGAAGAATCGAATTAGAAGGATTGTGCTTTTCCAAATTTAGGAATCTGTAAACATGGCAAGAAAAGAATTCCCAAGCGGCTAAAGAAACAAGAATAATAACCTGTCGTGATGGTACAGTGTTCCCAACTTCATTTTCTCCATCTTCCCTATCAGGTATATATGCCAGAATAACTAAAGCATCTCCATATGGTGCAAGTCCAGAAATGAAATAAGTCGTCTGAAATACAGCCACAATATCCACATGTTTTGCACCAGTATATGATGCATACTTCCTATCTGTTGCATTTGTTCCTCCATTTGGTTTGGAACGAATAGCTGCAATTTTCACAGATGTCCCCCAACCAATGACCAAAAGTGTATCATCCTGATTCATGAAACCAGTCAGGAGAATAGGCAAAGTACCTACAAATAATAATCAATGAACTATATCATCCCTTTTCTCTGACCTGCCAAACTAGATGAGGTTGTAAAAGCTCTGCACGTGGACTGTTATCTGGTCGTGCAATATATGTAATGCGTTGGTTACTTGCAGTGTCATAAATTTTCACACCAATATCATTTGCCCAAGCTAAAAGACAACTCCTCCACTTCACTGCATGGATAGGACCTTCTCTAGAGTGTAGAACCTGTATAGAGATTCAGAGAAACTTTAGTATAGTTACTTTCTAAGAGGATAGTCCCAGTTTTAATAGTCGATATTAGATCAAAGGCAATGCCCATTAAACAAAATTTCTTAAATATTTATGGAAGTGAAAGCTTGCAAAATCAGATATCTGTTTGAGCTCCTAAATTAAAGTCACAGTTCTTGATCAAACTAACCTGATCACGATACCCTAGCCATCCCTTTGTGTTAAGTAATAGTTCACCAGCAAGGCCCCCAGCAGAAAATCTCTTAGATGTCTTTCTTGCATAATCTGGATCAAGAGCAACTGCCTTCATAGGACGGTGGTATTCAAACTTTACCCTTTCATCTGTGAATAAACTATTTACAACAACAGATCCATCATCTGAGCAGCTCCCAATATACTCTCCATCTAAGTCAAAACTGAGATCATTCACTGTAGCAGAGTGAGCTGCAAATTCTTTAACCTGGCAACCATATAAAACATAAAATTGTCAGAAGCCATAATCACTCTAGATATGTGATGCTTTTAGTTGCAGTCAAAATGGGCTTCTCCGAAAAAAGTAATGTTATTGAATTTAAAAACAATTCTTATCAGACCCTAACAATACACATATATAAAACAAACACAAAGATAAAGCAAGATCCAGCGACAAGTCCACGAGCATGCAAGTAACCAGAGTTCAAATTAAAAAAAAAAAAGCAAAACAGAATCCATCCTCTAAAAGTGAAGAAAAAAACAATTTTCATGCCTGCAAGCAAAAAAAATCATGTGAAAGATGCCAAGACAGAAACTCGGAAACCAAGAAAGAATTTGGAAGATCGTATCTATCTATCCATGTTCTTCTTTGAGTGAAATATCCAGCTTCCCAGTAAATGCCTCTTCTGCAAACCCATAGAGATTAGTAGTGAGTAGTAGTGCAGTCAACTATTGCCATTTCTGTAACTGAAGTTGGGCCTTGTCCTTGAATTGAAAAACGGGGAGTTTCAGATTTTACTTTTGTTATTGTCTTAAAGAAGTCGACACATAATATGCTTATAATTAACATAAATGTAAAAATTAGGAGAGATGGCAGCGTCAATGTAAGAAAGTTGTCCCATTGGTAAATATACCCTTACATCTCCAACTTAAGTTGCTGGCAAAACTGCCATCCACTGCACTGCCCAATGATGACTCGGCAGGGCAACTTTTGTGGTGGCACCCAGGAACAAATTAAAATAAGTATACCCCAAAAGTTTGTCGTATCATCATTTTTTGAAATTGACTTCCCTCCCTGAGCATTTCTTGTATTCAAAATTAGTTTTTTGGATAAGAGAAGAGTATCAGCTTAGGCTTAAGACATTTCAGGACAGATCTGCATACCAAAGGTGAACAATCTGCTTAAGGAAGGCTGCAACCACATAGAGAGGACAAAAACAGAGAACAGTTGCATTAAACGACATAACTCAACATATACGCTGATCTGTTACTTATTTTTCAGATTTAAACCTGCTCTTACTGGGGATTTTTGGAGCAGAGATACATTTCACTGAATTTTGAACTTTGTTGATTGCAGCTGCAGCTGACAGCTGATATATGCCAAACCAAAAATTTATTGCATTCTATTGACACATATAAGTGGGTGTTCTACAAAATTGAAAGAATATTAAAATGCACGTCACTCAAGCCGGTAAGCAAACGATGCTTGTAATGTTGGATTCCCTAAGATGCTCCAGCCAAATTTTACCTAAATCCTAACTTCCAGCAGTCAAATAAAGTCCATTTTTTCCCGCTTGCACTTAAACACAAACTGAAAACATTCCTGCAAAGAGGAAGTTCATCCAAGCAAGATCCCCAGTAACTTGAATAGGAGTTTGCTGACCGGTTCCAACCTGATATTCCCCCAAATGGTAAAATAAAAAGCAAGTTTGGATAATTAAAAGGAATATACAGTCGGCAAAGTAAAAATTCACCCAATCCATCCACAGCCAGGCAAATTATCCAAAACGCCAACATCAACAGTTAAAACAAGGCCAATTTTTTATTGACAAAATTGGTTTTAAATAGATGCAAAGTGAAAATCATCCGACATAGATACTTTATGGAGGTATTTTCAGAATGTCGAGACAAGTTTTCAGTATCAAATCATGGAGATTTTTCACAAATTTCAATCAGAAAATATCCTGCAAATTTTACTTGATATACGAACCGAAAATATTCATAAAAAGTAAAGTGCAACCGATCAAGATGTTGGCGGAGTTTCTGGCCATTTCTATCAGCATTGTTGTCGAATTTTACCCAACATTGGCCGAACGGTTAAAATAAAACACAAAATTCCACATATTACATAGAGTGCAAAGTGAAACGATCCAGCTGCTGGCAAGGATAAACTAACCTAAACTCTAATCCGAAAAATCAAATAAAACAATCACAAAAAAAGTACAGTCAAACAAAACCTAAATTTCAACAAATTTCTCCATCACACGTAATGAAAAATCATGCGATCAAGCTAAAGCGTGAGACTCCAAACCGTGAAAATAAAATTCAGAAGAGCTCCAAAACAACAAAATCTTACGCTTAAGATAAAAGACCAACCCGGATCCACCAACCATAATTAAAAACGAAAGCACCGACCTGGTTGCCCTGGCAATCGAGTATATGCACAGTGCCATCAAGCGTCCCGAGTGCGATCATGCGGTCGGAGACCGTTATACATGACGCGGCATCGCTGTGTAACACAGTCGAAATGCTGCCTCCCATTTTTTGATACTTAAACTGGGGCTCCTCTTCTTCCTCCTCCTCTTCCTCCTCCTCCTCTTCAGGGCAGTCATCTTCGTCGTCGTCACGCTCGTCATCACCGTCAACGCCGTCGTTAAGATTGTTATTATTATTGTAAATCATATTATGATTGTGGTCATTATTTGAGTTCGCTTCAGCTGTGACTGCAACTGGAAGCACAGTGGTTTTATTTCCGTTAACACGAACAGTCGCACCGCCACCATCGCCATCAGAAGCAGCATCCTCAGTCGGCTCTTTTGCCATGGCTGGGTGATATTCATTTCACTGCTCGTCCATCTCTGTAAAATACCGGCCTAGTTCGTAATTTTGTTGTGAGTAATGTAGAAATGCGCGGAATGTAAGGGAGATTTATTTGGAAGCAGGTCCTGGAAGCTGTATAGGCTTTTGCTTTTGAAAGTGGGTCCTAGCTGTTGGCACACCACTTTTAAAGGGCGGGCAGTGGGCGTTTCTCCCTAGGGGAAACGGGAATGAATAGCTCTGTGAGGGGTTAACGGGTCTGCAGGCTTCCTGCTGTAGTATTTTTCAGTGTCGGCCTATATTGTAGGGTACTAGTCCTTAGGTCTACTGCGCGCCAATACATAGACTTCATCTCTCCAAGCGACGTTATCATAAAATTCACCATTACCGTCTTTACAGGGATTCAGTTATTAATTCTCATGATATTTTCTAGCAACTACTTTGGAGAATTAATAGTATGGTAAATTAATGATCCGTGGGAAAAAATTAAATAAATGTATATAAAAAAATATAATATATTTAGATTTATCCTTCTCATTATAATATGTTTGGAAGTAGAGTTAGTACTAAATGTTGTTAATAGTTAGATTTTAGTGTCTATTAAATTATGAATTTTGTAAAATTTGTATAATGCTATTTAAAAAAAATTAAAGATAAAATAGTTGTTATTAAGGAAAATAGTTGGTAGTGTGCACACCAATAATTAGTTATTGTCATTATAATGAGTTTCAAAATTATTTTGTGTATTGTATTGTGAATCATGTAAAACTGACATAATATTAAAGACAATTATAACAATGAAATACTTATTATGAGGGAAGATAGTTGGCAATTGTACATATCACATGTGTAAGGCATCTTTATTATTCAAATATTTGTTTAAAATATTCTATGAAATAAAATTGGTATTGTTCAACTTTGTGAGAAGAAAAAGTTCTAAAACAATTTATGTGATTTCATAAGCTAAAGATCTAAATTGAATTTGACTAGCTTTAAAATTATTTATTTTTTAAATTTTAATCTAATGTTCCAAGTTAACATAATAAGCATGTATTGACAACGATCTTAAATTTAAACTATTTACCAAAGGTTGTGGCTCAATTAATTGAGCACAATTGATGAGGGTAATGGTATGTTCCTTGATTACATCATCACTCAAATCCCGTGAAGGTGCAATAAAAAGCTCGATGAGTCCAAGGTCATGTCCTAGGTGACTTTGTCAAAATGGATACCTCTCAGTCCTTAGCTCTTAGTCATCAGCTTGAACTCATGTTCCTATATCGAGTAGCAAAAACAATTTAGATTTGACATAAAACCCTCCATAAAAAATAAAACTATTTTAATTGATAAAGTTAAACCAAAAAATAAGTGAGCAAATAATTTATTTTAGCACATACTAAATTTAGATATTTATCACCTATTTAGAAAACATACACTTAAGAAAACAAATTTGTCATGATAAAATATCATTTATCATCTATCAAATCAAAAGAATACTTAGAAATAAATTAAAATATCTATTTATTATTGAAATGGAACAAACTTTTTTAATTATAATTGGAATGGAACAAATTATCTAAAACTTATTAAAAAAATACTTCTAATTAAATAGAACGTGTGGTTATAATTAAAATAGACTTTTAATATTTATTAAAAGATGATTAATAAGATACATATAAACATAATTTGAAAAGATCTTTGGGTAGTTGAAAAGATAAATAACTTTTGTTAAAAGTATGATCTTAAAAGAAGCTAAAGATTTTATGTTGCGGTACATTAAAGACTTTTAGATATGATCTTTTTCTAATTTTAATATGTGAAAACAATCCAAAAAGGAAAAATAAATAATTAAAATTTTCAATTCCATTTGACTAAGAAAAGGAAAAAATATATATATTTTTCAAAATTACACCTTAAAATCTTAAAATCTATATGTTTCCTAAATCCTAAAGAAATATAAAAGATAAAACTCAACATATTAATCTTATAAAAAAATTAAACTAGCATACCTATATTAATATATAATATATGTAAAACACGCCGACAGTTATCTTTATCAAGACACCTATTGACTTGAGAAAAATGCTTACATTTTGATGAATATGTATTTGAAAAGCAATTCATTTGATTTCATTATTGTTTTTGTCATTATTTATTTCAATTTCCATACATAAGGGTACACATTCAATTTTGAAATCATACCAACTTGGATATCACAACAATCAACAAAGAACAATAAATTGATATTCAGAAATTTTCATCAATCATTAGATTTAATATTGACACATCAAAGCACAATATGACGTCAAAATGGCATTCACTAACTTAGATATATCCACTGTTTTGTTTTGTAAATGTCTGAATACATTGTTAACATTATATGCATTCAAGCATTTGAATGTCATGAAACCTATAGCTTTGCAATTGAATCTAATAAAGCTTTGCTCTTAGATGAATAATCAAACTTTGTTATTTTTATGACTTTGCATTTAATCCTCTGTTCATCATTATAAGTCTCTTTTTTCACTTGAAGTTTACATATGTATCTATTGACAAGGACCTTTTGGATAATGTGTGCAAACTTAGCATTATCTTGTTCTTCATGCTTCAAACTGTTCAATTCTTTTGTTGTAACACCCATAATTTCTTTTGTTGCTTCTTCAAAAGCAGTAATCCAAGTGAATGAAGTATGGTCTTGCACTTTGCATTGAAGTATATATTTATAATCACATTCAGGGAAAGTTTTATCACATCTTCCACAATACCACTGACCATTTTCATTAGTGTTTGCCTTCTTTTTGTAGTGCCTATCTCCAATTTTCAAGGGGCAAGTTGTATAACAAAAAATGTCTACCTTAATGAAAGATAAGGTAGCTTTTATTACTATCCAATAAGGTTTACCAAAGTTGCTAAGGTCCTGATCCTATATTTGTGAGATACTTTTGAACATTTTTTCTTCTATTGCAAATGATATTTCCATTGTAATAGAATGAGAATGGAGATTCTTCCCTTCTATATCAAACCACAATTTCAATCGATGTGAGTCAGGAAGATCTGGATTTATAAGGAGTTGGGTTGTAGTAATTGTTCCCACAGATTCCCCACCAAAATCACTAATTCATGCAGCCTTTACAGCAACAATGGAGGAAGTTCCTACATTGCACATTTCTTGGAGTTGTTGACCTTCCTTATTGCAGAAATCACCCCACATTGTTAATTCCACCATACAACCTGACATGTCTTTCAGTTGAAGGGTTCTTTTTTGAGTTTGTGTGGTATTCTTTCTGAATATTGTGTTTGGTGTGTCGATTGAGAGAACAACACCAATGATATCAAAATGACGAATTTGATGAATTGTGTGGTATTCTTTCTGAATATCACGTCAAAATGGCATTCACTAACTTACATATATCCACTTTTTTCTTTTTGTAAATGTTTTAATACATTGTTAACATTATATGCATTCAAGCATTTGAATTTCTGACTGTGCATTTAATCCCATGTTCATCATTATAAGTCTCTTTTTTCACTTGAAGTTCAAATATGTATCTATTGAAAAGGACCTTTTGTATAATATGTGTAAACTTAACATTATCTTATTCTTCATGCTTCAAACTGTTCAATTCTTTTGTTGTAACACCCATAATTTATTTTGTTGCTTCTTCAAAAGCAATAATCCAAGTGAATGAAGTATGGTCTTGCACTTTGCATTGAAGTATATATTTATAGTCACATTCAGGAAAAGTTTGATCACATCTTCCACAATACCACTGACCATTTTTATTAGTGTTTACCTTGTTTTTGTAGTGCCTATCTCTAATTTTCAAGGGGCAAGCTATATAACAAAAATTGTCTACCTTAATGAAAGATAAGGTAGCTTTTATCACTATCTAATAAGGTTTACCAGAGTTGCCAAGGTCCTGACCCTATATTTGTGAGATACTTTTTAACATTTTTTCTTCTATTGCAGATGATATTTCCTTTGTAATAGAATGAGAATAGAGATTCTTCCCTTATGTATCAAACCACAATTTCAATCGATGTGAGTCAAGAAGATCTGGATTTATAAGGAGTTGGGTTGTAGTAATTATTCCCACAGATTTCCCACCAAAATCACTAATTCGTGAAGCCTTTACAACAAGAATGGGGGAAGTTCCTACATTGCACATTTATTGGAGTTGTTGACCTTCCTTATTGCAAAAATCACCCCACATTGTTAATTCCACCATACAACCTGACATGTCTTTCAGTTGAAGGGTTCTTTTTTGAGTTTGTGTGGTATTCTTTATGAATATTGTGTTTGGTGCATTGATTGAGAGAACAACACCAATGATATCAACCACATAATCGCTTTTCATGTTTTCAATTTCTCTTATCGATGTAAAATGGAATTATTGTTTTGGTATACAACTGTCCTCCTCCAAACACAACTCAACAATTGAATTTGTTTCTAATAAGATTTCCCATTCATTTTTTAATTGGTTGAAATTCTTTTGTGCAGGTTTGAGTTTCCCTTTTGAGATGAGAAACACTTTTCTAGTTTCTATGGGTTCATAAAACTTTTCTGCAACTGTATTAAAACATGTTACTCTTATTTCTCCACCAGCTAAATCAACCAAGTCAAAAGTAAACACTTGTCCAACTCCTTTTGCATTGTTAAAATGATGAATTTGACCCTTTCTAGTGACTCTTGCCTTTATTGGCCATCTATTCTAATACGGATTGAGTGTTGCAATAGGAATGGTTCTTGTATGAGGTTCATTTTTTCCAGCAATTGGGTGCTTATATGGATTGTAGGTAGGATCCATGCCTGCATCATCATCATATAAGAAAAATAGTATTCAATAGATTTCAAACACGACAAAATAAATGGAAGAGTAACTGGAAACATTGTTAATTTGTTGAATTTTTCATATAGCAGAAGAATTGAATGTAGCAAAAAATTGAATATCATACACATATATTACATCTTGGAATTTGAGACACAAGGAGTCAATATTGAAGAAAATATGCATGTTACATCAAGTATTTTCTAATATTTTCAATTTGTTTTCCTCTGCCTTTCTCTTGGCAAGTTGTCTACCATCTTTTATTTTTTCATAACAGTCATATGTGAAGGGTGGCATAATTCTTAAGCCTTTGATGCATTTTACACGAGATATAGCTACAAATGTCAATCATGTTCTTTCTCTCAGGCCTATATCAATAGTAGTTTTTGATAGAGTCAAACCCTATGATTTGTGAATTATCAATGCCCAAGCCAATCTTAACGGAATTTGGATTGTCCTACCCCTTTGTATTGTTGTAATTGGAATTGTCTTTGGATTATGATCATCAAATGGCATTCCTGAATAGCTATCAAATGCAACCATTACTCATATATGTTGGTGGTTCTGGTGGACCGGTTCTAGGTTTGTATACAATGTTTTGTATACATCCTAAAGCTCCATTGAAAAGGCCTGCTTGTATCAGTAGATTTGAGGTTGT
This sequence comes from Sequoia sempervirens, assembly GCA_007258455.2. NCBI lineage: Eukaryota > Viridiplantae > Streptophyta > Pinopsida > Cupressales > Cupressaceae > Sequoia > Sequoia sempervirens. Next base: position 556,981,165 of record VDFB02058242.1, read on the forward strand.
AAGAATTGGCTATGAAGGTAGCCACCCAAGATCTAGAGGCCTAATAGAAAGCACAAGCATAAGAGAGATAGAGACAAGATGACAAGAATAAACTATATTTTGTCAATATGATAGAATGTAAAAAATGAGCAAATAATACATAGGAGACCCCTTGGATATATAGCCAAGGTGAGAACATAGAAGGGCATAAGATTATGACAAGTGTCGTAATCTTATGACATGAGACAACTATGAAAAGTTATCACTCCACCTAAAGTGGAAAGGTGATAATGTGATAATCACCAGAAAAGGTGGATCTCCCACAAAAGGTGGAGAGATAATCACATGATGTGTCCACAAAAGGTGGAAGTGATGTGGTAATGACATGTCAAGTCCACCAAAAGTGGAAAATCTCCAACAACCTCCTATGTGGTCCCTAAGTAAACTTAACTAAGGTGTAATCATGACCTAGGACAAGGTACAAGACATTTAATTACATCAACACCCCCCCTTAAGTGCAACTTAGGGAGAATGTACACAAAAGAAACAATGCAAGATAGGTCCCGGCTACTAGGCCATGTTAGGTACCCATGTACAAATGCAATGCAATCTCTCATAAAGCGGAGAAAGGGAGAAAACCACGTGGGAAAAAAAAACTCCCCCCCAAAAGAGAGATAAAACAAAAACTAAAAAAAGATGAGAAGGCAAAACCTCAAGTGAGGAAAAAGCCCCCCCATAAGAGAGAATGAAGAAGTCAAGTGACCTCCTTAGAAGAAACATCTCGCACCCCCAAGAGAGCTCACAAATGATGGTAGATACTCTCAGTGAAGGGTTTGGTGAAGATATCTGCAACCTACTCTGCTATAGGACAATACTACAAATCGATGACCTGCTCCTATATCAGCTCCCGAATGTAGTGCATATGAATCTCTATGTGTTTGGTTCTTTGATGGTGAACCAGATTCTTCGAGATCTGGATGGCACTCTGATTGTCACAATGAATGACTGTAGGACAAGGAAGAGTGAATCCAAACTCAGTGAGAATATTCTAAAGCCAAATAGCCTCAGTAGCGGCATTAACAGCCCCTTGATACTCAGCCTCAGTCGAAGAAAGAGCAATAGCATGCTTCTTCTTACTCTGCCAACAAATGGGGCCAGAACCAAGATGAAAATTGTAGCCAGAAGTGGACTTACGATCATCAATATCGCCAGCCCAATCAGAATCTGTATATCCCACGAAGGTAAGTCTTGTACCTGCTGCATAATGAATCCCATGATGATATGTACCCTAGATGTAATGCAAGAAACCATGCCAACTGCAAAGGAGATATCAGGGCGTGTGTGAGTCAAGTAGATGAGACTCCCAACAAGCTGACAATACAAAGTGGCATCAACAAGTGGAGTAGAACACTTAGCCTCAAACTTGACTCCTGAAAGAAAGGGAGTCGGTGCAGGCTTACAATCAGCCATGTGAAACCGAGCTAGAAGATCAAGAGCATACTTGGGCTGAGAAAGAGAAATCCCAGAAGCTAACTGTGAGATCTCAATCCCAAGAAAATAGTGCAAAAGGCCCAAGTCGGTCATAGAAAATTTGTCCTGCAAAGCAGATTTGACACTGCCAATGATGGATGAGGTACTCCCTGTAATGATCAAATCATCAACATAGAGCACAAGTAGCAAGTGAGAATCATCCTGTTGCAAAATGTAGACATTCGGATTTGAATGACACCTCGTGAATTCTGCTGTGAGAAGAAAGGAATCCTTCTTGGCATACCAAGCCCTAGGGGCCTGTTTGAGGCCATAGATAGACTTCCTCAATCTGCAAACCAATGAAGAATCTTGTATGAATCCCTGTGGCTGCTCCATGTAAATCTCCTCATGAAGATCCCCATGAAGAAATGCACTCTTCACATCCATCTGATGTACAACCCAACCATGAGCTGCAGCAATAGCGAGTGTCAAGCGAATGGAGTTCATCTTAGCAATGGGTGCAAAGGTCTCAGTATAGTCAACACCTAGAACCTATGAGAAACCTTTTGCCACAAGTCGAGCTTTGTATTTATCCACACTTCCATCCGCTGCATACTTAGTCCAATAGATCCACTTACATCAAACCATCTTTCTTCCCTTAGGAAGAGGAACTAAATCCCATGTGTTGTTCCTCATCAAAGAACTATACTCTTCCTCCATTGCTGAATCCCATTCAGGAATGCTCAAAGCTTCCTTAAAGGATTGTGGATCTGAAGCAGTAGCAATATAAGCATGTGGAAAATTTTGATGTTGTGACCGAGTCCTTCGAGTATCTGAAGGATCCCCAACAAGTGAACCTGCTAACTCAAGAGTCTGTCGAGCCCAACGAGGTCTAGTAGGAGATGAAGGCCGAGGTGCCTCAACTACAAGTGGACCCTGCGAAGGTGTGATCTTGTGAGTCAAGGTTGAGGAAGAATCGTCACCGGAGTCACTATCATCACTTTCCACTATGGAGGAAGGAAGAGGAGGATTAGAGGTCAAGCTAGGAGAGCTTTCCTCAAAGTGAACACTCCTCTCAATGAATAACTCATGTGTCTATGGATCCAAAAGTCTATATGCCTTAACACCTTCAGGATATCCAACAAAGATGCAAGGCCTACTCTGAGGTTCCAATGCCTTGCGCTTCTTTGGAGGTATTCGTGCCCAAGCTGGACAACCAAAAACTCTAAAGTGTCTCACAACTGGTTTTCTACCACACCAAGCCTCAAAAGGAGTCATACCCTTCAAAGCTTTATGGGGAACCCGATTTTGGATGTGAGTGGCACAACTGATAGCTTCTGCCCAAAATTGAGGACCAAGAGATCGAGCATGAATCATGCAGCTAGCCATCTCCTTAAGGGTTCTATTCTTCCTTTCAGCTACACCATTCTGCTGTGGAGTGTATGCAACTGAATGTTGAAGATCAATCCCCTCAAGAGTACAAAATTCCTCAAGTCTATTGTTCACATATTCCCTTCCATTGTCTGTGCGAAGAATCTTGACTTGCTTCCCTGATTGCTTCTCAACATGAGCCTTGAAGGCAAGAAATCTGTCAAACACTTCACTCTTGTGAACAAGAAAGTAGACCCATGTGAAGCGAGAGTAGTCATCAATGAAGGTGAGGACATAGCGAGCCTTGCTAAATGATGGCACTGGAAATGGACCTGCTACATCACTGTGAACCAACTGAAGAACTTGTAAAGCTCTCCAAGACTTCCCTTTCTCAAACTTCTCTTCTGGATGCTTACCCATGGAACAACCTGAACAAACACCTTTTGAAAAGCTGATTTGAGGTAGTCCTGTAACCATAGCCTTGGAGCTAAGCTGCTGAAGATAGCGGTAATTGATATGTCCAAACTGCTCATGCCATAGCTTGCTTTCTGAATTTGAATGAGTGAGCAAAGCTGTAGAAGGAGACTTAGGTACAAAGTGGGAGAATGAGTAAAGCCATGTGTTGTGATTGGCTTGTCCCACTACAACCAAGGCATCATCCTTAAGTTCTTTGACCACAACTGAATCTGGTAGAAACTCAACTTTCTTGCCATCTCCAAAGTGAGTGATTTGGTAGATTGAGAGAAGATTGGCACTCAAGTTAGGAACATAGAGAACATTCTCAAATGTTCCATTATCCATGGCAACCGAACCTTCACCTTCAACTTCCACTTGAGTATCATCTCCTATGAAGATGTGAGGTACCTTAGATTGCTCCAAAGAAGAAAACTGTTCCCTTGAAGAACCCATATGATGAGTGGCACCCGAGTCAAGTATCCATTGCTGTGAAGAACCTGAAGTAGCCACAAATGCTTGCCCTTTTCCTTTTGATTGTGAGGAAGTGGAAGGAGATGAATCCTTCTTCTTGTAGGCAGATGGCAAATTGATGTTATTCTTCTTGATGATGTTTGTCAACTCATCAATTTTCTTAGTGTGGCAATGATGCTCATCATGACCAACCCTCTTGCAATATGAACAAGTTGGTCTCTCCTTCTTGCTTGAATTTCCCTTCTTGGGAGAAGATGTAGAATTCCCTTGTGATGAAGAATTCCCTTGTTTTGGAGAGGATGATTGTGCTTTATCTTGTTGGTTCTTTGGATTAGATTGCTTCTGCTTCTTATTGGAACCCTTTCCTTGAGTCCTTTGATTCCCTTGATTAGCCACCAAAACTTTGGACTTTGAAGACTTGAGAATGCCCATGCTTACCAACTTTGCTTGTTCTAACATCAACATTTCTGTAAAAGCATCAAATGCAGGCATAGTGAAAGAACTACCTACTGTCAAGCGATGAGTTTGGAAGCTAGAAAAAAATGCTGCATATTCTGCTGGAAGTTTTCCCAACAAATTGTAGACCAACTGTGCATCCTTCTTATCAATGACACAATCCTTAAGTTGTGCTCTTAGCTCGTTTGCCTTAGTGACATAGTCTTGGATTGTATCAAAATTCTTGCGATCTAACATTGTGAGATCATTGTCAAGCTGATAACCTTTAATCTCATCAACTTGGCCATACAATTGACCAAACTTTTCCCAAGCTTCTTTAATTGTTTTACACTTATCAATTTGAAAGATTAGATCTTTTGATACATATTTTCTTAATGTTCCAAGAGCCATAGTATTTTTAGTGAGCCAATCCAATTGAGCAATAGGATCAGCTTTAGGATCAGATGGTGCAACAACAGTTCCATCAATATAATGAGTTAATCCTTTTTCCATTAACTTAGTCCATGCATCAATTTTCCAAGAAGCATAATTATGTGGAGTTAACAAGGGAAACTTAGGAGAACCCATAGCAGCAAAATGAAAGAGAACAAGAGAGAGAGGCACAATCACTCAAGACACCCCCCCAAATTCACTCAATCAAAGAACCCCCCCCCCAAAAGATGATTTGGCACTTTATAATTAGTGCGTGTACAATGGCCCCTTGCGAGCCAAGCAAAGTGGGCTTCTAATTTTCAATTTTTTACAATAGCCTTAAGTGGGCTACAACAGACTCAAATGACTGATACAAAAGACCAAACTGAGATCTTATCTTTACAAATGCCCAAAATAGGCCAAAAATGACCAAGTGTTGAAGGTACAATTTTTTATTACAATCACTACAAACTGATAGCACTACTGTGAATTTGAGAAAAAATCATGCACTTTCAAAAAAAAGGCACCTGAAAAGGAGTTCATATGAGCCTGAACGGAGCCCCGGAAGTTGCAAAAACGGTGACAATCGAGCAAGATCTGAGACAAATCCAATTTTCTGAAAAATCCGTCCACCAAAATCAGAAAATAACTTCACCACTATGATGTACACGAAAAATTATCCCAAATCAAAAAGAATTGCACCAAAAAAGGCCTCAAAATTACCAAGATATGAGCCTCTGAAGTTGAACTGCAAAATCAAAAAGCTCAACCGTGAGGGGGTCTGAAATTTTCAAAGGATGTTGATGCAGTGCTGATGTCATCAAAACACTAGGTTAAATTTGACGGTCGTTTGACCGTCATCGTGGCCGTCGCCCTTCGCCGGAAAAGTCGCCAGAATATTCTTTGTTCGCTGGTATATTCGCACTGACGAAATATTCTTCGATTCGACGGAATCTCGTTCGCCACCCGGAAAATTAGAAATTGCCCAGTTTTTTGAACCGTCGCCGGAATGTGTGAATCACCGGCCGCTGCCGGCTGCTGGTCGCCGATGGAGGGGATGCGGGTTGCACGTGGCACCCGCCAGTGCAGCATACCTCTACGTGAGGACAGGTCTACGGACCTGTCTTGTCACGCCGGGATTTTTATTTAGATTTTTTAATTTTTTTTTTTATAAAATAAAACTTTACATTAAAAATGCAAAATTTAAAAAAAATTTTGAAAAAATATAATTTTTTTTGAAAATAAATCGTACCGACTGCACAGGTTGGCCGTACGGCCGGCCTGCTAATTTTTTTTTGCCTCGACGGATGACTTGCTCCGATTTGGATGATTTGGCAGTCGATTTATAGGTTCTTGGCCCTTCTGAGCACGATGGCGAGGTCCTTTTTGGCTGAAAATGCTCCAAAGTGGCAGCTACCTCCTGGATCTGGCAACAACCTCCGATCTTCAACCCTTTGTAGATTTGGCCTCCAATGTCCAACTGAGACGAAACAAAAGGCAAATCTGACTATCTCGGGCACTTCGGATGCAATGGCGAGCTCAGATCTGATGCAACAAGCTCCCAAAATGCACCTGCAACACAAGGCCAATAATGGAACCCTCCAAGAATCTCTCCAAATGACTAACTAAAGGCACTCCAAAAGCTCTGATACCATGTAAGAATTGGCTATGAAGGTAGCCACCCAAGATCTAGAGGCCTAATAGAAAGCACAAGCATAAGAGAGATAGAGACAAGATGACAAGAATAAACTATATTCTGTCAATATGATAGAATGTAAAAAATGAGCAAATAATACATAGGAGACCCCTTGGATATATAGCCAAGGTGAGAACATAGAAGGGCATAAGATTATGACAAGTGTCGTAATCTTATGACATGAGACAACTATGAAAAGTTATCACTCCACCTAAAGTGGAAAGGTGATAATGTGATAATCACCACAAAAGGTGGAGAGATAATTACATGATGTGTCCACAAAAGGTGGAAGTGATGTGGTAATGACATGTCAAGTCCACCAAAAGTGGAAAATCTCCAACAACCTCCTATGTGGTCCCTAAGTAAACTTAACTAAGGTGTAATCATGACCTAGGACAAGGTACAAGACATTTAATTACATCAACAGAGGTTAACATAACCCTAGCATCTTTACATATCAATAATTCTAGATCCAACTCATCATTTGAGCATTCTTCTCCTGCATTGCTACTTCCTAATTTTATTGCAACACTACGTGCAACAAGATGCTTCAATGAGTATAACATTTTCTTGTTATGGTTATTAACATTTTCATTTGTGGAGAATAAATGCACACCACTTTCAAACTCCTGATTGCTTGTTGCATCTAATGTAATGGTGGTTCTTGTCATAAGCAATTTCCAATCATCTATTGTGGGGTTTGCATCTCTCAGATTTGTCAAAAGTTGACGAAATCTTTGTTGTTGGATGTTTTGTCCATCTTGTCTGAATATTTTATCTAGAGTAACCATAGTTTTGAATTCTTCCCATAGTAGCTTAGCTCGTGTGTTGTTGTCATATGTCGATCTATCATTAACAGGAGGTAACTGACCCAAATCTCCAACAAAAATGATAGATATGCCTGATAGAAAATTGATAACAATTATTGTGAATACTATAGAACTTTATAGTTATACAATTGTCATTTACATGAATTTTTTGTATTTCATATAAAATAATTAATTTGGTTAATCAAATAGATATCTACCTCCAAAGTTACAATTTGCATTTTGTGGGAATGCTTGTCAGAGCCGAGAATCAATGTTTTCTAGCAAGTTTTGACCAATGAAGCTCATTTCATCAATTAGAATGTACTTGATGTTTGATATTTCTTCTTGAAAACTTGTGAGCCTCGCTCCTTCCAATTGAGCAAAATCTCTATTGGGATTCAAAGTTTTGAATGAACTGTGGATGCTCTTATGTTGAATGTTGCAACTCCAGTTGGTGCAGTAATAGAAGAGGAGAAGGACCGGGATATGTTGCATTTTTAAGAGCTTGACTAATAGCACCAATTAGATATGACTTTCTGTCCCTGTTGTTCCTTGAATTATCATCAACAAGGGTGATGCATTTTGATTATTATGGTAGTGTGTCATGATTATGTTGAGTGCCTTTTTTTGTTTGTCACTGAGGGTTGTGTAGTTCATAGGTTGTGGTATTTCATCATGTATGAGACATCCATGTTCTCTCATGCTACTGATGAAGTTCATTGCTTGATTTGTATACATTTCACCATGATATTCATTACACCAATCTGCTTGTCTATCAAAATCTCTCCTTCCCAACATATCTATTTCAGAAACTTGTATATTTTGACCATGATGTAGTCCAGATAGTATTTCCCATTCATGCTCAGTAGTATTTCTTTGAAGAGCTTCATTGTCTTCAATTTTAGTATCACTGATGTTTTCATCATGTTCTTCAATTGCTATTTGTTCCACGTGCCAAGGGTTATAATGGAATGACTCCCAGTTTTGTCTTATTGATTCATCATCATGACCAATATCTCTATCCACATCATGAAAAGGTTTGTACAACAATAATTTTGAATAACAAAAATCAATCCATTTATCTGACTCACGTGGAGGAATGGATAAAAACTTAGGACATACTCTAACAATAGTTGCCTTTTTGTCTTGGCTCCCATTTTTTATCTCTCCTTCTTTTAGGATTATATATCCATGATCTGCTGCATCAATTAGTGTAACACCTTCCATAGACAAAGGCCTTATTTTATATCCTTGGATGAAAGATGTTGTTTGTTCTTCATTATTTTCTTCATTCATTTACACTTACAGGTTTGAACACCTCACGTGACACATTTAGATTGATAAACCTCCTACTGCTCTCTACCAATGGAAGTTCAAGTAGCATGTGGCACGCCTCTTGAGCTCCAATGTCTCTTTCTATGACAGTCTCAGTCAAAAGTCTTCTATATGCTTTTGCAGCCAAATCATCTGGATTTTCCATGTTTGCAAGTTGCATTAACATCTGTTGGTATGTTTCCAAACTTTTTTCTGCTTTTGCTGCATACTTTGCAATATATTTGATTACAACATGTTTGGAAAGAACAGGTTGCCAATCTATATTTGCTCTCCACAATTGCAATATGTAACGATTGTGTGAGTTTACTCTGTCATCATTCCTCGCTGGCTCAAATTTTTTTTCACCTGTTTCTATGTCTTCATATAATTTGGATCCCTCCAAATTTAATGGCCAAGGAGCATTATACCTATTATGAATATGAATAAGTAATGTATTTTGTAGTTTAGAATCATATGACAATTGATTTGAATATAAATATTTTAACTTATGAAAATTGTTACCTGCAAACCATTGTTCCTCCTTTTTTTCGTAGGCATGCACCCTCCCTACAGACTGTGTGTCTCTCTACAAATTTAGTAGCTCTTCATAGTCATGATCAACATTGATCTCTGCAAGTTGTCTTGTATTTTTTAGACATGGATGTTGAGGAAAATTTTGGAATGCCTACAATTGATAGACAAATAAATTGATTAGTTATGTGATAAACTACAAATCGTTTACGACATATATGATATGCGTATGTTTTACTATTTTGAACATGCCTGGATGTTTTGCTGATGTGGATCTTGTCTAGGATTCCATGCTTGAACAATAGAATGGAAATATCTTTCTGCACTTTTTCGTTGCTCTTGATTTGACCAATCCAAGTTGTCCATATTTGGTGCTTCGTGTATCCAAATGAATCCATGCACATGTGGTGAGCCCCTGTGTTGCCACTCATATCTAGACCAAAAATCCTGAATTTTCATTCCTTTTTCTAGTATTTTTGTTCTGAACATGAATGTCTTAAATGCATGTATTGTGTGACTATATGAGGATAGTCAATAACATTTTGTTTTCACCATATTTGAGCCTCTCGTGGCATAGTTGGTGATGTTCCTGGCATTAGTGCATGCAAATCGGGCCAATACATATCTGTTGCACTCAAAGTGAAGAATATTGTAGGAGAGCCTATTTGATGAAGCATGTCAATCAATTTGCATGACATTGTGTCCAGTATGACCGTGTACCCCTCAATGTTGTTCCAAATCGCATTAACCTTAGCTAGATGGGATTGTGGCATGTTTTCCATATGCTGATGCAACTCGTTGATGGTGATTGACATGTCTTGAAAGCTTCTTTTGACAAATACAACTGAAGAATTTTGTGCATGGTGTCTCATTATCATGTTCATCATAAAATATCAAAATCTTGGATGCTAACCAAAATGATGGTCCCTATAACACAATAAATGCTTAACAAATTCATGCAGATGCACTCTCCTCATTCGTGGTTCTAACCAATCACATTTACCATTAGGGAGCAATGTTGGGAATGCCATATCAAGTAATCTTGGAGTGACATATTCAATGATAGGAGATGAACCAATTTCTAGCCAATCAATCAATGTTACTGAATTTGCATTAGGGTTATTAACCCATGCCTAAATCAATTCCATTTCTCTTTGAGCATTAGGTGGCATAGAAGCCATTGATGTAGTGTGCTCAATTATATTTCCTTGATCCATTTCCATGATTGGACCCACAAATACAATTTCATTTGAATCAAAATCAAATTCCATATGCATTGTTTGTAATTTGTTGAATATATTTTCATCAAAATTTCCTATGAGATCATTTAGAGCTTTTTCATTGATTCTGACATATGAATAAAACTTGTCATGGTCTACTTTATATTTTAATGCCTTGTACACACAATCCCTATTCATTGTGAAGTTATAATTTGTGCCACGTTGATCCCTTATTTGAATAATGATGATTGGAAACTCTCCTATTGAATTTGGAAAAACATTTGAAGCATATTCCACATTTTGTGGAAAACTTATTATGTGTCCTTTGTATTTATACTGACCACCTACTACATCCAGGTAACTTATAATATTGGGCTAACACGTGCAATCAACATTTCTTCTACTTGAGTCAATTTTGCAAGCTCTTCTAATTGTGGCCCAGGATCCATATTATTTAAAGTTGAAAATCTATTATTCCCTTTCTCTTGATGACATCTATTACAAACAACACCTTCAGAGGTGTGAAATACTTTAATTCCTAGGTAGCATTCTTGACAGATAACATATGCCTGGTGTTGTCAAGTTATCTAATTGATGTCAAAATTGTATTTGAAATTTTTTGAAATCATCGTGAAGCATTCCATTTGGGTTTTGTATGTTTCCTTGTACACCTACATTTATCTCATATTGTACTGTTACTTCTGCCCTTCATCTAACATAGCTTTCTCTTTCAACTTCATTGTGTCTTTTTCTTTGTTCTTCCCTTTCAACATCTGTCATTTGTTCTCATCATCGTCTTCTATATTCTCTTTGATATTTCCTTCTTTGCTCCTCTGATTCAAAATTCAATCTCATTGCGCATATCTAGAAAATAATTGAAGTTAGATTTTTAAATTGATGTTTTTCCATCGTAAATCTACTTTTCTTTTAAATTAATTTCATTTAATATCAAAGACTATTGCAATCGAAAGGTTCTAAATAGAATACAAATTTTCATGACTATTACATAAGAAGTATAGGTAAAGCATAATTAGATGAAGAGATTTCATCACAAAGAAGAAAAAATGAAAGCTTTATTGTGTTTTGGAAATTGGTCCTTGAATAAATGCACTCATTATTGTGATTTTGTGACTATTTATATATGAAGTAGGGCATGTATATCCAAAACACCTGAACAGTCTTTTGCAAAATTTGACATTAAATTCAATATGAAAATATTGATCATGAGTCTAAGTGAATGATGGTTTCCACCTACAGACAACACGTATGAACAATTTTTTTTTACAAAATAGGCACGAAAGTCTACATCAAAATATTGTTCACAAGAGTGAGCCAACCATTGAACAACCCTCTATATGCTTCACATGTGCCTACCCTAATTATGATACAAGTACCAAATAAATTTTTCAATAGCGCTTTTTGCAACTGTTGGTTCCTCGCATTGCCCAGCATAATAAATTTCTCTTAAAAAGGCAAAGAATCTTGCAACTTTCTTGCATGTTTCATGTAATTTGTAGGCAATGTCTTCCATGTCATCAATCTCTTGTCGTTCTATTCCACATGCAAGCAATGCAACATCATGAAGTTCTCTAATGATTTGTTTTGAGTGGTCTTCAATTGACATGTACAACTTGTCTATCAGACTTGGCACATGTGTGTTTGAATTTGTTGACTCCTCGTGGGCTTCTAGTTGTTCAACTATTGGTTCTCTAGAAGGAGATTCATTGTGGGTAACCATTATCTAAATAATAAATGGAACTCATAAATAAGTAACAGGTTATAAAGATATGTATGATTGTAAGTTGTAGATTCATACATATATGATTTTCAATAGAATTTTCAAAGAAGTTTCATAAGCTAATTAATAGTCATAGAAATTTTGCAGAGAATTGCAATGTCAACATAGTTTTACCACTAAAATTTAAATTTATAAGTATTTCTCAACACAAGATGAATTTGATAAACATAGAAGTGTTCATTCCAACAACATTTGAATAACGTTTTATTTATTTTCTACATCAAGGCATACATTACATATATAAATTAGGTTTTGACTTATTCAAAGGACTCATAAGAACTTATCACAATTATTTTGGGGGGAGGTTGCATCTGCAAGTGCTCCTAATTATTCTTTTATATCTTAGGAGGATTAGTACAACTATTTTCACTTGGTACATGATGGTTAGGGGGTAACTTCTTGTTCAAATCTGCTTGGACACTAGCTGCATATTTCTCCGGCCATTTTATTTATGCCCTAACATCCTGAATTCTCTCCATTGCATGAGTGAATGTCTCATCCTCCTTGAGCCAACCTTTGCCTTCTATGTTTTTTCCTTCTATGGTTCTAATCAATGCAACTCACTCCTTTTTTCATTGTAAGTAACGAGTGTTTCCAGCTATGGACTTACGTGTGGTTTGTTTCATGCACACCATGTCTAGCACATAAAAGTTCACATTAGTTGCACAAGCACAATTCTATATTTGCATAGTGGACTCATAGGCCCTAGCATGTAGTATGGGACTTTTGGGTTATATACCACATGTCACAACCACATATTACAGCTATGGACTTACATGTGGTTTGTTTCATTCACACCATGTCTAGCATAGAAAATTTCACATTAGTTGCACAAGCACAATTCTATATTTGCATAGTGGACTCATAGGCCCTAGCATGTAGTATGGGACTTGTGGGTTATTACCATGTGTCACAACCACATTATATAATGTGGTTCTGACATGTGGTTATCTTATATAATGTGGTTGTCAGTAGACTATGAGGAAGACCAAAAAGAAAGATGAAAACAACTAACGAAACCAAGTAGGCTTTTAAAAAATAAATTTGCTTATAACATTGAAATTTGTAAAACAATAAACCAAAACATTCGCTAATTGGTTTCTTGTCTAATGTCAAGGGGTGTCTTAATGGTTCAATGAAAATTAGAATTCTAACCCTAATTTAACCCTAAGCCTAACACTGTCAACCTTAAACCTAATATTCACCCCAAGATTCATCTTAGAACCCTAATTTGAATTAACCCTAATTGAATTTTAATTAGAGCCTTAAATCTAACCCTAATTCTAATTCTAACCCTGGCCTTAATTCTAACACTATTCATGATTATAATTTTAATACTAACCTTAATTCTAATGACGAGCCTAATTCTAACTGTCATACTAATTCTAATGATGAGCCTAATTCTAACTGCCATACTAATTCTAATGATGAGCCTAATTCTAATTTATCTATTTATCTTAGAACCCTAATTGAATTTTAATCTCAGCCTTAAAATATAACCCTAATTCTAATTCTAATCTTAGCCTTAATTCTAACTCTTTTCATGATTATAATTTTCATAATTTTTTTCATATGATAAACTTATGTGTAAATGTAATTCTTAAGCACATTTTTTTAAAAATCTAACCCTAATTATAATTCTAATCCTAGCCTTAATTCTAACTCTATTCATGATTATAATGTTCAAACTAACCTTAATTCTAATAACGAACCTAATTCTAACTATGTAACACCCCTCCTTTTTGTGCTTTGTTGTTCAGACAATGTTTTTTCTATGTTATGCCTTGTTTTTGTTAACACTTGAATTAAGGTACTTGGTTTCTATTTGATCGCTGACTGTTAAGCGATGTGAATGTTCTTTTTTGATGTGATGGCATTTTACTCCAATGTTATCATTAAGGCATGCTTTGGATTAGCTTAGGAGATATTTGAAATTAACAATGCTTTATGCTTTTGATTATATTATTGATGTTAGATTCATCAGTTAGTAATATTGTATTGGTGAAGGGGACGGGATTACATCACTCGCATGCGAGCACCTGTGATTCCGCGATTTCCCCTTCACGATGTGTCTACTATGTTATATGCATGTTCGACACTCGTTTTGTTTGCAGGATTGCAGGTACAGGACATCGACTCCGCCTGGTTTCATAGGTCTAAGTGTGTCCATTGACCAATAGTAATCGATTGGGAGATAGTAGCTAGGTTTTCCATACCAAGTCATCCCCCTGGTCATGATGTGTCGTCGGGTCATAGTCGAGTGTAGTTGTTATATGTTGTACCTTTCACCTTGGTTTTATTTAAATTCAAGATATAAAAGTAAATAAATGGCTTTTGTAGTTAAGTTGTTGTTTAAATAAATCTGGCTATATTGTTAAAAATGTTATTTAATTTATTAAATAATTTAATGTAATTAATAAAATAATTTAATCTTAGATTAGATTTATTTTATTGATCAATTAAATTAATTGTGTTGAATTGATTAAGTTATTCTTTTGAATCAAAAGTGTTAGTTTATTTTTGGAAAGAAAGTTTTAAAAGTTTAAATTCTTTTGTTTGAAAAGAAAATTTTAAATATAGTAAATTCTATTTGGAAATTGGAATTTTGTTCTAAGTTATTTAAAATTCAAATATCTTTAAAAATGCAATAACTTTGGGTGGAAAAGATATATTAGAAGAGTTGACTCAATTTGAGGAGGATTTGGAGAAGCCATGAAATTTCATTTTGAATTTGAATTTGAGTTTGGGGGAGATAATATATTTCATTTGGGTTTTATTTTCACTTTTGGTGTTTTTGGATGGAGAGATTTGGTTGCAAAAATAAAAGAGGGTTTTGGGTTTTTGGATTCAATCTTGGTTTGAAGGTTGAGGTCTTGGGATGGAATGGTGGAGGAGTGGAATCTACAAAGGAACTCAACATCATTTTGTTCTTCAAGTTCTTAATCACAGGTTTTATTCTGGTTTTATTGTTTTGAAGTTTTGAGTTTTTGGTTTCAGTTTGAATGCAAGTTTAGAAAACAAATCTGGAAACCTCTTTGAAATCATGGAAGAAGAGAAAACAAAGATAGATTCTTGCAATAGGAATGAAATGGAAAAGAAAACAAGGAAATAATCAAACAATAGAAATTAAAAAAAAAAGAACAAAAGAAGATCTTGAAAAATCTTTGTTTGAAGTTGAAAACCTACAGAAATTTGTGCACATGAAATTGTGATTAAATATTTTCTTCTATTGTGTTTTCTGAAGAAAGAAATTTCTCTATTTGGCTGTTGATAAACAAAATTACATAAGATATATATATATATATATATTCTTGTTATCTGGTGTTCTGGAAAAAACACAGGAACAGGGGTTTCATTTTTTTTGTTTTCGTGATTAAATAAAAATAAAAGGAAGCTTGTGGAGGGAGGGGGATGGGGGGCGGGGTGGCAGCGCCCCCCACAATCTGTGGGGAAGGCGTTGCCCGCCTCCAACAGGGGAGGCTGGGTGTAGCTAGGGCTGCGTCCCCTACTCTGTTAGGGGTCTGGCCTAATTCTTTTTTTATTCGCTTTTTGTTTTATTAGATATTTTAAATATTATATTATATATTTTATAATATATTATATATATATGTTGTTTAATATATATATATATTTATAATATGTTATTTTTTTATTATTTAATATATATTATATATAATATATACATTATATATTTTAAATAATTGGATTATATTTAAAATATTGTGTTGAAATTTAAATGGAGGATTTTTTTTAAATAAAATAAAATAAATATATCTAAATAATAAATATATATTTATGTTTAAATATAATTATTTTAAGTTGGATATTTTACTATGGCGAATGCGAAAATGGATTTTAGAATGAAATGATTTATTTAAAAAAAAAATTGCTTTGATCATTATGAATAAATTGAGAAAATAGAGTAAACTTATTAGTTATAATATTTCGTAAGTTACCAATGGAATTTGATTGATTTTCGAGTATGCTCAATTATTGTTAGTTATTTAATTGATTACTTGCGCTTTGCCATTGCTTTGCTTGGATTTAGAATATCCTAATGATGGGTTGTTGAATCACCTGAGATGCTTCCTAAGTGATGTTTAAAGTTAAAGCTTTTATATTAAATTTAATTATTGGGAATTGGAATTCCTTAAATAATATTTATTTTTATCAGGTTTGAATAAAGAATAATATTTTAGTATTATGGAACACATGAAAATTAATTAGTATAATTGTGTTTGAGTTGGAAGGTGTATGCAAGTTTCGATTTTAAAATCAGTGCTATTGTACTTTGGGAATTAAGGTTAGTGCAATGATTAAATATTGGTTAAGGGTTAGGGATTGTAATTCAAACAAATATGGTTAATGCGTTTACAACGACTTGTTTGATTTGGTGAAATCTTGAAGTTCTGGTAAAGGATATGATAAATGTCAGGATTATGTATGCGGTTAAGTCATATGGATTACAATTAGAAGCAATATTGATGATATTAAAGGAGTAAAGATAAGGGTTATTTTATTACGTTGTTGGTATAATGGGTAGAATGTTATTTAAAAGTTCTTGTATTCCATTGCCTTAAATGATAAATGGGGGATGTTGTTTGTAAACCAGATTGGAAGGAATAGATAAGGTTCATAAAAATTTATATTGTTTAGAACTTATATGAATAGTTAATGGATTAAGTATATGATATATATGTGTACTTGGGTTCATGTTTTATGAAAAAAGATCATTATGTTGAAAGACATCTTTAGTTATTTAAAGAACATGTATTTTCATGATTGGTGATTTAAGCAAAGTCTTGTTGGTATTGTATGGGCAATATTGTTATAATTGTAAATTTATGAGTGTACTTTGGTAGTACTAAGTTTTTTTTCCAGAGGCTAAGGAACTCGTGGATAGAGTTGTTTATTCCAATTGGAGTTGCTTGTTATGTAAGTCTTCCATAAGGGGTTCAACTTTTGGGTTGTCGTTATGTAGTCAACCATTGTATTGCCTTAGGTAGGGCATTTGGTTGTATCATGTGGTTTTACCTAGTTTTCAAGAACGGGGATGGTTTGTGCATCCTTTGTATTAGGAGTGGTTTATGTGGTTTGTGCCTCCTTTGGAAGGAGTGGAGTATGTCTTTTGTTGCCTCTTGTGTGGAGTGGATTTTCATTTCATGTTCCTCCTAGAGTTGGAGTGGTTTTATCTTGTTGGTTTGCACTTGGGATTCCCTTGGTGATTGGTTTTGGGTTGGTATGTTGTCAAGTAGAAGAGTGGCTTCTGTTAGGGGCTAGAGCCCAAAGAGGTAAAGTGGGAAACCTTCAGAAGTGGTTTAATCAAGTGATAACTAAATTAATGTACTTAGAAGTTAGGTATTTTTTATCATTAATTAAGATAATTGAGCCTTGCTCATGGACACAAGGTCTTGTATAGACTTGGGATGAGATGAGAAGGCCTGGAATGGCAATTCATCTATCTTGTCCTTACGAAAGGTATTTGATTCTGCATGAGTGAGTATGGGTGCTGGGATTCGGTAGAGGCCACCAAGATAACCCATAGTGGGGGTCGGAGCCTAGGAAGATTCCCAAAGGAGATCCCATGTCGAGCTATGTGATGACACTCTTTTTACGACAACAGTTGGTATTTGGTTTTATGTGTATGTGTATGGTCTTCTTATCATACTCGATCTGTATTATTTCTGGAAGCAATGTGACCTATGTTAGTGATGTTGGAGTTGTACTTGTGTTATCCTTATGGATGTTTGGTTCACGTGTTTGGTTGTGTCAGTGTGAGTTAGCCTGTGTCTAGGAGTGGATGGTCGTGTATAGGAATTCCTTGTTACTATCTCCTAGCACGGGGGGTGAGCCTTTGGGTATCACATGGTTGGGTGGAACGTGCACCTAAATCCATTGGGTCATCTTCTTGTTAGTGTGGATGAGATTTCTAGTTGGAGAGCTTGTGGGATCCAGGACCTTCATGTTTTATTTTTTCAATTATTATTGTAATTTATTACCCCTCTTTGTATCGAGGTGGAAGATGTATTTGTAACCTTGTTATTGAATTTACCTCATTCGGGGAATGAGTGTTGTAATCTTATTGTAAAGTATAATTTGGAATCATGTGGAATTTCTTATGCCTTGTCATAATTTTATCATGTTTGGAATGTATGTGATTCTTAATTTGTTATGTAATTAAATGTTATGTTTTTTTAATTCATGTTTCTTGTTTGGGTTTTAAGTAATCTCAGTCTCGTAACCTTAGAGTTTGTTGGCAATGGATAGTGATCTTGCATGTTATTTGTACTTAAACAAAAAAATAGTACATTTGAGTAGTAAATTGTAACTTCCTCTAGGGTTGCGTGGCGGGGCATTAAAAACTATAATACTAATTGAACCCTAACCCTAACCATAATTGTAACCTAGGATTTTGAAGGCACTTTATTGTGATGTGCACACATAGAAAAGGTTAATTTCGACACCAACAAGGCAAATTAGAGTTCTTCAAGGTTGCATTCAAGTGCTCGTTTCTTAGCAAAGCAACTTCTTCAAGTAGGATATCGTTGGCTCGTTATGATAGTGGCCTGTACATCAGTACCACCAGGTGGTTCAACATAAGGGTAAAATTTTAAAAAAATCAAGAAAATAGTAAAAAAAAAAAATCGACCTCTAGTGAAAACCACTACGATAGAACTTTGGGCAAGTATTATGATGAAAACCTAGAAAACAAGCATCATGAGTAGAATCAATCATCTATATGGTACTTCTCAGATAGAAGCATCTCATCCTTGTCATGATAAATCCAACATTCCCTCCATCCATCCAATCCAACTTTATCCAGATATTCCACTTTATCTTGATCTTGAAAAAGATTCAACGTATACTTCAACTCTACTCATGGAAATTTTTTGATAGGCTCTTTACCATTTTATCTCATGCGGTCCCATAGCCTATATCTAGCATGAGAAAAATCTGCTGAACTCTTTGCATATACATTGCCTATCTTGGTTTATCCATTAATCTATGAAACATTGTTAGACACTAGGGGAAGGTTATTGCACTCTTGTTTTTGAATAAATCTTGATCCATGTATTTTATCTCACAATGTGACATTGGCATCATGATCTAGGTATTGTTTACCTCAAAATCTTATTGAAAATCCAAAAAAAAATCATAAAATCTCATCAAAATCCAAAAACACTTGCAAAATCAGAAAATCCAAAAACATCAAAATCCTATACAGCTAAAAATCCAAAAACATTCAAAAATTTGTAAAGTCAAAATCCAAAACATCCAAATCACATCAAAATCCCTAAAAATGTCAAAACATCAAAAATCCAAAAACATTACCTTGTTGAACTACGAGTCTTTGAGCTTGAATGAAGGAAAGACAATCATTGATGTGCCCCCAAGACACCCTAGGTTAGTCTTTTAGGAGTCCGTCATAATAAACTGGCATTCCATCAACTACTCATCTCTCATTAACAATAAGTCAAGTCAGCCGAACTACGAGGCTTCTGTGTGTATAACATAGGCAAGGCTAATCTTTGATCAGCCCCTGAGGCCCCTAGGATAGTCTTTTAAGTTAGTTCAAAGTTTAGAAAACCCCTAAACATTCAAACAATGCAAAAAATACCTAAAACATTCAAATATCGAAAAATTCTTAAACATTTGAAAACTTAGAAAACACAAAAACATTAGAAAACATTCAAAATCTTAGACAACATCAAATATCTTAGAGAAAACTCTAAACAACATTAAATAACCAAAACCAAAAACATTCACATAAACTTTTGAAAAGACAAAAAAACAACCTCAAAACATTTCAAAACATTAAAAACATTGAAATGTTCCAAAAAAACCCAAAACCACCCATCCCATCTCGCTTTCACCTGTAATAAACCTTCACCCATGATAAATCAATTGTCATCTTCAACCTTTGGTAAAACAAATAGAAATCAAGTATCACAAGTCGTAGAGTGAGAACCTAAGTGTCAAAAGCTAAAGTCTAGATCATAGGTAAACAAGTTAGTGAAGTTTGTATCAACAACTTATCACACATCTCATCCTAATCAAACCATCTGATAACATGTCCAATGATACATCCTTCCTACAATGGACATTAACATCAAAAATCACCTTAGCTATATATTAAACTGGCAAGAGATATATATAACAATGATTGTTTGTCTTTGATATTTTCTTATGATTTACTTTTTGACCCATTCTAAGGACCTCTCAACGATTTCTCCATGATTTAGAGAGAAAGGAATGGGGCATCGATCATTATCTTTCATTTGTTGTGCTTGTGGGGTATCCTTGTAAAATAATCTTGCGAACACTTGCTTAGTTGTGTGTAGGGAGGTTGTTTGGAATAGATTGTTGACTATTGCATATGCTTTGGTCCAATATATTTCAAATTATTAAACTGCATTTTGACGAGGTTTTTGTATGTTAAGGTGTGAACAAGAACTATCCTATCTGATTAGAGAGTCAAAGTCCATGTCACTAGATACAACGTCATCCTGGTTATCAATACCTTGATGCATTATGTCTGTGTTATATCTAACATAAGGAATGATAGAAAGTCCCAATACTATAAATGAGAAAATCATCTCATCACCATAATCTAATAAAATTCTCAATGGATCATAGGCTTGTTGGACTTTTGAATCAATCTCAAAATCAATGGTCAATCCATTCATCTTATTCTACTTATTCTTGTATCTTTACTAACATTTCTATCCAAGTGTCAAATATATGTGATATATCAAAATATACATGATGCTACCCATGGTTGATGACTGTCTATACATCATCAAATCTGTATACATCAGACATCTGAGCTTTCTAGTCCTCTTTGAACTAAACCTATATTTTACCTTTGTCAAGAAATCAACCCAAAATTCAAAATTTTCGCCTAATTTCTCGAGGGGGCAAGGAACTAGCTTATTCCTTATGTGGGGGCAATAGTGGGGCATCTAAAAAATCAAGAATTTTTAAATATTTTATCTAAGAAATAGTTTAATCTAAAAAAAGCGTCAATCTTTGAATTAGCGTAACAGGTACCTCACTTCAAAGAGGGGCAAGATGTAGACACTTAAAAATGTCGTGGATGATATCATGCACTTAAATTTGATATACTAACACTATTTCATCCTAAAACGCATCCTCTTTTCACTTAATTGATTAAATTAGCCTAGCTATTTAATTAATTACATCATTTTCATCTATTAACCTGATTGACCTAATTAGGTTAATTCATCCCCTTTCATGCTAACATTTCATCTTATTAAATTGAATAAATCAAATTATTTAATTTAATCCCTAAAGTCCTCTTATTTAATTAAATAACCCTAAGTTATTTAATTAAATATCATAGCACTTCCCCCTTTTCATTAAATCATTTTATTTAATGAACATCATATAATTCCCCTAATTTGCATAATTGAAACCTTATTTAATTATCAAACTACTAATTAAATCTAATTCCCCCCCACTTAGGAGAGAATATTCCTTGGGAATATTCCTCCTTTGCACATTCCTCCAAAATGAATATTCCCATGGAATATTCTTTCCTCTTTGTACAATTAAATTTGGTTTTAATTAACTAAACATCTAATTTCCCTCACCCATGAGAATAATTATTTGAGAATATTCTCTTTCTTCACTCATTTGAAAGGGGGAATATTCCTCTTTTGCAACAAACTTTCAACAAGATTTCTTGGGAAAGTTTTGAAAGTGTGTTTGTTTGGAAGAATATGAACCCTTGATTCTTTTCTTGATCCATGTGATAATTGATTCTCATCCATTTATGAGAATCCATGATCCATGCTTCCATCTTCCTTCCTTTTTGACCATTGATTAACTTTTTCAATCTCAACCCTTCATTTCTCATTTGTCCTCCTATAAATAGGTCACTATTTGGAGACAAATGAATCCATCTTTTAAGAGAAAACTTATGCTATTAAAATCACTTTCATCTTACATTCACATTTTATGTTTTAAAAGGAATTTTAGGTTAATTTCTTGCATCATACTAACTTAGCTTCCATTAATGGATTCCATGGTAACATAGGTTCATCCATTTAGCATATTTGGTAATTAGGGTTTTAATCTTTTAGGCTTAAACTCCATTTAGGATAGCTTTGCATACACCCATATCGATCATCTTAGCATAGATCATGGTAAAATAGTTTTAAATCATGTTAATTTAGCTTTCATCACATTTTTATCACACATCTTACAATTGGTTTTATCGATTCTCTTCAATAGAATCGATCATAACAAGCTCATTATCTAAGGGATTGGGAAAGAGTCGCCATTCCACATCAATGTGACACCACTACCCCAACAGGATAAGTTTCAATGGATTAGATTAGATGTTTTTGAAGCTTTTGTATTTTAATATGTTAGTTTTAATGTATTCTTAGTTTAGTTTGAATTGAATGATTTATTGGGATTAACGTATAGTGGCTTGATTACTCTTTAAATCCTCATGGATCAAGTGTAGTTGGCCCACACTACGTTCATCGGTCACAATTATTTGGAAAATGTGTCTCAACCTTGCAATTATATAATGATTTATTGCCAATAGGATGTATATATATATATCCTAGTTACACCGATAGGTGTATACAATGGTAGCAAAGGGGGAGAGTGGAATGTGTGAACAATTTTTTGTTAACTTTTTTAGGAAACTTCTAAAATGGTCGACATAGATTAGATAAATGATACATTGTAATTCTAGACCGTTAATTATTAAGTTTTAGATCTAATGGTGGATATTTTTTTGGCCTGTCTTTCCCTAGAATGTAATCCTATTTTATGAGGGCAGTGCATTACGGTTGCAGTAGAGAGAGATGGTGATGTATTTTGAGAGTTTGTTAGCAGTCGTGTTGTCTCTTGATCTTTGAGTGGTGATACTCCTGTGAGAAGCTTTCTCTGCAAGTATATTGTAATCTTTGTAATTTACTAAATAATATATTGGGTGACTTTTGGAGTGTGGGGTTTTTCTTCTGAAAGGGTTTTCCCCGCGTAAATCACTATGTTGTGGTATGAATGATATTTGTGTTTATTTCTATTTAAGTTTCTATAATTGTTAAAGATTTGTAAAATTTTTGCATTATTCTCCTTTGAAGATTAGTGTAGGAAGTTGTTTCGCTACCTTAGCTTCCTTACAAGTGGTATAAGAGCTTGATCACCTTTGGTTTTAGTTGTGGGTTGTTGGGTTTTTTTTAACTAATCTGGATTTGAGTGGGAGCTTGTGTAGAAGATACTTTGTGATCTTGTTGCATGAATTTTCAGATGACAAGTTCATCAAGGAGAATAGAGGTGGAGAACTTTTTTGAAAATAATTTTGAAATGTGAAAGTAGAAGATGGAGGATCTATTGATAGATCGAGATCTATGTGATGCTATTAACAAGAATGTTTCAAGGCCTATAGATCCAACTCAAGCTGCTCAATATAATGTTATGTACCGTAAAGCCAAGGGTATAATCAAATTGTGTTTGGAAGACTCTGTTTTAATTAATTTCCATGAGGAGACCTTTGCACAGAAACTATGGAAGAAGCTTGGTGAGATGTATCAGGCCAAATCTTTAGTGAAGAAATTTTCTTGAGGAAGAAGTTGTATTCCTTGAGAATGGAAGAGGGTGGAGGAAACATAGACCACCTAGAAGCATTCAATATGTTGGTGGCTCAGTTGGTATCAGTTGTCAAAAAATATGAGGAGGAGAAATGTCAGATCTTTCTTTGTTCTTTGCCTACTTTGTGGGATTCTCTTGTTATGGCTATTAGGAGTACTTCTATAACTTTGAAGACTGAAGATGTGGTGGGTTCTTTTCTTTTTGAAGAGATGAGGAGGGAGGTATCCATCACTGCCAAGGAGGCCCTAAATGTTCGTGGAAGACCTAAGGAAAAATGCAAGAATAATGAGAAGTGTGACAAATCCAAGTCTAGGGGGAGATCTAAATCTCCTAGAAAGTCCAAAGTCATTTGCTGGAATTGATGTAAGCTTGAACATGTTCGTATGGAATGCAAAGAAGAAAAGAAGAAGAGAAAGAAGAAATTTGATTATGAGTTTGAGTCCAATAAGGAAGATGGCGACACATTCATTACAGCTTTGGCAATTCGTGCAGATAATGATGTATGGTTAATTGAATCAGGTGCATCTTTCCAAATGACCTTTAATCGAGATTGGTTTTCTAAATATGAAGAATTTGATGGAGGTAAGGTGTACTTGGGTGATGATTCTCATTTAGACATTGTTGGTCATGGTAAAGTTAAAATAAAATTTCTTGATGGTAGAATAAAAAGGATTAATGGTGTGTTGCATATCACTAGATTAGCATGAAATTTGTTATTTGTGAGAAAACTAATAGATGCAGGCGTGCAGGTAGTATTTTCTGATGTAGGATGCAAGATGGTTAGAGGTGTTATGGTGATTGCTAGAGGTGTAAGATATGGGATATTGTATAACCTTGATGTATGTACTATTGAGTGCAATAGTAATTTTGTGAAAAGAAAGTTTGTGGAAGAAGTGAGGGTTTCACCTTCAGCAGATGGTCATGGCTTTTGGGTACCCAAGGGTGCTCTTTCTTCTAAGACAAAGTTACTTGCAAAGAAAACTATGTTATAGCACTAGAGACTTGGCCACATCTAAGAAAAGGGTCTAAGGACCTTGAAAAATAAAAACCTTGTTGAAGCTTTTTTTTTTTATTGTAATCTTGAATTTGATTTTTGTGAGCATTGCATTTATGGAAAAAAAATTGGTTCAATTTCAATTGAGTTCTCATAAATCTTGTGGTGTATTGGATCTTATTCATTCTGATGTGTTTGGTCCTGTAGATGTTCCTTCGATTGATAAATCCACATATTATGTTTCATTTATTGATGATTATAATAGGACATATGTATATTTTCTAAAGAGTAAATCCAAATTTTTTAGTTGATTTAAAGAATTTAAAGCAATGGTTGAGTTGCAGATTGGAAAGAAAATAAAATTTATGGGGAATGATAATGGTGGTGAATTTTTCTCTAATGATTTTGATAGATTATGTAAATATTGTTGTATTCATAGTTAGAAGACAACTCTGTATTTTCCATAACAAAATGGAGTTGCAAAAAGAATGAACAGGACATTGATGGAGAAGGCTAGGAGTATGTTGAGTGGTGTTGGCCTAGAACAAAGGTTTTGGGCTGAAGCTGTTACCACTATCTGTTACCTGATTAATAGGTCTCCTACATCAGCTCTTGTTGATAAGACACCTATAGAGGCATATGGTTGGGTTGCAAGCCTTCATTAAGACATCTTAAATTTTTTGGTTGCGAGCCATATGTACATGCGCCAAAGGAGAAGCAAACAAAGTTGGAGAACAAGGCTGTGAAATGTATCTTCATTGGATATAGTTATGGTGTGAAAGGATACAAGCTTTGGGAACCTATTGCACAAAAGGTAATATATAGTAGAAGTGTTATTTTTAGAGAAACTAAGCCTTCTTTTGTTACATTGTAGCTAGAACAAAGTAAACATGAAGATGTGATTCACTTTCCTTCTACACCCGAGAAAGTTGAATTGATGCCCAAGGATAGACAAGAAGTTGAGGAGAGCTCATCTGGATCTGTATCTTCAGAAGAGGAGGAAGAACCTCCAACTCAACTTGTTTGTAGGTCTACAAGGAATAGACAACCACCTAAAAGGTATACACCTGATGATTGGAGATGTATTTTTTCTTTGAATACTAACATGGATGAACCCAAATATGTAGAAGAGGCATTAGGTATGAATGATGCATAATCTTGGAAGATTGTTATGGATGAATAAATAACATCTTTGAAAAATGATACATGGGATCTTTTACCATTTCCTGAAGGACGAAAACCCGTTGGTTGCAAATGGGTGTTCAGAAAAAAGATTGGTTTAGATGGAGGTATTGAGAAGTACAAAGCAAGGTTGGTTGAGAAGGGTTACTCTCAAGTTGAGGGTGTTGATTATGGTGAGATATTCTCTCCTGTTGCAAAAATGACATCCATTAGATTTTTCTTTCTATTGTTGTTGCTTATGATTTAGAGATTTAACAAATGGATGTGAAAACTATTTTCCTTCATGGTGACTT
Organism: Sequoia sempervirens; assembly: GCA_007258455.2. Lineage (NCBI taxonomy): Eukaryota > Viridiplantae > Streptophyta > Pinopsida > Cupressales > Cupressaceae > Sequoia > Sequoia sempervirens. The sequence continues at coordinate 557,007,247 of VDFB02058242.1, forward strand.
GGAGGAGGATATTTATGTGACAGCCAACGCACTACGCGGTGAAAGGTAAAAGTAAATTGGTTTGCAAATTGAAGAAATCTTTGTATGACTTGAAACAAAGTCCTAGGATGTGGTACCATAAATTTGACACATATGTGTTGAGTTTGGGATTTGAGCATTATAAATCAGATCATTGTGTTTATTATAAAACTAATGGTGATCATTTCATGTTTATTGCATTATATGTTAATGATATGTTATTTATTGGAAAAGGGAAAGGTATGCTTTTAGAACCAAAATCTCAACTTGTTGCTAAATTTGAAATGAAAGATTTTGGTGCATCTAGGCACATTCTTGGGATGGAAATTAAAAGAGATAGAGTGAACAAAAAGCTATGGCTTGGCCAAAGTAAGTATGTCAATTCAATTTTACAAAGATTTAATATGCATGATTGTAGACCATTGTGTGTTCCCCTTTCTGTTGGAACAAAGTTATCTATTTCAAATTGTCCAAAATCTCCATCAAAGATGGAAGACATGGGTAGAATGCCTTACCAAAGTGCAGTTGGAAGTTTTTATGTATGCTATAGTTTGTACTATACTAGACATTTCCCAAGTAGTGGGAGTTCTTTCTAGATATATGTCTAATCCTGGTAGAGTTCATTGGGATGCATTTAAAAGAGTCTTTATATATTTGTGTGGTAATTTAGATTATTCCTTATGTTATCATAGTAATGTGAATGAAGATGAAATTTCCCTTGATATTCATGGTTATGTGGATTCAGACTGCGTAGGTGATATTGATAGCAGACAATCCACCAGTGCTTATGTATTTACTTTATTTGGTGGTACAATCAGTTAGATGAGTAACTAACAGGTTGTGGTTGCTTTGTCCACTACTGAAGTAGAGTATATGGTAGCTACTCATGCTTGTAAAGAAGCTATTTGGCTTAAGAGGCTATGTTCAGATATTAGAATAAAACAAGGTGTAGTGACAATTTATTGCGATAATCAGAGTGTGATATGTCTAGCCAAGAACCCAACATTTTATGCCAGGACCAAGCACATTGATGTACAGTATCATTTCATTTGAGATATGGTCAAAGATGGCAGGTTGAAGCTAGCTAAGGTAGAGACTTTGATAAATGTTGTTGATTCTTTAACTAAGCCTATGGGCACTGAGAAGTTTAGATGGTGTTAAGAGATTATGGGCCTTTTGGCCTCTAGCAATTAAGAGACAATGTTTACTCCCTCCCGTTGCTTTTGCAAGGTGTTCGACAAGTGGGAGATTTTTTGGGAAAATGTGTCTCAACCTTGCAATTATATAATGATTTATTGCTGATAGGATGTATATATATTTCCTAGTTACAATGATAGGTGTATACAGTGGCAACAAGGGGGGAGAGTGGGATGCGTGTGAACAATTTTTTGTTAACATTTTCAAGAAACTTCTAAAATGGCCAACATAGATTAGATAAATGATACATTGTAAATATAGACCATTAATTATTAGGTTTTAGATCTAATGGTGGATATTTTGTTCCTTTTCTTACCCTAGAATGTAATCCTCTTTTATGAGGGCATTGTATTACGACTGCAATAGAGAGAGATGGTGATGTATTCTGAGAGTTTGTTAGCAGTTGTGTTATCTCTTGATCTCTAAGTGGTGATACTCTAATGAGAAGCTTGCTCTGCAAGTATATTGTAATCTTTGTGATTTATTGAATAATATATTGGATGGCTTTTGGAGTGGGGTTTTTCTCTCGAAAGGATTTTCCCCACATAAATCACTATGTTGTGGTATGCATGATATTTGTGTTTAAATTCCTGTAACTGTTAAAGATCTATAAAAGTTTTGTGTTATTCTCCTCTCAACATTACTGTAGGAAATTGTTCTGCTACCTTAGCTTCCTTACAACAATAACCACCCAAACAATATGGTAGGATGACCTTTAGTGGTTGAGTAAGTGTCATGTAATAATCATAAATAAGCAAATCATCAACATATAAGCATGCGAGGTTCACATAGATGGGATGCGATCATCAAGGAACATGTAAAGCTAATTGCTTGGTCATTCCACAATATTGTGTCCCACATTTTTGCCAAAGTAGAACATTGAAAACAACATTATTTTCACTTTATGAAACCTATAGCAACTAAACTATTAATAATTTGGAGATGATAAGAACTAGTGATTTGTGAGGATTTGTGTGTAGATTCTAAATACATATATTAAAAAAAATAGAAAAAAATTATGATTTTTTTATGTAACTTAAATTAATAACTTGATTTTTATAGTAAACAACATTTTTAAATGGCGACGCTTATGTCATAACACAACTTTTTTATAGAATGGATAAAATTATAATTTTTAAAATATACATTTTTAAAATCAATATCTAGTGCATGAATATTTTTTCATAGTTTTTTATTGCATATTTATTTTAATTAATTTTTTAAGTCAAAGTAATTATAATTTGGACATAGGTGTATGTAGAAACACAAAACTTGTTTCATATGTACCAAAATTCGTTTTTTTACTAAAACAAGGACATCAATACCTAGGCAAGAAAAAAAATTATTTTTATTTTTTAAAATTTTCTTTTTTTTTGCATGTGTGAAAGAAATACCTTGACGTTTGGTGAAAAACTACATTCATAGGAAATAAAAATAAATATAATAATAAAATTAAAAATATTCAAAATTATACTTTTTGGAAAGATTATAATAAGGCTTACATATTGACAAAACATAATTTCTAAATGACTTTATTTGATCCCTCAAAGGTAAAGAAAAAGTCATTTTTTGTCAACATTTTGATAGGTGCAAAGGAGGCTCCATTGTGGGTACGATTTAAAACTAGAAGGGTTATGTCTAAGGGGGTTTGATCTAAGGGGGTCTTATCTAGCCCTCTTCAATTAAAACCATTTAGATTGAACCCCTCAAGGCTTAAATCATTAAATTTTCTAAACAATACATGTGATTTCAGGTAAAAATCAAGATGTCTCGAAAGTGGGACTCATTATTGTGGGATCACTTTGCCCCCAATATGGATAATATAATAACATATCTCTATAAGTGTGATAAGAAACTAATAATGTTGGATTTAATACATCAAATAAGATAAGCATAAAATGAAGACATAATAATATTCACAAGAATAAGATTAATAATTGATAATGCTCATAACAATAAGATGTAAACATGACCAAGATCATAGCTCCACCAATAATTTATCATATTTTTTAAGATATTATCTCCCTATTTAATTACTCATAAATTTAATCATTAAATTTACTAAATACATCTAATTCTACTATATTCTCTCTAATGGAAAATAAACCTTCTATCCATCATATATGTCACTACACATGACTGATAAATAATACATTATTTAAAGAGAAATAACTAGCTTGCTATGTCACTGTATCTGAGAAGGATAAAGATATTACTATGTTAAGAAGGTATTTATGAACAAAAACTTATAGAATATAATAGGCCTCTTCTAGGCATGCTTCACCTACACCTTTCCCCATTGAAGAACCTTCCTAGTCAAGGAGGTTGAAAGCTGAGACTATGCTCCAAATCTATCCAAGTGATTGAAAGGTGACTATAAATAGTATTATAGGATCTTGGTCAATGTCTACATTTTCTAAAATATTCATCACTAAATTCACCTTTTCTGGATTTAGGGATTTAGTTATTTACTTCCCTTGTCCATTAGATACCCTTAATAATTGTATCTATGATTCTCATATATTTCATACTTCTTCCATGGAGAGTGATAGTCATATGCTTGATCCTAATTTTTGTCTACCTTAGAGCATATTCTCTTCGCATAATCCAATTCATTATATGTATGTTGCAAAGGATACATGTTATATATGATACATCATGTGACAAAGAAACTTCTCCTTTACCTAGGCATGGCATTATTGCACTTTGCAATAACATTCCTTATACATTTCATGTTATTCCTATGTATGTTCATGTTTTTCCTAATCAGAGAGGAGGTGTGATTAGAATAAAGGTATTCAACTAAACCATGTATGATTGAAATGAATGGGTATGTATTCAAGATATCTCAAATATGTATAGCTTTAATGCAAATATTATTTTTATTTAGGATCCACACTAGGTTCCAACTTGGGAAAGCACAGTTAAGGGATAAGAAAAATTAGGATGATAAAGCTAGTCCGAGTTTATCTCAATTCACCATCTTAGAGGTTCCTGTGATTATTAAGCTCATATCCAAGGGCTATCTCATCCCTTCTCATACAAAACCTATGTAATATGTCATCACTTAGCCCATACATTTGGCACAAGCTAAGGAGAATCTAGAGAAGCATGTTCTTGCTAAAACCCATGAGATTGAAACCTAGGAAAAACAAACTCATCCTAGTCCCAAAAAGTATAAGGATACGTCTTTTTAGTATGAAGGAATGACCATAGTCTTTAAAATACAATCCAAAATTTGATGTCCATATTAATAATGTAGTGATAAATAAACCAAGAATCTAAGGTTGCTAGAAAAAACACACACTCTATGGATAGAGATTCACTTAGTTGAGTTAGCTACAAAAAAACTATCATAGGGATGCAATCATCACAACATGTAAGAATTACAATCTCATTCCCCTTTGTGTAATTTTTATAGGAAATTAAATAACCTTATCTTCCTTAAAAATTTACTTCTTGGTCTTTACACAATGTTTTTCACCCTCAAAATATTTTTTCCTAAGGTTCTCAAGGTGCATTCCTCCCCTAAAACCTTTGTCCACCTAAAAGGGTTAAAACTTCTCTTTCCCATTCCACTACTTAGCCCCACATTCATCTCCCTTCCTTCATATTTGAGACCCATATATCCTATCTCTCTTCTCCTCAACTTGGTTCTTTTTACGAGCTTCCCCCTAAGTATCTCCAACTCTTTGATCTTGATAACCAACATGAAAACACCCTGTAGAGAATTTGGTTTTCCTAGGTTCCCTTGAAAATGATGATATGAATTCGATGGACTTTTTGGGTATAGGAATCACCACTCACTTTTCTCATAACAAATAAATGATGGATTTTTAAAATATAAATGATATCTTAAGACTGTCTACATTCAATCTAAATTTAATAAGACACAATAGAGATATTGTTGACTATCTTGTATTGGATACATCGAATTTTTAGCGGTGAATGGTTTGTATGGGCCAAATAAATTTTGAATTTTTTAATGAAATGGTTAGGTGCCCAAATATCTAAGAATTTATGATTATCGATCCAATGGGTGTTAAATCTATGAAACTATGTAGTGTCTTGTGTTACATTTAGGGCTATTAATTATGTAGACTTGAAAAAAAAAAGTAAATTCGAACCATGAAAATATTAAATTCACTTCAATATTTACCTTCAATATTAACTTAGAAACAAGAAAAAATAGAACTTATAAACCCTATATTATATTAAGGTTACAGAGTAGATATCATGACCAATCTTAAGCTTTGGAATGTATTATTTAATAATAAAATATTAACCCCAATTTACTCTACTCAAGTTGAGAACAAACAAGGGTGCCTCATTTTATTCATATAAACAACACTAGTTTTATTATATTAAATAGTCAAGGGCACTTTATAAAATGTTGCTACCATAACTTTAATAAGGTAAAATATAAACTTCACATTTAAATAAAAGCCCATGAATGTGTAGTCATATAATAGTAAAATGTAATAATGTTTACAAAAGATTTAGATAAAAACTTGTATATTAAAGGAAACTGAACTATACAATGTTACAACATTTTGCTATCATAGTTACAAAAAACTAAAATATAAGAGCTTTCATCCATAACAAATGTAAGTATCTTTCAAACTCCATACAATTAATTCTGAAGACCACTAAAGCTCAAACGTAACATTTATGTTAGATCACTCCTTTAGTTGAAAGGTTTTCATCCTTTGAAATGAGATCTATGGGATTTTCATTGCTTGACCTCCATAGATTTTTAGGTTTTCATCCTAATATTTGAATGCTTAAACAATGAATGCTCATATAGATTTTAGTTAGGGTTTGGTTGGTTTGTTCAAATATATCTTCTTCCATCCATCTCTATGATCTTAAAAAACCTAGAAAGAGCATAAAAATTTTTAAAAATGGTTTAATTATTGTTTTCCTTTGCACTAAGCTAGAAATAACATCCTCTTATACAAAATGAACTTGGAAGGTGTGGATGAGGGTCCCATACAAGATTCAATTTTCCTTAGCCAATATTGAAAGGAGCTCTTTTAGGTTCAAAACCATAACTAATGTATTAATGATGGTTTTTGGATTTCTAATAGTATGCTCTACTAGATTTCCATGTAGTTCAACTTTAATGTACTAGGATGGATGTCAATGCTAGGTAGAATCGCATGGGGAGCCACATCATTACTTTGTGAATCAATGGTATTGTTGATGTGTAAGGTGGTAGGTGGAGAGGAACAATTAAAGTGGTATGAAAATTAAATTTTGAATTTTGGGGGGTGGCGATGAGGTATGATTGTAAGTAAAACTTGAAAGTTTTGATAAGGAGAGGAGTGAAAGAGTGGAATGGATTTTATACCCTTAATCCTAGAGTGTGTATAGGGTTATGAGTAGTTATCTTGTGACTACCTTCAATCTTAATTAAGTCATATTATCATTATTATATTTTAATTTAGTTAATGTAATCATCCTAGGGATAATATACTATTACCAAAGTCAGCCTAGATGATATCCTAGCCTTAAGAAGGGTACCGATAGGAGGTAGTGAGTCTTATTTGATCATCAAATTGTGTATTATATTCTCATAAGAGATATTTTGAGGTTGTCCCCCTTAAATTGTATTCCTATTTTCATTTATTATCAATTATTTATTAATTTTTTTTGAATGATAAGCTCTACCTATTTGATGGGGGGTAGGACCCACTGTTTTGGTTTATTTGATATTCATACTTTGATTACTGATTTTAATTTATTCTTAGGTTCCATTGTTTTATTTTAATTAATGAATCTTCCCTATCATCTTTGTTCCCTTCTTGTGGCATGATGTTTTGAACTTTCCATGTTGTGCTTGGATAGGGGTGTCCTTGTTTTGCTTACGTGTCCCAGTATTTGTGTATTCTCAGCTGGGTAAGCACCTATGGCTTACCTTTCATTCATTATTCTTCATTCCTCTCTATTGATCGCTTGTTTGATGTGACAACTGAATAAGACACTTTTGTCTGGAGAGCCATTCACTAACAATTAACGTATTGAAAGACTCACCTCAAATTAAATGAATTGACATTTATGATGAAGGAACCTGCCTGAGGAGGGTACTTCTGGTGTGTGGCATGTCATTTTACCATTATGTTTCTATAAAACCCTATTTCCATTTTGAGTTTTGCTACCAGTTCAGTTTAGGATGATCATTCGAACTATCATTTCGTTTACACTTCTGTAATCCACGACAATGAGCCAAATTTTAAGCTTGTGAGAGCTTCCAAAGAAATTGATGGCTTCATTTTATTGGATCCTTCCTAATTAGTCATTTTTCCATGACACTCATTATACCTCGTGCCAAGTTTTCCTTATCTTCTATGAAGGATTTTTGCAAATTTTGGCCGCAATTTGCATCATGGGTTCCATTTTTGTTTACCTTATCAGTTCCAAGGCTCAAGTTGTGTTTTTGGGTCTGGTCACATATTGACACTTATGTGGGTTACTTGTTAGAAGGGACCTTCTGGCCTTGAAAGCCGTCAAGTTGGTTTTAGGGAAGAAATTTATTCATTCCAAAGGAAAATATTGTTTGAACACAGATATTAGTTCATGCTTTGTTGAGTGTCTTTTAGATCTTCATGCCTCAAAAGAGATGGTTTTCAAGATTTCACAAGAAGTTTTTAAATCTTCTTTTTTAGTTGGGCTCGAGATGGTTTTAATGAATGCCCGCTTGGGAGAAGGCATTCCACTCTTCCAGCATGGTTCCATTGTTGATTTTTAGCCTTTCATTTATGACGTGGTGGATTCAGCTTATTGGTATCACCATTTTCCCACCAAATCTGGTTATGACTTCCTCAATCGTAGTATCAATTTATACCAGAACTGGATAAACAATGGGTAGCAAGATTTTTCAAGGTTGAAAAGTGTTTTGGATTTTGAACATTTGGTTTGGGCGTATGGAGATAAGCTGCTTACCTAAAATTGAAACCTTTTTTGATTATAGTCTTTTTTTTTTTACTTCCACCACATATACCTCCAATGATGATGTTTATATTGTTAATAATGATATTGGGTTGTAAACCCTTTTTTGTAAATGAAGCTATACTGTTTGATTGTGGTTAAAGGGACCTTTCAAAAGGCTTGATGGCTTCCTGATTCATAGCACAAAAACTCTTTATGTGCTACTTTTTATATTATGGGACCTCTTATGAATATATAGCTTAAATATTAATAGTTCCTTAGTATTTTCTAATTTTCATGTTAATTGTTATTTTTTTGGTACATGGTATTGTAGCTTATATTTCATAATATGGGTATGAAATAAAATGGAAATCATTTTCAAGTTTATTTTGCATTTTAATATTAAGTATCCTTAGTTTAAGTAATTTAAAATTCCTTTTAGGTTTGTATTTTTCACAGTGCTATGCCTTGAAGAAATGTAATATATTTCAAGTATAGAATGTGATTCTCGATTTGGCTCAATTTCCTCTCATTTTCCTTTAGGCGAATTAATGGCCCTTTTGAAATTTACCATTATTAAGTTAAATGTTAAAAAAATTGTACATTGGTTTTTTTTAATTCATTTCATAGGGTTTTAAGGTTTACCAAACATTATGCCATCTACAACAGATTTGAAATGATCACTGGCTATTTCGTTGCTTAGGATTCATTTCAAGTAGTTTCTTTTAGGGCTAAGCACCTTTATTCTCCATGTTTATCCACTAAGGACCTATTTGCTTTTCACTACTACATCCCATTTCAAGGATTGACTGACATACTGGTTATGATTCTTTTCTTTTGAGAGGGCCACTCTAGGTTACAAATGAGTGTTATCCTTCTTTTCTTGTGAATGAATGTTGAGTTGGTAATGTTACAAGATAATAGGCCCTTTCTGACAATGAAACTATACAAATCAATTAAGATTATCTATGAACCTTTCAAAGACTCTTGGTGGCTTCATTTCGGGTTTTAGATATGGAATGAGATGGAGATCCTTCTATGATTTATTTTGCTTTAAGAAGTTAGCTTTAATATGAACCTTAAAGCAAAAATTTAAATATCTTTCTTATTCACATTCTTTTGTTCAGTCTAATGCAATGAGAATCTTCAGAAATGTGATCTAGTTCATTATGTAGAGTAAGATTCTCGGATTTACTTAGTATCCCTTCTATTTCCTTCATGCGAGTTGTTGGTACATTTATTATTACCATACCTAAACAAACTATTGCAAATATAGCGCATTGGTAGTTCTTGATTCCTTTTCTTAGGAATTTTTAGGGTTATCAAACATTATGCTGGTTTTAGTAGGTTTGTGATAGTCGATGTCTATTTTGTTGCTCGGGAGTCATTTCCACTAGTTTTATTTAGGATTAAGCACCATTATTTTCCATGTTTAGCCATTGGGGCCCTATATGTCTTTTTATAATACAACCCTTTTCAGGGGTAGACTAGCTCCTAGGTTTCAACTTCATTTATTTTAAAGGGAACCAGTTCAGTTTTTAGATAATTTTAACTCTCCTTTCTTGGAAGGGATAATTTTATTTTAAAATAATCTCAACCTTTGTATCTATACTTGGAGCAAGAATTTTATTTCTGTTTAATGTTTCCTCATGCATTATGTTGTTCTTTTTCTTATTCTACCATTCCAATTATTCTTGATTTATTCTTAAAATTGTTCTATCTTTTTATTCTTATTAACATAATCTATTTTGATCAATCTCTGATTTGATGAAGTTGAAATAGGTTTAGGGTTTTAGGTACATACCTCATCTTTCCCACCTTACCTTGATTTTGAAGTTGTCCTAGTTCTAACTCTAATTGGGAGGGTGATTTATACTTACTTCTCCAAGCTTGTTTGCCTCTATTAGCTTGTCCATCCAATGCCATGTGCTTGGTTGACTATTTATAATAACTGGTCCAATTTGGTCAATCCCATAGTTAGCCAAAAGGTTAGCAACCTTGTTAGCCTCCCTATAGATATGTTTGAATTCTTGAACCTCCACTTACTGACACAAATCCTTGATCCAAGATAGTTTAGTTTTCATTTTCCAATCTCCCAATCTTCCATTTAATAGTACATTTATACAAATTGTAGAATCACATTCTAATTCTATTCTTTTTAGTACTTTTTCTTTGCATAGCTCCAACCATTGTAGTATTCCTTCTATCTTGGCTATATTGTTAGTTCTTATGGGTAATTTTATTGACTCTGCTATTAGAAGATCTCCCACCTCATTTTGCACTATGTAGCCAGTTCCTAAATTCCCAGGTTGCCTCGGGAAGCCCCATAAGTATTTAATTTCAGCCTTTCTCTTTGAGGGGGATGCAACCTTGCCTTTAGTCTCTTTATGTTGACATTTGGAGAAAACTGAAATACTAGTGGCACTTTTAGTGCTTTCCACCTCTTCATTAGTTCATCATCCCAATTGGATAATTTTTCTTTTCCTTCCGATTTAACATGTTTAGCCATTCCATTATGTTATTCTTTGTCATCTGCAATACTTCTTTTATTTTATTTTGAAAGATTCTTCTATTGCATTCTTTCCATAGGTTCCATATTAGGATTGATGGCACCACCTTCCATATATGCCCTCATAACACTTCATTCTTTAATATTGGCTAGCTTATGAAATGATCCCAAATTTTGTTGCTCCTAGGTGTTACCCACCCTAGTTTATCTTGAAGCCACTCCCAACTTGTGCTACAAATGGATAGTTGAGCAGTAAGTGGTCTGCATTTTCTTCATATTTTTGGAATAATACACACCAATTAGGCCCTTCAATTCCAATATATTTTAGTCTCTCCCCTATTAGGATCCTTCTGTGCAAGGCTATCCATGTGAAGGCCCCTGCTTTTGGTAGGATCATTTTTCCCTAGCATAATTTAATTGGCCAGTTAGATTCCTCTTGTTTTTGTTGGATTAGATAACCCATCTTAGTTGTGTAGGTACTCGATTTGGCTCCACACCTTTATCTGGTTGACTATTTAAATATATTTGTCCTTCCTTTAGGATTATTTTTATGTGCTCTTTAGCTTCCTTATCCATAGTTAATTATTCAAGGTTTTTCCACTCACATTTCCTATTCTTGTATATCCTTACATAATCTCTAACACTACTTCAATACCTGCTACTAATACTTGGCTCATGAGGGGCCAGTTCGGGCTATTCAATTAGTGGTTTGTATCCTCTCAAATAATCTTTCAATAAATTTTACTTTGTTCCATCATTTGATTTGCCATGTCAAATGGTCTGTTATTATGTGTCTACAACTTAGAATGAAATTCCATACATGAGATCCATTTCTGGTATTTTCTATTGTTAGGATTCTCTCAGGATTCTGATTATCTAGGTATTTGTATTGCATCACTCTACACCATAATAATAATGATTTTTGGTACATTTTCTAGATGAGTTTGGCCCATAAAGCCAGGTTTTGAGCTTTTGAGTTCCTTATTCCTACCCCCTTCTAATTGTGATTTACGAACTTTATCCCAGTGAATCAGTGGGATCTTATGATCCTCATTTGACCTTTCCCATAGGAATCTTTTTAATATGCTTTCCAGTTCTAACACTACTTTGGCTATTAGTTGTATGCATGACATTGGGAATATTGGGATGGTAGATAAGACTTCCTTTATCATTGTTATCCTCCTGGCCAAAGTCAACCATTTTCCTTGTTGTCCCTTAGTATTGTTTGGCATTAATGTCAAAACACTAAGGTTAATATTGTAAGTTGTGCACATGGTGATTCTCTTCAGTTGTGCATGTATTTATATATATATTCTTATCCTTCTCTTGCATTTGGTTTTGTAATGTTCACTTACATATCGATCGGCATCTTTACTGAAGTGTAGTGATATCGGTTTATTCTAAAACGAGACATTGTTCCATATATCACAAAGCAATAGTGTTCTCCAAATATTATGAGGCATATTGACACATTATATTACAGGGAAACATCATTGTGTGGAAATCATTGAAAAAAATAAAAGGGGTGGAAAATTGACTTTATTCAAAAGCTCATGATGAAAGAAAGGTAATAATAAAGCTTTGTAAAGGTAAGGTTGAAAGAATGGTTGTCGGTGGTCATTATTTGTTTGACTTGAATGGGAAATTATTCCCATCATTTTACTCAGACTCCAAAAGTCATTATGTCAAATTGTAGAAATCTTTATGAGATTTCAATGTGCATTGATACTTGTTTCATTCTTTGTTAGATAGAGTTTTGATACCCTAATCATGGTGACAGTTTGTAAGAAAAGTCTATTCAAGAAGTCGGTTGCATGGTTTGCAAGGAGTCAAGAACTTCCAGTAAAGAGGAACAGTGAAGATATTCTGTTTGAGTGACATCAGGTGTATTTTGTTCTTGTGTTTTTATGTCTTTATCAACCCGTGTTCTTTGTAAGGAAAGCAGAGGTACGAAAACACTTACCTAACGTCAAAACCATAGGGAAGAATGCAAACAATACTTTTAATTTTCTAATTACAATTAATTAAGACACACATGAAAGATTTACTGAAACAAAACAAATACATAAAGACAAATGAACACAAAATTTACGTGGGAAAACCCTATTGGGAAAAAACCCACCACACCAAGCTGAATATCTTTGTATTTCAGTAATAAAAAATTACATACAAATTAGAGATAAAACTCTTTGGTATTAGTTTACAGTAGCTTCATTTACTGTTCATCTAGTTACAAAAAATGCTCTCAAGAATCCGATTACCTCGCCTCATCACCTCAGAATGCTATCCTTTAAATATTACCACATTCTAATTTTTGTCTTCTGTTCATCCTTATCCGCCATTACCAATCACAGATAATTTCCTTTCGAGCAATTAATTTTTTCTTGCATGTAGTTCAGCTCCAGTGTTGCAACTGTTGCAAAAATCTAACTGCCATCCATTTGAAATTCGCTTCCTCTGATTGGTCCATGAGGCTTCACATAGGATGGTCAATCTAGTCAAAGGTGTTCAAACTTTGTTGGCATATCGGTGAGACACCAATAGTGTCTCCCCGATGCCAAAAGTCTTCATATCGATATCAACATAAGTCCCAATAGTTGGCAAGACGATGTAACGAATGCCATGAGTCATACCAAATCCATTGACATCCATTTCATTTCTATCAGCAAGAGATTCCTCCATCGGCAAGATGTTTTACCAATGCTCACAAGTCATATTGATTTCAAATTTGCCATCAGCAAGACTTTACCGTTTGCCAAGAGTTCTCATCGAGTTTCCTCAAGTTTCACTGAAGCACCTGACGGTCGGAAAGAAATTCATCTTTTTCCGAGACTTCACTCCGAGCACAACCAAGTCTTACCAAGTCGACAAGACTTATGTCTTTTGTCGAGGCCTTACATTGAGCACCCATGTCTTACTGATTCGGCAAGACATTTGTCTTTTGCCAAGACCTTTCATTGATCACCTTGAGCTACTTTGATGACTTCAGTTGTATCCCCATCGGTGAGACCAGGCACCCGTCGCCAAGACTTCATACCGAAGTATTTTTGTCATCGCGAAGGCACCAAGTGAATACTCCCATCGGCGTAACCTTCCAATAGTCGCCGAGAGATCTTCCCGACACCCTTGTGTTACCCCGATAGCATATGGCTATCGATGAGACATTCTTCAGTCACTGAGACTTCTCCCCAAAGCCCGATAGAAACATACTGTCGGCCAGAGGTCTCCATTTGACAAAAGGTCACAGCGAATGCTTCTTGTCACAACGATAGTTCATTCGGCAAGACATCAACTTTGTCTCAGCGACTTGGAACATTTCAAAGGATTTAGAATAGCTAGTTGGCTAGACATGATTAATGTCACAATGACTTTGCCCTCCAGGAGTTACATGTTAGTATGGATTGAGGCAAATATTCCAACAATCTCCCACTTGATGAAGACCTTACTGACAACTCTAGAGCATAATAAAACTACTAAAATTCATGGGCCAAGAGGCCCATCGAACTGACACACCACCTGTATTTGTCTGTGCTCACAGGCTTCGTCAATGCATCTGCAACATTTTCCAAAGTATCCACTTTCTCCAAAGAGACCTTCCCATCCTCCACCATATCTCATACAAAGTGATACTGTACATCTATATGTTTCGTCCTGGCATGGAAAGTAGGTTTCTTTGCCAAACATATAGCACTCTGACTATCATAGTAAATAGTAATTTTTCCTGCATCAAAACCAATGTTAGAACACAAATGTTTTATCCAGATTGCTTCTTTACAGGCATGTGTAGCTGCCATGTATTCTGCCTCTATAGTGGACAAAGCGACTAAGCCTACCACTTGCTCATCCAACTCATTGCACCACCATTCATCATGAAAACATATCCACTGGTGGATCTTCTACTGTCAATGTCCCCTGCCCAATCAGAGTCCACATAACCTCAAATACTGAGAGTCCTCTGTGATTCAACCAAGTTCCCATGGTAACACAAAGCATAGTCTAAAGTGCTCTTCAGATATCTAAACAATCTTTTCACAACATCCCAATGTGTCCTTCTAGGATTAGCCATAAACCGACTAAGAACTCCCACTGCTTGGGAAATGTCTGGCCTTGTATAGACCATTGCATACATAAGGCTTCCAACCACACTAGCATAAGGTAAACTGGTCATGTCCTCCATCTCAGTAGGATATTTTGGACAGTCTTCAACAGATAGCTTTGTTCCCTGCAAAAATGGAACAACTAGCTACTTGCATTCAGTCATACAAAATATCTCTAGAACAGTCATGATATACTTACTCTAACTGAGCCAAAGTTTTCTATTTTTCCTATTCCTAGTTATTTCCATTCCCATAATATACCTTGCTGCACCAAGATCTTTCGTTTCAAACTTTGTAGACAACTGAGACTTAAGATCATAAATCATTAGCTTACTATTGCCTATGAACAACATATCATCAACATAGAGAGCAATAATAAGGACTTGATCACTTTCAACTTTGTAATATACACAATGATCACATTTTGATCTTACAAATCCCAATGACAAGACAAAAGTCTCAAATTTTTGGTACCACATTCTAGGAGATTGTTTTAAACCATACAAAGATTTCTTTAACTTGCAAACTAGTTTTTTTTACCTTTTTCCACAAAGTGCTCCGGCTGGGACATATAAATTTCTTCTTCAAGATCACCATGAAGAAATGTTGTCTTCACATCGATCTGTTCAATCTCTAAGTCATACGTTGTTGCAAGTGACAAAAGAAATCTAATAGATGTCAGCTTAGCTACAGGAGAAAATATTTCTCCATAATCAATTCCCTCTACCTAGGAATAACCTTTCGCAACTAGCCTCACTTTATATTTTTCCACACTGCCGTCTAGACCTATTTTCTTTGTAAACACCCATTTGCAGCCCACAAATTTTCTGCCTTTAGGCAATGGCATCAAAATTCAGGTATCATTATTTTCTAATGATGCCATTTCTTCATTCATGGCTTCCAACCAAGAGTTTGAATTAGACATTTTAAATGCCTCTTTCATAGTCCTAGGTTCATCAGTGCTAGAAATTAAAGCATAGGCACAAGTAGAATCTATCAAAGAAAACCCATACCTATCAGGTTGCTTTCTTTCACGAGTTGACCTTCTCACAGGCTGAGGCTGAGGTGGTTCTTCATCTTCTTCAGAACTTTCAGAACTGCTTGATCTCTCCTCAGTATCAGGTACATTTTGATTTTTCAATTCCTCTTTATCTGGTGTCAAAGGAATTTTTGCTACATCCTTCTTATTTTTTGATTTCTTTTCTGACTGCAAATCCAATGTAGAAGGTTTCAGCTCATGGAAGATAACGCTTCTACTATACAAAAAATTCTCAGTCCAGGATTCCAAAACTTATATCCTTTTATTCCAACACTATAGCTAATAAAAATTCACTTTACAACTTTGTTTTCCAACTTAGATCTTTTTTCAAATGGCACATATGCATATGCCTCATAGCCAAAGACACGAATATGTCTTAGAGAGGGGTTCTTTCCTAGACCATGCTTCCAAAGGTGTCTTCTCAACAAGGGTAGAGTTAGGAGAATGATTTACTAAGTAACATGCTGTAGAGACTACTTCAGTCTAGAACTTCTCCTCCAAGCCAACACTACTCAGCATACTTCGTGCTCTTTCCATTACTGTCCTGTTGAACCTTTCAACAACTCCATTTTGCTGTGGAGTGTAAGGTGTGGTCTTATGTCTTTTAATCCCATGATCTTTACAGTACCTTTTGAATTCATCTAAACAAAACTCACCGCCATTGTCAGTCCTTACACATTTTATTTTTCTACCAGTCTAATTTTCAACAAGGTTTTTAAATTTCTTAAACCGACTGAACACTTTCGATTTACTTTTCAGAAAATATACAAATGCTCTTCTTGAATAATCATTAATAAACGACACATAGTATCTTGATTTAGACAAAGAAGGAGCATTCACTGGACCAAACACATCAGAATGAATATAATCAAGCAAACTAGAAGATTTGTGCGAACTGGAATAAAATGAAACACAATGTTGCTTTCGATATATGTAATGCTCACAAAATTTGAACTCAAGGTTACAATCTTCAAGCCCTTCTACCAGGTTTTAAACCTTTCTCACCAATGTGGCCTAGCCTATGATTCTAGAGCATAGTATTCTCTGTTGGAAGTTTAACCTCCATGGAGTTTACACCATTAGGAACGTTTTCCTTCTTTTCTCCATGAGTAGCCTTAAGTGACTTTGCAGAGACACTGTTGCATTGGACATCCAGTGCATCCAGCTTGTACAAGGTACCAATTGGAGCACCCCTAGCCAACACCATAGAGCCTTTAGTCATCTTGTAGCCATTTCTAGAGAATGTGACCTGCACTCCAATATCATTTAGCTTACAAAAAGTAGGTTTTGAGCCAGACCTGGTATATGCATCACATCATTGATTCCCTTCACTCTTCCATCTGGGAATTGAATTTTGACTCTTCCACGACCAACAATTTCCAAAGTTGAATAACTTACCAAATACACCTTTCCACTATTATATTCTTCATACTTTGTGAACCAGTCTCTATGATATGTCATGTGGAAAGATGCTCCAAAATTAATCAGCCAGACATCATCTGATTCCTGTGTAGCCAAAGTTGCAATGAAGGCGTCTGCATCACTTTGAGAAGAATCATTGCTAGAAGAGTTCTTCTTTTTCTCCTCCTTGCAATCCTTTCAGACATGACCAGGTTGCCCACAATTCCAGCACTTCACCTTGGACTTGTTGCTAGGAGACTTTGATCTCCCTTCCAATTTCGATTTGGATTTCTTGTCCTTCTTGCCTTTCTCCTTCGATCTACCTCTGACAGCCAGAGCCTCCTTTTCCATCTCAAAATATTTTCTTCTCATTTCTTCTAATAATAGAGAAGCAACATCTTCCATCTTGAATGTGGATGTTGTACTCCCAATAGCCATTACTAGATTATCCCAAGAATCAGGCAAAGAACATAACAACAACATGCAACAATCTTCATCTTCAATTTTCACGCCAACAGATGCTAGCTGAGCAATCAACATGTTGAATATGTTCAAATGTTCAGCAACGGATCCTCCCTCCTACATTCTCAAAGAGTACAACTTCTTCCTCAAGAATAATTTGTTTACCAAGGACTTGCCTTGATAAATGGATGCCAGTCTTTTCCACAAGGAAGATGCAATCTTTTCTTCATGAACGTTCAGAAGAACAGAGTCTGCTAAATAGAGCCTTATCAACCCTTTTGATTTTCTATCTACCAAGTCCCAATCTTCTTGCTTCATGGCCCGAGGTTTCGTTTCAGTGACAACAGTCCAAAGATATCGGTCCACTAACAGATCTTCCATTTTGAGTTTCCACAACTCAAAATTGCTACCATTGAATTTCTCTATATCCATCTTTCCGGATGTGCTTTCCATCTTAATCTATAATTAAATTATCAGACCTCTACAAAACTCCCACTAGAAAAGGATTGACACAAAAAACCCAACCTAGTCATAAGGACAACACAACTGGCCATGCTTTGATACAACTTGTAAGGAAAGAAGAGGTATGGAAACACTTTCCTAACATCAAAACCATAGGGAAGAATGCAAACAGTACTTTTAATTTTTTAATTACAATCTAATTAAGACACACATGAAATATTTACATAAACAAAACAAATACATAAAGACAAATGAACACCAGATTTATGTGGGAAAACCCTATCGGGAAAAAACCCACCACACCAAGCTGAATCTCTTTGTATTTCAGTAATAACAATTACATACAAATCAGAGATACAACTCTCTAGTATTAGTTTATAGTAGCTTCATTTACTGTTCATCTAGTTACAAAAAATGCTCTCAAGAATCCAATTACCTCACCTCATCACCTCAGAATGCTATCCTTTAAATATTACCACATTCTGATTTTTGTCTTCTGTTCATCCTTATTTGCCATTACCAATCATAGACAATTTCCTTTTGAGCAATTGATTTTTTATTGCATGCAGTTCAACTCTAGCATCGCAACTGTTGCAAAAATCTAACTGCCATCCATTTGAAATTCGCTTCCTCTGATTGGTCCACGAGGCTCCACATAGGACGGTCAATCTGGTCAAAGGCATTCAAACTTTGTTGGCATATCAGTGAGACACAAATAGTGTCTCCTTGATGCCACAAAGTCTTCATATCGATATCGGCATAAGTCCCAACAGTCGGCAAGATGATGTAACAAATGCCATGAGTCATACCGAATCCATCGACATCCATTTTGTTTCTATCGGCAAAAGATTCCTCCATCGGCAAGATGTTTTACTGATGCTCACAAGTCATATCTATTTCAACTTTTCCATTGAAAAGACTTTACCGTTTGCCAAGAGTTCTCATCGAGTCTCCTTAAGTTTCATTGAAGCACCTGACGGTCGGCAAGACATTCGTCTTTCACCGAGACTTCACTCTGAGCACAACCAAGTCTTACTGAGTCAACAAGACTTATGTCTTTCGCCGAGACCTTACATCGAGCATCCATGTCTTACTGAGTCGACAAGACATTTGTCTTTCACCAAGACCTTTCATCAATCACCTTGAGCTACTCCAATGACTTCAGTTGTATCCCCATCGATGAGACCAGGCACCCGTCACCAATACTTCATACCGAAGTCTTTTTGTCACCACAAAGGCACCAAGTGAATACTCCCATCGGCGTGACCTTCCAACAGTCGCTGAGAGATCTTCCCGACACCCTTGTGTTACCTCGATAGCCATATGCTATCAGTGAGACATTCTCTAGTCATTGGGACTTCTCCCCAAAGCTCGATAGAAACATACTGTCGGCCAAAGGTCTCCATTCGACAAAAGGTCACAGTGAATGCTTCTTGTCATAGCGATAGTTCATTCGGCAAGACATCAACTTTGTCTCAGCGACTTGGAACATTTCAAAGGATTTAGAATAGCTAGTCGGCTAGACATGATTAATGTCACAACGAATTTTCCCTCAAGGAGTTACATGTCAGTATGGATTGAGGCAAATATTCCAACATTCTTGTCATTCTTTCTCTTAGTATTGTTTAGCTATGTTGGGTTTCTCGTGGTTTTTGCATTTGGTGTTTTCTTATTTTTAAAACAGTTATTAAGAGGGGAAAGTTTGTTTGATCTATGCACATATTAACTATGAGACTATTTTCTCCTTCAAGTCTTCACGTTTTTCCTAATAGTGTTTAAAAGTTTCTTTTATATCACATTTAGTTAAAGAAGAGGGAATCATTCTTGGTCAGGCTTGTTGTTCATTAACTGTGATAGTATGATTCTCTAGTTTTTCCAGTCTTTGTTTGTAAGGTTCTTTGTTGAATTAATGTTTACCCTTGTGTCAGGGTTGTAAACATTTGTGTTTATTTTGTTAAAAAATAAAAAAATCCCTTGTCGGGCTTGCTATTGAAGATTATAGGTTTATCCAATTGTCTTGTGGGTTTATGTGTGTTTGGCTGTGGTTATAAATTTTTCTTAAGGATGTTAGTTTTTTGTAAGGTATATGGCAGTTATCTATTGATTATGCTAAATACCTTTTTGACAAGTTTTGTTCAATGGCTTATAGTTGGAACATCTGGCAAAGGTAGTTTTTTAGTTGTTGGTTTTCATATGATAGTTGCTCATATAGTTTTCAAATAGATTCTTTTTCAAAATAGAGGACATATATATAATTTGTATTTCTCATTCAGTGAAATTGATGAGAGGTTTTTGAAAAATGCAGAACATATCATTCATAAAGGATAGTATATATATATATATATATTTTGTTTTTGAAATTTGAACATTGGAATTCTAATTCTGAAGTCATCACAAAACATAATTTGTAATCAGAGAAATAGAGATCAAATCTGTATTCAAATTGCTTCATATTTGTATATTTGTTTCAATAAGACTATCAGTGAGATAGCTCTGTAAGACTATCAGTGAGATAACACCATTGTCAGTGAGACAAATCAACCAGTGAGGCTTTGTACAAAGAATAATTTTCAGATAAGGCTAGTAAGGCCAAATTTGAGTGGTTTTATTCCCTAGGAGGGTTTCCACTCAAGAATTTTTTTTGTGTCAATATTTTTAATGTGTTTTCTTCATTATCTGTTCATTTATATTTTAGCATAAGTAATCTCATGATCAAATTATCATTTAAAGAATTAAAAATTGAATGTGGTTGTTAACACTGATTCACCCCCCTCTTAGTGTTAACTGCACTCCAACATGCCTCTCCAAATCCTAGATTTTTCACTGCATTTGTTAATTATCTGCTCCCAAAGACTTGTTCTTATTATGCCTTTAAATAGGGGTACCCCCAAGTACTTGTATGGGATCTCCCCTATTGTATATCCCAAATGAATAGCTATTCTTTTTTGCAACATTTTCTTAGTGTAGAAGTAAATCTTTGATTTGTCCTTATTTATATGTTGGCCTAATGTTTCTATGTATTCTTCCATACATTTCTTTATTGTTTCTGCCTCCTTGATTGAGGATTCCCCATGTAGGATTGTGTCATCAACAAATTGTTGATGTGTTGTAGGTTCAATACCTTGTGCTATTTGTATTCCTTTCCATTCACCTTTGTTCTGGTATGCTGTTATATGTCTACTAAGGGCTTCTGCCCTGATGATGAATAAGAAAGGTGAGATTGGATCCCCTTGTCATAAACCATTTGTGC
The DNA here is from genome assembly GCA_007258455.2 of Sequoia sempervirens. Classification (NCBI taxonomy): domain Eukaryota; kingdom Viridiplantae; phylum Streptophyta; class Pinopsida; order Cupressales; family Cupressaceae; genus Sequoia; species Sequoia sempervirens. Next base: position 557,028,612 of record VDFB02058242.1, read on the forward strand.
TTTCAAAGAATCCACATGGTGAACTGTTGACAAGGACTAAATATCTTATCGTAGATATGCATTGATATATCATTTGTAACCATTCATTACCAAAACCAAACTTTTCCATTATTCTTGATAGGAATCCCCATTTAACTTTGTCATAGGCCTTGCTTACACCTAGCTTAATCAACATGCTTGCTATCTTGTCTTTGTTGATTGTGTGAACAACTTCATTTGAAAGTATTATACTATCCACTATATCTCTTCTAGGTGTGGAGCCACTTTGGTTTGGTGATATTATTTTTTCTAACACACCCTTTAATCTGTTAGCTAACATCTTTGATATTATTTTGTAGATTGTGTTGTAGAGAGAAATGGGTCTATAATCCCCAAAGTTTTGACATGTCTCTTTTTTGGGGATTAAGACAACCATTGTATTGTTTGCAGCTTTAACGAACTTATTTTTCCTTCTAAAGTCCTCACACAATTCCCATACCTCTTCCTCCAAGAAATTTCAACATTTATGATAGAACAATATAGGGAAGCCATCTAGTCCCAGGGATTTGTCAGGGTGTAATTGGAAAGAAACTTTTTTGATTTCTTCTCATGTGAATGGGCCTGCCAATACTGCATTTTCTTCTTTTGAATCAATTATTTGTAAATTATTGTATATTATATTCCTCTTTTATGCAAGTTATTTCATTATAGTGGTATCATAATATGATCTTGACACTATGAAGGAAATGATTTTTTTTCAATTTGGAGGTCATTTTAGAAATTGAATATCTCTTTTATTTTGGAAATTTTATTTATTTATTTTTAAAGCAATTTTCAAGGACATATTGAAGTGGCTAAAATAAAAAAAAACATAAAAATTGGATTAGAATTATTTGATTTATTACATAATTAGGATTTCATTCAAATTCATTCTCAATGTTGCAAATCAACTACTTTCTTGGAAATTTTTCTCAGGAAGTGAGATCTAGGACTTGGTAAGTTGTAATAAATTTTTTAAATTATTTGGATTTTATTTATAGAAATTTATTTTATTCCATCATGATGGGGTCTGAAACAAGAGGCAAAAGAGAAGAACAACATATTAAAAGAGAAACTTTTCTCTGTGTGCGCACCTAAAATTTCATTTTTTTTGTGTTGCCTGCTTGTGATTCCTGATGATCCAGCATGGCGGGGCCCCCAATGGGGCTCCCCCACCTATGCATTTTTCTCCTTCGGGTGCTTTTTCCTCTTCTTCCTCACTTGGGGGGGCTCTTTTAAAGGTACACCCAAAAAATCTCTTGTTCCTAATCATCTGAATAAAGATGCTTTTTTGATTGGGGAGGACCCAGTTGCCTATGTGGATAAGCTGGTTGGAGATAAGAATTCAAAAAAGGCTTCATTGGCTTTGTCTATTTTTTGACTATGGAAGGCAACGAAGTGAAAATCCCTGATGTGCTCCTAAACAAGGCTATTGAGGGCTTCAAGTTGTCCCTGGTTGGGAAATTCTTTGCTTCTCGCCATAATATTGATTAGGTACGAAAGTGGGCATATGACACTTGGACTCTCAAGGGTTGTGTCTCTATAAGTGCAATTCCTAAAGGTTTATTTTTGTTTAGCTTTGTTGTCCCTGAAGATATGATAAAAGTACTAATGGGAGGTCCATGGGCCTTTGATAGATGATTCAAGAATATTTTGTCTCTGAGTAAGTGGAAACCAGGGTTTCATGCCTTGGTTGACCTTGGCAAGGTAGCTCCAACTTGGGTTAATCTCCCAAGTTTGCTTTTAGAATTTTGGAACCAAAATGTTTTTTGATGTAGAGTAGGGAAGGGTTTATCAAAACAAACACAACTCAATAAATTTGAAACAATCTTTTCACCTTTAAGACCCTAACTTGGTGACTTCTCACAATTTCTCTATTTTTTCATTGTAGCATTCCAAATAGTGACTTTTGTCCATCTCCTGCACAAACAACTTCAAACCCACAAAAGAACTAAAATTTAAAATACCCTTTATCCTCTAATTTGACATATCTAATTTGAAGATAGGTTGTTTCAGAGCATCATTTCCTAAAATTGGCTACTACACTGAAAAGTGGCTTAATTAGCCCTGTTTTACAAAGTAAGTACCACCTAAACATCCTATCAATCACAAATATCTATTCCAATGTTCTTCGTAGGTCTCAAATGGTCTGAATCCAAAACTTTTATCAATAGAAACAACCACAAGTTCATCAAATCACAAAACCCTTACTTAGGTCTATTTAGGCTTGTCACACAGGGGTTTATTGAAACTATCAACTCCAAGCCTCAAACCTCTTCACAAACACTTCAAACACATTGTTTTATGTTTGCACATTCTTCCTAAACCAGCTCCCACAATCCATCAATTCATTTGCATTAGGTTCCAACTCTTAGCCACCATTCTTGGCTTATAACATGAATGAAATACACTAGGGAATCGCCTTAACTTCAACAAACTGCCTTCCTTGCCCCTGCAGAACACATGAACACAAACCCTATGCCTAAATATGCCATTCCACCAAGCTAGAACATGTTTCACTAGGTGGAATGGCTTAAAATTCCATTTTACTCTATCAAACCTTCAAATTCAAGGTTTCCTACCCGTTCTTAGTAAAATGCTTACAAAATCCTTAAAACTTGATGAAAATCAACCAAATAAAAACCAAAATGCAGTTAACACATGTCTCTAAAAAAATAAATGCACCTTTGATCAATATTCCATAGTACGGAACTGTACAAAGGTCTGTAGCAATAGATTTACTAGTAATTTGTAGAGAAAACAATGTTTTATTATTGTTTTAACTTAAAAAAAAACTCCAACCTTGCCTTGAGCCTTTCTTAGGAATATTTAAACCACACACACCAAAAATAAACTAGCCCAACTGACTCAAACTACCATTTTAACTTCTAGACCGTTGGACTTCCCATTTCTTGCATTTTTACAATTTTGTGCATGACAACATTTGCAAGATTTTACAACATTTACAAAATGAACCCCATATGACTCCAAGTACATTGAGAATGGTCTGTTATGACATTATTACATGATATTTAGACTCAAGACATCTAAAACCAAACATAAGACCCTATTTACAAAAATTGACATGGTGCCCCTGCACCATACACCCAAATAGAAAAAGAACTCAAGTCCCTTGAGGATTGTATTATAGTAAATCATGTTTGATCACTTCATCACTTTGATCTCCAAATTTCCTTCCATCTAGTAACCCTTTCCACTAAAATAGGTATTGAAGATTAGTATCATGCTTTGCACTACTGAACTTTTTGCCACCTAGACATTGCTCCAATTTTGTAAGTTGACTTGATGGATGTTGTATGACCTTCTCTTCATTTGGAATTGATGTTAAACCTGCTTGAACACCTGCAAACATACCTCTTCCATCCTTGTCTTGAAATTTCCTCTTCTTTACTCTTGATGCATACTTGACCTTACCCACATGTCCTTGCCATTCACCTTGAATCACTTCACCTTTTCCTTTCATCTCTTCCCTCAATTTTTTTCCCCTAGAACCTTTGTTTTATTAGGTTTACAAACCTCTGTATTGACAAAATTTCACTGTCCACTAGCTTCTTTTGAAATCAAAGAAAAAAGCACTCTTTCTATCATGACCTCAATATGATTCTCAACCCACTCTTGAATCTCCATAATTAATTCATCCTTGACCTTCAACATATCAGGTTTGGACACCAACTCATTATCTTTTCCCTCCAACATTGAATCATTTTTCAAACATATTGTCTTAGCAACTTCATTTTTAGTGGTGGCTACAAAATCTTCATGTTTTTCTTCCTGAAGCTTTATAAACTCTTTCTTACCTAACATTATCACCTTACCTACCTTACCTTGTCCTTTATCATCCTCTTGCAATGGTATCAAAGTAAAGGAGGCTCCATCTTTCTCAATCTCATAACTATTGTTTCTACCATCATATATTGTATGCCTATCAAACTGCTATGGTCCTCCTAGCAACAAGTGGCACACATCCATAGGCAACACATCACAAATAATTTTGTCCATATATCCACCAATATTAAACTCAACCCAAGTTTGCTCATTCACCAAAATAGATTGACTTTCATTCAACCAAGACAATTTATAAGGTGTTTCATGTGGTATATTTTCCAACATAAGTTTATCAACCATTTCTATGGACACCATGTTATATGTGCTTCCAAAGTCTATTACTACTTTACATACCTTTCCCATGCATTTTCAAGTGGTCTTGAAAAGTGTTCTTCTTTGGGTTGGCTCCTTCTCCGTAGATGCTTTGAGGAGTGCTCTTCTAACCATAAATGATTCTTCAACTTCTGGAGCAACAAGCTGATTAGGAGAGTTAACACTCTCACAATCTGCCTCTTGCACAAACTGAACTCTCTTATCACCACCAGTTTAAGTAGAAACTTGTTTCTCTCAACACTTCCATGATTGATGGCCAAATTGATTGCAATGATAACATCTTCCTGAAAATGTGTTTGAACCTCTACCTTGTCCACCAAATATTCCTACCTCTTTGATCAACAACTTGGTCTTTTATTTTACTTGCATCTTCTTGGTCTTCATAGGACTGCCTTGAACCTCTTCCTCTACTAGTGTTGCCTATGCCTCTTCCTTGTCTTTCTTGCCTTCTTTTCAACTTCTCTTCTACCCTAGCAGCCAACTGAAAACATTCTTCAACTGTCCTAGGAGTAGCAAGACTCAATTCATCCTGAATTTGGAATCTTATTCCATTCATATACCTTGCTATCTTCTCATTTTCATCTTCAACATGACCAACTCTAATACTTAATTTTGAAATTTTTTAGTGTGTGCGATGACATCCTTTTCCTTTTGCTTCAAGTTTTGCAACTTCTTAAATGTTTGTATTGCATGATCTCCTAGAAAGAATTGGCTCTTAATCTTTGACACCATCCTATCCCATGAACTGATTTTTGTTTTTCCCTTTTTGACTCTTTCCTCTTGCACATAGTTCCACTAGGTTAGAGCAGGTCCTTTCAACTTAGTCTTAGAAAACTTTACCTTCTACTCTTCTGCAACCTCCTTGTACTCAAAGTAATTGTCTAGTGCATCTATCCAATCCAACACTTATTCTACATCCAACTTTCCACTATACATTGGCAAATATATTTTCACCTCAGAAGCATCTCCTCTGACAACCTTTAGCATCTTAACCATCCTTCTTTCATCAAGGTCCAACTCATCATCACCTTGGACTCTTCTTGGGGGGTTTTCATTCTCACCCTCTTCCTCTTCCTCTCAGTCACTTTCCTCTTTAGTGGCCTTTCCTCTTCTTTGATTTGTTTCCAATATTGCAAATCTAGCTAATACTACTTCTTGAGGCTCTTTCATCATCCTAATTTCCCTAGCAAGAACTCCACTTCCTTTAGGAGGCATCTTATCCTTTCAAATTACAACTTTTTCCTCTTCAAACTTAAATCTTTCTTCCTTGAAATGATCAAAACCTATGCTTTGATACTAATTGATGTAGAGTAGGGAGGATTTTATCAAAACAAACATAATTCAATCAATTTGAAATAATCTTTTCACCTTTAAGACCCTAACTTTGTGACTTCTCACAATTTCTCTATTTTTTCATTATAACATTCCAAATAGTGACTTTTCTTCATATCTTGCACAAACAACTTCGAACCCACAAAAGAACTAACATTTAAAATACCCTTTATCCTCTACTTTGACATATCCAATTTGAAGATAGGGCTGTTTTAGAACATCATCTCCTAAAATTGGCTGCTACGCTGAAAAGTGGCTTTATTAGCTCTGTTTTACAAAGCAAGTACCACCCAAACATCCTCTCAATCACAAATATATATTCCAATGTTCTTCATAGGTCTCAAATGGTCTAAATGCACAACTTTTAACAATAGAAACAACCACAATTTCATCAAATCACAAAACCCTTACTTAGGCCTATTTAGGCTTGTCACACAAGGGTTTATTGAAACTACCAACTCCAAGCCTGAAATCTCTTCACAAACACTTCAAAAAAACTGTTTTAGGTCTACACACACTTTCTAAACCAACTCCCACACTGTATCAATGCATTTTCATCATGTTTCAACTCTTAGCCACCATTCTTGGCTTATAACATGAATGAAATCCACTAGGGAATCACCTTAACTTCAAACAAACTACCATTCCACCAATCTAGAACATGTTTCACTAGGTGGAATGGCTAAAAGTTCCATTTTACTCTATCAAACCCTCAAATTTAGGATTTCCTACCCATTCTCAGTAAAATGCTTACAAAATCCTTAAAACTTGATGAAAACCAACTAAATCAAAACCAAAATGCATTTAACACATGTCTATATAAAATTCAATGCACCTCTGATCAATATTCCTCAGTACATAACCATACAGAGGTCTGTAGCAGCAGATTTACTAGTAATTTACAAAGAAAACAATGCTTTATTATTGTTTCAACTTCAAAAACAAAACTCCAACCTTGCCTTGAGCCTTTTTCAGGCACATTTAAATCACACACACCAAAAATAAACCAACCCAACTAACTCAAACTACCATTTGAACTTCTAGACTGTTGGACTTCCCATTTCTTGCATTTTTACAATTTTGTGCATGACAACATTTGCAAGATTCTACAACATTTACAAAATGAACCCCATATGACTCCAAGTACATTGAAAATGGTCTATTATGACATTATTACATGAAATTTAGACTTAATACCCTATTTACAAATATTGACATGGTGCCCCTACACCATTTTTAAAGGAATTGTTGATTCCTTTGGTACCCTTTTGATAGTGGACAAAGTAACCCAACTTAAGACACGATTGGTCTATGCAAGAATTTGTGTGAATGTTGATGTCAACACAATGATCCCTACCATGTTGAAAAGGGTGTTTGGAAGATGGATCCAACCTTTGGAATACAAAAATGCTAAGGTTTTTTATTAGGGTTGCAATAAGTTTGGCCAATTGCAAGATGCCTACAAAAAGATTCCTTTGGAACTGAAGAATAACCGGCAAGAGTTGTTTCTCAAATATCCTACTAAAAATGTAATTCCTAAGGTCTTATTGAAGGAACCTATTACTCCTTGCTCTCCTTCTAGTCTACTATTTCTTGTTAAGGAGATAGTGTCTTCCCATGCCTCTATTGGTGACAAGGAGTTATCCTTGGTAGAAAATGCCCCTCATGACAAGTTTGAATTAGCTATCCTGAATACCGTGGGAGGAAGTGATCCTCTTCCTTCTATTGTGACTGATTTGAATCCTCTAAATATTAATGCAAAGCTTGACAACAAAACTGTGTTCAATAATATGCAGACCTTTGTTAGGGTTAGAGATGGCAGATATCTAACAATTAAATGTAGATTTAAATAATAAACAGAGAAACTAAAACATACACAGAATAAATCATAACACAAGGAATTTAACGTGGTTCACCCAATCTGGGCTACATCCACCAAACCGCAGCCATTCAATCCTTTTATTATCTAGTACAAAACCTATTACAATATCGTGTATAATCGCGTTTTTCCTCATACTATAACCCCCATCCCAACCCCTTTTAACAAGCTTTTAGAAGCTTCCAGAATTAGGGTTTTACAATGTCAGTTTTCTTTCTTTTTTGGAGATTTTTCTTTTTCGCTGATGACGTGAAAAAAATGGCAAAAATTTTTTTCTTGGGGGCTGCTGCCCCCGAACCCCTGCCCGGGGCCCAGCTCGACCCTAGACCCCGGCGAGGGCAGGGGGCCAGGTGTATAATATACCATGGGCTATACAGTATAGCATGATCAGTCGCCACATACCAACAATCTCCCACTTGGAGACGGATCAGGCTCCACACCATCGCAACCTCCCACTTGGAGACTGATCCTAGACAACACTGCTGCACTTACAGCTCCCACTGGAAATAAGGACTTTAGACCCTGCTGCTATGTTATACTTGAAATCAACCTTGAAGGCCAACCGAAGCTGAAGAGGAGCTCAGCTTCTCCTTTGGCACCGCCTTCATAAACATATCCGTTGGATTGACATCTGTATGTATCTTGTCCAGCTTGACCTGTCCATCTTCCAACACTGACCATATAAAATGATATCTCAATTGTATGTGTTTTGTTTTAGAATGCAAGGCAAAATTCTTTGCAAGATGTATAACACTCTGACTGTGTGTAAACAAGTAATTTCCATCCTGTTGTTTTCCCAACTCAGCCATGAAAAGTTGCAGCCATATCATCTCCTTTGCTGCTTCTGTTGCAGCAACATACTCTGCCTCTGTGGTGGATAAAGCAACCACCTTTTGCAATTGAGAAATCCAACTTACTGCTGTCCCACCAACAGTAAATACATAACCTATGGTACTTTGCCTAGTATCTATATCCCCTTCCAAATCTGAGTCAACATAGCCTTTTAAATTAGTATTAGAGCCCCCAAAACATAAACACTTATTAGATGTACCTCTCAAATACCTGAGAATCCATTTTACTGCATTCCAATGCTCAACTCCGGATGACTTAAATACCTACTAACAACTCCTACGGCATGTGCAATATCCGGTCTTGTGCATACCATGGCGTACATTAAACTGCCTACAGCTGAAGCATATGGTACCTTGGACATTTTTTCTTCCTCCTCTTGTGTCTTTGGACACACATCCTCAGTCAATTTAACATGACTAGGCAAAGGTGTGCTGACAGCTTTTGCATTCTCCATATGAAATCTCTGCAACACCTTTTCAATATAATTAGCCTGAGATAAAAACATTTTTTTGTTTTTCCTATCTCTACAAATTTTCATACCAAGGATTTGCTTTTTGCACCCAAATCCTTCATAGCAAAAGATTTTGCTAATGTTGTTTTAGCTCACTTATGTGATCCATGTTAGACCCTGCTACAACATGTCATCAACATATAAGCATAAAATAATGTAGCTGTCATTATTCAACCTCTTAAAATAAACACAATAATTGAATTTGCTATAGCCTTGCTCAGCCATAAAACTGTCAAATTTCAAATACCATTGCCGAGGTGCTTGCTTCAAGCCATATAAACTTTTATTCAATCTGCACACTAGTTTCTCCTTACCTTTGACCTCAAATCCTTGTGGCTGTTCCATATATATTTCCTCTTCCAAATCACCATGGAGAAAGGCTGTTTTAACATCAAGCTCTTCTAAATGCAAATCTTCAGCAGCCACAATACTTAAAACAATACGAATAGAAGTCATTTTAACAACAGGAGAAAAAATCTCATCAAAATCAATACCCTTTTTTTGTGCAAATCCCTTTACAACTAATCTGGCTTTAAATCTTTTCTTACCTCCATCCTCCTCTTTCAGCCTATAAATCCATTTGTTTGGTAAAGCCTTTTTCCCTGTAGGCAACTTGCATAATTCCCAAGTCTAATTTTCCAGCAAGGAGTCCATTTCTTCTTTCATTCTATGCTCCCATTGAACCTTGGTATCCACCTGCATAGCTTCTTCATAATATTCTGGTTCACCAGCATCAGTTAACAGAATAGTATACAAAGAGGGAGAGAATCGTTCTGGAGGTCTACTTATCCTTGAAGATTGTCTAACAGGAGTTTGTGGTATTTGTTGTTGCTGTTGTTGCCCAGCATGAGGAACCACTGAAACATCATTGTTGGGAATATCATCCAACACTACATAATATTTTTCTTTCTTCTCATGCTGAAGCAACAGATCTTTGTACAACACTTTCTCATTGAATATGACATCCCTGCTTCTCACAATTTTTGATTTTCAAAATCCCAAAGCCTATAACCAAATCCATCAATGCCATATCCAACAAATACACATTTCTTTGATTTTGCATCAAGCTTGGTTCTATTTTTAGAATCTACATGTGCAAATGCTTCACAATCGAAGGTTTTGAGAAAAGAATAACTCACCTTCTTACCCTTCCATGCTTCCTCTGGAATACCACAACCCAAAGGATTAGAGGGACCTCTATTGATTAAATAAACAATAGTGTTTATAGCCTCTGCCCACATTTTTAAATGCAACCCAACATGCAATTTCATAGTTCGTGCACGCTCCATTATTGTTCTGTTCATGCGCTCAGCCACTCCATTTTCTTGTGGAGTTCTTGGAATCGTTTTTACCTACGAATACCATTAGAGGAACAATAATCTTCAAACTCTTTGCTGCAATACTCACCACCATTATCAGATCTGAGAAATTTTATCTTTTTACCGTCTCATTCTCAACCAAGCTTTTCCATTTTTGGAAAGTTTCAAATACATCAGATTTTTGCCTAAGGAAATAAATCCATACCTTTCTAGTTGCATCATCAATGAATGTAACATAATACAGAGAGCCACCAAGAGAAGATACTTGAGCTGGTCCCCATATATCTGTATGCATAAGCTCCAATTTCTCATCTTTCTTTTTCTTCCCATCCTTGAGAAAACTAACTCTCTTTTATTTTTCATAGACACAACTTTCACAGAAATCCATATTAACACATTTTAGACCTGGTAAAACATTATTTGAATGAAGTACTTTCATACCTTTTGCACTCATATGCCCAAGTCTATTATGCCACAGTGCTGATTTAGAGTCACAGCAGTATGATCTTCTACCTGCTTAACTGCAGCAACTGTTCCTGAACATTGACCCTTTTGTAACAATTAAAGTAGAAGGAACAGTATGACCTGTACAAAGATATAAAGTGCCTACTTTCACACCTTTTTGCTACTACTAAGGCACCCTTTGTGACCTTCCAATTTTTATCACTAAATAACAACACAACCTTCATCATCTAGTTGCCCTGCTGAAATCAAATTTCGCTTAACTTTGGAACATGCCTTACCTCACATAGTAGCCAATGATTCCCATTCTACAACTTAATCTTGATTCTTCCCTTTCCAACAATCTGACAGGGTTCATTATCTCCTAAATAAACTAGCCCAAAATCCCCTTGGACATAATCAAGAAAATAACTTCTATGGGGGTAGCATAAAATGAAGCCCCTGAATCTAATACCCAAGAATCATCAGCATTATCAAGGGAAAGAATCAAAGCATCCTCATCAGATTTATTATTTACCACATTTGCCTCTTTGCTTTCTTCCTTGTTGTCTCCATCTTTATTTTTCCGAGACCAGCAATCTTTCTTCAAACAACCCAGCTTACCATAGTACCAGCAATCCCTCTTGTCTCTAGATTGGGACCTTTTGTCCTTCGATTTTCCTCGTGACTTCCCACGATTTCCATAATTGTTTCCTCTCTCCTTTGTTCTGCCCCTGCTTTTTGCATTCAAAACACTGCTTGATGTGGATGTTCCACCTGAGCTTTTCCTACGAATTTCCTCACTCAAAATAACACCAACAACATCATCAAACTTCAATGTATTTGAACCAGAAATAGAATTGCTAACAGCCATTACCAAGCTATTCCAGCTTTCAGGCAAAAAACACATAATCAAAAGAGCGCTAACTTCTTCATCAAAGTTTACTTTCAGAGAAGTTAATTGATTGGTGACCGTATTAAACTCATTCAAATGATCAGTAACTGACCCACCTTCTACCATTTTCATATTAAATAAACGCTTCATAAGAAATACCTTATTTAAAGCGGAAGACTTTTCATATAACTTTGCCAGGGTTTGCATCAACTCTTCAGTTGTCTTTGCTGCTGTAATATTAAACGCCACCGATTGTGCCAGACATAGACGAATACTGCCAAGAGCCTTTCTATCCAAGATCCCCCAGTCCTCATCTGACATTGCTGCAGGTTTCTTGGCTTTCCCTTCCAATGGCCGCCATAAATCCTTCTGATAGAGATAGTCCTCCATCTGCATCTTCCATAATTGATAGTTCTTCCCATTAAACTTTTCAACCTTCTTACCCTCGTCGCCATTGCTCCCACTCAATGTAAGACTCCCACTCACCGTGAGATCTTCCTACAGATGATAATCGAAACACAACTCGCTCGATACCACTTGTTAGGGTTAGAGATGGCAGATATCTAACAATTAAATGCAGATTTAAATAATAAACAGAGAAACTAAAACATACACAGAATAAATCATAACACAGAGAATTTAACGTGGTTCACCCAATCTGGGCTACATCCACCAAATCGCCATCCAATCCTTTTATTATCCAGTGCAAAACCTATTACAATCTCGCGAATAATCGCATTTTTCCTCATACTGTAACCCCCATCCCAACCCCTTTTAACAAGCTTTTAGAAGCTTCCGAATTAGGGTTTTACAATGTCGATTTTCTTTCTTTTTCGGAGATTTTTCCTTTTTTGACAACGAAAAAATGGAATTTTTTTTTTCTCGGGGGTTGCCAACCCCTAACCCCAACCCGGGGCCCAGCCCCGCCCCAGACCCCGGCGAGGGCGGGGGGCCAAGGTGTACAGTATACCATGGGCTATACAATATAGCATGATCAGTCGCAAGAAGTGGAAGGAGTGGATTTTGTAATCCAAAAAGAAAACATGTAAAAGATTGAGGAAGGAGAAATAGATACATAGAAGGGTAAGGATTTGGTTCCCTCTCTTGAGAAGTTGTAGATTGGTCGGGAGATGGATCATATTCCAGAAGCTAAACAAGAGAAGGATAGAAGTATTGGAGTTGAAAAGAGCTTGAAGTTTACTCCTCCCTCCCAAAAAGATGGTTTGGAGGATGATGATTAGAACCAAATAAAAAAAAAATCAAGAAAGAATAAGAAGTCAAATGTGGGAGGTTATAATAAAGTGGGAAGACTACCACTAAAAGAAACAAGAAACAAAGATACTATGAGGGATGCTACTTCAGGAAAATAGAGAACTCTTGACTCCCTTGCAGGAAACAAATCTAGAAAAAAGTAGGGGGGGATGCTCCCCTATTTTAGTAGTATCAAGGTGATACTGCTTCCCTCTTTTTTTGTCCAATGCGTATAATATCATGGAATAGAAGGGGACTAAATGGCCCCTATAAACAACATTTGTTAAAATCTTGCTTGGCAGATGTGAAATCAGATGTGCTTCTGATCGAGGAAACAAAAAAAAAAAAAAAAAATTTTGAAAAAATGATTAAGTGGCTCTGGCCAAGTGCTAACTTTGAAGTTAGGGATGCTGAAGGAGCTTCAGGGGGAATAGTGACTTGCTGGAATCCAACTAGAATGTATGGTGTTTTGGATTTTTGTAGCAAAAATTGTTTGTTGGTTTCTTTAGAAGAAGTTAGAACTTATGTTAAATGGAACTTAGTTGATATTTATGGCCCTAAGTCTCGCTTGGATATACTAAATATTTGGAATATTTTGGAAGGAATAATTACTAACAAAAAGGAGGAGTTATGGTTCTTGGGTGGAGATTTTAACTCTCCCCTGTTTCCTTTAGAAAAGAGTCGTTGTCTTATGGACTTCTCAGATAGTATGTTGGATTTGGTGGGCTTCATCAATTCCGTGAGTCTCTTGGATATCCCCTTGACTGGATCACTTTTTACTTGGTCTAATAGAAGGCAGGGTAATCGTTTAATCCAAATGAAAATTGATCAGTTTTGTATCTCTTTGCATTGGAACATTCTACAAGACCTCTCTCTCACTGCCCTTCCAGGAACTGGTTCAGATCATAGTGCCCTCCTTCTGGAGTGAGATGATAAAGTTGTGAAAGGTCCTTTCCCATTCAAGTATGAAATAATGTGGTCTCACCATCCAAACTTTAGAAACCTTGTTGAAGGTTGGTGGAATACTACTTGCAGTGGTACTCCAATGTTCCATTTAGCTCATAAATTAAAGAAAATCAAAGATTTTTTTTAAGGATGGAAGAAGTACTTGTTTGGGAACATATTCAACATAAAAAAAGAGCTAACTTCAAAAATTAAGGAGATTCAGGATCTAATGGAGCTGGGTAATATTAATGAAAACATCTATAATCAAGAAAGGGACTTAAGATATTAATGGTTCAAAATAAATAAGAAAGAAGAGGCATTTTGGAAACAAAAATAAAGAATACACTGGTTGACTGAAGGTGATAGAAATACAAAAAAATTCCATCAATCCACTTTAAATCACAAGTGTAGAAACAAAATTAGATCTCTAAAATCAAGCAATGGGATAATGCTATATGGAGAAGATGAAATTGCTAATGAGGTGGTTTCTTTCTTTTCAAACTTTCAACAAGTGAACGAAACTGATAATGACGAGTTGGAAGAATTTTTGTAGGTGATTCCACAAGTCATTTCAGAGTAGGATTTGAAAGAGATTACCAAAGCTATTTCCCTTCAAGAACTAAAAGAGGTAGTTTTCTCCTTTGGTGCTTATAAGGCCCCAAGGCCTGATGACTTCCCTCTTAGTTTCTTCTAGGATTTTTGGGATATTGTTTCAACTGACCATTTTAATACTGCTAGAGATTTCTTTTGATCAAGTAGACTCTTAAATTAGTTAAATACTGCTTTTATAACACTTGTCCCTAAGTCAAAAGAAGTTGCATCCATGAATGATTTTAGACCAATAATTTTGTGCAACACTATTGTTATGCCTTGCATAACCACCCCATTTTATTTTGGAACAAAATGGGTTCCCTTTTTCTTTTTACTTTCGTCGCCTTTCGTTGTTTGTTTGGGTCTTTGGAATTATTTCGTTTTCCTCTTAGGTTTGTATTTTGTTTTGTTAGATTTTGGCTCTGTCTTAGTTTGAGATGGCTTTCTTCTTGCTAAAAATTGAATGAAATCATAAATAATATATTCTATATGCTTTTGAGAACTAATGGAGGCATTTGTTTTGCAGGATTGAATTATTAATCTGAAGATATCTCTCAAGGAATTCAATTGGAAGGCATGCCTCAATCCAGTTTAGCATAAAAATCCTGAAGAAGGAAGTCACTGAGACCTTTCAGATGTCTTGCCGACTGACAATGTGTTATTCATTTGGGATCCACTAGTTGCTGTGACATCTTAGTCACCATGAGATTTTATGTCTCTCCGCTTGGGAAGAAGTCTCGGTGAAAGGGATGTCATTGGAAAGATCTCACCGAGAGAGATTGCTTTCAGCATAAAGTCTAGCTGAAGAGGAAAGGTCTCGCCGAAGGTCATGGTTTAGCGTAATGTCTTACCAACTAAAGGAGGTCCCACCGAAAAAGTTTGAGCTCGGGGAGAGTGGTTTAATTTCGGCATGAGGTCTTGCCGACCCATAGACTCTCATCGAAATGCAATGGTGATCCTGGGATAGGCTCTCACCAAAGCAAGGTGGCTTCGATGAAAGGTCTTGTCGACAGATAATAGTCTCCCCAATAGTTGTTCAAAAGGTCACATCAGGGAGAAAGATTTATATTCGCCATGAAGTCTGGCCGACTGCGAAGGGTCTTGGCGAAAGGGTGTGACTTCGGTGTAATGTCTCGGTGAAGGAAGCTAGTCTCACCAACATGGAATGATATCGACATAAGGTATCGTCGACCCGGTGAGGTCTCGGAAAAAAGAGGTGTCATCGGGGAGATGTATTGCCGATGGTTATTAGTCACATCGAGGGATTCTCTCTTCGGCGTAGTGTTTTAAGCTCGGCGAAAGGTCTCACCGACCAAGCAGGGTCTCACTGAAACAGAATGAGCTCGGGGAGAATGGAGGAGTTCAGAAAGATATCTCACCGACTGGTGGTATTCTCACCGACATGTTTTATGCCTTCGGTGTAATATGAAGGGCTCGATATGAGGTCCTTTTGAGAGAATAGAGTCATGTCGATAGATATGTGGCTGCGGTAGGACTCATCGCTGAGAGTTTTCCTTTGGCATACATCTTGCCGACAATGGAGATGTCTTTCCAAATGCTGATGTTTTGCCAATGGAGCCACGTAGTGGTATAACCCTTGAGGACTCGCTATGATGCCTAGACGATAATGATTATCTTGGCGACCATTGTGGATATCGATATGACTCTGGCCGCTCACTATGAAGTCTTGCCGACCGTCATATGTTATGCCGATAGCTACTGTGAGGTATAATCACATTGGGGAGACACGATTAGTGTCTCACCAACATGCAATTTTGTTTGAATGACCTTTGAACACCTGAGAATCTTATGTAGAGTGTGTTCACCCAATCAGAGGGAACTAAGGGTGAACCATTGACTGATTGACTACCTCTCTGAAGAAGATCAACATAATGCGACTGGTGTGGATCTACTTTGTGAATGAGTTGATGGATCAGCTCGGGAATGATGGTGTTCAGATCTGGATAGAAAATTGGATGCCATCTCTCAAGAGGATCAACTTGTAGGAAGATCTAAAGCAAAGAGCAGCCAGGAAGCCGAGGGAAGAAAAGGCCACGAGTCTCAGTGATAGTTGTGGTGTCTACTAATAAAGGGGGATTGACATTAATGATAATGCTTTTGAGCATTCAAAGCATCCCTTCAAGGAGGTTCGAAGGTGGACACAGAGGCTAGAAGTTAATGCTGTGGTTGTAAAAGATTTGAAGGCTTCTCCTGAGGGCGATCGTTCACCGACATGGACACCAGGGATGTGCATTGAATGCAACATTAACTTCATTCCAAAAGGATTTGAGGGCCGACTCTTCTGAGGACAGATATTTTGTAAAAACCCTAAAAAATAGGGGCCAACACATTCTTTTTGGCAGGTTTTGTATATATGGCATTTTGCCTCTTTTATAAAAGGGAGGAGGGGTACCCGTTTTAGAAAAGATGGAGATTTTTCAAAAACCAGTAGCAGTAGAGAAACTTAAGAGTAGCAATAGAATAGGAGTTAGATTTGACAAAAGGCAGTGATGTATCTTTCAAGTTCTCTTAGTATAGGTTGAAACAATCTGAAGACACAGGCTTTCTGTACACTGGTGATTGTGCCAGATTTGTAAATGTTGCTTATCTGTTTCACTAACATTAGAAGCAACCAAATTTAAATCTACTTCATATTGTGTTCTTGAATGGTATTCATTTGTAGTTAATCATTTGATTTGAGAAGCTTTCAAGGAATGAAATCTTATTTTAGGTTGTGTCTAAATGGTGATTTAAAATCTGTTGTTGAAGTTAGCATTGTGAATGAATGAAACTGTGTGTTAATCACAAGTTAATTTTGTCCTGCAGTTTTAGTTAGCAATTCCTTGAAAGGTAACAAGTCTGGTTAAGTTGGATGAATTATTATTCTCTTCAGTTCCAAAGATTTGATCTATCTTTTTATGTTTCTTTAAAAACCCCAGTTAAAGTAGGTTTGAATTTATGTTTGATCTTAGAACAATCCAAAAGCTCAACACCAGCAGGCCCCTTGAACATTATAGTTCACATCAACCATTGAGTGAAATCAGCACAATCAAAAACCGATTACCAAGACCTTGGGAGTTAGATATCCATGTGTTATTCTTTCTCTTTCAGGAGAGTAGAATAGTAATATCCTGCTTAACTGTTGTTGTGCTATTTGGACCATCAACAACTACTTATAAGATATTCTCAAAGATAATGGTCAATATATTAAAGCTAGTTTTTGGGTAAAATGATAACTATTAACCTTAAGGGGTTTGTTGAAGGTAGACATATCTTGGATGTAGCGATTTATGCTCATGAGGTGATGCATTCTGTGGACTTGAGTAAGAAACAAGGTATGATTATGAAACTTGATATTTCCAAGGCTTATGACTGTGTCTCGTGGCCTTTCCTATTTGAGGTGCTAAAAAAAATTGGTTTTAAAGGAAAATTCTCAACTTAATTATTTTCTATGTTACTACTCCAAAGTATTAAGTTCTGGTAAATGGGGTTCCTAAAGGCTTCTTCTCTTGTGGTAGAGGCTTGAGACAGGGTGATCCTCTATCACCCTATCTTTTTGTTATTGTGGTGAAAGATTTGGGATGAAATATTTAGAAATTGCTAGTTAGAAATAAACCAAAAGGGTTCAAAGTTGCTTCCTCTATGCCTCTAGCCTCACATCAACAATTTGTGGATGATACTATCTTTCTTTGGGAGGCTTCAGTTTTGAAAGCTAGGCAGTGGGAAGAGATCTTGGGAAAATATGCTAGAGTGTTGGGCCAATATATCAACTATCAAAAAAGAAAGATCTATTTCTTTAATATTTCCCAGGAAATAAAAGAGAGAGCTATAAGCATCATTGGCTGACAAAAAACTGATCTGCTAGCTACCTACCTTGTTCTTCCTTTAATTTCTAAAAAACCTCATAGTAATTATTGGAATCATATAATTGAAAAGATCCAAAATAAACTAGCTGGGTGGAAAGGAAAATTGTTAAGCTATGCTAGGAAATTACAAATTCTAAAAGTATCTTTACAGAACATCCTTGTCTATTATCTTTCCCTATTCAACATTCCTGTATTTGTTTTTGAGAAAATTGAAATGATTCAAAGGATAAATTTATGATTGAGTGTGGAGGAATGGAAAATATTGGCTCTTGTTGGCTGTGATAAAGTTTGTGCCCTAGAAAGAGATGGTGGTTTGGGCATCTGAAGATTAAAATTGTTCAACAAAGCTTTGGTTGTAAAAATGGGTTGGTACTTTTTAGAAGGAATTAAAGATTGGGTTCAAATTCTTAGGGCCAAATATTTGGGAAATAAACACCATTTTTTTGTTTAAGGAAAGATCTCCCCTATGGTTTGGTTTTTTGGAACAACTTGATTAAGATTGTACTCTAAACCAAGGTGTGAAAAGGAGAATAGGGAATGGACAAAGAGCTGATTTTTGGGATGATGCTTGGGTTAGGTGTGCTCCTTTGTCATCAAACAACAACCTTTAGCAAATTAAAATTATATTGAAAAGAATTATTGGAAAAAAGGTCACTCATTATATTAATTGGGATGGTATGAGGCTACAATGGATTAAATTTAAAAACCATTTCAATAATGTTGTGCTTAGGACTGGAAGACAATACAATTGGATTGTTGATCTGGATCTCCTTCTAAAGCAGATTGGTGATCCTAATTTTTTCTCTAAGGAAAGAGATGATGAGTGGATATGGACCAAATGTCCTTCTGGGAGAATCTTTATCAAATCAGTGTATGAAATGTTGGAAAACCAATGGATCCAAATGGGAGACTTTAATTGGAAAATGGTTTGGAGTAAGAATTTAATACCAAAGATAAATTGCTTTTGGTGGACAGTTGCTCATGGCAATATTCTCACAATTGATAACCTAAAAAAAAGGATTCTACTTAGTTAAAAGGTGCTATCATTGTAATAGAGCTAAAGAAACTATAATGCTCTTGCTGTTTCAGTGTCCTTATTTACATGAGGAATTTGATGATTTAGTGGGTCTTCCCTCCTTTAGTTAAATTTTTTTATTGATGATTGGAATCTTTGTCCCTACTCTCATAATATCATAATGGATCTCTGGAGAAAAGTTCCCCTGTTCCTCACATGGGGGTTGTGGAAAGAAAGGAACAATAGAGCTTTCAGGGATGTTGCTAAGAATAACAAAGAGTTGTGTATGCCAATAAGGAAGTAGATACAAAAAAACATTGATAATTGCAAGATTTCTCCCTCTAAGAAGATGCCTTCCTACAAGGAGCTATGAATAAAGCAACTATGGTATAACACAAGATTTAACCAATACCAACTAGGTGAAACAAATTATTAGAAGGAGCATTATCTGGATACCTCCAGACATGGGATGGATAAAGTGTAATTTTGATGGGCGCTCAAAGGGGAATCCTGGTTTGGCTGGAGCAGGTGGAATAATTAGAGATCATCAGGGTAATTTTTTTACTAGTTTTAATAGAGGCTTGGGTATTGCTACTAACAACATGGCTAAGGCTATGACTATATGGGCGGGAATGGATTATTTGAAAGAAATTGGTTACTCTAATGTTTGGGTGGAAGGTGACTAAAAGCTTATAATAGATTATTTAAATAATTTGGTTGAAGCCCTTGTGGGAATTAAAGGATATTCTTGATGATTGTAGAAAGATGATTAAAAAACCTTTCAAAAGTGTAAGATTAGTCATGTTTTTAGGGAGGGGAATAAGGCATTTGACGCATTGGAAAATATTTTCCTAAGACAATTAGAGTGGAAATTTTGGAACTTTTCGCAATTGCCAAGTCATACCAAGAAAAATGTTTCCAAAGAGAAACAAGGGATTTTAAGTAGTCCTACATGGATAGGAACAATATAATAGTGATGTATTATTTGCTCTGTCACCAAGTTGTCATGATAATTATTACCCTTTTCATTTTGTTGATGGGTAACTAGTGAAATTGTGATTTGAGGTACTCTCATAATGATAGGAATATGGTAAATATTCAGTAGTATAAAAGAAACAAGATGGAAAGAAATGATATTTTTGAAGCCCTGTGTAATAATAAAAAGGGAAAGGAGATTGTTATACGTCAGGTAATGATGCTAACCATCCAAACTCCTAAAAATCTTGCTAAATAATGTCAACAAGACATATTCGCATGTGTTAGAGATGACAAATTGGAGGATAATTATGAAGGATTAAGTGTGTGTCTTAATGGCGGGGATGCTATCATTTCCAAAAAAGGCTAGTTTGGAAGCTGTGGACTATTTCTATGTGAACAACACAATTTTTTAAAATTTATTGCCAGAAGTTTCGAGCCGTCACTTCTCCAAATGAAAAATACCCAAGTTATTATCAAGGTTGAAAAGCTTGAAATTCCAGTGGTTTCTGTGGAGGATAAGAAGGGTCTTAGTGCGGATTACTTGCTTCTACATAGGGATTTCATTATTAGGGAAGAAAGTGATTAAAGGCGCTAGAAAGAGAACAAAACCAAGAAAATATGATTCCCTGAAGCAAAATGTAGAGCTTTGGAGTCTATTTGAAAGAGTTGGCTTTACTTCTTACTTTGAAGAGCTATGGAGGGCTACAATGATGAGCTTAGCTACAAATTTTACAATTCTTGGAAGGATGGAGAGGTCGAGTTGGGTGGGCTCCATTTTACTATGGATGCTAAGTTGATTGCCAAAGCGATGGGACTTAATTGTGAAGGAAAGAAGATTGCTAAGGTGAGTACGGTAATTACTAGATCTATATTGATAAATTATTTGAAGCCAAGGAAAAAATATAGATTTTAGAATGGTTATTCTAGGTTGTTGCTCCCAACCCTACCACAATGTCTGTTACTTTATTATGAAATATTTTACTTTAGAAGGCTACTTCCAGTCGGTGCATGGATACCACTTCCCCATCCTTAACCACATTAGGCATCTAGAAAAAATAAACCTTCCTTTTTTCCTCCTTTCATTGCTAAAGCAAAGCTTGACTCATAGTGTTAGAATTGGCTATGGCTGCCACCCAAGATCTATGGACCAAATGGAAAGCACAAGAAAGAGAGAAATGATATGAAAAGAATAAAATGTATTCAATGTCATTAATATGATATGCTTCTTCAAGGATTGATTACAAATGAGAGAGACCCCTTGGTTAAATAGCCAAGGTGAGAACATAGGAGGGCATAAGATTATGACAAGTGTCATAATCTTATGACATGAGACAACTAGGAAAACTTATCACTCCACCAAAGATGGAGAGATAATCACATGATGTGTCCACAAAAGGTGGAAGTGATGAGATAATGACATGTCAAGTCCACCAAAAGTGGAAATTCTCCAACAACCTCCTATGTGGTCCCTAAGTAAACTTAACTAAGGTGTAATTATGACCTAGGACAAGGTACAAGACATTTAATTACACCAACACCCCCCCTTAAGTGCAACTTAGGGAGTAGCGTATTATTATGCAAATGACACAAAGATGCAAAGATGGGTCTCGGCTACTAGGCCATGTTAGGTACCCATGTACACACAATGCAATCAATGCAATCTCTCACAAGTGAGGAAAGGGAGAAAACCTCATGGGACAAAACTCCCCCTCAAAAGAGAGATGAAATACAAAATAGAAATACAATACTCTCAATGAAGAATGAGAAGGTAAAAACCCCATGTGAGGAAAAAGACCCCCCCATAAGAGAGAAGTAGAAGAGAAGCAAGGCAGCCCCCCCTCAATGGTGAGTCTCTTGCAAGAATGGTAGAAGCTCGACATTGAATGCTGAAGATGATCCAATCTCACCGAACAACATTCCTCCCCTTCGGAAGAAACAAAACCAAGGATGTATGTAGGATATCATGAAGATGGATGATGTATGATGATGTTGTCTCTGAAGCATGCTCAAATGTCTCCATGTCGATGTAGAAAGCTGAACCACTCCAATCAGGCGTTCTAGGCCACACTGCTGAAGAGGAAAACCCAACATCTAGTAGAGATGAATGTAGAGCACTATCCAAAGACAAAGATATCCCCTCTAAAGACAAAGAAGCCTCCTCCAAATGCTGTCCAAAAGTATCCACACTCACATCAATTTGAGAAGAATGATCATGTAGAGAATGAACAAGAGGGTCAAGGTGTTCCCTCACAACAACTGAAGAAGGTTCATCTTCATCAAAGAGAAGATGGATGCTATCAAGAGTGTCCTCCAAATCTGCAAGATGTGACTCCACGAACAAGTCTGAAATACCTGTTAGAAAGTCATCCAAAGTAGCCATATCTGGAAGACTATGTATGTCCTGCTACACTGAATCACTAGGAGTCAAAACTGTAGCAACACAAGCATCATCAATTGCAACATTAGGTGGAGGAGATGAAATGCAAAGCTCAAGAACTGAATCCGATGTGAGTATGCCCATGTTCAAAAAGCCAAATGTCTCCTCAGAATCAAAGTTGTGATCAACAGCCAAAGGAAAAGTGTCACCATCAGAAGCAAACTGTGCAAAGGAATACAACTGAGATGAATGATCAACCACCCTAGTAGCAATGACATCTCTAGTCTCCAAGTCACGAATGATAACTGAATCAGGAGTGAACTCCATAGTTCTCCCATCTCCACCATGTGTAATCTGATATATGGAAAGTAGATTGTTCGTCAAATGAGGAACACACAAGACATCCCGAAAAGTGTTCTCCCCAATGCTAATAGATCCCTTCCCTGTTACACTCATGTATGTATTGTTTCCCATCAAGATAGGAGACATACTACAAGGCTGAAATGAAGAGAAGATAGTTTACGAAGATGCCATATGATGTGATGCTCCTAAATCTAGAAGCCATCTCCCTGATCTTGGACTTGAATGAGCACAAAGAGCTTGTCCTTTATATCTTGATGTTTGACCTTTGTACTTTTTAGACTGTTTTGAAGTAGAAGGAGAAGAAGATTCAGACATTCTAGAAGGAAAATCAATGTGATTCTTTTTGAGAAGATTCTTCAACTCATCAATATCCTTCTTATAACAATAATGTTCTTCATGTCCATCTTTCTTGCAATATGCACAAAAAGGTCTCTCCATAGATGTTTCTCCTTTTGATGATGAGGATTCTGATTCTTTATGTGGCTTGTTCTTTTTCTTCTTTTGCTTCTTATCAAGATTCTCTGATTCTTTCTGTACCTTAGACTCATTTTCCACCAATGCTTGTGGTTTGGAAGACTTGATTAGACCCATGTTCATTAACTTAGCTTCCTCTTGGATTAGGAGATTTGCAAAGTCATCAAACTTAGGATCAACATATGATGCTCCCATAGAAAGTCAATGGGTATGAAAGCCAGAAACAAATACTGAATACTCAGGACCAAGCTTGGATAACACATTCAGAATCAACTGTAAATCCTCTTTTTCAATAGTGCATTCTTTCAATTGTGTTCTTAGTTGCTTGATATTGGATATGTAGTCTTGGATGTGGTCAAAACTTTTAGGATCAAGATTCATCAAATCATTATCAATCTGATAGCCTCTAATCTTATTTGTTTTACCATACAATTTCTCAAAAGTATCCCATACCTCTTTAGGTGTATTACAATATTCAATATGAAACTGCAAATCAAATGAGACTAATGAACATATGCATCCAAGTGTTTTCTCACGATCAATCTCCCACATTGCCAATTCTTTAGCATTTGTAGGTTTTTGAATTGTTTCCTTTAGATGACCTATTAGACCTTTCATCATGAGATAGTTTTTTACTGATTTTCTCCATGTAGCATAATTATGTGGATTTAGGGGTTCAATTTGAGATCTCCCCATTGCAAGAACACAAATCAAGCAAAAGAATGCAAACAATCACTGCAAGATTACCACCCCAAATCACTCAATCAAGAAACCCCCCAAGCAATATCTGATTTGGCACTTTATATTTAGTGCGTTTACAGTTGCTAGATGCCAAAAACAACAAGCTAGACTTGATCTTAGTGCTTACAAATGCCAAAATAGGCCACAGTATCAAGTAAAATTTTTGGTACAAAATGAGATCAATCTGATCATACCACTGAGAAGTACAAGAAAAATCATGCACTTTCAAAAAAAATTGCACTAAAAAATGTTACCGTAGGAGCAAGTTATGAGCTCCCGAAGTTCCCAAAATGAGGACGAAGCAGCAACACCTTTGAGAATCTAAAAATTCTAGAAAAACCAGGCACCAAAACCAAAAATTGATTGCACCAGTGTATAGAGCACAAAATTATAGCCCAAATAAAAAAAAATTGCTTGAAAAAAGGACTTAAAATGACTGAGATATTAGCCTTCAAAGTTCGCTTATGAAAATCAAAATGCAAACTGTGAGGGGTAGGAAATTTTCAAAAGCACTCTGACATCATGCTGACGTAATCATTTTATGAGC
This sequence comes from Sequoia sempervirens, assembly GCA_007258455.2. Classification (NCBI taxonomy): domain Eukaryota; kingdom Viridiplantae; phylum Streptophyta; class Pinopsida; order Cupressales; family Cupressaceae; genus Sequoia; species Sequoia sempervirens. The sequence goes on from VDFB02058242.1 coordinate 557,053,186, forward strand.
TTAAATTTGATGGTCCAATGCCCGTCACCAAAAAATGCGCGATTGCCAGAATATTCTTGAAATCGTCGGAATATACCCTTGACTGGCCGGAATTTGAATTCAATCGCCGATGAACAAAATGGATGCCGGAGTTTTGAATAAAGTCGCTGGGTGGATGAAGAGTGAGCCAGTAGGAAACTTCGGCTACGGATGTGTGGGGGTCCGCCGCTGGCTAATCAACGAATGCCATGTGGCGCAAGGGGCCTGCGCGAGTACAGAGTACCTGCACTGTACTCTTTTCTGCCGTGCGTACTAGTTTGCGGTACGCAGACTTAAAAAAATCTTTTGATTTTAATTAAAAAAATTTCAATATCGGTACAAAATGAGTCTTGCATAAAAATTTTTCAAAAAAATTCAATTGAAATTTTTTATTTTTTATTTTGTAAAAATCGTACCGATGTATTAATGGTGCGAATTGGGGGCCGTACGACTCTCGAGTAAATTTTTTTTTGCTTCACCGGATGACTTGCTCCGAATCAGACGATTTGACAGTTGATCTTAGGGTTTTTGGCCCTTCTGGACGCGATGGCAGGGTCAGATTTGACCCAAAATGCTCCAAAATTGTAGCTACCTTCTGGATCTGACAACCACTCTTCAGCTTCAAACCCTCATAGATTTGGCCTCGTATCTCCGATTTGGACGAAACAAAAGGCAAAATCAACTATCTCGAACCTTTCGGATGCAATGGTGAGCTCAGATTTGCACCAGAAAGCTTGGATGTGAACCTGCAACAAAGAGCCACGAACGGAACCTCCTCAGATTTGGAATTTCTTTTCAAAATAAGACTGCCTTGCTTCTCTTCTACTTCTCTCTTATGGGGGGGTCTTTTTCCTCACATGGTGTTTTTACCTTCTCATTCTTCATTGAGAGTATTGTATTTCTATTTTGTATTTCATCTCTCTTTTGAGGGGGAGTTTTGTCCCATGAGGTTTTCTCCCTTTCCTCGCTTGTGAGAGATTGCATTGATTGCATTGTGTGTACATGGGTACCTAACATGGCCTAGTAGCCGAGACCCATCTTTGCATCTTTGTGTCATTTGCATAATAATACACTACTCCCTAAGTTGCACTTAAGGGGGGGTGTTGGTGTAATTAATGTTTTGTACCTTGTCTTAGGTCATAATTACACCTTAGTTAAGTTTACTTAGGGACCACATAGGAGGTTGTTGGAGAATTTCCACTTTTGGTGGACTTGACATGTCATTATCTCATCACTTCCACCTTTTGTGGACACATCATGTGATTATCTCTCCATCTTTACTTAGTTATGGCTATGGCAACTTTGGATGACTTCTTGACAGGTATTTCAGACTTGTTCGTGGAGTCTCATCTTACAGACTTGGAGGACACCATTGATAGCATCCATCTTCTCTTTGATGAAGATGAACCTTCTTCAGTTGTTGTGAGGGAACACTTTGACCCTCTTGTTCATTCTCTACATGATCATTCTTCACAGATTGGCGTGAGTGTGGATACTTTTGGACAGCATTTGGAGGAGGCTTCTTTGTCTTCAGAGGGGATATCCTTGTCTTTGGATAGTGCTCTACATTCTTCTCTACTAGATGTTGGATTTTCCTCTTCAACAGTGTGGCCTAGAGCGCCTGATTGGAGTGGTTCAGCTTTCTACATCGACATGGAGACACTTGGGCATGCTTCAGAGACATCATCACACATCATCCATCTTCATAACTTCCTGCATACATCCTTGGTTTTGTTTCTTCCTAAGGGGAGGAACGTTGTTCGGCGAGATTGGATCATCTTCAGCATTCAATGTCGAGCTTCTACCATTCTTGCAAGAGACTCAACATTGAGGGGGGGCTACCTTGCTTCTCTTCTACTTTTCTCTTATGGGGGGGTCTTTTTCCTCACATGGGGTTTTTTACCTTCTCATTCTTCATTGAGAGTATTGCATTTCTATTTTGTATTTCCCTTTTTGTATTTCATCTCTCTTTTGAGGGGGAGTTTTTCCCATGAGGTTTTCTCCCTTTCCTCATTTGTGAGAGATTTTATTGATTGCATTTTTTGTACATGGTATCAGAGCGTGTTGGGTGCCATTGGAGAGTCTTATTCTGAAGAGAGATTCTAGATCTAAGGAGGTTCTGTTCATGGCTCTTTGTTGCAGGTTCACATCCGAGCTTGCTGGTACAAATCTGAGCTCACCATTGTGTTCGAAAGGTTTGAGATAGTCGATTTTGCCTTTTGTTTCGTCTAAATCGGAGATACGAGGCCAAATCTATGAGGGTTTGAAGCTGAAGAGTGGTTGCCAGATCCAAAAAGTAGCTGCAATTTTGGAGCATTTTGGGTCAAATCCGACCCTGCCATCGCATCCAGAAGGGCCAAAAACCCTAAAATCGACTGTCAATTTGTCCGATTTGGAGCAGTTGTCTGGCGGCCTCAAGTCATCATAAATATTGTCGGTACGATCTAAAAAATTAAAAAATTTCGGTTAAATATTTTTTGAATTTTTTTGGAAAAATCTTTTTGTACCGATCAATTATTTCTCATTGAAATATTTTGTAAAAATCTTATTTCAAAAATTAAAAACAAAAAAAGGATTTTTTCATGGAGTACGCAGGAGACAAGGTACACAGTGTACCTTGTACCCGTAGTACACGCGGGTCGGATCTCCAGGAGCCACGTGGCATAGGTTGACCTTGCGTCCATATGCCCCTGCGGGCTCCCCCACTCGCCGGCCGGGAAAATTAAACGGAGGGTCAACAAGCATCTAGTGGCGGCGAACATTCAAAATTTTGGCAAAAATTCAAACGACTGGTGATCACAAAAAAAACTGGCAGAAAAATTTAACTTTTCCGGCATCCCGTACCTGCAAGAATATTCCAATGCCCTCTAGAATATTCTGTTTCTTTTCCAGCGAAGGGGCGAGTTTTCTGGCGACGGCTTGGAAGACGTCAAATTTAAATCTCGTGGTTTTCCTGCATCAGCATTACGTCATCAGTGACATTAGCAGGGTTTTGAAATTTTTGCCCCTTCACCATTTGCATTCTCAATTTTGCAGTCAATCTTTGAAGCGTAATATCTTGCTCTTTTGACTCCTTTTTTCAAGCAATTTTTTTTGATTTGGGCTAGAATTTTGTGCTCTACGCACTGGTGCAATTAGTTTTTAGTTTTGGTGCCTGGTTTTTCTAGAATTTGTAGATTCTCACAGGTGTTGCCGTCATTCCGATGGAGAACTTCGAGCTTCCATCTTACTCCTATGGTAAATATTCTTTGGGTGAATTTTTTAAAAGTGCATGATTTTTGTGTGCAATTTTAGTGGTAGGATAAGATTGATCTCATTTTGTACCAAAAATTGTAAAATTTGACACCGTGGTCATTTTGGCATTTGTAAGCACTCCAAAATCAAGTCTAGCTTGTCGCTTTTGGCATCTATAAATCAGAACGACTCAAATATAATAATGTGACAAATCGTATATTTCTTTGGGGTTTCTTGATTGAGTGATTTGGGGGGTAATCTTAAGGTGATTGTTTGCATTCTTTTGCTTGGTTTGTGTTCTTACAATGGGGAGATCTCAAATTGAACCCCTAAATCCACATAATTATGCTACATGGAGAAAATTAGTAACAAACTATCTCATGATGAAAGGTCTAATAGGTCATCTAAAGGACATAATTCAAAAACCTACAGATGCTAAAGAATTGGCAATGTGGGAGATTGATCGTGAGAAAACACTTGGATGCATATGCTCATTAGTCTCATTTGATTTGCAGTTTCATATTGAATCATGTATACACCTAAAGAGGTATGGGAGACTTTTGAGAAATTGTATGGCAAAACAGATAAGATTAGAGGCTATCAGATTGAGAATGATTTGATGAATCTTGATCCTAAAAGTTTTGACCACATCTAAGACTACATCTCCAAAATCAAGCAACTAAGAACACAATTGAAAGAATGCACTATTGAAAAAGAGGATTTACAGTTGATTCTGAATGTGTTATCCAAGCTTGTTCCTAAGTATTCAATATTTGTTTCTGGCTTTCATACCCATCAAATTTCTATGGGAGCATCATATGTTGATCCTAAGTTTGATGACTTTGCAAATCTCCTAATCCAAGAGGAAGCTAAGTTAATGAACATGGGTCTAATCAAGTCTTCCAAACCACAAGAATTGGTGGCTAATGAGTCTAAGGTACATAAATAATCAGATAATCTTGATAAGAAGAAAAAGAAGAAAAAGAACAAGCCACATAAAGAATTAGAATCCTCATCATCAAAAGGAGAAACATCAAAGGAGAGACCTTTTTGTGCATATTGCAAGAAGGATGGACATGAAGAACATTATTGTTATAAGAAGGACATAGATGAGTTGAAAAATCTTCTCAAAAAGAATCACATTGATTTTCCTTCTAGAATGTCTGAATCTTCTTCTCCTTCTACTTTAAAACAGTCTAAAAAGGACAAAGGTCAAACATCAGGATATAAAGGACAAGCTCTTTGTGCTCATTCAAGTCCAGGATCAGGGAGATGGCTTCTAGATTTAGGAGCATCACATCATATGGCATCTTCACAAACTATCTTCTCTTCATTCCAGCCTTGTAGTATGTCTCCTATCTTGATGGGAAACAATACATACATGAGTGTAACAGGGAAGGGATCTATTAGCATTGGGGAGAACACTATTCAAGATGTCTTGTGTGTTCCTCATTTGACGAACAATCTGCTTTCCATTTATTAGATTACACATGGTGGAGATGGGAGAACTGTGGATCACTCCTAATTTAGTTATCATTCGTGACTTGGAGACTAGAGAGATTATTCCTACTGGAGTGGTTGATCATTCATCTCAGTTGTATTCCTTTGCACAGTTTGCTTCTGATGATGACATTGTTCCTATGACTAATGATCACAAATATGATTCAGAGGAGACATTTGGCTATGACAAGGTACAAGACATTTAATTATACCACATAGAAGCATAATCAGGACCAAGTTTGTTCCCATAAGAACGGAACCTCGCTCTGATACCATGTTAGAATTGGCTATGGCTGCCACGAATGGAACCTCCTCAGATATGGAATTTCTCTTCAGAATAAGACTCTCCAATGGCTCCAAACACGCTCTGATACCATGTTAGAATTGGCTATGGGTACCACCCAATATCTATGGACCAAATGGAAAGCACAAGAAAGAGAGAAATGATATGACAAGAATAAAATGTATTCAATGTCATTAATATGATATGCTTCTTCAATGATTGATTACAAACGAGAGATACCCCTTGGTTAAATAGCCAAGGTGAGAACATAGGAGGGCATAAGATTATGACAAGTGTCAGAATCTTATGACATGAGACAACTAGGAAAACTTATCACTCCACCAAAGATGGAGAGATAATCACATGATGTGTCCACAAAAGGTGGAAGTGATGAGATAATGACATGTCAAGTCCACCAAAAGTGGAAATTCTCCAACAACCTCCTATGTGGTCCCTAAGTAAACTTAACTAAGGTGTAATTATGACCTAGGACAAGGTACGAGACATTTAATTACACCAACACATAGTGCTAACCCACCCCTACATTAGGGTTTGATTCAAGCTATTTTCAAGTATGTTCTGGCTACCACCCTGCAAATGAATGCCTTTAATAATTTAATTGAACATAATATGACCCCTAAAAGCTCAATTAAAATTGAATTGTTGGAAATTAAACCCCACTCCCTTGAGAAAAAACAAAAACGAGTAAGAACCCTTCTCCTAAAGTTGTGGACCCCTCTTGGTTAGTGCTCCTTAAAATCACCCCTAAAAAATGCAACACTGCTCCCATTGCTTCTACTGCCGATAAGAAAAGAAAATTGCTGATAAGATAACTTGGCTCTAAAAATACAATAATAACCATCCCAGATGATCAAGATATTAGTCTCGAAAGTGGTTCCTTTACTCTCATGGGGCGTAGATCTACCATTCTTGCCTTGGCTGCATTAAGGGTTTGGATGCTAGTAAGAAAAACAAAATTTAAGATGATAAAAAAGTGGATACTCTTGAGGATTCTGAGAAGAAAAAAGGGAAGATGGTTGCCAATAATGAGAATGATTCTTCTTTTGAGGAGTATGTTCTTAATAGTTTGGGTGAAGGTGGACGTTCAGAGGATGAAATTTCAGGTTCTGACGATATAGAGGATTCAATTCAAGAAGAGGTCAGAATATTCAATAGGAAGGTGAGTAGGTTGTGGAAGAGGATAAAAGCATGGATGAAAATAAGGAAAAAATTAATGAAAACCCTTTTAATCCTGAGGATGTTGAAATTAATACTGAGACCCCATGTAATGCTAACAATATGAAAGAAAAGGAAACAAATGATGTTAAGAAAATAATGGAAAGGATGGAAGAGAAGATGGAGCTTTTTGAAAGGATATTGAAAAATGAAGACAACTCAAATAGGTTTCAAGTTATTGAGGAGGTAGTGAGAAATGTTTGTAGGGTTATGGACAGTGTTATGAAAAGGGCGTTGATGGCTACTATATCTAGATGGGGTAAGATCAAAAAGCAGTAGAGAAAAACTAGAAACATGGATGAAATGGATTGGTATGAGAAAATGGAGACTAAGGACAACCTCGAGGAAACGATGGAAGATCTAAAGATGGCTTGGAGCCTAATTGAGGATGCTTAGTCCTCTGTTCTATGCCTGGTCTTTCCTTTTCATGTTGCATGCTTATAGGTGTTTAAGTTTCCTTTTTAAGTTTATTTTGGATAATGGATTGATAAGCCTGAACTATGTTATTCTCTATATTTTTGATCCAAGAACTATGGAAATTTTGAGAAATTATCATAGGATTTATTTTCTTTATTTAGTTTTTTGGGTGGATGATAATATAGTTTGGTTAAAACTCTACATGCTACTAGATAGGTGTTTAAATTTTGATTATGTAGGTGTTGGTTGATGTGTTTTTGTTTCTAATCTTGCTTTCTCCTCAATTTTGTTGGTTTGTCTGGGTGTTGTTTCCATGAACTATTTTGTTGTTTCTATTTAGGACCAAGGCCCTTTCCTTGCTTAATCAATAAAAAACAAGAGGCAAAATTAATGTTGTCACACCTAGAAAATCTCTAGATAAGGATGATGTAGTAACTAAGGATATTAGTCATAATGAAAAAATAAACAAGGTTAAGGAAGAAATTTCATCAATAAATAAGGAGAAGGATGATATGATTCACCTAACAAGAGATATACATCACATAATAGGAGATATATTGGTCATGCAGATCATGTTGGATGATATACATGCTTATATACATAATAAATTAGGATCACAAATGGATGTCTCAACCAACCAAGGTGGATCATCTAAGTCAACTAATCTACATCCAAATGATAATACTCATATGATATCTAGTAACTTGATACCAACAATGGATATGCATAGGTTTGATGCAAGGTTCCACTAACTTGGATAAATCATACAAAGGATTTTTGATGTGCATCAAATCCCAAGTGGAAAAATATGAAAATGGCATCCTTATATCTAGAACAAAAAAATATCATTTTATATCACTAGATATGTGCTTAAAGTAAGAAAAAGAGTGTCACTATCTCATGGATTGTCTTTATAGAGGATTTTCAATTATATTATAGAGATAGTGTGGCATAAAACTACATCAACCAACTAGCTAAACTTCAGCAAAAGGGATTAGTTAGATATTACATTAAAAAATTCCAAAACCTATCCCTAAGGGTAGATACACTTTCAAAAGAGAACTTGAATGACTTATTTTAGGTGGTCTCGAGGATCACATCCAATATGAGTTATACATATTTAGTACTAATTCTATATTCAAATCTTTAATCCTAGCACGTAAGACATAGGATAATTTTTTAATTCCTAGAAGGACAAGGGTTACTGGGATAAGAGACAAAGTATTTTCAACACAATAATTTCCTTAGCCTAACAAATTGACTACAAAAAAATTCAAAGAGAAGAGGATAAAAAAGGGTTATGTTTTAATTATGATAGAAAATATATTCAAGGTCATAAATGTGTTAAAAATAAAATATTCTACATTGAAGTTCCAAATTAGGAAGAGAGGAGGAAGAGGTAATAATATATGAAGGAAATGAGATAAAAAAGGAATATGGAGATACTCATCGAATCATCTCTTTGTCATGCACTTTTTGGATTTACTGCCCTACAAACTCTCAAAGTGATGTGTTTCCTAAAGAAAGAGATAGTAATAGTGTCAATTAACTCAGAAATTACTCACATATTTGTTAATAATAAGTTTTCTACTCATCTAAATTATTTTATATATGCTGCTCTAGAATTATAGGTTCAAATTGTAAATGGGTATTGTTATTTTTTAGTGAAATGTAATAGCATTAAATTAACCATGAGGCAGTATCAACTTGATTTCTTGATATTTTCTATTCCTATTGGTGCAATAAATATAATATTAGGAGTACAATGGTTCACTACTTTAGGAACAATTAAGATGAACTTTCAAGAGCTATTCATAATATTTCACTTAGAAGGAAACATAGTGGAGCTAAGAGGTTGTGTAAAAAGTCCCCACAAATGGTAATCTCTCATCAAATGTAAAATTTTCTTAAGGAGTTGGTACTTTTGTGGCCCAATTATTTTCATTAACAAAATCTCAACAAAATACTCATACTCATCTAGCTTTACAAACAATTATAGATCATAACTTAGTGAATTTTGAAGATATTCATAAAGGAATAAATCCTAAGAGGTATCATGATCATGCATTACAACTAGTGCGAAGGAGCCAACCACCCAATGTTGGGCCTTATAGGTGCCTATATATACAAAAAAAGAGATTGAAAATGTTATTTAGGAGATGCTAGAGGTAGGTGTTATTAAGAAAATTTAGATTTCTTACTCCTCGCCTATGGTGATGGTGTGTAAGAAGGATAAAATTTGGTGCATGTGCCCATATTACAAAGTGCTCAACATGTGCACCATCAATGATAAGTTTTATATTTCATTCATTGATGATTTACTAAATGAATTGAATCAAGCTATTTTTTTATAAAGTTAGATCTTAGAATAAGTTGTTGCCAAGTTTGAATCGGAAGAGGATATTACCAAGATAGAATTGAAGACTCATGAGGGTTATTATGAGTTTCTTGTTATTCCATGTAGTCTTACTATACATTTTAAAGTTTGATAAATTTCATTTGTAAGAAAAAATTGACGAAGTTTGTATTATTGTTCTTTGATCATATATTGTTTTATAGTAAGGCATGTGAGGAAATTTTGTAGCATGTAGATCAAGCACTACAAGTTTTTAGAGATCACTAGCTCTATGCTAAGCCTTGCACACGTTCTTTTAATCTTAAAGAGGTGGAGTACTTGGGACACATAGTGTCACATGAAGAAGAAAATGTTGATCCTAACAAAATTAAGGCTATCATAGAATGACATGTTCCTAAAATCATTAAGAAATTGAAGGGTTTTCTTGGACTGACTAGATACTATAGAATATTTGTGAAGAACTATGGTCATTCAATAATAACCCTCACAACTCTAACAAAGAAGGTTGTTTTTTCAGTGAAATAAGTTAGCTAATACAATATTTGAGAGATTGAATGAGGCTATGTGTACTACTCTACCTCTTGCTACTATGGAATTATCCAAGAAATTTTTGTGGATTATGATTCTTTAAGTAATTTTATGGGGTTACTTATCATATAGGAGGGTTAGCCCATTACTTTTGAGGTCATCAATTTAAGAGTAAGAATCAGCTCAAACCCATTTATGAGAAGTAAATGATAGTTATTCTTCATGTAGTAAAATATTGGAGGCTATATATAATGGGAAGACACTTCAAATTTAAGACAAATCATGATAGCCTAAAATATTTTTGGAGAAAATTCTATCTTCTAAAGAGAAACAAAAATGGGTCACTAAGATGTTGGGGTATGATATCAATATTGTACACAAGAAAGAGAAGGAGAATATTGTGACCTAGATGAATTATCTGGGAAGGATGAAGCATTATCATGTGTCATTTTAATATTACAAGTTGATTGGGAAGAAGAGGCCAAAATAGAGTGGAAGAATGATGTTGCTACATGGAATCTCATTCAACAGTTGAGGATTGATTCTAGTAGTTCATATAAGTTTTATTGGAAGGGAGATTCTTTGTGGTAGAAAAAAAGATTATACTTATGTAATCACACATTATCAAATAAAATATTCTTGTAAAGCTTTACGATTCTCTAGTTGTTAGTCATTCAATATTTTTGAAGACATATCATAAATCAAGCAAGATTTATTTTAGGAAGGGATTAAAGGGAATGTTAAAAAAGTTTTGGTATAATTTTTGGTTTGTCAAGGGAATAAAGGGGATACAATTAAGAAAACAAGTATTTTTTATCCCTTAGTTATTCTTAGCCAACATTGGGAAGAGGTCTCCATGGATTTCACCACTAACCTTCCAATATCTAAAGGTAAGGGTGTCCATGGTAGTGATAAATCGCCTCACCAGATAACCCATTTTATATTATTATCTCATCTTTTATAACAAGATACTGGAAAAACAATTCATGGTAATATTGAAAAGTTATATGGCACTCCCAAGGTTATTCTTAGTGATTGTTATCATATCTTTACTAGTAACTTTCAGATAGATTTATTCTCTTTTTTGGGTACTTAGTTGGCTTGTAGTTCTTCATAACATCCTAAATCTAATGGGAAAAGTGAGGTTGTCAATAAGTTATTAGAAGGATATCTAAACTGGTTCACCTCAGATAAGAAGTGTTAGTGGGTAGGTTGGCTACCACTAGTAGAATGGTGGAATAACACTTCTTTCCATAGCACATAAAAAATGTCACCATTTATGGAAATGTATCAATACCATCCTCCATCCATCACATCATCGTTGAGGGTGACACCAAGAGTTTGGGATTTGGAGGATTACATGCATCATCAACAATAGGTATTTTTAGGACTCAAGGATAACTTGGTCATGACATGAAATAAAATGAAACAAAATGTTGGCCAACACCATAGTGAAAGGATTTTTGAAATTAGGGAATAAGTTTTCTTGAGATTACAACCTTAAGAGAAGATATCCCTGAAACAAAAAAAAAAAAGTTGTCCCCCAAATATTATGGTCTATACTAGATTATGCAAAAGATAGGTAGTGTTTCCTACAAGCTCAAGAGTTATATTCAATAAACAAGATACCTCTATTTTTTCACATCTCTTGTTTAAATAAAGTGATTAAGAAAATATCCTTGCATAGATAGTGAAATGGAGGGAAGGGGAAACCTTGGAGCTTTCACTTCAGGGTTTAGATACCTTTCCTTAATTTCATTTGAGGATGTAGTTTGTTGTTGAAGTATGATGGAATATGATGGGGATTTGATGGATTTGGATAAGGTATATGATTGAATTATAGATTGAAAGGTGAGTCAACCAACCCTAGAACATATTTGAAATGGCACTAAAGATGAAATACAATGATATAATTGACCTAATGATGCAAATTACTATTTTGATGCAAAAATAATAGATCTATGAAATCATAGATAGAAATATACTATAGAAATGGTCTAAGCAAGACATTGTGCACCTATGATATAAATTTGGAGAAAAAATACAAGAAATAGGCACCTCAGGTTCCACTATCTTTGTAGGGAAAATTCAGATATATTTTTGCAGTCCTTTGGTGTTGAATCAGGGCTTTCATTTTTCGCTTGTCGCACTGTCAGATAATTTTGTAAGTGAGATTTTGTGAGTTGTCAAGGTGTATGGTTTTGATTACAATAATAAATAATTGACCTTCAAAATTACTTCAATCCTCTTTAGACCCAAAACCACCCTTCAATGGATTCCTTGAAGGACCGAAGTCATGCACATCTCCTTAAGGCTTGGATCTTTCTTGCTTGATTTGCTTGAATTGATTGAATTTCTTGGAGACCTACAAAGGGTTAGCCTTCACAAGCAATATGAAAAAATAAACATGAACACACTCACATACACTTTGACATGATGTTTGGTTCTTGAATTGTTGCAATAAACCCTCTAATGGTTGCTCTTGACTTGCTTGATAATTCTCTTGATAATAATTCTTGCTCAATCCTTTCACTTCTTGCTAGATAGATTTGAAATAATGCAATAACTAGGTATTTATAGACATTTAATATAATTTCCCAAAAATTAAATCCCAACAACTGACTTTAGATATTTGAATTTCAAATAATAAAATATCGACACTGACATATTTAAATTTTGGAGCCAAAATAAGGGGACAAAGGCACCCTAGGCGCCAATGTCCCACACCTATTTTTTGAAACTTCAGGAGTCGCAGGAAAAGTATTAAATGAGACCATTTGTTTTATGCTTGCAAATTGTCAAAAAATGATAAAAGGGGCCACATAATGCATAATTTAGGAAATTAAGTGCTTAATTAGGTCTAATAACTTAAGGGGGAGCAAAACATAGTGTGAAATTGTCAAGGGTGATAATTTACGGTGCCACATTTAGCCCCCACTTTAGTGAGAGTATGAACTTACACTCAAAATCACACTAAAGTAGAAAATATATGTCAAGAGGGTTCTGAATATACAAATATTGAAGAGATATAGGATGACTATGAATCTAGGGGGATGTGCAAGCCCCTAGGATTTAAGATCCCTTGGAAAATCAACATAAGCACAAAGGAACACACATGTATGAAATGCGACATGACAACATACGCAAACATACACAATGACAAAATGAAATGCAAAAGGAAGGTACAAATAATCATAGGCTAGCAAGTTGCGTTATGCTAGGATCCACACCTAAAGGTGTTCATGATTCACGAGCTAACAAAGTTTAATATTTTCTAGGTGAATCATAAACAAAAGGCAATACAGACTAGTGAAGTCTGATATTCACTAGGTGATCCCCCAAGATAAACTAGCAAAATGAGAAACACACAATGTCTAGTGAAGTCCAATATTCACTAGGTGTGTACCCATAACCATACCAAGAATTATACTCCTTGAAACCTCTGTTAAGGTGCTATGAAAATGCTATGCCTACACAACATTAAGTTCAACACATGTGAAAAAAGTGAAGCAAGAAAATGCCAATGCGAACACATCACAAACTCCAATGCATGTGATTGATGTGAAGCAAATAATGCCAATGTATGCCCCCACATTAAATAAATTACTAAATACCATGTTGTGAGAAATTTCTTTAAGGTAGAAAAGTGATAAATGTCATGTGATAAATACATGAGAGCTTATCTAGAAATCCCTATGCCAATGATATGTTTCCAAATAAAGCTACATCATGATAAGGGGTTTCCCCCAAGACAATTCAAAAATAAAAAAAAGGATGAACACATAAGGGACCCATAGATATGAGAACAATATATATCTTTGATACCATAATGTAAATGAGCTCAAAACTGACATCATTCCCCAAATACTCGTGGAGTAACAAAAAATAAATGGAGGAACGACAAAAAGATAAAAGACAAACCAAATTTTGGGTCAACATGGAAGAGGCCTTAATGTATCAATTCCTTGCATCATCCCCTAAAGGAAAATACAAGACGAAAGGAAAAAAAATACAAAATATAGAAGAATAGAGATACAAATAGAAGAATGTCATGATAGATTTGTTTCTTTTGTATCCTTGCACCAAAAAAGCAACAAGGGTCATCCAAAAAAACTCACAAACACAAAGATACACCAAGAAAAACAACATAGGAAATCACATCACATGTAAGAAAATGCAAAGAACACATAAAGGAAACACAACGGAGGAGTACTACACATGCAAGTTGACCTAAAGCGGGTCATCTACATACCAATCTTGCTCATCATATACAAAAGGCATACAACTAGCCAAAGGGATTACAACAAGTGTCATAATAGGAGCATCATGAGGTTCAACATGTGATGGGTCACTCACATCAGGAGGATTATCACGATTTCCCCCATCTAAGCTCATAGATTTTGAAAACAACAAATTAAGCTTATTATGCACTTTCTCATCAATTTTAGCAATTTCATCTTCATCATCCAAGTTTATCACCATGGGAGGTTTAATAATAATATTAGTTTTATGTTCTTATTCAATTTATTGTTTCAGTTCTATGTCTTGTTTTGGTGAAAGTTGTACTTGATTTTTTTATATAAGTGTCTAATTTTGAAATGTTGTTTTGTTCTTTTCTTCCAATTAATAGGCAAGAGCATGACACCTTCGCCTATGCTCTTTATCATTTTTGTTTCTTCTCGTTCAATTTTCAATTTGTGATGGGGTAAGAGCAGGTTTCTCAACCATTGGTATCTTTTCTTCCCTTAGGGGAGGAACTGAAGGAACCATCAGGGGTTGGGAAATCACTATCTCTTTAGGTCTGTACACTTGTTTTATTTTCAGAGGCACCTTGATTACTTGGAAGGGCCTTTGCTTCAGGCATGATTTCATCTAGAACTAGAGGGGAAGGAGGAACAACCATAGACTTATCATTCTCAAGGATATTGCTAAGGAATAATTTCATTATGTGCTTTTCCTTAAAATTTTGATATGACCTAAAAAAGAACTCATCATGAGGTTTAACAAATTCCATAGGTTGAGGCCAAAAGAAATCCAATGAAAAGTTTCCATGAGAAGATAAAGGATTAAAGCCACTATGATGCCCTAAGTATATTTGGCCTTCAAATGGGAACTTTATGCACTTGTGGATAACCAAGGGGATGAAATTCATGGAGTGTATCCATGGATAGCCTAGCTTCACATGAAATTGGTTCAACATTGAGATGATAAAGAATGAGATGTCTAATTGTTTCAGTCCAACTTGAAGAGGAAAAGTGGTCAAATCTATCATAGGGTGAGCAAAACCATCACGAGTTTTCAACCATGATTTCAATTGTTCATAAGAATATTGATAAAGCTCATGTACATACAAGAACTCCCCGGTGATCACATTCTCTACACACACAAGATCAATGAGTATCCTAGTTGTAGGTTTTCCATTAATACATTTGACGATATAGAGAGGACCATCAGGAGCATGTATGTATGCATCAATATGGGTGAAAGCAATGCCAAGTAACAAAGTGGTTTGGCCCTTATGACGTTCAACATTGATAAGATTGACCATATCTTGTAGACCATCCTAATCATCACTCTTATTATCATTATTGTCATCATCCTTCTTTTCAATATTTATATCATCATTCTTAATATCAAAAGCTTGTACAAAGTTGGATGAATGGTTTGGCATTGGATTGGTGAAAATTTGCAAGTTTTGATTAGGTGGAGTAACAAACTTGTTTCCTTTATCATTAACATCGCCCAATTGGATGTGATGAGAGTTGATGAGGTCCTAAATTTGATGTTTAAGACATATGCAACAATCTGTATCATGTCCATGTGTGGGATGATATTGACAAAAGGATTTTGGGTTAAAGATTGGAGATATAGGTTTGGTTGTGTCCACATGTCTAATTCGAGGCAATTGTATTAAAATTTCTTGCTCAAGAGTTGTAATAGGATTGAATGAAGGGAATTAGGTAATTGCATACAGAGTTGAACCTATGGCAACAACTTATGGGCCAATGTGGTTGGTTGTTTGAGATGTGTTTATATTGATAAATTTCTTGTTTTAATTTTTGAATGGTTGATAGTTGTGATGAGGTACAAATTCAAATTTCTCAGTGGGAGTCGATGAAGATGTATTTTCATACTAACTAATCACATTCTGATTGTCATGAAGAGCCATAAACAAGTGTGTAAAGGATTGATATCTCATTAATAAGATATTATCCCTAATGCCGGTTTGAAAATTTTTAATGAACACTCTTTGAACATCTACATCAGGAAGAGTAAGATTTATTTGAGTATTGTACCTGACATTGTCCGATGAAGTGTATCACTTTTTCATGTTTTCCTTGTTTGCACCTCACTAAATTGGTTAATGTGGTTTTTGGGCCTATGTTTTCTTGGAAATGTTGTAAGAATTCATCAACAAGTTCATTGAATGAATGAATCGAATCATTCAGAAATGAGAAAAACCATTCCAAGGTTGTTTCTTTCAATGACCTAGGAAAGAGTTTAGCTAGGAGCTTATCTTCAAAGATGAAGTCACTACACAATGTTGTATAATCCGCTATGTGACTATTAGGATCTCCTTTACCATTATACTTATCAAACCTAGGAATCTTCGTGTTTAGTGGCATGGTTGTTTTCAAAATTTCAATTGACAAAGGGCTCCTTTTGAAATATTGTGATGGTTTTCCATTTTGATCTTGGTTCAATGTTGAAATTTTTTGTTGGAGTGAGGTTACGTTTTGCAAAAGTTGATTGCTGACTGAGCCATTGCTTGACATGTTTTGGGAATGTGGTATTCATATGGTGGGATAGTGTAAGTTGTTGGTGGACTAATATGTTGCAACTTTATTAATGGTGATGAAATTTAGGATGTCATATGTGATATCATGAGGTTATAAGGATGCTTGCTAGAGAGCCCTAAGGTTGGAGTTATGCCATTTGTTGGTTGTATCATTGATTCTAAAGATGACAATGAATGTGTAAGAAGAGAGGGTATAGTTGTAGGGGGAGATATTTGACTTCCTTTTTGGCTTTGAGTGTACCCCAAAGCTTGAGAGCAACTAGCCATCTTAGGAATGTTCATATCCATAATATGGGATAGGCTATGCAACACCTCTAATCCTTAAGCATTATTGATCAGTTTCCTTAAGTTGTCTACTACAGGCTCTATTTGTCTAGCTAAGGATTTAGTGCTTAGGTAGTCTTGTAATTCCTCTAAGTCTTTGTCTAATTTTCTTATTTTTTCTTCAAGAACATGCACAAAAACAATCTCAACATCTATTAAGGTACTTGTTTGTGAAGTTATCATTTGTATGGTAGGATTAGGGATTGAGTCCAAAATGGGAATGGTATTTGAAATACCATGCATGAAAAAATTAGAAAACTCATAATCCATAGTGGATGTAACAACAATGTGGGATGCCATACATTTGCAATTGTGTATCATCAAAGTATTGGAAATAGGACACCAGGGCATGAAACTCATACAAGTTTCAAAACACTAAGTATGTCCACTATGAACACTAAAATGTCAAATAGTCATAGTAAAATACTCAAAAACAAAAATCAAAAAGCATAAACAAACATAAAACACAGAGACAAATGTCTAACTAAAATTTGAGCCAAAATAGGCAAGACTATGGCACCTAGGGTGCCTATTTCCTAGGCAAGTTTTTACGAAATTAAAAGTTCAGCTATCTGTGATACTGTTTAATGCTTTTGTGTCTATGTGCAAATAGATCTGACAGTGAATATTTTCCAGAATTTTCTCAATTTATGATAATGTAATGCAAAATGTAAGTGTGCAAGAATGTTGAAAATGCTTGAACAATAAATGACAATTGTAAATGCAATTTCCAGATCTAAGATGTAAAAATTAACTAATTCTAATAAGCTTAATTTGAAAATGATGATGCTTTTTATGCTTTTGAAAGAAAATAATGCAATTTTTTTTCACTTTTTAGTTATATGCAAGATACCTAAATGCATGCAATGGAACTTTCATTTTTTTTTTTTTCAGATTTTAAATGACCTATTGCAAGTTTATGAATGCAATTTCACTATAGATATGACCTAAAATAACTGAAATTAACCCTATTGCAACCTATGATGCAATATGATATGTCAATTTTTTGAATTTTTATGATTTTTATGATGTAAAAATGAATGCCTAATTGAATAATGCAAAGTAATGCAATGCAAAACCTTAGATCTAGGATGAATTTTAGAAGGCATCTAATGTTAATAGGTTGGGTTCACCAAAATGAAACAGAGGGAAAGGGAAACCTTAGAGCTTTCACTTTA
Organism: Sequoia sempervirens; assembly: GCA_007258455.2. Classification (NCBI taxonomy): domain Eukaryota; kingdom Viridiplantae; phylum Streptophyta; class Pinopsida; order Cupressales; family Cupressaceae; genus Sequoia; species Sequoia sempervirens. Next base: position 557,071,059 of record VDFB02058242.1, read on the forward strand.
GGGTTTAGACACCTTTCCCTAATTTTATTTGAGGATGTGGTTTGTTGTGTAAGTATGATAGAATGTGATAGGGGTTTGATGGATTTGGATAAGTTATATGATTGAATTACAACCTAAAAGGTGAGTCAACCAGCCCTAGACCAAATTTAAAATGACACTAAAGATGAAATGTAATGATTCAATTGACCTAATGATGCACATTACTAATATGATGCAAATACAATAGATTTGAGAAATCATAGACATAAATGGACTATAGAAATAGGCTAACTAGGACACTGTGCACTTGTGATATAAATTTGGAGCAAAAAATAAAGGACATATGCATCCTAGGTGCCATTGTCTTTGTAGGGAAAATTCAGATCTATTTTCACAGTCCTCTGGTGTCAAATCAGGGCTTCCATTTTCTACTTGTCGCATTATCGAATCACACTTTGGATAATTCTGTAAGTGAGTTTTTGTGAGTTTTCAAGGTGTAGGGTTTTGATTACAATAAAAAATAATTGACTGTGAAACTTCCTTCAATCCTCTTTAGGCTTGAAACCACCCTTCAATGGCTTCCTTGAAGGACTAAAGTCATGCACACCTCCTCAAGGCTTAGATCTTGCTTGCTTGATTTGCTTGAATTGCTTGGAGACCTACAAAGGGTTAGTCTTCACAAATAATATGAAAACATAAACATGAACACACTCACATAAACTTTGACATGATGTTTGGATCTTGAATTGCTGCAATAAATTCTCTAATGGTTGATTTTGACTTGCTTGATAATGCTCTTGATAATAATTCTTACTCAATCCTTTCTCGTCTTGCTAGATAGATTTTAAAAAATGCAATAACTAGGTATTTATAGGCATTTATTCTAATTTCCAAAAAATTAAGGGTAAAAGCACAAAGTTGTGTCACACTTTCGTCCAACTAAATGGTTATGAGTGAACCGTTTTCGACCAAAAAGTGTTTGGCCAAGAGGTTTTTGGCTGAAACCACGTGGCAGTGACATGGCATCAACATGGTGGTATGTATTCAGTTGGTAGGGTTTCAGCCAAAATGCTTCTGGCCGAATACTTTTTGCTCGAAACTAGGAATTATAAAATTTAAAAAGAGGGGTCCCACCCCATTTTTGCATGTTCGGGTGGAAGTGTTGAGGCGAGACTTGGTCAGCCGAGCTAGGGTTTTAACGATGATAAAACTCAATCAAACAACAGGTTTCATCGCATTTCTCCTCCTCTTGTTTGACATTTTTTGTCTATGGTCTTAGTGGGTTGTGTGTTAAAGTTTGGGCTTTTTCTCATGTTTGTTAGAGCTGCAAGGAGATTTTGAAAGTTGTGGTGATATTAGAGGCACACGGCAGTGTGGCCATATGATTATTTACAATTTTGTGAATCAAATGTCTTCATGTTAGAATGGTATTGTGAATTTTTTTTTGGCAATAAATGGTGAATGACAGTGTAAGTTTTGTTTTTGGCAATGGCTTGTGGATATCTCATATGAATTGTGAATAGTTTTAATAAACCTAAGATATTTGTTTTAGGGTAATGAACAAACCCTTATTTGTAGTTATAACAATTTTGGTAATGAATAAACCCTTATTTACAGTTACAATAAACCCTTGAATGGTAATGAGATTTTTGATTATTTGTTGTTACATGGAACCCTCACAAAACTACAATATGTTGGAAAACCAATACCTTGATTATTTTTTTGTAAACTATTACATATAAAAAATGAGGGTATTGCTCCATTATTTGCCATTAATTTTTAAACAAGATATAACCCCTATTTTTTAAACACTGCCTAGATGGTGACATAAAACTGTCTAGGCCTAAATACATCTCTGTTCAAGACCTATTTTGTATTGTCATTAGCAACTACCATGCACTATCATTTGTAATATGATATTTTCCCTTCTAAACTGTATGACTTGCTCTTATAGTGGTTGCAAATTTGTCTCTTTTCAAAGCTTCTACCAGTGTACGTTTGTTTTGGGTAATGAATATACCACTATATTCTTTGATAATACTTGACAACAAGCAAACAAAAGCCTATTAGTGCATAAAATTTATTTTATCACTGTCATTCCCCTTCAATGAACCTCCATATGGTGCTTAACAAAGATTCTATCACTTGAAGCTCCACATGATTTAATATTTTAATACCTCTGGGCATGAAGAAAAGGTACCTACCCCTGTCTATTATAGACTTTGTGATTAGCACCAACACCCAATGCTATTGTACTTCCATGGAAAGACCATAAATAGGTCTACAACCCTTGCACTTTCGATCTCAAGGACTATCTTTTGCATGATATTTTGATAGTCTCATCTCATCATTATACTATGAACAATGTCTCTCCCTTTTGAATTTTTTAATGAGTGACTTCTTTAAGTTCTGCCTCACCATCCTTTGGTAATAATGAGTTCTAGATTATTGCTCTTGAATCATTTCATGAACCATCTGCTACCAAGGTTGACTGAGCACATGAAAGTTGTTAAAACTTTCTGAACCTCTTGAAGATGAAACCAATTTTCACAATATTCAACATCTATATACTTGGATTAATATACTTATACATAAAACTAAAATTGTTTTAATGGGACAACATTGTCACTGAATTTTGCAATAGTGATCCTAATGATAAATGTAGGCTGATACTTGACTTTCCCCCATTAGCTTATCCTACACCCTCAGTATGGGTTGACTGGCATTGGGTAAATTAATGCCCATATCTACTTCTTTGCCAATACCCTCAATCATCTTCATCTTAAACTTGTAAAATCTTTACCTATGTGTATAGGACAATGAGATTTATTATGATTTGCTAATAAAGCATATAAGAAAATGGCACCTTGTCTTAAAAACAAATTAATGCCTATACTCTATTTCTTTGCCAATACCCCTCAATCATAAAGACTGCATTGGTAAATTAAATTTGCTCATATCTACTTCAGCATAGTTGACTGGCATTGGGTAAATTAATGCCCATAATCTACTCCCCTACAACCCCAATCATCTCTCTCATCTTAAACTTTAAAACCCCTTACCTATGTGTATAGGATAGTGTAGGATTTATTATGATTTGCTAATAAAGCATATTTAAGAAAATGAAACCTTGTCTTAAAAGAAAATTTTCTGATATATATATATATATATATATTATGATTTTCTAATTTAAAAGCATATAAGAAAATGGCACCTTGTCTTAATTTTTTGGTTGATATATATATGTAATGTATATATACATCTATGCATGTATATATATATATGTATCGTATGCATTTATGTATGTATGTATGTATGTACATACATATGTGTATGTGTAAGGTGTATGTATGTATATATGTGTATGTATGTATATGTATGTATGTGTGTGTGTGTCCATGCATGCATGCATACACATGCATGCATGTATATATGTAATGCATGTATGTATGTGTGTGTGTGTCTATGTATGTATACATATGTGTATGTGTGTATATATGTTTGTGTATATATATGTATGCATGTATGTGTGTACATATGTATACATGTATGTATGTATGTATATATGTATGTATATATGTATGTATGTATGTATTTATGTATAAATATATGTATGTATGTACATGTATACATACATACATGCATATGTATACATACATACATACATATATACATATATATACATACACATATATACATACATACATATATATATATATACATATGTATGTATGTATGCATACATGTATATATATACATACATACATATATATACATACATGTATACATATGTATATATACATATATATACATGTATATATGTATGTATAGTTGTGTGTCAACATTAAAAACATGATTTTGTTCACCTATGTTTAAATTTTAAAACTGATTTAGTTAGAGAACATGAGCTAATTATTAGATGACTATGCATGATAAACACTAAAGCTTTGAACTCTTAAAACCTACTAAATATCTCATCCTTGGTATTTAAGAAGTATCTATCCACATCTTGCAAGAAAAATCATCAACGAAAGAAACATAGAACATGCTTCCTACAATTGATCCTATTGACATTAGTCCACACACATCCAAATGCACTAACTCTAGGATTTTCTTAGACCTATGCTCCTTACTTGAGAAAGCAACAACCTTGGCATGCTTTTGAAGCATGCATCCTCTGAAAACTCCATGTTGTTCAATATTGAACTTTGGAAGTCTTGTGGCAATATCCCTCATATTAGGCAATGTTGTGTGATGCAAAAACCCCATCCTCTTGTGCCATAATTGACACAAAATGTCAATTTAACTTTTAAAAGTTTGGACTAAAATTGGTTCACCTTGTAACTTGTAACTTGGTTTCCTTCTCTAACCCCTATAACTTGTGTTGTAATAGGCATACGTTTTGGTCACTAAAGAATCATATGGGTTGGTCATGTAACCTTCTTTAATATTATCTATATTGCATCTTCATGTATTGTTTTCTCATTGTCTCTTTGGAGTTGTCATTTCTTATATTGTCCTAAGTTGTAGAAGGTTTTATTTCATACAGATAACTTTCTATCTCATTAGATATAAAGTTAAAAATGTTTTAGTTTTGAAAATTTATAGATTTGTAATTTAAAAATGTTTTAGTTTTGAAACTTGATAAATTTACAATTTAAATATGTTTTTGTTTTGAAACTTGATAAATTTGTAATTTAAATATTTTTAATGATATGAAAATCTCTTTATTTATATACATATACGGCTGATGATTAGGGATCTCACCATTCTCCTTAGTCTAAGCGTCATGCTTAGGCTAGATCGAATTTATATGAGGAGAGTATTGGGAGATTAGAAAATACAATAAGATGTTTAGATCAAACCATTCATAACTCTGCTAATTTGGCTAATAGAGATAGATTAATTGATATTAGAGATGAGATTTTACGTATGATTGGGACCATTCAATCATATAATCCTTATGATGATCTTAGCATTGAGTAGTTTTATTTATCTTTTTCCATGAGTGTAACTGGCACAGAGAAATGGAGAACTATTAGTAAGTTAGTTTCACAAGAGAATGTGCATACCATGTTCCCTTTTTATAACGGAAAAAATAGAATTAGAGGATATATAGTTACTAGGTGTGTAGACGAGCTTGTTGCTCCATTCATATATACTGGATGGTTGGCAGCTCATCATAGATGGCCTCACAATGATGAGTTGCCACTTTATTTTTGCAAATAATTATATGTAGTTTCATTTATAGATAGATGTGGACTACACATCTTTTCTTGAGCATGTTGGACATGGTAGAGGCAGGTTTTCTAACAAACTTGAGTATAGCCATCCATATTTTCCATTACTTGTGAATAAGAGGGCTTAGTTGGTCCAAACCTTTTGGTTCTACCAAAACGTTTGGAATTAGTAGTAGCAGGGGATACAACAACATGCTCCACCAAATCTTAGATTTTTTATAGTATTTCCACCATTACCACATAGATCGATCAAATGTCATTTGATCATGTTGGTAAATACTTATTATGACCATAGATTATCCTTCCTACTGAGGCTACATCTACTACTTATGATCCATTTATTCATGTTGATCTACCATTGCCATCAGATGTTTCCCATATGAGTGACACAACTGTGCGTAATGTGTGTGCAATCTTTGTTACTAATCTACTAGCAGCTTACCAGTTCATCAGTGAGGAGCATGAGATCCCTCTTGATCATGTACTGACCCTTATTAGATGTCGACATCCTACTACACATACGAGCCAGGGGGTGGCAACTTCACAAGATATTCCACACCATCTTACAGGCTCCCATGTGCAAAATGTTTCTATTGATCCTATAGCTTGTCTAGGTTCTCAACATGTTCCAGATCACGTTGAGGCTACTACGCTACCTAATCTTGTTTGTTGCACATATAGTGCACTTCTTTTGGCACTAATATTGTACCACCTACAAGTGTCCCTGAGGTGTCTTTGTATTCTTATGATATCAGTGGGATTGGTAGAGCCCTCAATGATGCACAATAGGTACTTGAATAATTTATATATATAAATTGCATTCTAAAAATTTAAATGTAAATATATTTTTAATAAAATTGATTTAAAGTAGTTCTAACTCTTGATTGAAATCATGTATTTGAAAATTTCAAGCAATATGGTGATTTTCCAGAGTTTGGAGATTTGGAGCCTGATGGAAATCCCATGCATTATATAGTTGAGGTACATTTAAATAGTAAAAATTTAAATTACTTGATGTACATTTGAACACATTGAACTTGTACATTGTAAGTTTTAGATAATTTTACATATATACACATGTGTATTAAATTAAATTACATGTACTTGAACTTGTGCAGGGCTTGGGACAGGGCATGGGACAAGGCACAGGATAGGGACCAAGATAGGTTGGATCAAGACAGGCATCGAGACAACTTGGATTAGGAGAGGGATCAAGACAACCTATATTAGAACATAGATCGAGAGAAGGATCAAGGCAGGGATTAGATTCATCTATTCATACTAGATATCCTTCTATTTGAGTTGTTTTACATGTCACATTATATATACATTTTACATTATGGTTTATACATCACATTATAGTTTGTCATGTCATGAACTATACAATACTATGGTTTGAACTCTTATTGTGATTTGGACCATATTACATACATTTTACATTATGGTTTATGCCACATTATGGTTTGTCATGTCACATTATATACAAATTAAATACATTATATGGTTTACATCACATTATGGTTTTATTTATTTAGCAAGTTTGTACCTTAATTTTTTTTTTCCTTAAATATGTTCTTGATCAAAATTAGAGCTACAAATATTAATTTTTTAGTCAATCTTGATTAATGTTCAAATCATCCTTTGATTAATTGTAAGCATTGAACCTTTTGCAACCTAGTTTAAGTTATGATCTTTGGTACATTTGAAAATGCATAAGGGTGATTACAAATTGCTAATATGGACCTAGGTCCTAGTTTACCCCCTTGTTGGATTGAATTTATGACTTTCGCTAAATGTTGGATGATTCTCATATGTCAAGCATGCAAAAGACATTTTTATATATATAAATTTTGAGACAATATAGGTCTTCATTTTACATGATCTAAATAAAAATGTTCCTAGAATGGTTGCTCTTTGTAAATTTAAAAAGTTGGATGTAATTAATTACAAAAATGAATATCTTTAAATAGGAAAAGAAATAGAAATAATTTGAATGCAAATATGTAAGCTAGGTCAATTCCTAAGAGATGATGTTATAAGTGGAGTTGAACAAATGAAATCAAAGATTCTTTAACTTAAGAATTACATGCAACAGATGCAATTGGAAATAGATGATAAGGAATTTAGGAAAAATGAATTTAAAGTCACCGGGTTTTGTATTGCATATGAATTTACATGCTTGAGAAAAGAAAGTGAGAGATTCAATGCTATAAGTGGAGTTGAACAAATGAAATCAAAGATTCTTGAACTTAATAATTCCATGGAACAAATACAATTAGAAATAGATGATACTTGGAATTTAGTCAAAACAAATTTAAAGTCACTAGGTTTCAAGTATTGCATATGATTTACATGCAAGCAAAAAAAGTGAGAGATGATGCTATAAGTGGAGTTGAACAAATGAAATCAAAGATTCTTGAACTTAAGAATTTAATGGAACATATACAATTGGAAATAGATTCAATAAGGAACTTTAGGCTGAAATGTTCATTTATTTAGTCACCAGGTTTCAAGTATTGCATATGAATTTACATGCTTGAGAAAATAAAGTGAGAGATGATTCTATTAGTGGAGTTGAACAAATGAAATCAAATATTCTTGAACTTAAGAATTCTATGGAACAAATGCAATTGGAAATAGATTCAATAAGGAGATTTAGGAAAAATGAATTTAAAGTCACGTTAGGTTTTGTATTGCATAAGAATTTACATGCAAGCAAAAAAAGTGAGAGTTGACGCTATAAGTGGAGTTGAACAAATGAAATAAAAGATTCTTGAACTTAAGAATTCCATGGAACAATGCAATTAAAAATAGATTCAATAAGGAACTTTAGGAAAAATGAATTTAAAGTCAAGTTAGGTTTTGTATTGCATAAGAATTTACATGCAAGCAAAGAAACTGAGAGATGATGCTATATGTGGAGTTGAACTAATGAAATCAAAGATTCTTGAACTTAAGAATTCCACGGAGAAAATGCAATTGGAAATAGATTCAATAAGGAACTTTAGGAAAAATGAATTTTTAAAGTCACTAGGTTTCAAGTATTGCATATATGAATTTACATGCAAGAAAAAAAAGTGAGAGATGATGCTATAAGTGGAGTTGAACAAATGAAATCAAATATTCTTGAACTTAAGAATTCCATGGAACAAATTTAATTAGAAATGTTGGAGTATAATGAACACTGAGAGGGGGGGGTGAATTAGTGTTCATACACAAATTTTCACTTTGTAAATGCCTTTTAAAATTTGACTTAAGCAAACAATAAGAAACAATAGAATATACAGTAGTTTAAACAAAAACATACACAAGTATATGACACAATGATATGTCCTAAGTGGAAATCCTCCCAGTGAATAAAACCACTCAAAAATGCCTCACTAGCTTAATCTCAAAAACTCACTGTTTACAGTGCCTCACTGGCTGATTGATATGTCTCACTGACAGAAAAGTGCCTTACTAGCAATAATGGCCTCACTAACCAAAGAAACTCACTGGTTACAATATCACTTTTCAAGTATTTTTGAATTCACATATAGATTATCATCTCTGTTTCTCTACTCGAAATCTTCTGATCTCATATCACTTGAGATTCAGAAGCAAAGTACAATTTATTTCGCATTCAATATATCATTGTATATTTTGTGATTATAAACAATGATACATCATATAATGAAACCAATACATTCCATTACCAAACCATGTCAAGTCAACTAATACCAAACCATTTCAAGTCAACTAATATATCATTCCAATACCAAACCATGTCAAGTCAACTAATATATCATTGTGATCATATAAAACATTGCCTTGAAACCTTGCAACATATTTGACATTAATGCCAAACAAAAAATGCCAAGGTGAGGTAAAAAAACTCCCCCTTTGGCATTGATGTCAAATATACTGAAACCATAATGCCCAATATATTTTTTCAAAAGCATCAACCTTCAATTGCTAAACCTATAGCCAACACTGTCACAAGGAAGAATCATCCACTAGAAACTGAATGCACAATATCAATCATATCAATTGGCCCAATACAGATTTGAGCACCACACTAATCATTGATACTTTCTCCCTCTTTTGACATTAATGCCAAAGGTTAGAAGGAGAGAATCTGAGATACAAATACTAGCGTACCATCCAAGATCAAAGATCAATCAATATCACTATCAAATGCCAAGTGAACATATGATACAAGCAAATATGTGCAATCAAAAACTGAGTCATCACCCATACCGACAAGCATAATAGTCATGAAAGTTAAACCAGGGATGTAAAATATGTAGATAAGCTCCCTCATTGTCAAGTCATCAAGCCAATCCAAAAAACAAGTTGGCCTCCAAGCAGAAATCCATTCACAACCTTCCAAATTAGATTTTTACCTTTGTTAGCAATGCCAAAAAGTTAAAGCATTTAGGAGAGATCACAAAGCTTCAACCACTGTCATGCAATGCTTCCATCTACTATAAACCAAATGGTCAACATAAGGAACATACAAGAACCATTGCATATCAAGCATTGATATCACTGTTACCTTGTCATCTTTTTTTGTCACCAAGGGCTGAATACCAGTCCATCGGATGAATAGCTACTCTCAACTGGTTATGTGCAAAGTATGTTGCAACTTCCATCTTTTCAAAGATCATATGCTAAATCAAAATACACTGTATAACAAGGTTGAGAAGAGTAAGCATAAGATCCTGTAAATGATATGAATAAGGGTACTATAATGATCAAAGCATTTGTATCCAATTCATGTTCTTATTCACTATTGTCACATGATGCACAACAAACATAAAGCATAAAATAAAATGCTTCCATCTTGTGATATATACCAAGCAAATACTCCCCTTGATGTAAACCAAAAGTCCTATAAAAAATTAAGAAAACATCAACACATAGCATAACCATTTAAAATCATATATGCCAGAGATATAGTATACACATGAAAGCTCCCTTGAACTGTTAGATGACCAACAATGGAATAAATCTTCTATACACCAATTTTGATTGTAACATGTCACTCCCCCTGTCTTCATGCATTTACTGAAATTGTGATCTTTGACATCAATGAAAAATTGTTCAATTCTCCATAGATCTTAGCACTATGCATGCATGGATTGATAGATAAGGGCAGTGATAATCCAACTCTTCAAAATCTTCTATAGATAGTATCAACTGATCCTATTGCTAGTCTATCAAGAAGTAATTAGACACTGCATATAAAAGAGATTGACAACACAAGTCCTAAAGAACATGCGAATATCCATTGGCAACATACTATACTATCCAAAAAGCCACTATCTTGCACCAAGGATGTCCACATTAGTCTCACTTTCAGGTGTAACATGAAAGCACTATCTCAAACTACTTTATCAAAGAAGATTTCACCGGTCTACACCATGCATTAGCCAAATACCAACAAAAGTAAAGTGACCGTTGATCATACCAAGATTGAGTATTATTCTAAAAGTAACAAGTGCACTTCCAAAAACATCAAATGACACTGTCACTAATAAGAGTTCATAGCCCAAAGCTTAAGTACATAGTTCAAAATATAGATGCATCACTGTCAAAGAATTCATAACACCCAAGAAGAGAACTATACCTCACACTTGGAGCAGATATCAAGCGCCTTACAAACATAATTGTCACCAACATTAAAGTGCTACTTATTTTCAATCCTCCTTGGAATGATAAACTACTTGCTACTTGCAAATCCACTTGAAACATTACTTGACATGATGCAAGTGTTCATCATTGACAAGACAACCTAGAAATATTCATTGAAATTGTAAATTCCTTGAACATGATATTCCATATTGATAGATACACTGTAAATGTACTGATAAATTTAAATGAACTGTACATGATAAAATAAATCACTGTAAAAGCTCATGCACACTGTACTGAGAAATGCAATGTCATGGAATGCCCTGTTATGGTCCTGATTACTAAAGAATGCACCTCAAGAAGTGCATCTCAATCTCAAAGAATGCATCATAAATGCACACTAACCTCATACTATCAAGTGAAGCATATACTATTGTACATCACTTGTAAATGCTCATATTGTCAATTGAAATGAAGCATACTGCCAAATGAAGCTTGAGTACTATGCATAATGATTGTTCATTTTTGTTTGTCACTTGAGTTGTTGCTTCACATAGGTATTTTCCATGCAAAATAGTAAAATAGTTTCTTTTTACTAGACATTGTGTGCCATTCCACTCATTGTGTAATCATTGAAAATAACAAGAAGACTGAAAAGTTATCAATGGCACCTCATCTCATCAAAGTGTAATGAGCACTTATTACTAAACTCATTGTCATTAAGGATTGATTATCAATCATTAAGAACCATCAAAACTACTGTCATGCAATTTCAAAGATGTTTTGTCCTAATCACTGCACAAACCACAATACCTATTCCAAAGCTATCCTATCAACAACACAATGACATCCTTGATACCTTGAGATCCAGTTGTGACACGAAGAACATTTGCATGATGATCATGTGATCATGAAGGCATATTAGAATATGAAGGGTACTGAAACATCTAAGAATTGTCTATAATGAAGTTGTTAGTCATGCATTGTTCCAACATAAAGGCACCAAATGACTGCAATAGGAAAAATCACAGAGAAACATTTACAAATTGATCTAGCAAAACTTCCATACACTGTCAACTGAAGGGAAAACAACATCTTAGTCCAAATACCATTTCACTTTTCTATCATAAAGGTTTACTAACACTGTATAACATAAGATGCACCATCAACACCAACACTACAATGATACAAACACCAAATGTATACCATATCAAACAAATCATGATACCTTCATTGACCACTACTTTGAGATCCTGTTTAAGTGCATACACATGACAAGCAACTTCTAGCATGAATTATGAAGCAACTCCACTTTTGAACTAATCCACAAAGAAGTCTTATGTTAATGTCATAAAAGACCTTATTGTACCAATACTACCTTCTTCCCCTAAAGAACACCTCATATATAATATCAACATCCAAGCACTAAAAATGAAGGAAAACAAACATGAATGAAAAAATATTTATTCCCTGTCAGAAGAGGTGTCATGTTATACTATCAGTCTCATGCTTGCTACTGTCTATTATCATAAAGGTTTTTGTAATTGTGTCCCAGTCATTGAACATAAAGTTCTTGTCATAGCTTCACCACCAAGAGTACTGTCCATGTTCCTATATTGCTACACTCTTCTGATTTTCTTGGGAAAAAGATAAGGCATTGAGATCTCCCCTTATCTTCATGGCTCACTTTGAAGCAACAAATGATGTCTCTTATGCAGTGTGCATAAGATTAGGATTTTCTTTTCCTAGACCTATTTTTCTTCTCCAAACCCTAATAGGTTTCTTCTTTTACTTGTTTGCCATATCTACTCCCTTAAAGTGATTAGGTGGCTTCACAGGGTTTTTTTTGTAATCCTGTGTTGTGTGCCCAAGATTATGACATCTATAGCATATAACCTTATAACTAACAGGAGGAACAAAATCATATTCTCTTGACAACCAAATATAACTTCTATGATCATGTATTCCATGCATCCAACAATTTATTTCTATGTGACTAGCTTGGTTACACTTGTAACATACCACATTGTAACTTGTATTTGTCATACTATAAGGACTTTTATTCTTATGCTATTCAAAATCACTTCTACCATAAATCCTACAATCTCTAGCTCTATGACCATATTTATGACATGAATAACATTAGCCATGAAATTGAAAATTATTGTACCTCTTTGAATGATTTTTTTTGAAAGATGTAGATCCTGTGAACCAACTGTCTCTTCTTCCAATTTTGTTCAAAGCCATGTGTTGTTTTTCATTTGCAACCTTATTTTCTATTTTAGGAGTAGTACAATAGTTCAAGTCTATCTTCTTTCTTGGAGTTTTCCTTACTTTGAAACTCTTTCCATCTTTTGTTGCAAACACTATTTCATGTTTTAATTCATCTTGAACTCCAGAGCCTTGTCCTTTTTCATATCCTAAACCAAAGATGTTTTTGTGATGCTTTTGCTTATCCAACATCTCATTTAGCTTGTTGGTACTTTGATCAAAATTTTGATTTTTCTATAACTGAATCTTTTCACTTTCAAGATCTTTCCTTAGAACAACTATTTCACTTTCTAACTTTTGGAACTCAAGAGTTTTGACTTCAAGATTAGATTTTGTAAAATCAACTATCCTTTTGGCTTCTTCTATTTATTTCTTTAGGCTAATAGTTAGCTTATTTGAATTTTTATCTTGACCTCTTAAATCTACAATCAAATTCCTTGCCTCTTCAAGTTCTAAAGAAACTTTTGCAAGATCAGAAAGTACCTTTTTCTTGGAGCCGTCCTCTTGTTGAAGTTGGTCTTTTAATCTTTGGTTCTCTTTCCTAATTTTTTTAATCTCATCTAGGGTAGCATGTAATTCTCCCTCAAAATCAATTTCACACTCTTCTATATCTGATTCATTCATGTCTACCACAAATTCATCAAGTTCTATATTAGATATCATTTCTTTTATAGGCTGTGGATTCTCCTTAGGAATTTCTACTTTTGTAGGCTATGATTTTTCTTTCTTATTCCTATTCCTTCTACTTTTTTCCATATCAGACACAACACTCCAATACTAGGAACCCTTAAGTCGATTAGACTTGATTAATCAAGGGTTTGAATCTGATACAACTTGTTGGAGTATAATGAACATTGAGAGGGGGGGTGAATTAGTGTTCATACATAAATTTTCACTTTGTAAATTCCTTTTAAAATTTGACTTAAGTAAACAATATGCAACAATATAATAGACAATAGTTTAAACAAAAACATACACAAGTATATGAAAAAATGACATGTCCTGAGTGGAAACCCTCCCGGGGAATAAAACCACTCGAAAATGCCTCATTGGATTAATCTCAAAAACTCACTTTTTACAATGTCTCACTGGCTAATTGATATTTCCCACTGATAGAAAAGTGCCTCACTGGCAATAATGACCTCACTGACCAAAGAAACTCACTGGTTACAATATCACTTTTCAAGTATTTTTGAATTCACATATAGATTATCATCTCTATTTCTCTACTCGACATCTTCTGATCTCATATCACTTGAGATTCAAAAGCAAAGTATAATTTATTTCACATTCAATATATCATTATATATTTTATGATTATAAACAATGATACATCATACAATGAAACCAATACTTTACAGATGCTGTACAAATTCTTCTCAATGTATCAGATATACAAATGAAATAATCATAAAATTTGAATCACTATAAGCCAATAACTCTCATATCAAGAATGATGTCTCTTTTTGATGCAATCACACTCTCCATAATTAGAAAAAAAAACTGTCTTTCATATTACAAGACTATGTAATATCAGTATGATCTTCAATCAACCATCCAACACTCAAAAAACATTAATGTCTTTCTCATAACAAATTCTCAATGCAACAGTGATCATGTTCAGATCACACTGTGCAAAACCCTTGATTTAAGCAAAGATTAGAAGCATCATATTACACTTGATGCTTTGTCATTCAACCTCCCTATGTATGCATTAAATTTTCACAAAGAAATACACCAGAAGCTAAATCCAGATCATCATCTACTATAATACAATATTCTTTGCTAAGCACCAAATAAACAACAGATTGACATTGCTAGTTCTGCATCACTTTTCAAAAAAAGCGTTACATTTTTGTTGACAAAAATTCTAAAATTCCTCTATAAAATGCTTTCAGAATAAATCGAATACCATTTCAATATTAATCTAAAGCTTCAAGTAATTCCTCTTTCAAACTTCTCTAACCGAATGCCAAGATCTGTATCCATATTTATAAAATGAAAAAAGAGTAACTAAACTCACAACAAGTAGTTGTCAACCACTTGTTACCTGTTCACTGAAGATCTTCCAACCAATAACATAGTCAATAAACAGTTGATGCAAATTGAATACAATGCCTTGCTGCCACCAAACTACCATTCTCCAAGCTTCATCAAACTTCTTCAAGAACCCTAGTGCGGCCATAGTAGATACTTTACAATTTTGAGCAAAAACACAATAATTAATTTAGGGCACACGAAGCTTCTTTCCTTATTTTGAATATTACAAGACCGACCAAATCAATGATATTCCTTCGACAACCCTTCATTATGTTGGTGCCACTTATTACCTTTGAAAACATACTTTCCCTTTACATTATGCCTGCATCATAACCTTTTTGACTTGC
Source organism: Sequoia sempervirens (assembly GCA_007258455.2). Classification (NCBI taxonomy): domain Eukaryota; kingdom Viridiplantae; phylum Streptophyta; class Pinopsida; order Cupressales; family Cupressaceae; genus Sequoia; species Sequoia sempervirens. Next base: position 557,086,552 of record VDFB02058242.1, read on the forward strand.
ACAAGACTTTTATGGCCCGTGACAAATAATACAATAAATCTATTAAGCTTCAAGATTAAATTTAAAGATAATAAAGTACCTTTTGACCATTGACCACATAAGGAAGTGATAGCTATAACCTACTCATGAAGGTGTTCTCATATGCATTCCAATACCAAACCATGTCAAGTCAACTAATATATCATTGTCATCATATAAAACATATGCCTTGAAACCTTGCAACATATTTGACATTAATGCCAAACAACAAATGCCAAGGTGAGGTCAACAAGAAATAGATTTGAAATAAGGAACTTTAGGAAAAATGAATTTAAGGTCATTAGGTTTTTTATTGAATAAGAATTTACATGCAAGCAAAGAAAGTGAGAGATGATGCTATAAGTAGAGTTGAACAAATGAAATCAAAGATTCTTGAACTTAAGAATTCCATGGAACAAATGCAATTGAAAATAGATGATAAGGAATTTAGGAAAAATGAATTTTTAAAGTCACTAGGTTTTGTATTGCATATGATGCTATAAGTGGAGTTGAACAAATTAAATCAAAGATTCTTGAGTTTAAGAATTACATGGAATAAATACAATTGGAAATAAATGATAAGGAATTTAGGAAAAATGAATTTTTAAAGTCACTAGGTTTTGTATTGCATATGATGCTATAAGTGGAGTTGAACAAATGAAATCAAATATTCTTGAACTTAAGAATTCCATGGAACAAGTGTAATTGGAAATATCTATCGTAAGGAATTTAGGCAAAATGAATTTTTAAAGTCACTAGGTTTTGTATTGCATAAGAATTTACATGCAAGCAAAGAAACTGAGAGATGATGCTATAAGTGGAGTTGAACAAATGAAATCAAATATTATTGAACTTAAAATAATTCCATGAAACATAAATATGCAATTGGAAATAGATGATAAGGAATTTAGGAAAAATGAATTTTTAAATTCACTAGGTTTTGTATTGCATATGATGAGCTATAAGTGGAGTCGAACAAATGAAATCAAAGATTCTTGAACTTAAGAATTCCATGGAACAAATTATACAATTAGAAATAGATGATATGGAATTTATTTAGTTAAGAGGTTTCGTATTGTATCTAATACATGAATTTACATGTGCAAGCAAAGATAGTGATCTAGATGATCCTATAAGTGGAGTTGAACAAATGAAATAAAAGATTCTTGAACTTAAAAATTCCATATGGAACATTTATACAATTGGAAATAGATGACCCAGCCTTTGAAAAAAAACCATTCTAAATCATGTCACATGTCCAATCAATATAGATATATAGATCTATAAAAAACTTGAATATATATATCCAATCATGTATCTAAAAAATATATGTCATGTACAATGTATAAATTTAAATAACTTAAAGCTCTTGGTACATATAAACTGGACCCTCTCTATCTTTAATTATCTCTAAAATCTTTTCATGATCTTCAATAGGAAACCCCCATTTTTTTTGACACGTCCTCTTTTAGGTAAAGTTTCAAAATTTATTTTGGTAGCTATAACTAAGTGACTATAATGTAGAACTTTTTGTCTTGGCATACAATCAACAAATATAATACCATTTTTATCTATCTTTATTTGTTGATAATATGTGCCTTCAATAACGACTGATCCAATGTGATACTCTTGTCCATCACCATCTGTCATTGATTCCACCAATTTGCATTTTGGTTGTGTACATCTTAGTAGATAGTAATCTACACCTTCCACATTGTTAGGATCTACAACAACAGTGAAAATATCTCTTGTACATGCTATGTAGTATAAACAAATATAAATATTTATATAAACATTCTTGAAACTTATGTAGAATATATAAATCAATTTACATACCTGTAAAAACTAAATCAGATACACGTTCATAATCAGCTGAATATAGAGGATCATAGACATCGACATTGTCATTTTCTTCAAAAGGAGGCATTGATACTAATTTTTTCATTTCCCATCATGAAACATACCCATCTCTAATATTCTCACATTACACAATACTTGCACTGTCCTCAATGCAATCAACACAAAAACATGATTTTTTTCTCACATTAATTGCATAAGGCTTGCTACCTCCCATTGTCATGATTTGATGCAGACTTCTAATACATTATTTTTTTGACAATTATAAGGATTTGATTGATCAATATTTGTAAATTACAAACATCCAAGTGATTAAATAGTGAATATATATATATATATATTTGAAAATTCAATTTTCATGTACACACACTTTGAAATTCAAATAAAAAATTCTTGATTATGTACCTTTAACTTCCCAAAAATACTGTGTTGTACATTGGGTCACGAGCGGAAAAAACAAATTTTGCACCATTCAACAATTTCATTTGCATTCTGTATGACATTACCTACAAGTACATGTCGGAAAAATTTGTCAGGTTAAGAAGTTTAAGAATTTAATTTAGTTTGAATATATATATATATTTTAAATTTCTATTCCATATATGGTGTTACCTACAAGTTCATGTTGATGAAGTGCATGCTTCACACATGCTCTTGCTCCATCGTGCTCTCCTTTTCCATATCCACTCTCATAAAAATTCCACAAAAAATTGGTGCCATGTCTAACATGTTGTTGGCTTAACCAATTAAAAGCTTTTGCAGACTTAAATTGTCCTATGAAGTTATGAATACTTTCATTCAAACCAAATTAGTTGAAAAAACTAGATATATACATATATACATGTACACAACATATTATATAAGTAATTGAACAATTTAAGTCTCAAATTTAAGTAAATAAATTTAATTTAAAAAAAACAACACTTATCAACACATCCATCAGACCATATATCCAGTGTTGTTCAACATTTATGGCACGTCATCTTAGGTCTTCAAAAAACATTCTGAAACAATGAGCTACATAGTTTCTATCATGACCTGTATCATCACTGATATAAAAGTGAACCTTTTTGATGATGATTTGGTCATCTTTGATACTTTGTAAACCATATACATGTAACTCGGCATGCCTATAGCAAACTTGCACAAAGATTGTAACTTGCTCTGAATGATAATATTGATTTTGAATCTCAGTTTGAGGACTAAATATATAGTTATCAGAGAAATCTACAATAGAGAGAATACAACCTGGTGGAAAGCAGTTCTTTGAGTCACAAAATTGCTTAGCTTGCCATCTTGCACCATGACAATGCTGGATATGTGGATATATGATATTGCAAAATTTATTCATAAATTCATTGTAAGACAATCCACTCTTTTGAGAATAATTTTTTTGGCCTCGACTCTTGACTTCATTGATTATTTCCCATATTCAAATTTCTTCCAAATAACTTGCATTGAATGATCAATATTGTCAACTTGTAAAAGATTCTTCAAATTTCCACAATCATTACATATTTTTTATACACTGTACATTGAATTCATCTAAATCTTCTAATTTTTTGCTTACAAGAGACTTCATAAATTTTGTTGTGCTTCCAGGAGTGGCTATATTTCGATCAATTACTGCCATAATTTTTTTATATGATTGTAGGTGTAGATCAAATTCAACATTATTTCGACAACAACAAGTTTCATGTACTTTATTTATATGAACAAACGATGGTCATAGTGTCTCAAACATCCTTTGAAAAATATTCACATTTGAAAATTCTTGCTTGAATGCTTCAAAAGTTCACTTTGTATTATATCTATAAAATGTTTTGGATGAGAAATTTTTGTACCATCTTCACTGATTATTTGTAGTGTCCCTTTGATTGGAAGAAACGCAAGAGTGGTTGGTCCAATATTCAACCACCTTTCTTTACATCTTCTGAAATTCTATCTTTTCGAGGAATCCTACAAATATTTACCCAAATTTTCTCAATATTTTCATCTAATTTATCTCTCTTTTCAATATACCTTTGAACAGTTCTCCTTGAAACATTTAGTAATTCAAAAAATGCTTGAACTTGTCTTCTATGTGATAATTTCTTACTAGAAATTATAGTCATCAATGCTCTACGTGCAACACTTGGATCACTAGCTCGACTCTTGTTTTCAATACAATTCAATGCTTCTTGCAAGTTTTCAACAATTGTTTGTTTTAATGAACCTAATGAATTTTTACTATTATCAATCCCTAACAAATCCAAAACAGGGGTCATTTCTTTTTGCCTAAATAACTTTGCAAATAATTGTGCTCTTCCAATTAGAGATTTTTCTTCAAAAAATTCATCCCATATTCTTTTAGAGTGTAATTTTACTATGCTTTCAGATAACATATATTCAGATGAAATATTATTGAAAAGAGAATCCTGATCCATCTCCATCATATTTTCCATACCATAGAAAAAAATTCTATTACTAGGTTCAATTTGTTCTTGTACCTGTACGTCACCTTTGTCATCAATAATTTCATGGGTTGTTCTTGAGTAGATGTTCCTTCATTCACTTTTCTCTTCTTCTCTCTTTTTCGATCATACTTCCTCTTCCTATTTCTTTGACTCCCTATCACAAATTGCACTCAAATTTGAATTCACCTCCATACAAATGTACACACATTCTTTCAATGAATGTAGTTAATATTGCATAAATAGAACACTAAATATTGTTCATTTGTTAAATCCAAAGTAAAAAAAAATCAAAAGAAATTATAACATTGGTTTTCAGAACATAATGAGCTCGTATAAATACTATAAGCACTCTATAACCTAAAGCATCATCTAAAATTCATATATAGGGAAAATTCATGTGTACACAACATGTAAAATAATTAACATGAGCCACAAACTGGATTATTGTCTAGTATCTTTGTATTGACATAAAAAAATAACGCAACCATTTAAATAAAAAAAAGGTCTTAACTAATGATATTGAAAGAATTCAAGTCCCCAAGAAGATTACAACCATATTATCATGTCATACTCAAATTTTGAATTTGTTTGAACTTGAATATAAGGGTCCTACATTACTTATGTTACATTTCTCTAGTGATATATAGGATGATAAGCTCCATCAATTAAAATTTCTTTAAATACATCTATAAATTGTACAATAAAGGTTCATCAATTAAAATTTCTTTAAATACATAAATTACAAACATATCATGAGCATATTTGGTATATATCACTTGAAAATATTTAGAATGTAACTAGATGTACACTAGATCATGATATCACTTACTATCGCCACTAAGTTCATCAATATGTGGATCTTTTTTAATAAAATGAGTACTATAAAGCATAGAAAGAGAAACATCATGCTCGATATACCTAAATGTGTAGATCACTAGCTCATATTATAATTTTGACAAGACATTCAAGCTCACAATTTTCCATATCACATGTGATAAGGTAATCCAATGAGATCATCATTAAAAAGGCATGTCATGGAGATCCTTGAACTACAAAAATAGTTTAGAGACAAAGAAGGGGTAAATTAAATTACACATATATCACAACCCTTTATGTATTCAAAGAAGGGTTATTGTTACATGCATCATGTACATAAAAAATAAAGAAAAGACAAACAAAATAGATAATTCAAGTCCCCAAGTAGATTACAACCATATTATCATGTCATACTCAAAATTTGAATTTGTTTGAACTTGACTATAAGGGTCCTACATTACTTATGTTACATTTCTCTAGTGATATATAGGATGATAAGGTTAATTAATTAAAATTTATTTAATTACATGTATAAATTGTACAATAAAGGTTCATCAATTAAAATTTCTTTAAATACATAAATTACAAACATATCATGAGTATATTTGGTATATATCACTTGAAAATATTTAGCATGTAACTAGATGTACACTAGATCATGATATCACTTACTATCACCACTAAATACATTAATATGTAGATATTTTTAATAAAATGAGTACTATGAAACATAGAAAGAGAAACACCATGCTCTATATACCTAAATGTGTAGATCACTAGCTCATATTATAAATTTGACAAGACATTCAAGCTCATAATTTTCAATATCACATGTGATAAGGAAAGTCAATTAGATCATCATTAAAAAGGCATGTCATGGATATCCTTGAACTACAAAAATAGTTTAGAGACAAAGAAGGGGTAAATTAAATTACACATGTATCACAACCCTTTATGTATTCAAAGAAGATAGCCTATTATTTAGCATTAGATTTAGATAGAACATGAGATCAAAAATAATGTGTTCACAAGAAATATAAACTAGATCTAATATCTTGAGAATCACATGATGAAGCATCTAGAAATGAGGAACTCTAGAGGATACAAGAAAAGGGGAATCTAAAATTGCACAAGTAGTTCAAGAATGTATAATGTAGGGTATGTGAAATTATGTATGAATAAAACTTAGGATAACAAAGGAAATTTGGGTTAAACCTTAATTTTGGAGGAAGATAGTACATACACCATAAAATGATAACAAGTAGATGATTTCTATTGGTTATAGGGCATGAAGAAGTTAGAAAATTATGCAAGTATGGATTTTCAAGAAGGGGACTTAATCTCCAAGTATAATGTACATAATCAATTCAAGAGAACCTAAGATGTGCCAACCTAATGCAAGATCATGGGAAAACTTGGACACATATAAGGTTTGGAAAGATCTAGTCAATTTTTGATGATAAACTATAGATGGACAAGGTAGTCACATGTGAAGGAGAGGATCCATAGAAAGGCATCAACATTATTTTCAATAAAATTCTATTGAGCGAGTGGGCATGGAAATGAAAGAGAATACAAGAAGATCCTCAACAAAGAGAAATGAGGAAGGAGAATAGAACACATAAGTGCTACAAGAACTACTAGAACCTAAGAAAAGTTCACTAACATAGAGGAAGTTCTACCTAAAGAAGGTACAAAGGTGTCCACAAAATACATCAAAGAGAAAAAAGGTATATATAAGTGAAGTGTTCCAACCCTAGTAAAGGAGGTTGGACAAAGGAAAGAGTAAGGATGTAGAAGAAGGTCAAAGGGGAGAAAACATCATAACATAATAACCCTAGTTCTCAACCATATTCAAATGAAAAATAGTGAAAACTAATTTCAAATGCACCCATGAAAAGAGTGACATAATCAATTATAAGTTGAATATCAATGTACCTTCAAAAATAGCTCTTCTTTTGTTGAAATATGTCTTCTTTTGTCAAAATACACCTTCTTTTATCAAAATAAGTCTTCTTTTGTCGAAATAAGTCTTCCTTTGTATTTTCTTGAATTGAAAAAATTATATATATATAATGGATGGTTTTCAGCCTAACATATTTTAGTCGACCACCTGTCATCCGAGCATGTTTTGGTCGATAGGTTTTCGGCCGAAAACCTCTCGACCAAAACTTGGCTGGCTGAAAATGGTTCGACTAAAAATATCTAGTTGGCATCCTACTTGACAACCAACTCAACTTTTTTCAAAGTTTTTTGAAACTTTCAACTTCAATAGAGTCTTTCTTTAGTCAAAATGATTTAAAAAAAAGAAAGAAAAATACCCTTTTGTAGAGCTCGAAGTGGTGAATCCAAATATGTAATTTTTTAATATTTTGATTAGCTTTAATATATATTCTTTAAAAATAATGCAAGTAGGTTGTTAAAGTTAAAAAAGAGACTAATTAGAAATTTAAAAAATAGTAAAACATATTAATTTTTTTTGAAAAATATATGGTGCGAATGCATTATCACTTGTATGCAACTTCCATCTTGTGGGGGGATCTAAAATTGACTTCAAAGTGAAATTTTCTAAGTAGCGATATGTATGTAGAGAGTAAGAGTCGAGCAGATTGGAAGCAATCTGCAACTTAAGGGTTTTAAATCAAATTTCGGCTCGTGTGAGTGGGGGAGGCTTGGTCCTCCTCCACGCAAGGCCCTACATGGCGGTGTAAAGTGGTGTACTTTGGGTTTCTTCCTTGTGCGAGGCTACATATTCTCTGCCCTCGTTCATGTGAAAGTGGGAGGCTAGTCTGAAAAGTATTGTGCAAGGATACAAATTCCTCCTGATGGCATTGAGAAAAGGCCGAACCTTGGTATGGATGGTCATTTTCAAACTGAGTCCTTTCAAGACATCGTGGTGGGAGAAGAAGTGGGGATTCTAGTCGGAGTGAGTTTTTTTATGCAAGAAGGAGGAAGTAAAGAAGACAGGGAACTCAAAAGAGGTAAGTGTCCTCCTGGTTCCCCTAAAGTTGACATCATGATTCCAAATGAAAAATTAGTAAATGATTTCTGTGAGAAAGACAATAAATTGAAAAATATTGGGATTTTTTTGGCCGCTATGGACGTTAATAAAGTCTTGGCATGGATGAATGGCTAGCTAATATTTGGGGGAAAAAGTTTGGGATTTATTTCTCATATTGTAGAAGGATACAAAAGGGATTGTATGTGATTTTTCTCATAAACCATGAAATGCAATGCAAAACCCTAAGCAAACAATTCTGAAATATAGGCAATAACATTTTTTGAGTTGTGGCATGGTCACTAGAAGCCCTATATGAGGAAGTTTTGGCTCTATCGTGCCATAGATGGCTGGTGATTAAGAATGTGCCACTAAGAATCTAGACGTTTATTCTTGTATGATGGTGAAATCTGCAACTTGTTAAAACCTCCAACACATTAGCATGGTTAGTTTAAAACAAAGCAAATAACATCATCTCTATGAAATAATACATCAATGTTGTCCAAATGCAAACAAATGACAAAAGCAAGCTAAATAAACATATGAAAAACATGAAGTATGCTTATCTCATAGTGGATTGGTGCTATTGTGGAAAATAGCCCTTTCCCAACCCTTGATAATGCAAATGATGATGATGATGGACAAAATCAATTCTCAAATGAAGAGAGTGACTTTGCATAAGCTTTTTAGATGATTTTTGTGGAGTTGTGGAGGATTTGTTGAAGGATGAAGTCTCTATTTAAAGATTCTCAAGTTGAAAGAATGCTTATGAGAGAGCAATGTGGGATCAAAAACAAGCCAATGAAAAGAGGCCACTTGTCAACTTGTGATAGGCTTGAGGATGAGCACATTTTGGTCAATGTGCCAAAGAGAGGGAGATTTCAAATTTGAATTTGAGAGTTAATGTTGAGTTTGACTTGTGCAAGGGACATGTAAGAGACATTAATTTCTTTGTTGGATGTACATGTCCACTTGATTTTGAATTCAAACTTGAGGGAATATTCCTCAAAGATGCCATGTTGAGTGAAAATGCTGATTTTAATAAATCAATAAATTGATTTATTTGTGCAAGTGGGATTAGCTAGAGGATGTGATGGGTAGTTAGGTTAGGCTAATTTAGGATTAGATTAGCTTAATGATGATTAGGTGAGTTTTGACCTTTTTGACTTAAATATCTGATCAGAAAAGGATGGAATATGCATTTGGATTTAATTAAATGAATGTTTGATTTATTTAATTAAAAGGTTGATGATAAAGTTTATTTAATTTTAAATTAATGACCTTAGGAGATTGAAATTAATGAGTTTACCTGATGAATGGATGAAGGTGAACTTGATTAATTGATGAATGGACCTAATGCATGATGCTAATTTTGCATGTCTACAATTCCCTTACTGATTGAACTATATGGTAAGGTCCTACAGATAGATAATACTAAATTCACATTACCCCATGCAAACACAAGGGTTTTGATTTCTATCCTACTTGGGGTAGATTTTTTGAATGCCCTACTGCTAAAACTTGAAAATGGGGATCCCATGTGTGCCCTCAAAGTGTTGGGTGGTCTAAACGCCTATTATATCTATAGGAGAGAAGGGAAAAAAAGGAGAAATTTCCCCTTAATCGACAAGAAAATAAATAGTAGAAAAGCTCAATTGAGGGAAATAAACAAAACTTTTCCAAGGGATGAACCTCAAAACCTTAGCAGTTCTATTGATGTTGTAAATAACTCAGATACCAATCAGAATACTGTAAAGACCGACAACCCACAAGATAGTAATGATTGTAATAAAAAGATCACTAAAAACCTAGAAGGCAAAAGAGCCATGAGTGGAGATGAATCCCCATTCCATAACACTACCAGTAATATTGAGTTGGTGGAAATTCCAAAAAAAATGTCGGAGCCTTGGTATGATGACACAGATGCAGGATCTTTAGAAGATGAGGACCTCATGGAGGCCTCAAGTCAAAACCTAGACTTTGATCTGGAAAGCAACTACGAAAGTATGGATATGGAGGCCTAGGAAATGAAATGGGATCTTGAGGTGTTTGAAGAGCCCTTGGCAGATGAAATTTTGGAGGGCTGCATTAAGGACTATGGTGTGAATGATGTTTTAGCCACTTCACATGGGGGTACAATTGTACCTCCTCAAATTTTGGCTAGTGATGATACCGACCTAACTAATACTAGCAATGTAAAGGAGGGGGTTGAAGCCACCCCAATAAAGCCAGCCAATAAGGGCTGGAAAAAGAATGCCCAACAACTGGCATTGGATAAATTAAGGAATAACCCTAAGGTTGTGGTAGGAGGGGATTCTGCCCCTAACAAGCAGACATACTTCCTAAAAGGTTTCAGATTTTTCAAAGAAGACCCTAACAAGTTGGGGGAATCAAACCAATTGGAGGATAGGCCCTGCAAGGTTAGAGATATTGTGAGTGCCCTGGAAACCAACCTGATGCCCACCTGTATCCAATTTGGTGTCTTTTTTGGATTAGTTGTAGACCAATCTGTGGCACGGGAAGAATCTCAAAGTAGCCCCAGAGGGGATTGTAATCAATGCATCAATGGTACAGTGATGGATATAGGTGGGGGTAATGTTGGCCCTCAGGGTAAAAAAGAAGTTCATGTATCTGAAATTACACTCTCTTGCTAGGGAGAGGCTAAGAACACCAGTCTTGCAACTGATGTTCCAAATAAGCTGTTTGGATTCATTGTGCCTTCAGGGGTTGTAGGGGAATTGACAGCCAAGGGAGTCACTGAGGGAGAGGCCAAAACAAAATTATCTCATAGACCAAGGGGAAGACCAAGAAAAGGGGCATAAATTCTAATCCTATAAGGGAAAGGTAACCTCAAGCTTCTTGCAAAGAAAAAAGGAAGAATCTTAGTGTGATCATTGCTAGCCTAGTACCCAAAAGGATGGAAGTGGATCGAAAGGTGCCTAATTTTTTTGAGAACTTTAGGCCTGAAAAGGAACCGAATCTAAACCCTGGTCCTAATGACTCTTAATTGTATATCTTGGAATGTAAGGGGGATGGAATCCCCAGATAGGAAGCAAATTGTTAGAAGGTTCCTCCGCCGATGCAAGGAAAAAGATGTGGTTTTGCTACAAGAACTTAAGCCAACTGGTTTCATGCTAGAAACCAACCTTAAATTTATCTAGAGGGATTCCACCCATTGAAGGGTAGGGGGGATACTATCATTCTTTCTAAGGAGTGGAGGCAATATGTCTCCAAACATGGGGTTTCCCCATGTAACAAAGTAGTTTGGGTAGTGCTGAAAAAGGGAGACTTCTCCTTTGGTATTTGCTCAATCTATGCTCCAAATGAGTATGGAGAGAGAATCAAGGTGTGTAAATGGATGTTTGAATTGGATAATCTACCTTGGATCCTTGGTGGGGACTTTAATATGATAGAAAACCAAGAGGACAAGCTTGGTGGAATTGACATGGAATGGAAAGGGAATGAAAAATAATTTTGATAAAAAATGAAGAGAAAGTTCAAATTGATGGATCCAATAGAGGGGAAGAAGGACTAACCTAGCATATGGTACACTTGGTGCAATACAAAAAGGGTAACTGAAGGATCTATTGCAAGTTGGTCAGGTTCTATATAAATAAGAAAGTCTTTATTCCTTATTCTCCGAGAGACAGATGCAAAATTGAAGTGCACAATTACACTCTCTCTAATCACCACCCCACAAAAATGAGAATCCTTCTTAGGAAGGGGCCGGGGGGTGAGAAGAGAAAGGGGGGAGGCTTCCTTCTTAACACCAAATTTCCACATGATAAGGACTGTTTAGATGCCATTAAAACTCATAAAATGATAAACAATTGCATACATAAAAGCTTAAATGTGAGAGAAAGGTGGAACTTGAATGTCAAGGGATGGAAAGCCTTATTTTAGATAATTTGAAAAAAGAAAGCCATGGATAGTAGGAGGGAGGAAGGTCTTCTTCAAGAGGAATTGCTGCAAGTAGAAGTTGAGCTTCAGAAAGACCTTGGGAATGATGGTTTAGGAAACCAATTGATTCTAGCCAAAGAGTCCTTGAGGAGGCTCCAAAATGGAAGAATTTAGGGTCTCAAAGTCAGATCCAGGCTTAATTGGCTTGAAAATGGCGACAAAGGGCCTAAATTTTTCTTCAAACTCCTCAGGGAAAAAAACTTCAAGGAGCATATAGACCAAATTTAAGTGGATGAGGGGGTAGTTTGTGACCAAGATGTAAATCAAGAACCACTTTCATATGTTCTACAAAACCTTGTTCTCATATGAAATTGGTTGGAGTGGCTGCGCTAGTGCAAGGAACTTGATTAGGAATGTCATCCTCAAGAAACTAGAGGGGGAAGAGGTGGAGAACTTGGGATGTGAGGTATCTAAAGAAGAAATAAAAAATGCAATAGAATCCATGTAGAATGACAAATCTCCAGGAGTTGATGGTCTCCCAACAGAGTTCTATGATACCTTCAAAGAATGGATTGTTGATGACCTTTTCCCAGTAGACAAGGAGGCTTTAGAGAATGGATCCCTAGGGAGTGGAATTAACAAGGGAATTATAAAACTACTCCCAAAAGAAGCTGACAAGACTCAGCTAAAAAAATGGAGACCCATAACCTTGTTGAATGCTTAATACAAAATTCTTGCCAAAGTCTTGGCAAGAAGGTTGGTAAATGTTCTTCCCAAACTCATTAGTACAACCAAATAGGATTTATTAAGGGTAGGTATATCTTGGAGAATCTCATCCTAGCTGGGAAGCACTACAGTGGGAAAAAAAACTCTAATCAGGAGGTTGCTATCCTACTACTAGATTTCGAAAAGGCTTATGACAAGGTTGAATGGTATTTTATCAGACTCACCCTTGAGGAATTTGGCTTCCCTCAAGCTTTTTGTAACATGGTAGTCACCTTGTTCAAGGATGTAGTGGCTCAGGTGGATGTAAATGGGTCTCTTACAAATGAGTTTGCATTAGAAAGGTCAATTAGACAAGGCTGTCCATTGGCCCCTGCATTGTTTGTGATTTCCTTAGATGCCTTTTATTATGTTCTCAGGACCAATGTGCTCTAACCAAAGGTTAGAGGTATAACACTCCCAAACAATGATGAGTTGTTGAATGTCCAATTCGCTAATGATACAACCTTGTTCCCTTTCCTGGAGGAAGAAAATGTCTCCAATCTAATTAGGAAACTCAATATATTTTGTGAAGCCTCTGGTGCAAAAATTTCCCTCCCCAAATCAATTCTTGTGGGGTGGCAAGATAGGCCTCCAGATTGGGAAAATAAATTCAGAATCCAATGGGGAGGACCATGCAAATAGGTAAGATATTTGGGCATACCATTTGCGGTATGTCCAAACTTAAAAGAAATGTGGAATTGGATCAAAAGCAAGTTTGAGAAAAAGATAGAGAATTGGAATAGGCACTACCTCTCACTGGGAGGAAGATTTCAAATTTTCTAGAAGATACTTTCATCTTACAACTTGTATTTTTCCATGGTATGGTTGTTTAACAGTTATCAAGTGGAAGAGATCCAAAAAAGGATTCAAAGTTTTCTTTGGTCTGATGGAAAGGGTAAGAAAAAATGGCATGCGGTTAAATGGAGTTGGTGTTGTGTAAGCAAAGCAAAAGGGGGACTTGGACTAAATGACTTGAGAATCAAAGGCATAACAATGGCTTCCAATGGATTTTCAAGGCCCTGGATGGTAATGAACGTTGGAAAGTATTAATCACAAGCAATATAAAAAGGGAAAATCCCAAGAATGGTAAAAAATGGAAAGACCTCCCCCTCAGTGACCTTCTTAGTTGTCAATACCCTATATCCCCGAAAGGCTTAGTGGTGTTCATAAGCATTTGGAAAGCATGGGAACAGGTTAAAGGGATCATAAGTAATTCTCAGTTCTCCTAAGGTAGAATTTTGTACACACAAAGGTCTATTTGGTGGAATCTCAAACATAGGGATAAGCCTTTGGCTCTCCTACAGGGTTGCTCAACAAAGAATTAGAATATCAAAGGAATAAAAAGCTTCTCAAACATTCTGAATGATGGATTGCTAAAGGATTAGGCTTAATTGAAAGCTAAATTTCAAATCCTCGATACTCAATGGAGAACCTACTCTATTATAAGAGACTTATAGTGTAATAAATTGGCCGGTAATTAGAAGATTTAATGCAGAGCAATTCAAGGAATTCTAGTGGACAAACGAGACCAATATTAACAAATGTAATGCAAAAACTATATATAGTACTCTCACTAAACAACAAGAAGCATTTGATTATTTGAATAATAAGTGGAATATTAACCTAAGCAACAATGAATGGACTAAAATTATTTCAAATAACTGGGCCAAAATAATAGAGCCAAAGAAGGCCTTCTTTAGATGGTTTTTGATCTTCCATAGGTTGCCTTATAAAATAAGTTCTACTAACATTGAAATATGTAGACTGTGTAGGGTGCCAGACACAATAAATCATATCTTTTTTGACTGTATATTTGCAAAAGAAATTTAGATTTTTTTTGTAATAAATTAGATGTGTGGAACACCAATGGTAAACTCAGATTGGATAGAATTATTTTATTCAGAAGTAATAAATTTGGCAGAGAGCTATCATTGTTTTGGTCTTGTATATCTACTAAAATTTTGTGGCACATTTGGAAAGCTCAAAATGATGAAAGATTTAATGGGAAACTGAGGGCACTTACTGAGTCTACAAAAAGAATCACCTTGTACAACATTTGTTTTTAGGTTACCATGACAGTGAAAGTTTCCAAATTCAAGTTCCTCAAGATGTTGGAGGATGGTATCTTGCAAATCAGGTTATAGGAAGTTAGATTTGGTCACACATGACAAACTAGGCAACCAAGCACATAGATCTTTCTCCAGGATTTGGAAATATTTCAAAAATAATTTAATGAAAAGGTTGCTGAGGAAGCTCAGAAGGAGGACCCTCCACCCCTTATCAGGCCTAAGGACTTCACTAGAGAGGAGATAGAGGCAACAAAAACACTGCTAGGTATGAAGCATCCAACTGTTAGTGAGGAATCAACTACATGATATGGAGCATAAGACTATTTATTTTTTTGGACATGGACTACCTTGTTGCCTTGATGGTCTGGATAAGTTATGTGCGGTTATCAACTTAGACAAGTAATAGCATGAAATTTTTGGTAAGGGATAATGGACATCAGTCGATTTGCAAGATTTTGGGGTAGTTTTTTGGATGTTAATAGGGAGAATGTGTAGCAGTGAGCAAGTTGAAGACACCAAGCATGATCCTATATTGGCTATAGTTTTGTAATAGTTTCTCAATACTGATATTCTAAATGTAAAAATATGTATGTATTAGTAGAAACAATGTTTTAGTAAGTAGTAGTACTGCTCCTCATGGATATGTATCTTGTTGTTCACTCTATACACAATACAAAAAAAAAGATATATGGTGCACTAGAGGAGAGAGTCCTCTTCAAAAGCGTATAATTTGTTTTTTGAAAATGATTAAAAAAAAGGCAATAGTTGACGTCAAATGAAAATTATCAAATTTTTACAAGTTTGACTTTAAAACATTATTACGAGGAAAATATACATCAATTTTTTTTTTCCCCATGCACTAGATATTGAAGTTACCTATTTGGAGATATAAAATCAAAGGAAACTAAAGTTTTTTCAATTTTTTTCTTCACATCAACTGAACATCACTTTTTTTCTGAAATTTTTAGCATTCCAAAATCTATTCTTAAATTGATAAAAAAAATAATGAAAATAATTTTTAAAAAATATGAAAAATTACAAGAATAAACTTCATCAAGAGTTCTACATTTCATTAGTTTACATCATTTTGAAATTCAAAATATAAAGACCACTTTTATGTGGTTGAAGTTCATAATTTTTTTTGCTATTAGCCAATTCCTCTATAAAGTGTGACACAGGTTTTTGCTTTTACCATTAAATCTCAATAGTCAACTTTAGATATTTGAATTTTAAATAATAAAATGCCGACATTGACATATTTGAATTTGGAGTCAAAATAGGGGGAAATAGGTGCCCTAGGTGCCAGTGTCCTAGGACTATTTTTCAAAACTTAAGGAGTCAGGGGCAAAGTATTAAATGAGAACATTCATTTTATGCTTGCAAATTGCCAGAAAATATGAAAATAGGTTACAAAATGCATAATTTAGGAAATTACGAGCTTAATTAGGTCCAATAAATCAAGGGGGAGCAAAACATAGTGTAAAATTATCAAGGGTGACAATTTACGATGCTACAGATAGTATTACCAAAATTAGATGAATAAGGAATAATCATATTAGATGAAGCAGAAACTCACCAAGTATCTAATTCAATGGAATAATTTACTAGTTGAAGATGCCACATGGGAGGATGAAGAGTTCATCTAGAAGAATCCACTCTTTATTAGCATTTGGGACAATGCTTCTCTAAAAATGGGGGCATGCTATGCCCTTAATCCTAGAGTATGCATATGGTTAAGAGTAGTCAACTTGTGGCTAGCTTAACTCTTAATTAAGTCATACTATCATTATTATATTATTATTTAGTTAATTAGGTTATCCTAGGGATTATGTATTATTATCTGAGTTAGCCTGGGTGATATCCTAGGAAGAAGTATGGTATATATAAGAGCTACTAAGTCTTGTTTCATCATTGTATTATAAATTGTGTTCTTATTGGAGATATTTAGAGTTTTCCCCCCTCCAATTGGCTTGTTATTCTAAATTATTATCCAATATTTGTAGAATATTTCATATCATATTCCTCTTTTATGCAAGTTATTTCATTATAGTGGCTAAAAGCCACAACTGTAGGGGGACTCCCACAATTGTAGGGGGAAGTTTGATAGCTCAAAAAAGATAGAGAGAGAAGTAGACTTGAGAAGAGAGGTATGCTAGGGAGGGAAACTCTACCAGTTCAACCCCATACATATACTTAAGATATTTCTTATGCATTCACACTTAGGACATATGAGGGGCTTAGGTTGATGCCTAGGAGATGAAGGGGGGGATTAAATGCAAAATAGGAAAAGTGAAATTGTGACTCATGAAATGAGAATTTTAGTCCATTACATGAGTTACAGGGAAAAGGACATGATAATGAAATTTTATAGCATCAACACTTAGTGGATATTCAAGGTTATGTGGGTTTAAATTTGACGGGGGATGTAAAAAATACACTAGTAGAATTTGGCAAGTAAATGACTACGTGACTAAAACTTTTAGTCACGTGACTAACACTAGTAGTATTTGGAAAATAAATGACTAATTTAGTCATTTATAAGTGACTAATTTGGTCATCGGGTAAAATAACAACTAAATGACTAAATAAATGACTAATATCAGACAAATAAAAATGACTAAATAAATGACTAATATTAGACAAATAAAAATGACTAAATAAATAACTAAATAAATGTGCTCATTATTAAAATCTTGGCCATAATTTTCATTTTAATAAACATACTCTAAAACCTTCGTTAAGACCTTATTTTCAATCGTAGCCCGCCATAATTAATAATAAAATATTACAAATAAAATTACTAATAAATATTTTTTGTGGAATAAATATTTTGTTTTGTGGTGTCATCATATGAACACCAAAGTTTCTTCTAAATTGACGAAAAACCACCAAATTATAAAAATTGAAAACCATAAGAGAATCTAAAAAACTAAAACCCAAAAACCTTGAAAAATTAAAAAAAAAACAAAAGGAAGAGAAAAAACAAAAAATAAGAATAAACAACCAAATAATCTAAGAGGAAAAAGTACCAATTTTTTTTTATAAGCATAATTTATTTTAATAAACATACTCTAAAACCTCCATAAGACCTTATTTTTAATGTAGCCCGCCAAACTGGAGCAGTGAGTCGAAACTTGTAGCCTGCCAAAATGGAGCAGTAATTCGAAACCTTATTTTCAAGGTAGCCCGCCAAAATGAAGAAGTAAAGCACGCCTGATTTTGGATCGCAACCTTTGCCCATTTTTTTGCATCAGACACGATTTGTGTAGAATCTTCTAGTAAGTCACTTTCCATGGTTTCAGTTAATTTTACTTTTCAAATATGTACATGGTCAGGCCATATGATCCATATGATCCATTCTTTTTAATAATTTTACTAGCTGCTTATTGACTAACAGTGATTATCTTCTTTTTTAGGATAATTATGGAAAAGCAGATCCATCTTGTGTTGCAAAAGTTAAGGATTTATATAGAGAACTTAGAATCAAAGTTTGTTTTTCTTTTCTTTTCCATTATGAGATGTTAAAAGTGATCTTTTCTTTTCAAAGTTTCCACTATCAAATTGCATAGTTCATAGGAGAACTTACTTTTATCTATAAAAATCATATTAAGGGACATGTAGATTGAGTTGTCTATACAAATTTCAGAATTTGAACTCTTAAAATTAGCTTCCACTTTCTGAGGGGGCATGCAAATCACTTTTGAAGTTGAGTGTAAAAAAAAAAGTAGCACATAAAGAAAAAGGATGAACAATAATAAAGTGAAAAGTGGCTCTTCTTATATCAACCATGTAGAGTACAATGAAAGGAGTGCAGGGATGGTAGGGTTTTAATGTTTACAGTGTAGTGGAATAGTAGTTCAGTTGTACAGTAGATTTCATCCTACTTTTTTGAGAACTCTTATTGAATTCCCAAAAATAGGAGTTCCCAAATGACGCCAACGACAAGAGTTGATTCATAGGCCCTATGAAAATCTCTAAATTTTTGGCTCCCCTTTGATACTTTTCTGCATACTTATAGATTACATCTCCATGATTAATATGGACTGGAAGGGTTGAAAGGGCACATGTTAGTCTTTTCCATTTATTGGGCAATAAAGAGTTTGAAGTGACTAAAAGAATCAAATGTAGCTCTTTACTCTAGATGCTTTATTCTCATTTGGTTATTAATATATCCAGATATAAACCATGATGACTTAAATCAAAACTAGAAGAAATCTCATGAAAACTACAAGAAGATTAGTGATTAGATAAGTCATGGAAATGAAACCAACTCCATTAGCCACAACAACAAAAAAAATGCAATGCAAATGAGAATACAGGCCTTCAAAGGAGTTGTCATGGATAAGAATCATCCTCCCTTAGATCTCTTGTGAGAATGCCTGAAAGCTCTTCAGTTATCCACAATATCCACATGCTATGAGCTCACGATACAAAGATTGTGCATAGTTATTCTCAGTTTATTCAATTTGGTGCTATTATTTTTATCTTGTGATTCAAGCTTCAAACCAACCCCTCTCATTAGTATTTATCTTCTAGAACTGTTTAGAAGAGGGTAATCAAAATCAGTACCGGAGTATTTGAAAGTTGAAGATCCTTTCCCTCAAACTGAAGCTTTGTTCTAAAAAAACCAGAGTTAAGACAAGCCAAGAACTAGTGGAAGGGAAGTTGAATGAAAATTGAGAGAAAATAAAAGCCTTCCTAAGAAAGTGCCCTTTCCACTATAACTGTCGGTTCTAGTGTCTCCTTGTTCATTTTTTCAGGCATCTCCTCATTTTTCATTTCTTGATAGAGAGCTTCTGAAATATGTGCAAGATGTTCTTCAATCTCAACAATCAATGTTGAGATAAAATGGAAGCATTTCTCTTGCAAATAAGGTGCTAAATCATTTATCCTTGAAGGAGATTTATGTGCATGAAGAAAACTTAGGAGGTCTTCCAGAATATTCTTGGACCCCTCATCTATGGTATCTTTTATTTGACTAACCTCAGTTCCAAAATAAGTGTTAAGGCGACTATACCAGTCTTCATCATTTGTCATCATAAATCTAAAACTCAACCCAGGTAAATTGACACTTTTTAGGTCCCCTCTCTTGACAAGCCAACCCTCACTAGTAGTTAATTTGTGTAAATGGGTTTCAATGTCTTTGTAGCTTGCCAGAGATGTAACTATGGCTTCAAGGCATTTACCAACCTTAACTCTAGTTGACCTCCACCCTCATGCTCTTGTTTCAATTTAGTTTCTTCCCAACCCTACAAATCACAGACTAATAAATGGTAAGCCTTGAAATCATGGAACAAAAAACTACAAGAGACAAAGCAAGCATACAACATTAAAATTTTGACTTGCAGCAGTAAAAGAAAATAAGTAGTAGGTAGTTTGATATACAGTCAGAAAAATGGCATTTTATGAGGTTGCCTTAAGGAAGAAAATTAAAAATTAAATAAAATCATGCTTCAAATTCCATTTAAATGTTCAATTGTACAGTAGATTTCATCCTACTTTGTTTGAGAACTCTTACTGAATTCCCAAAAATAGGAGTTCCCAAATGATGCCAACAACAAGAGCTGATTCATAGGGCATATGAAAATATCTAACTTTTGGCTCCCCTTTGATACTTTTCTATACTTACAGATTACATCTCCATGATTAATATGGACTGGAAGGGTTGAAAGGGCACATGTTAGTCTTTTCCATTTATTGGGCAATAAAGAGTTTGAAGTTACTGAAAGAATCAAATGTAGCTCTTTACTCTAGATGCTTTATTCTCATTCGGTTATTAATATATCTAGATATAAACCATGATGACTTAAATTAGAAATAGAAGAAATCTCATGAAAACTGCAAGAAGAGATCAGTGATTAGATGAATCATGGAAATGAAACCAACTCCATAAGCCACAACAAACAAAATATGCAATGCAAATGAGAATACATGCCTTCAAAGGAGTTGTCATGGATAAAGAATCATCCTCCCTTAGATCTCTTGTGAGAATGCCTGAAAGCTCTTCAGTTATCCACAATATCCACATGCTATGAGCTTTATAAAGATTGTGCATAGTTCTTCTCAGTTTATTCAATTTGGTGCTATTATTTTTATCTTGTGATTCAGGCTTCAAACCAACCCCTCTCAGTAGTATTTGTCTTCCAGAATTGTCTAGAAGAGGGTAATCAAAATCAGTATTGGAATATCTAAAAGTCGAAGATCCTTTCCCTCAAAATGAAGCTTTGTTCTCGACAAACTAGAGTTGAGACGAACCAAGAACTAGTGGAAGGGAAGTTGAATGAAAACTGAGAGCAACTAAAAGCCTTCCTAAGAAAAGTACCCTTTCCAATATAACTGTCGGTTCTAGTGTCTCCATTTTTTCTGGTATCTTCTCATTTTTCATTTCTTAATAGACAACTTTTGAAAGATGTGCAAGATGTCCTTCAATCTCAACAATCAATATTGAGATAAAATGGAAGCATTGCTCTTGCAAATAAGGTGCTAAATCATTTATCCTTGAAGGAGATTTATGTGCATGAAGAAAAATTAGGAGGTCTTCTAGAATATTCTTGGACCACTCATCTATGGTATCTTTCATTTGACTAATCTCAGTTCTAAAATAAGCATTAAGGTGACCAAACTAGTCTTCATCATTTTTCATCATAAATCTAAAACTCAACCCAGGTAAATTGACACTTTTTAGGTCCCCTCTCTTGACAAGCCAACCCTCACTAGTAGTTAATTTGTGCAAATGGGTTTCAACATCTTTGTAACTTGCCAGAGATGTAACTATGGCTTCAAGGCATTTACCAACCTTAACTCTCTCACGCAGATCTACAAATCCATCAGCTATTATTTGTTTTGTCCTACTAATAAACATGCTTTCAAAAAGTTCATCCCACAGACTATTTGAGTGCTTCAAAACAATCTCACACATGCATTGGCATGGAAACTCAACATTTGAACAAAAAACTAGTTTTAGCCACTCCAACCTCCCTTCAAATGCATACAGACTGTCCAATGTTTCTCTAATCAATATCTCATTCTCTATAAGTTCCTTGCCACTTTTCACAAGATCAAGCAAATAATTTCCCCCAAGCCTATCTGCAGAGAGAATATCATCTGCACATGTCTTAAGCCACACTAAGAAAGACTCTGATATAAATTCGCTTGGTAAAATCATCATGGTAGCTTGTAGCTTCTCTCTATGAGATTTCCACAACTGCACCTCATTGTCTGGGTTTGGAATCCCACCAAACAATTGTGATTCAGTTGGTACTGCCAACACAGTCTTATAAAAAAGAGGCAAATCTTTTAGAACCTCCAAGAAGAGTTCCCCAGCCATTCTAACATAGCATTTACCTGTATGACTCTTACCACATTACATAAAATGGAACTGAATTCCCCCACCTTATCAGTCTATCGGCTAGATGTGTCCTCTGGTTCCAGCGATGTGTCGACGGTTCTATTTTTTCATCTGCATGAGGATCTTCTATCGGCAGGATGAGTCTATTCCCCCGATGAGTGCGATGGGATGTCCGTACATGAAATCCCATGACCATCCGGGAGCGAGAACATGTCGATGAAAAAATAGAGCTGTTCCATCGACATTATCGGACCATCGTGGGAATAAGAGACCTCATCCGCCTATAGAAGATCCTCACATCGATGAAAAAAAAAAAACCATCGATGCATCGCTAACCAAAAAGATGTTTGAGCCGGGATGAACCCTTGGTGTGTGAAGTCTTCTAGCCATTTCTATCAGAATGAAGCAGATGGAGTTTGGGGTTTTGTTTAGATGATATGGAAAATTTTGTTTGGAACCAAATAGAGCTGAAAGGTGTTTCAAACTCAATCAAATCTTGTTTAAAACAGCCCAACATGAAGACAAGTGTACTTAGAAGATTGGAGATTTCTTTTTTGATCATCATGATTTGGTTTAGAGCTAGGAAATTGAAGCAAAATGGTGATAAAGAACAATAGGGCATGGGCAGAAAATGTGTCAGGCTGTTTTGGGAAAAACGTGCCTTAAACATTAGAGATCTTCAAATTTGGGCAAATATTTTGAGAGGTTCCTTGCAAAATCCATTTTGTGCACATTCTGCAATCAATCATTTCATTCCATGAGATGACATCTCTTTGAGGCATTCTGTCAAACAATTCAGGTGTTTTGTCTACGATTCCACATCTTGCATATATTGTCTACCAGAGCATATCCAACTATAACATCCAGGCATCTTTTTAATTCCTCTATCTTTCATCAATCTCTTTACTATTTGAACCTCGTACAAATGTTTTAGAGAAGAACATAAGTTGCAACATTTTTAGGATCCAACTAAAAATATGAATGGTTGATC
Source organism: Sequoia sempervirens (assembly GCA_007258455.2). Taxonomy (NCBI): domain Eukaryota; kingdom Viridiplantae; phylum Streptophyta; class Pinopsida; order Cupressales; family Cupressaceae; genus Sequoia; species Sequoia sempervirens. The sequence goes on from VDFB02058242.1 coordinate 557,109,770, forward strand.
AACCATGCACACCTAATGATCAAATATATATGTAAATTATAATGCAATAAGGGTTATTGACGTGTGAATTATGTGCAGCCCTCATCCACTAAACTTGCATGACTACATGCACCTAGAACCCAAGCAAAGCTTACAATGTTAGGATGTGTTCCAAAGTGCTTCATTAATTCAATGATTTTGAGAGGTTCCTTGCAAATTCCATTTTGTGCATATTCTACAATCAATCATATCATTCCATGAGATGACATCTCTTTGAGGCATTCTGTCAAATAATTCAGGTGTTTTGTCTACGATTCCACATCTTGCATATATTGTCTACTTAAGCTAGTTTTTCCTATAACTATTGTTATTTGATGTTTTCAATGTTGTAGAGTCAGTTTTTCCTGTATGCCTGATTGTCTTTTTTCGTAAAATCAAGTTTATACTATGCTCCCCCAAGTTTCGGGGATGGGGACAATAGGGGATGGTGGGATGTGTTTTTGGTACGAGGGTACTTTTGGGTCATTTTTTAGGGGATGGCTATACAAAATAGGGTAATTTTTAAAAATATAGAGAAATTTCAAATATTCATATCAGAACATTGATAAAGTATTCATCATAGGCATTGTAGAAGATTAATACATAACATTATACTTGAATTGAGATTTCACATAAGAATTGACAAACAAAGTAACAAAATTCAAATTCTTTTATTGTCAATGTGCATACATATTAAATAAGAATTATAACAAAATTCCCAAAGGCTTCAAGTTTCAACTATAAAATGAAAAAAAAACATAGAAAATAAATGGCTATCCCTAATCAACAGATGCAACTGGTAGGTCTGTATCAAAATTGGAGCTCAAGTTTGTGTCACTGTCAGATGCAAAAGCAAGGGGAAGTTTTCGGGTCCCCCAAGTCCTTGAAACATTTCCAGGATAGGGACGGGGGTACCAAGGTAGGGGATGGGTCCCCGTGGAGCACTGAGTTTATATGGTTTGGGGTTTCAAGGTGGGGTTTTACTTGACCACAAAAAACCTCTATGGTTGGGATAGAGGTATACACCCCTCTTGCTGATTACACATTATCATCTACTAGAGACCTCTGGGTGACTCCTGGCAATGGTATTGTGATGGATTGAGGGGGAAAACAGTAATATAGGTCGTTGTGACAGTAAAGTGGAGGTTGGTTTGTACACTATTTAAGTCTTGTAAGATTCTAACCTGGAATCTAGAGGCATCAATTAGGAAAACCCTAGTCTGAGCCTTCATAAAAGAGTTTGCAATACCAATACATAAATGTAAAAATGTATTTGATTTTGACTTGTATATCTGAATAGCTCTATTTCTTCTTGAATTAAACATTTAAAAATTGGTGCAGGAGCACCAAGGTATTTGTGAAATGTTGATTCATGGAGGTCTTAGGTCAGTTTGAGTTTTGAGTCTAGAAGTCATTAATAAGGTCATGATTGACCAATTCATATTGTAAGCATGTGCAAGCATAATGAAGAGTGTTGGAGGTGGTGGCAGAGCTGTGAGAGGTTGGTAATGTCATTTTTCAATAAACCCTACCCCAAGCTAGTGTAAAGTGAGGGTTTTTAGTTACAGAGGTTAGATGAGAGTTTTCCCATCTAAAAATTGTTGATTGATTGTTGAGTGGTTCATTGTGAGATAAAGTCAAAAATCTGGGTCTGCAGACCTACTAGATGAGTTGAAGAGTTTTTGCAAAGGAGTGATTTGGAAGAGTTTTGTGAATCAATTGGTTGTTTGAATCAACTTGTTTTGTGATGATTTGTTCAAAGCCAAATTGCTTTGCATCAAAAACTTTCCATCATATTGAAGCTTGATGGGAAGAAGGGTCCATTGAGAGAACTCAAGGGGTGTTACTTGCTAGGAGGAGAGAGGTTGTGGAGTACTTGTTGGCTTGAACAAGTGATTGAGCTCACCTTCCTTGTATTGAAGAGGATGTACCAGGTATGTATTTCCTCAATCAAGATTAAATTATAACTGATGGTTTTGTGATGAGATGGTGTTGATGAAAAATCATATAACTATGATAGTTGAAATTATCTTGGTGGTCATATGACATTCTTTTTTAGAACATTTATAAAGAAAGTATAGATTAAAGTTTGTTGTGCAAAAGTAGTGAGTAGGCTACATTCCTCCGCTTGCCTGAAATCTTGATTTGGGTGATGAGGACAGAGGTATAATGCCTTCTGTTACCTCACACTTGTTCCGGTCATGTAATCACCTTGATGACTGCTACCTCACCCATGTTCTAGTCATATATTTACCTCGATGACTGATTGACTTGCTTTTAGGGCTTACAACTTACAAGAAAAATGAAGGCCCTTTGACCTTTTAGATCATCTGTGATAATTTAATTACATCAACAAAAAACCGTGGAAGGATTTAAGTACTTAGGGTTTTGTTGAAGATGTCACTGTACTATTTGAAGATTTTGGTTTGTACCTATTTTAAGCCAAATGTTGCTTTTAGCCTTGAAATTGAGTGGGGCTCTCAAAACTTACATTTTTTGGTCTTGACAATAGACTTTTAGTATGATATGGTTAAGATGGTTTGATTGAGAATTTGAGAACAACAAAGGATAAGCCTCAATATTTTATGTCATTTAAAGATTGGAATAAATATTATTGGGCAGGACAACTTAAGACCTTAGATTTGCACCAATTATATATTAGCTAGAGACCTGACCTATACCTCATGTAACTCTCCATGATTGTAAATATGATCTTCAAATTAGAAATATATACATTCTATGCAAGATTTATTGGTTTAGTAGATACTTAGGGAATGTGTAAACATGATAGTGAATACCTTGAACTAGTTAGCTTTATCTACTAGTTACTTCTGATCAATTAAGGACATTTATATTTCAATTTTAAATAAATTTTCAATATTGAACTTCAAAACTTAGACAATTGCCACCTACACTGCACATAAATGGAGGCACCCTTTTAACAAATTTCTTTGATTATGCTTTCATCTCCTTTATACTAAATTATTTTGAAAAACAAATTGATTTCAGTGTTCTATCCCATGGCTCAGTTCTTGTTTTTGTATTGAACAAAAATCAAACACTAAGCTTTAGTGTCATGTTGGATTGTCAGAAAGCTACAATGTGAAAATAACTTCTTTAGAGTCTTCATTCTATTCTATCTTTGCAACTCTATTGTTTCCAAATTTATTTTTACACACTAACAGTGACCATGAAAAAATTATTGTAGGAGTGGGAGGTTATTCTTACCTATATGAGCCACTTTGGTGGGCAGGCATGATTACCAGTAAGTGCTTATTACTTATTAAATTAGGTTTAGGTGACAACTGGAGAATATTAATGTTTGACAATTGACATAAATTACTTGCATTCAAACTATTAATTTCCTTATTTACAATCTTTTTTGAGATTATAGTTGTATGGCTGGAGAGTTTATATATTCATTATTTTCAAAATTCACAGTTTATCTACAGTGACTTCACTGCCAGTACTTAACAACTATTTCAGAATCAAAATTTTCACTAAAATTTACATTCACCATCTTTTACAAATAACTACTAACTACCCTGCAAACCAAAAACTCCTTTTTGTTCCCCATAGTTTTGTAAAACCCCCAAAAACTAACTATAGACAACCAAAAAACTCAAATTCATGGCAAAGGATTATGTTAATTGTAGAGTTGCAGATGAGCTACTCGCCATAGTTTCCATAGAGGTCCCATTCTTCTTCCTCTTCCTCCAAGGTCGCTGCTCCAACTTCTCTAGCTACTCCAACTTCAGTCGCTTCGCTTCAGCCTTTTCCTTCTTTACCACTGCCTCAACCTCTATTAATTCCACAATCAATTTTAGAGCCTCCCACTCACGTGTTGTTCCCTCTCTCCATCTGGCTTTACATTTTCTTTCTTTCCATTTCACAAAGGGTATGTATTTGAATGTTTCTTCATCCTCTTCAATTTCAATTCCCTCATCAATAGCCATCCCAACTCCCAGAATCATCCATTCCAACAGTGAGTCCAAGTTGTTTAGATAATCCTTATGCACCCGTGTCTTCATGACCTTTTTCACAACTTCAATCAGCTCTTCCAAATCTAAGCCCCAAGCCATTATGAGAAAATAAATGTCCAAATTAGTTCTGTACCTGCGCGTGAGCTGGCCAAATCCTCTTCCCAGAATTAGTTGCATTGACTGTACTAATCATTCATCACTATACATGAAACACCTCATCAGTCTCTTTACCGATGGTTCTCCATAAAAGTGTGAGAGTTGTTTCTTCATTTTAAGCATGAAACTAGCCTCCATCGACACCTCTGCAGCGACAAAGCCACCATCTCCTGTACACCGTTTTCACACCTATTGTTCACCACAGTAGGGGAGCATCGAGTAAGTAATGCCTCTAGAATATAATGAAATAATGAAATGAAATAATTTAATAACTTCATTCACATTCCTTTTCATAAATACTCGGCATACGTCAGTCATTGCCTCCACTTGAATCCACACACTTCTCTCATTCACTTCAAGAATTAAAACCTGCAAGTACTCCATTTCAGATCTCCCTAAATGCACCACCCGTTTCAGTCTTGTCATTAGGGGAGAACATTAATTTCAAACATCTCGACGATGCTTTGGGATGTCACATTAGTTAGAATAATTATTATCGTCGTATTGGTGGTAACTGATTCTTGTCCACGTGTACCTTCTCCACCAATGAACAAATTTCCTTAGGTCTATAGGCAGGATGCCAAATAACGTCACCCCGATGCACCCCAACTCCACCGATATACATTATGCACTTGATAATCCATGCTTATATCGGGCCATCGGGGGAATGCAAACATTTGTTCCACCGATGTTCATGTGTCATAGTGATGTGCTTACTTTTGTTGAATCTGTCGGTCTATCGAGGAGAGCGCCTTAGGAGTTAGCTCGATAGGGTATTGTTACACCGATACTAGGTTATGAGCTACTTTCATCGGGCCATCGGCGAGGCTATAATGGGGGTTCCTCCAATGAGGAATTGTTAGGCCGATAGCACTAATTTTTATTTAGGGACGGGGAAAGATTTATGGAGCCTCATACTATTATGGTCTCATGCTTACTATTATGCTTTTGATAGATTTTTTCCAAGGCAATGTGTATTGTTTGACAAAATGCTTTGGTAGAAATGTATGGAAAATGTTGTAACATAGACAAGTGAAATTTGTTTGAAAAATGCCCCTCGAAATGTGGTCTCATAGAATGCCACTTGACAAGAAAAATACATTGGCGGCTGCTCTAGTTATTAGTTATGCAATGTGGAAGTGAATTGCATAACTATAGGTGACTTTTAAAAACTATATTGTTGTGATTGAAATTTTGTCATCTATCAATATCTAGTTATTAGTTATGCAATGTGAAGTAATGCTGAGTTTGAAAGTTTGCGATGCAATGTAATAAAAGATATGAATATAAACTACATAAATCTATTTTTACAATTCATTAGTTAAACTCTTTATTTTATTTGCTCTCTATATCTCTAGGCTATTGAAATTCCTTTCAATTTAAAAAAAAAATAGTTTTATCTCTTGTTCTACAATTTTCTACATTTTTTTTAAGTCAATTTTTTTTGGATTTTTGAATGCATGGGGTTATGTTAGTAGTGCTCTCATATTGCGTGCATGGTAATTTAGTGTTTATATTTGCGGCCTTTGTATCTGATTAGCATGAAGCTAATAGTAACATTGTAATAGTTTTTTAGTAAATTAGATTGATCATTGCAATTATTTTTGACATTTCCCTTTTGCAATTATTTTAACACACATGCAAGTAATGTTTATGTAAGTAATGGTTGTTTTATTATGCAAACAAGGGTAATAATTACCTATGTAATATAATATGTTATTTTTTTTTCTTTTTTGCATAAATGTATTGATAAACTCAAAGAAGGGGATAAAGTTAGGGAGTCAACTTGAAGAAAAAATAGATGGAGCTGTTCGTCTGAAAGAGAAAGAGGGAACCTTCACATGATGGCCACTAAAATATTTGTAAAAATGACATAGTTGAACATGTTTATTATGTACTAGTTAATTAATGTTAGACATCTTGGCTCATTGCTTTATGCAGTATTTTGAATGTGTTGTTTAGGGATCTTAATTATCATGGTGTATTTGAAAGAGTTGGAAACTCTTAGACAACTTTGACATTTTTTATTATATTTACATATATACTCTTAGACAACTTTGACATCTTGTAACTTGATATATATATATATATATATTTGCATTAAATTTTTTATTGCAGATTACCTTTATTTATCATGATGTTGAATCAATCTTTTAATTCTAGCATGTTGTAGCTTGTTCATATATGTAATATTTTTATTTGTTTTTATGTTTTAGTTCAAGTTTAATATTATGTTAGTTTTGCATTATAAAATTTATGGTACTTAATAAATTATTCATTTCATGACTATATTTACTACCAATTAATAGAAACCAATAAAATAAAATGACTAAATTAATGACTAAATATATGACTAAAGTAATGACTGACTAAATTAATGACTAAAGTAATGATACAATGTACTAAATTATTCAAATATTAAATGACTAAATTAATGATACCAAATATTAGTAAAACTAAATTATTGACTAAATATATGACTAAATATACTGACTAATAAATGACTAAATAAAAAGGTCAAGCAACAATCAATACTACAAATTAATGATCAAATAAATGACTAAATTAACAACTAAAATCAATGACCAAATCAATGGTAAATAATGATTGTTAGTTTGAAATCTAGTGGTGTTATAATGACTAACAAATAAACCACTAAAAGAATAAAATGACTAAAAATTGTGACTAAAATGACCAAAAAAATGACTAAATAAATGACTAAATCAATGGAAATCAATAACCAAATTAATGACTAAAATTAATGATTAAATAAAATGACTAAAATTGTTTGTCATAAATTTAGTCAGTGTTATAAATGACTACAAATAAACCACTAATAGTCACGTGACTAAAGTTAGTCATTTATATGTAATTTTTAGTAGATTATTTAGTCATATATTGTTGTTTCAGTGATAGGTTCACCAATGACCCTACATATTTATCTTATTTGGTGGCTAGTAAATTGAATGAGTAAACAACAGGATGTGGTTACTTTATCCCAATAGAGATATATTGCATGGTGACTACTCAAGCCCTTAAGAAGGAAATTTGGCTTTGATACATGTTCCTATGTGGGGTTAAGTTAGAGTTAGAGTTTATTATGATAGTTAGAGTGTCATTTGTTTTACAAAGAATCCAACGTTTGATGCATGGATGAAACATATTGATGTACGATACTAGTTTTTCCAAGATATGGTAGAGGATGGAAGGGTGATTTTAGAAAAAATTGACAGTTCGAACAATTTTGTAGATTTATTGATGAATCCAATAAGCACATAGAAGTTTAGAGGCTCTAAAAGGCTAAAGACAAATATTTGGTTGATTGTGTGGGTCTTTACTTTGCTCTTGCAAGGTGTTCAATAAGTGGGATAATGTTAGAAAAGGTCTCTCAAAATTGCATATAAGTATTGTAAAATGTAATTTTTGTGTTATAGACATTATTTTTTCTCTAAAAATTATTAAAATGGGATTTAACTAGCTAAAGTTAGTTGTAGTGATGTAGAGCTCTTTAAGCTCTTAATTTATAAAAATAGGCTCAATTAATTTCTTGAATAAAAATTAATGCCCTCTAGAAGTTAGGTCCTCCATATGAAAAATATAAGAGCTTTTATAACACATACTAGAGTTTTAAGAGGGATTTACACATGTTGACCATGAATATTCACCAACCTATGACATGCCATTATTAATTTCATAACATATTTGAAGGATTTAATTAAGAAAAATTAGAGAACCCAATTTAAGAGGATAACTATGACATGCTATGATAAATTCTATGATACATGTAAGGAATATGTTATATTTAGCATGAAAAATCTCCTTTGAAATTAGGTGTCACATTGGGGTTGTATTATCTCACATATTTTTTATTCTCCTTTGGTGGTTTCATGTATTGGTTTTTCTATTTATTGGGTGCTTGGAATGGAGCTTACGTAATGCATTTTATAGGTATTGTTATGTTGTTAGTATTGATTTATATCTAAGTTTTGGTGTTGGCTCTTATTAAGGGTTCTTGCTTGGATTGTATTACAACCAATATTATTGCTGATTAATACATTTTTAGATTTTGGAGGTTGGGTATTTTCCCAAAAGGGTTTTCCTAGAATACATCATTATGTTGTTTATTTCCTAAAACATATTTTGGATCATATTTAATGCTTTTACTCTCCTTTTATATCAACATAGGAATAATTTTTTAACTTATCTTCCTTTCAATAAAGTTTCTCAAGTGATGATGATTTTTTTTGGCATTTAATTAAGTGCCCATAATTTTAGGCACTAATGGTGTCATGTTGTAGAATTGATAATGGAGAAATACCAAGAAATAATGAGGTAAAATATCATCCTTTAAATAATCAGTGAGGAAATAATATACAATGAATACTAGATGCTATCATGCCTATGATGATTGAACAACATGAAAGGATAGGTTTATTGGAATACCAACTAGGAGTTAAAATTGATGATCATTGTGATTGTGAAAGAGTGTATAAGGAGAGGGAGTTCCATAATAAAGACAATAATGAAGAGTAGAGAAAAGAGGAACACAAAGATAATGGTATGAATAGTGATTTCTTCAAGTACATGAAGAAAGTGCATCCATTTTGCAAGAGCTTTAATTTTTAATTTGATTTTTTTATTTAGCATTTTTCTTGCTTAAATTTTTGCTTGTGAGGAGTGAATTATGGGGGTGGTAGTTGCAACAAAAAAGGAGAGAGGACGAGTCTTGCACATATTTTTTGCATGGTTTTTGGGTTTTGAAAATTGTCCAAGATCAAAGGTCATTCTTTGGGAAATCGGTGAAGGATGTAATCCATGGTTTTCATAGTTTGCAAGAAGCCATTTTTTGGAAGCTTATGAGGGTGAAGGTGAACTGTTTTGGGAGACAACGAACAAAAAAAGAGGAATGATTGAAGAGTGTGGAGTGGGAAAAGAGGGAGGAGTGTGGTTCTGGTAAAAGTCGATCTGTTTTGAAAGAAATCAAATAAACAAGAAACTAGAGCAAATTGTAGGGAAGCTAGGGGAGCTTCAACTACCAGTAGGAGGTTTTTAAAGAGGAAGCAACAACTTATCGTTCAAAGGTTTATGTTGATTTGAGAACAAAGAAAGACAATCCCATATAAAAGAGCAATTTGCTGTAATTTGTATTTTGCTAAGTGCATTAAATATGCCAATCTTGGGTTCTTGTGTTGTGGTTTGTTTCTTGTCAGTAGGAAAATAATACAAACTCTGTGTTCTTTCGTTGATATATCATTCTTTGGAATTTGATCATTTTGCAAGATGAATGAATGATAATGTTCCTATCGCCTAGACTAGGAATCAGTCTCATTTTTCCTCCTTCATTTTGTAGTTGTTGTTCATTACTATTGCAAATTTTTTTGTGTTTAATCAAGGCTAACATCATTTTTTCTATCAAAGCGTATGAGTGTGTAAGTTGTGTCATAATTTTGGTATTAGAACTTAAAAATATCTAGGAGAGTCAAAATTTTTGGGTAGGAGAAGTCGGTTATGCTCATAGGAGTTTGGAAAAGTATGTGTTGAAATTTTGACAGGTTAAAAAGAGAGAGGACTTGGGTACCAAAAGACTAGATAGAGGAAAAAGAGAGAAGCCCTAGGTGAGGTATCGAGAATCCAAGAAGGAAGATAAAATATGCAATAGTATAACCTAATATAAAGCCTCAAGAAGACATGAAACATGAAAATGAGTGCGCAGAAGAATAAAGCAGAGTGGGATAAATAAATGACAGAGTTGAGAAGAGATTTAGAGAAGTATAAGAAGTGGCTTGAGGAAAGAAGCCAAGAATATGGTTGGTGTTGGTCATTGAAAAAGAAACTAAATGTGCCTATGTAGATGATTGTTTAGAAAAGAAGAGGGAAAAATATGGATGCCTTGAAAAGAAAAAATGAAAGAGGTTTGGATAGAAGAGAGTTTCCAAGTGAGAAACGTGCACCAGAAGAGGTGAAGAAAGTTTTCACTAAGGAGAACATAAGGAAAAGCAATGAAAAGTGAGAGTGGAAAGCAAGGTATGATGAAGGATTGAAGAATGAAGAGAAAAAAGAAGGAGCAAATATAGAAGGAAAATAAATGAATGGTGAAGAAGTTACAAAAAAGGAATTTGAAGGTGTAGCAAGTATAGAAGATTTGTAAGCACAATATTTAACAATAGGATAAGAGTGGATGGAGAAGCTTGCTAGTGAAGGTATGAAGACAAATGTGATAGTGCAAGATACAAAGATGAAGTTGGAAGATGTTGACAAAGAAGCTATTGCTATGGAAAAGGAAAAGAAGATTGACTTACCTTTAGGAACAACTTGGAAAAAGCTTGAGGAGAACACATGTAAGGTGAAAGATGAAAAGGAAATCAGAAGGAGGAGATATAGTAAGGTAAAAAAAATAGATTGAATGCATGGAAGTTGTTGCAAAGCGATGTTGGAAGACGTGAAAGAGAAGACAAGAGAAATGATTTTTGGATGGTGACCTCATGTGCAAGAGCACATGGTTTCTCTTGTCTCCTGGGGAGTTTGATGCAAGAGCTTTAATTTTGGTTTGATTTTTTATTTAGAATTTTTCTTGTTTAAATTTTTACTTGTGAGGAGTGAATGATGGGGGTGGAATTTGCAACAAAAAAGGAGAGAGGTCGAGTCTTGCACACATTTTTTGAACATTTTTTGGTTTTTAATAACTGTCCAAGATCAAAGGTTGTTCTTTTGGGAATTAACGAATGATGTAATCCATGGTTTTCATAGTTTGAAATAATCCATTTTTTGGAAGTTGATGAGGGTAAAGGTGGAATGTTCTGGGAGACAACAAATAGAAAAAAGAGGAACGCTTAAAGAGTGTGGAGTGGGAAAAGAGTGAGGAGTGGTTCTGGTAGGAGCCAATATATTTTGAAAGAAACCAAATAAAAAGAAACCAAAGAAAAGTGTAGGGCGGCTAGGGGAGCTTCAACTACCAGTAGGAGGTTTTTGAAGAGGAAGCATCAACTTATCATTCAAAGGTTTATGTCGAGTTGTGAACAAAGAAAGACAGTCTCATATAAAAGAGTAATTCGCTATAATTTGTATTTTGTTGAGTGCATTAAATATGCCAATCTTGTGTTCTTGTGTTGTGGTTTGTTTCTTGTTAGTAGGAAAATAATACAAACTTTGTGTTCTTTTGTTGATCTATTTATTTGGAGTTCATTCATTTTGCAAGATGAATGAGTGATAATGTTCTTGTCACCTAGACTGAGAATCAACCTCATTTTACCTCCTTCATTTTGTAGTTACTGTTTGTTACTATTGCAAATTTTCCTACGTTTAATCAAGGCTAGCATCATTTTTGGTATCAGAGCATATGAGTGTGTAAGTTATGTCATCACATTCAAGTAATATGAAACTAAACATTTACATGACTTAAATAATTGATTATTCCAAATGGAGAAGTATTCCATATCAAGGAATTAATCATAGAATTAGAAAGACTAGTTGGGAAAATGTTATTTGGCTATCAAAGAAACATCTAAGTGAGAGAATGTAAAGGTAGAAGAGAGTTTGAATTAACAATATTTGGGATATCTTTGCTAGCTTCTTTGTAAAGTGATGGTTGCCTCAATTAATTTATGAGAAAATTATGCTATATTTTAAAAAAAATTGAGGAAAAATAGATTGAAATTAACCTAATTTGGAATTATTTACAAGGTTACTTAGATATCTTCATTAATACTACAAATATGAAATATATTATATTTACAAACTTTAATTTTGGGACTTAAAATTTATATTGAAGTAGAAATGGATCTTTATAATCTAAAAATGATGCTAGGAATGTTTGAGAAATCCATCAAGAAAGAATGCAATTTATATGTATGCTCCAACTTTTAGAGAAATACAAGTGAGGGATTCAAGATTTGCAAGGAAAATTTCACTCCTAATGTTAGGAAATTCCCTAAGTTTAATGAGAATAGGAATAAAGTGAAATTTACATACATAATAGTGGTATAATCTTTGGAAAAATCCTAATAAGAATGGTGATAGAGTTCTACCAATAAAGCAATGAAATGTAGGGATTAGGGTTCCAAAACTGGTTGTTTATGGTTTCTTGTTTTATGTGTTATGAAAACTATTTCATAAACCAATCTCTTCATATGAATGAAATACCAAGAAATACAACTACTATTACAGCAAGGGTCAACTTTAAAGGAATAATTCACCTATTTAGTAGTAGAAAATACATTCATGTAATGTCAAATAACCTCCAAGTTGAGCATCATATTGCACTAGTAGAGTTGTCAAGTAAGTTATTTAAAAATGTGTGAGTATTTAATAAATATAAGATCAATCAAATGCTTTATTTTACCTTTATTTTTAAATATAATTAATTGGCTAGCTGATTTTATAGAACACACCTGAGTGTGGTTTATGTGAACAATCATACCCTTCTAGTGGAAAAATATTTCAAATAAAATATTGTCATACCTTGTATCTTCGCTTATGCAAATTTATAGGGATTATGGTTATTTAAGCATAAGGCAATAGTTAATTGTTATTCCAAAATTGTTGAATGTATTGATAACCTAGGAAAGGTAGCACATTTTTAGGGTATACCAAGGCCAATTAAATTTATATAAATTCTAAGTTCAATGTAGTTAAATAAGTCAAAGAAAGGGTTTTTATTAGTTATGGTTAGGAAAAACCTATATTTTAATGCTAATATTTTTTAATCCTTTTTGAGAAGTGTTTCTTGATACACTACATGGGCTTCTACCCACAAGGAAGTTTGAATTTATTTTTGAATGAATTATATTGTATAAAGCCCATTTTAAAAGTTCCACACCACATTCCAACCAATAAATTATTTAAAATATAAAATTAATTATATTTTTCCTTTGAGAAGGGTCTAATAAGAATTAGTGTGTCACCTTGGGGTGTTGTGATGATATTTATAAAGAAGGATGGATGGAATATAGAATTATCAACAAAAATAAAATCTACTAGGAATTTATGAACTATGACTTAGAAGCATCCTAGGGTGTTCCATCACCCAAAAATATTTTATTTTTCTTTGTTTATTTGTAACTTTTCAACAATATTCCTATTGTTTTAGTCACTATAAATCTTAACATAGTCATCACAATTGTACATTTCACCTTGTAATTGGGAACATATATTCTACATCAAGCCTAAAATGACTTGTCCGATTTATAAGATATTTTAATCACTCCAATGGTACAATTAATCTTTTGACTAACTAGTGGTCACAAAAAGATAAAATTGTTTCATTAGTTGAGGATTGTGACACCTTTTAAAGTGTATAGAGGCATAAGAATATATTCCCATATTCATCCACATTAATAATTATGGTATGAAGAGCTCTTATGGTATATTGTTGCAAGTATGAAGGTGTTGTCATTGATGTCAATACGAAGTAGATGTCAACTATGTGATGAAGATGTCGAGGATACCGAGAAAATTGTGAAAAAGAGGAAAACATGTTGTTGTAGGTTGTGCATGTATAGTTGAGATATTGAGGAAGTGTTGTGAGTACATGGAGCTATTTTTTTGTTGCAAAGTATAGAGATAATTTGGAATGAAGTAATGCGCTGAGATGATGTCTATAGTACTTGGTTTCCAAGTGATTTTGAGAAAAAATGATAAACAAAGTAAACTATGTTGTACAAATGTTCATAGTGTGCTCCAATATTGTGCTTCATATTTGTTCAGTGTTGATGCTATACCTGTACAGATCTTACAAGTTATTCTAGGTTGTTAGAGGTTGCTATATTCATAATTTGGGTTTCTAGATCATTGTACAGTGTGAGATATTTTCACCAGTGTGTGAACCAGTCTTTCAATGATGTCTTCTGTGGCCTGGGAGAAATGTATTTGCTCCACATTTCTTTGTTGTTTGGATTCAGGTTGTGCAGATTGTTGGCCTCCTCTAATGGTTCAATAACTAATCCCTTAGAGTGTGACTTAGAGATTGGACATCTGCACTAATTAGCTATCTTACTCATCATGAAGGTGTATTTCATTTTCAACCTAGGGATGTAAACTTGAAATGGGTTAGCACTGTATGTGCACTAGGACTCCACTGTAGTCATCCATAAACTAGAAAAGAAATTGTACTAGAAATAAAATGATGGAAATAAATTAACATAAGCACTGAGCATGAATCAACAACTACACTAAGCATAAAAAATTGGACTGGAAATGGATGATAGAAATGGAAATCTCAGCAAACAAATAGGAAACTACTCTGTCTGCCTTGGCTGTAGGAGCAGTCACAGAACAAAATTCCAATGGCTGCAGGAACAAACAACTGCTGAAACCGAAACTAGTTACTGAACAGAAAAATAACTTTTAAACTAAATGGGTGGAATTCTCACCAAGTGGGGCCCCTTGAGTGAGTCTTCCTTAAGCTAACTCAAATGCAAAAAATTAGAATATCATTTTATTCCTTGAAAAAATGATTACAACATATCAACAATATGACTGTATTACTAAAACTGGAAAATGCAAGTACAATCTTAGAACATCCAACCTTATGAAAAGGGGCATTTGACCATTATTTATAGATGAAAAAACTTCTAATTAAACCTAACTACCTAGGCAGTCGAATCCAACAAAATAGGAGGATGGCATTTATTGAAAGCATAGAAAAGAGAGGGAGGAAGTTATGCATGTGCCATATTTGGTCAAAGTAGACTTGCCCCAATGAGAATCCAACACAACACACTCCCTAGATTTTCTCAACTAACAAACATGACCGTTAAATGGTAGTTACAATATTTCATTTGAACTAGGAATTTCTCTCCATTGGAAGTTTCCCTCCATTGAGAGTTTTCCCTCCTTTAACCTCTTAATGACCATCTTTTTGACTTTCTTAGCAACTGACCAGCTGGCAGGAGTTTCTTCCACTTTGCAAGCTTTGTTGACATCAACATCTTAATGTGAACCTGCATAATGACATTAGCACGCACAAACAATTGCATATCCATAATTACCTTAAAGTAACATCCATTCAACCACATGAAAAATTAACATAGATAATTCACATAACATGTTAATGTCATTAAAAGTCACAAGGATAAGTTTATTCCCAAGGTTTATGGATTTAAGGAAATAACATGGAAAATGTCAACAACCAGGTGCCAAAGTCTATAATAACAACAACAAATATATGATAAACCCTATCAAAATTGAGTCATTAATTGGACTCATCATCTCCCCCCAATCTAATGTTTTGCTTGTCCTCCAGCACAGGGAGCGCTATTCCTTTGCCTAGTTAGAGCTCTGAAGTCACCAACTGCCAACTATCTTAGATCAGTCTCTACAGTATTTGAATTGGGATCCTAGTAGAATCCTTGCTTTTTTTCCAATCTGCTCCATATTTTCCTTTTTGTAGCTATGTCATACTGATAGTATCTATAATCTAGTACATGCCATAACAAAGTAGGTTGCTAAAATGTTAATGGAAGTCAATACTGCTGCCTCATCCTTCCAATTTGCATGTACCTAGCACATCATCTACATGTTGCAACATAATTTTGCAAGGAGTGGGGTTCAACTTGTTTCAATTGATCTGTCAAACTATTCCACCTCTGTGATAAGTACCCCATTACCAATTTCCCTATAGTATCAACTACCTGCTTATATTCCTAATATGCTTATTCTCTAACAGGTATGATCCTATTTTTGTAGCTTGGGTGATAAAGAATTTTGTGCCATGTATAATAAATATCTGAGGGGTTACTAGATTCAGCTCTGAGAGACAAAGGGGTATGAAGTTCCCTTTCCCTGTAAGTTCTAAACTACTGCCCCCAGCTAATTTCATTCTAGATCCATGACATAAATGCCCTTAAATGGATATCTCCAATGTATAGTAATGCGTTCCAATCATGATCATTAGGCACAACATAATTATGCAAGTATAATTCAAAGAACAAATTTTTAACTTTAGGAGGGGAAGACTGGTAGGCTTGGAAAAAATCATGTGGATTGTTAATAGAAGGGCTTAATCCTAAAATAACCCTTGACAGCTTGAAGGAAAGATGCCGCTCCTTCAAATGTAGTGCATATACTCTAAGAGGAGTTCTGCATTCCATCATCTGGGGTACTAAAGCTACCACATTCACTACCTTATCCTTCAAGGCAACAATCTAAGCATTCTTTTCTTCAATTTCTACATTTTTCTTTTTAACTTCTTCCTGTAGCTTGCATTTTTCCTTTTTCCACTCCTCCTCTTTCCTTTGCATCTCACTCCATAGGTTCAGAGCTACAAAATTCCATGGAAAAGTGGGAGGTTTATGTTTTCCTACCAAAATCTTTCCTCACATTGATTCTTGCTGTTCAAATTGCACTAGTTGCAATGATTCTCGTTGTTCTTCCTGCTCAGATTGCAGTGGTTCTTGGTTTTCAACTTGCTTTGCAATAGCAGCAAGCTCTACTAATCTTATGTTTTCTTGTTCTTAAAAAATGTCTTTCATTTCAACATTTACCTGCCCCATAGGGGATTCTGTCTCCTTCCTAGGTGTTCTTATGAATCTAGGGCTTCTCTTTGGAGGCATATTAGTAGCTGGCCTAGCTGGTTTTGATTTCTTAGGAGGGATTTTATGTTTTTCTTTGGTTGCAGGAAGACCAGTGTCATCAACCTTTCATTTCCTAGGGCTTGGTGTTACTTTCTCTGGCATTTGATTTTTGGCCTCCCCCTTTCTAATTTCTGCCTCTCTCATTTGTGCTTCCTCTTTTCTAATGGTAGCCCTAGTTCGAATTGGGGTTTTGGGAAGAAAATTAACATCAGGATCTGAGGATGAACTTTCTTCATCTAAATATTTTGAATCAAAGGAGCTAATTTCTATTGTTTTTTCAATTGCAGGAGGGTTTGTGCTAGGGTTTGTACTAGAGGTTGAAGCTCCAAGAGTGGTTTTAACAACCCTCTCACCATTACTAACCCTACGAGCTTGAGGCTAACTTCTAGGAAACACATTTTCTAGTCTGAACTGATCAATGTTTACAAATTATTCCCATGTCATGCCATACACTTGTAAAGATTTTTCTACTAACAATTTTATCAAACAGGGTGAGAAACAAAATTGTCCCTACCTTTTTGTGTTTCAGCTGCCATGATTGCAAGGAGGTTATACAACACATTGGGCACGTTCATCCTTCTACAATGTCTCATATGGTTTAAGAGCTTAAAATGCACAAAATGGAGGCATGACTGATGGCCCTCACAAGTAATATACTTGACAATGTGGATGGCTACTTGTTTCCACTTCTCTAGCAGAGAAGTTCTCCTCGTTCCTTGCTTATCTACAACTAGTGGAGGGTCACGAGGTTCAGTGAATTCTGCCCTAGCTGACCTTGCATCCCTGGAAGTAGGGTATGGATCTCCATTGGCAGGAAAACTTGTTACCTCTTTAATTATCTCCTAAGTGGCTATCACTTCTAGCCCTTTTACAATTGCCTTCCCATCATAGAGTGTCTGTGCAAATTCCAGAGCAATGTCCTCATTGAAACTATCTAGTTTCAAAAAGTAGTTCAACAACCCACAATTCCTAAATTCAGCCAGAGAAAGTGCATCCTGCAGTATTACATCATGAACTATAGGTTAATTCCTAATCAGTTGACCACCCATTGTCTCTACCCACAATCAAACAAACACTTCTGTGAAACTTTCTTTCCTGCAATCTTTCTCTGAAAACCCATTTTCTTCTTCTTCCTACAACTCCTTTGTAGTGCTAATGCTAATGTCATATGAAATTTACCTTTTTGGCGATGTTTAAGATTATGACTAAGGCAATAGAGAAACATAAACGAAGGGTATCATCAAGAAAAATGGTGGCGGTTCAGTGTCATATCACACATGCAAGCCATCATTTCAACTATTTCATTCAAATGGGCTCATTTCAAATTTGCTAACATGTATGACATGTGGACATGTGGGTTGACACTCCCCCCAACCTAAATTAGAGCATGTTTCCACACAAGATAGGTGGTAATTATGATGTGACAGGGCAAAGTACAAATATGTGCTATGTGAAATATCAACATTAATTTATAGTAATTAAATAAATGCATCTAAGATAATTAAGATATAACAAGTTGTTTCACACACACCTGAAAATTTGGAATACCGTTGCAAAAAATGTGGAAGTACAGATTGCTTTAAAAGTAATTGAGCAATTAAATAAAGTGGTGATGGAATGAAGCGATGGTGAAGTGAAGTGATAGCGGAGTTATGGAAGAGAGAAAATATGGAGATGGATGGCAGGTGGATTTATTGATGGAGAAGTGGATTCCCACAAAAGTGGAAATCTTTATTATGATGGGATTGCATGCATACCTTGACTAGTCAGAAGGAGGGATGCTAGGTCTGCTTCCTTTGGCTATAGGAAGTTCAGAGGCTTTGTGTTGAATGAATTGCTGCATGAATTATTTTTTGGAAGCTAGCTTATGATATAACCTAAGACAATGTCTGTTGACCAAGAGCTTGAATCTGATAGGGTCAATGGTGGTGAGTTGAACAACACCATTGGAGAAGACTTTTGCAACTTCATACAGTCCCAACCACTTGGTCTACAGATTTCTTGCATTGTCTTGATACCTGGACTCATAAAGGAGTGCCTAGTCACCTCGCTGGAACTTCTTTTCCTTTATGTATTTGTCATGCCACTTGACCCTTTGATTTTGCACTCTTAGTATGATGAAGGGATAAATTTCTCATCTAATCCAAAGCATTTAGCTACATGATTCTATCCTTTTGTGCCTCAGATATGTCTATCCAAAGATCTAGTGCAGTCCTAAGAGTTTTATGCTCAAACTCTATAGACATCATGGCTGTCTTCCCATACAATAATTCAAAAGGAGTGAAACTAGTGGTTGTCTTCCAAGTAGTCCTATACGACCAGATAGCTTTTGGCAACCTATTTGCCTAATATTTCATGTGAATAGCCACTTTTTTGGTCAAGATAGCCTCTATTTTCCTATTGGTCACCTCAGACTGGCCATTGGTCTAAGGGTGATAGGGGTAGATTTCCTATGCCTTACATTATATTCATTGACCAATTCTGTGACAAGGGTTGATGTAAATTGAGCCCCTTGATCTATCACTATCTCTCTTGGAACCCCATAATGTGAAGATTTCCTCATAGAGGAATTCTACAACTTTATTATCTCTACCATGTTTCATAGCTTTAACCTAAACCCACTTGGTCACATAGTTAGTGCAAACCAAGATGTAGGGTTTTCCATTTGATGGAGGATTAGTGGGACCTACAAAATCAAGTCCCCATTTATCAAATAGAGTGATGACTACCTAGGGGTATAGATGCATCTCATCAGATTTAGTTGGCCGACCCATCCTCTGACATCTATCACACTTCCTCGTATACTTTCCTGCATCCTTATGAAGTGTGGGCCAGTAATATCCTGTATTAAGAATTTTCATTACTGTCCTCTTAGTTGCAAAATTCCCTCCATAGGGTTCATTGTGATATGCATGTAGTATATCATATGTTTCATCCTCCCTTACACATCTCCTCATTACATGATCTGGCCCAGTGTAAAATAAACATCCTACAATCCATGAGAAAGGAAAACCTTTCTCAATGAGCAACCTTCTCTCTTTTGGAGAGAAATGAGGAGGAACTCTCTCTGTAACTAGATAATTGGCTATATCAACATATCAAGGTGCGTGCACATTGATAGAAAACAATTTTTCATCAGGGAAAGAATCATCAATGACTTGAGTGTCCTCTAATGTAGTAATATGGAGAGAAATTTTGCTACAACATTTTCCTTACCCAGTTTGTCAACAATGGTGATATCAAATTCCTGCATCAACAACAACCACCTTGCTAGCCTACCTAAAATCAAGGGCTTATTCATGGTGTATCTTATGGCTGCATGGTTTGTATGGACAAATATCTGATATCCTATTATGTAATGCCTGAACTTGTTAAGGGCATAGATGAATTCCAACATTTCCTTTTATGTCACTGTGTAATTAAACTCAACTCCTTGTAGGTTCTTGTTGACAAAGTAGATTGCATTCTCAATTGCTCCCTCTTTTTGTCCCAAGACAACTCCTATAGCATAATTAGATGCATCTGTATGAATATGAAAGGGGAGTTCCCAATTAGGGCCTTTGAGTATAGGAGCATGGGTTAAGGTTGCTTTCAAATCAGAGAATGCTTTGTCACACTCCTTTCCCCATTGGAACTCAACATATTTAGTTAGGAGATTGTATAGTGGTGATTCCATCTTACTAAAATATTTGATGAAGCACCTATAGTATCTTGCATGTCCCAGGAAACTTCTAACATCTTTTTTCTTGGCAGGAATAAGAAGATTGGTAATCACCTCAATCTTGGCTGGGTCCAGTTGAATTCCTTTTTGAGAGATGTAGTGGCCAAGGACTACTCCTTGCATCATCATGAAGCATTTCTCACTGTTCAAGGTCAGATTATGGTCTTCACATCTCTATAAAACTTTCCTTAGATTTTCTAATGCTTCTGCAAAATCAGCACCATAGGTAGTAAAATAATCCATATAGATCTCCATACAATCATGTGAGATATCTAAAGATATACTAATGACTGCTCTTTGAAAGGTTGCAGGTGCATTAAATAAACCAAATGGGAGTATTGAGTAGGAATAAGTCCCCCAAGGATAGGAAAAGGTTGTCTTCTCTTGATCCTCAGGTGCAATCTGTATCTAATTATAACCATTGAATCCATCTAGGAAAGAAAAATATTGCTTACTTGCAAGTGAATCCAGTACTTGGTCTATGAAAGGGAGGGGAAAATGATCCATTTTGGTGGCAGAGTTTAGCTTTCTAT
The DNA here is from genome assembly GCA_007258455.2 of Sequoia sempervirens. Lineage (NCBI taxonomy): Eukaryota > Viridiplantae > Streptophyta > Pinopsida > Cupressales > Cupressaceae > Sequoia > Sequoia sempervirens. The sequence continues at coordinate 557,130,750 of VDFB02058242.1, forward strand.
TGTCAACACAAATTCTCCATTTACCTCCTTTTTAAGGCACAATTACCAATGGGAACAACCATTGGCTGTCTAAAATAGGGTAGATAAATCCTACATCCAATAATTTTTGTAATTCCCCTTTTACAATCTCCCTCAATGCAAGGTTGATTCTCCTTTGTGGATGCCTTACTGATGTGTAGTCATCCCTGATATATATCCTATGGGTACAGAGCTTGGGGTCCAATCCTTTCATGTCATGGTAATCCCATGAAAATGCATGCTGATGGGTCTTCAACAGGTTTGTCAGGGATAACTTCTGTTCTTGATTCAACTTGCTATTAATATTCAAATGTTTCCCTTCTAACACTTGCGCTTGTGTGGTTAACTCAATCATGGTTGTTTCACTAATACTTGGCATTTTTAACTCATGTGGTAACAATGTATGAAGCATTTATATTGTTGTAGGAAGGTCAGTTGTAGGAAGAGCGTGATGAAGTGTCTTCATTGGATCTCTAGAAGCAAATTCTTGAGTGGATGATTCTTCATGCACCTCACAATGGTTCTAAATTATGTGGGAAAATACTTCATCTTCTTCCTAAAGCTGGATGAAAGGACTTCTGCCTATCATCATGAGTTGTGCCACTGAATTGACTTCCTTGACCTCTTCTCCAAAATGCGGCCATATGTGGTTATCCATATCATAGGATGGTTGAGCAGGAGGGTAGAGAACAAGATTTTTGGTGCTTCTCCCATCAGAAATAGTCATATCCCCTAATTGGCATCCAATGTAAGCATCTGTTGTGGCTAACCACAACCTACCCAGAATAATAGGATACCCTCCTAGTGTAGCTTTATGGGAGAGGATAATGAAATCTATTGGGTACTCCCAAGATTCTAGAGTTACAAGGTTTTCTACCATGCCATATGGTTTGACAGTGGAACTATTATCAAGCTGCAGGACAATAGGAGTAGGTCTCATGTTTGCAACATTTAGTTGCTGTAGGATGTCCTTAGTCATCACATTTATTGCTACTCCCAAGTCAATTAGAGCATTCTTTATTTGGATTCCATTTATAACAACTCCTATCATAGGACTACTTGGATTAGTATATTTAGGAACATTAACTTTCCCAAGCATGATATCTGCCAACTGTCCCACCACATGAATGGTAGTGGGGTCTTTCTTTTTCCTCCCTGGATTTTTGAGGCATGCTTCCTTGATTGCTTTTCTATATATGGGGACATATTTTATGGCCTGAAACAAAGGTATCTTAACACATATGTGTTTCAACTGATCTAGAATGTCAAAGGTTGTTTCTTCCTTCTCTTCTTTTTGTTTAACAACTTCTAACCTTTGAGGAAATGGTGGGTCTTTATCAGACTACTGAACTAGTTCAGGATTTTTAGGCACACTTGGCTGAATAGGGACATTCTAATGCTCCTCTTCTTCCACAGGAAGCTTGATGATGATAGGAGTGGAAGGAGTTGGCAAAGTGATTCCTGAACGTCGATGAATATCACTCACACTGACAACATATGCAGGGAATTGATTAGGAGCTGCATAGTAGACTAGTTGTTGTTGTGGTTTGTTATTTGGGTTAGGTGTGGGTTGAGCTAGTAACTGAGTAGGTCTAGGTGTGCTAGAACTTGAGCTAGTAGGAGGAGGTATTATGGTAGGCTATTGAGGTTGTGGAGGTGGTTGCATGTTGCTAGCTACTTGGTTTGGCCATTGCTGTCCTCCCCTCCATTGGGATGTCTGCTACCAGTTTCCTAGAGGTGGTTGCCAATTCCCTTGGAATTGCTGCCACTAGGGTGGAGATTTTTGGTGATTGGGCCAAGTGTTTGGAGGGTTGTTCCAAGGCTAAGGTGGATAACCTCCATAGTTGGATGGGTATGGGGGTTTCCATTGATTACTGAACGTATAAGAATTGAAATAAGGCCCAACAAAAGATAATGGATCTAGTGGAATACCTTGTCTTGGGGCCCATGGTCTCCTTTGTGCAATGTAGTAGACTTGATCATCATCACCCTAGATTGGATTGAACTCGGGTGGAATGTACTTGCTGTCAATGTTGGATACCATTTTTCATATGTAGTTCTTCTTTTGTCTACAATGAGGGAAATTTTATACCAATATTGCCTCTGCCTCCTTATGTTTCTTATTTTCTTGAAGTGCATCTAGCTGAGTAGCTAGATTGTTTATAATATCTTGCTTGAAATCTACCAAAAAGTGAGTAATCTCCATCCTTGAAACTCCATTGGTGGATGATTTACCCATAAAGGATTGGTAACCTCTTCCTTTCTTTGAAGCTGCCCTAGAGTAATTCTGACATATCTTCTTAATATCATCCCAAGGAACTTGGGTGATATTTCCTCCTCCCATTAGCTAGAGCATCAATGCAACTTTCATTAATCCCTCTAAGGAAGATCAAATTTTGAGACTCTTCATTGAGTGTATGATGTGGATATTTCTACAGGAAAAACAAAAACCTTGAAATGTAGTCCTCCAAACTCTCATCTTCCTTTTACTGCATCCTGAAAATATCATCTCCTCTCATATAACTACCCCTACAATATTCTTTGTACTTATCAATAAATTTTGTTTTCATATCATCCCAAGTCTCCACAATATTCCTACCTAAGCTCATAAACCATCTTAATGCAACTTCTTTCAAGGTGGTAGGAAACAACTTAAGCCTATGAGCATCAGTGGTATAGTCATAGCTTTTGTAGAGGATATCAAACTCAAACAAGAAAGTGTCAAGGTCTTCTATGAAAATCCCATAGAACTTAGGAAGGACTGAAGCAAGGACGTTTTTGAGGTTATCAAATTCATTCTGATGAGTGAAAAGAAATAGAAAATATGGCTGGTTGGGTATGTTTTGATTTGCATCAGCCATACCTGCTTGATGGAGTTCCAAAGCAAATGGATTCTCAATCAGATTTTGGTCTTCAGAGGAAGTTTTAGAACTAATCAAATTGGGAAATGCATCAAAAAAAGGATGTGCCTCTTATTCTTCTTCATCTCTTGGTGGATTTTGAAACTCAACTAGGTAATTATCAGAATTAGGGTCATTAGGAAGGAATCTCCCATAAGCATCTCTTCTCCTACCTCTATGCATGCGGTATCAACTCAGTACCAACCAACTCACACAAAGAATTGGTGAAAGTATAGCAGATCATTACTTTTGTAGATGAGGGGTATGCTAAGAACAAACTTCAGAGATACTAAAGCAAGAAAGAAACTATAAATGACTCCAAATAACTTCCTAGTTTGACACCATCCCCAGAAACAGTGCCAAAAATGTTGGTCTCCTCTAATGGTTCAATAACTAAGCCCTTAGAGCTGCGACTTAGAGATTGGACATCTGAACTAAATAGCTATCTTACTCATCATGAAGGTGCATTTCATTGTCAACCTAGGGACTTAAACTTGAAATGGGTTAGCATTGTATGTGCACTAGGACTCCACTGTAGTCATCCATAAACTATAAGAAAATAGTAGTGGAAGCTAAAATGTTGGAAAGAAATTAACATAAGTACCGGCATGAATCAACAACTGACTGAAATGGAAATCTCAAATGCCATACTTAGAAACTATTCTATTTGCCTTTGATGCAAGAAATGCCATAAACAAAAATTCCAATGGTTGGCAGGAAATCGCATAACCGCTGAAACCAAAACTAGTTACTGAACATAATTTTTTTTAAAAACTAAATGGGTGGAATTCTCACCAAGTGGGCCCCCTTGAGTGAGTCTTCCTTAAGCTAACTCAGATGCATCAAATCATAATATCATTTTATTTCTTGAAAACATGATTACAACATATCAACAATATGACTGTATTACTAAAACTAGAAAATGCAAGTACAATCTTAGAACAACCAACTCCATGAAAAGGCATCCGCCATTATTTATAGAGGAAAAAAATTCTAATTAACCCTAACTACCTAGGAAGTCAACTCCAAGAATAAAATAGGAGATGCCATTTATTGAAAGCATAGAAAAGAGAGGGAGAAGTTATGCATGCTTAGATTTGGTCAAAGAAAATTTGCCCCAACGAATCCAACACATCACACTCCCTAAATTTTCAACTAACAAACATGGACCATTAAAAGGTAGTTACAATGTATCATTCAAACTAGGAATTTCCCTCCATTGGAAGTTTCCATTGAGAGTTTTCCCTCCTTTAACCTCTTAATGACCATCATTTTGACTTTCTTAGCAACTGACCAGCTGGCAGGAGTTTCTTCCACTTTGCAAGCTTTGTTGACATCAACATCTTAATGTGAACCTGCATAATGACATTAGCACACACAAACAATTGCATATCCATAATTACCTAAAGTAACATCCATTCAACCACATGTAAAATTAACATAGATAATTCACATAGCATGTTAATGTCATTAAAAGTCACAAGGATAAGTTTATGCCCAAGGTTTATGGATTTAAGGAAATAACATGGAAAATGTCAACAACCAAGTGCCAAATTCTATAATAACAACAACAAATATATGATAAACCCTATCAAAATTGAGCCATTAATTGGACTCATCACGAACTTGGGAAGTTTCTCATAATGCTTGTATCTTTCTATATTCAAGATTTTACTTGATTTGGTGCAGTACAAAGTGAGTTTCATTTGTCAGAATGCAAATAAGGGTAACCAATTGTTATGAGGTGAAGTATTTGTATGATGTGAGCTTGGATGAAGTGTTTGATGAATATTAAGTAGTTCATGGATTATTCTAGATCATGCTCAAGTGAATTATGTTGTCTGGATGTTATGGATTGATTTTAGGAAGCGTGTACTTAATGTTTATGGTTTTTAGCATGGGTATTGGCCAAACTTGTGTTTGATACTACATGTGAGCTTATGAAAGCATGTTGAAGTGTATTTGGATCTATTTGGGTCCTAATTAAGGATTTATGTAGGTCACCTTCGTTCCTATCCAACGTGGGAATGTTTAGGTGTCGAACTATTTTGAATTTGTATGTATAACGACTAGTTGCCAACCTTAGAGAAGGTTTTTGAGGTTGATATTGATATAAATAATTGTGGTGTTGTTGTGGGTTGAAGTTATGAAAGAAGTGAGAAGCAAGATAGATACGAGATTGATGCGATTGATGTGTGTGATGCAAATTTGAGGCATAGCAGTATGAATTTCAGTGTTAGGGTTCTTGAAGGAAATCAGTTGAAGGCATCCAAAATCATTCATGCAAGACTGCAAAAGTGTGCAAGCAATTGTGGTGGATTCCTTGTTGCATTGAGAATTATTCTCTATGTAACATTTCTCTTCTATCTTCTTGTATTATTTCTATGGTAGTGAGCCCTAGTTGTGATCCTTTTTGGATAGTGTGTCCTATTTTGGAAGTAAGCTCTTGTACCAGTTTTGCAATTACTTATATTGTGACCTAACTCTCACTGTGGTTTTCCCTCATTACGTTTTCCATGTAAATATGGTGTTCTCTTGTGTATGGTGTTGTGATTTTAGTTTCTTTTATTTGCATTTCATGTTTAATCATACTAATAGAATAAGGGTTTAATGAATGCATGTGGATCTAATTATTGTAGAGGGTTTTGAAGGTTTAATTTGCTACAACTTATTCAACCCCCATCTCAGTTGTCTTGTTCATTTCAACAATGAACTACATAAAAAATTATTCATCCATTGTCACCAAATTTATTTAATAGCTTTTAAACATTTTTTGTTGACTTTATATTGCACTTGGTATTGAGCTTTGCACCTCTTTGTAGACAACTGAGATCACTCATAGTAATTTAAATTAATTTATCATAAACATCTATCATAATAATTTGATTTTGTTTAATTTAGTGGTTATCTCAACATTGGTATTATATGTAGTATCATTCAAATTCTATATTTATACATTATTATGCTCATATTTGATTAAATAGATATGACTTGGCATGTTGGAATCCCATTGTGGTAGATTGTAATTTTATTATGGTTGTGTTATGATAATTTTGAACACCATTCCAAAAACTATGTAATTTTTTGCAAATATGCCTTGTCATAAAGTTTTGGCTTATTCATTAGTTTCTAGAACCTTGTTGGGTCTTGCCTTGGTTATCACAACCTTGTTTCATCCTTTTGTCTTCATAATTAAACTTAATGGTTCTCTTTAGTCAATTTTCTCAAGGTTCTCAAAACTATGTCGGTGCCTGAAGTGGTTCTCACAACCCAACCAAATGCTAATGATGAAGAAGAAGAATTGAGTTTTTTGGCCAAATTATCAAAGTTTCAAAACTTCATATAGGTTTCAAAACCTCTATCAATTTTCAACGAGATTTTTTAAACCTTCCTTTTATCTAACTGTATATTGTTCCTGGCTTCAAAAAAGTAAAATTTGATTCTCAAAAAGTGATATTACAAAAGTCTTAAGCAAGTTAAAATATAGAATGAGCATTTCAAAAATTTATGTAGGTTTCAAAACCTATGTCAAGCCTTGACAAGGTTGTCAAAACCTATGTCAAGCCTTGAAAAGCTTGTCAAAACCTATGTCAAGCCTTGACAAGGTTGTCGAAACCTATGTCAAGCCTTGACAAGGTTGTCAAAACCATGACTATGACAAAATCATTCACATTGTAAAGATTAGGTTCTTTAAAGGATGTTTTAACAAATACTTTTAGGTGAGGAAAAAGGTTTCAAAACCTTTTTTGGAATTCAACAAGGTTGTCGAAATCAATCAACTCTCTGAAAATCCCTCATAGCTGTTCTCATTTAAAATTTCAAAATGACAGAGCTTGATGCAAGAGGGGAAACTTACATGTACAAATTATTAAGGGCATCACTAATGTCCACTTACTACTTTCAGGAATTGATTGTAGACTCTTATATGGGAATTATGCTACCTAAGGAGCTCATTTTAACAAACATTTGGAGACGAATTTTGCCAAAGATGAAAGGGAAAAATTGTAGAGAAGTGTGAGGAAAAACTTTCACAACACCCAAGTCTAATATAGAGGTATAATGGTTTTGTTCTTAAGTTTTAACTTGTCATAGAACAATCCAGGAAAAAATTGGTAGATTTGGAAGAATTTGATATTGCTTGAATGGCTCGCATAAGTGAATTTAACCATTCCTAGGCACAAAATACATCTACGCTCATTTGAATTCTATTCAAAATGGAGTTTAAATATTTAGGCTATGAACATTTGTCAAATATGTCAAGCACATTAGCGGAAGTTTTAGACAAAAAATTAGGGCATATTAACTTAGATAAATTCTGGAAAAGGATTGGGAAAGAAGACAGGCCCTCAATTACTCAACATTTGATCTAAAGAGGTTTGTTGCAAGCTACGTCCTTTCTTGTAATAGTGTAGTGCATTGACTTGGTCTTGGAATGCATTAATCATTACAACCCCCATGATAGAGAATTCAAAAAAATGATAACAAACTTGTGGTAAAAATCAATAGAGATACTTTCACTTCATGTCTGAAACTACCAGAGAGAGGCATATACATACTTTGAGTTCACTTCTTCTTATCGGCTTTTTCAGGAAAAGAATGGACACTACAAGAATGTTATTTCCTAGGAGTGGTTCACTACACCAAAAAGAGGTAAATCCTTATTGCCCAAGAAGCTACATAGAACCCACTTTGTAAATGCATTTTTTGATATAATTTTACTTTCACATAGGTTGAGGGGCAATGAAAGAGCCCATGATTTTGAAGATTTGTTGTATTTCTTCATACAAATAATCATTCATGGTGACCAATTTTTAGATTAGGCTCAACTTATATGTGACTAGGTGCATTCAATGATTATTCACTTTCCACTCAACAAGTTCTTTTACATATCTTCCTACTTGTTCTATGCTATTGCCTACACAAGACCTTGGTCAGGTTTGAGACTGATTGAAGTCCAAGATCGAGATTGTCCATATCTATGACTATTATGATAAGCTCTAGTTAGAGAGGAGCTACAAGAATTTTAGGAGGGTGAACAATGCATTTACCATGAGGATGGTAAGAGAGATACAAGGGGACATAGGTCAAAGGATATCTCCTGAGGTTGCACAATTGATTAACAACTATGGTAGCCATTTCATCAAATTATAAAGGTGTACCTACATTAGGGTTGGGGAATTTGATGGAATCCCCTACAAACTGCCCAAATTTGCATAAGACAATTTTTTCTTAATTGAAGTGCGTAGATAAATTGCAAAAGTAAACAAAAGGTGTCATGAGAGGAAAAAGGTAGACCTGTGCAGTTTCCCATTGCCCTTGGTTATTATTCTTGTAATTCAATGTCTGATGACCTCAATATTGAAATGGAATCAACAAGATATACACTGTAATTTTATGAAAGGAGGTTCCCTTTTGACAATAATTTTTTTAAAAAGTTAACTTGCAACTAGGGCCTAGTTTCCATCATATCCTGCATTTAGAAGACTGTTAGGCAGATTGTGTTGATGAATATGAGGTTCACATAAGAAGTTGGATGAGATTAAATTTAAGGAAAATAGTAATATTCAAATTAGATTGGGATATCCAAGGTCTGGATGATGATGAGTCTAATCTATTGGACCTTATCTATGTTAATCATATAAAAAATCAGCCAATTGTTTTTATAGACTAGAGTATTAAGGAGTTGGAGACTATTAAGACAAAAACCATAGTGGTGCATAGGAGAAATCAGGATTGGGTAGTAAGAAAGACTACAGAGAAACAAAATGCCCAGCCTCCTAAGTCTCAAGAAACCAAGTACCTTCATCCTTTGGTATGCAATCACCTTTCACTCATCAAGTGACTCCAAGAGGATAGGGAGGTGGTGATGACAAACCTCTAAATAAGAGTTTACTAGATAATACATGTTACCAAATTTTCACTCATAGGCTCAATCAGGTGGAGTGTATTGATTTTAAACCGAGGAAATGGAGTACATTTTATTAACTTTATTTCATTACATTCTCTGTGTGTGTGAAATGTGCAAAGTTAGTATCAACACAAACCTTAATGAAACAATTTATATTCAAAGTTTTGAAGCAAAGAAACTATTCTAATTTGCAACAAACTAAATCTTTCAAGAACATCTCATTGTCCTCTATTCTTAATGATTCTTTTAACCTTTTTAGCACTCATATTTCTATGTGCACAAAGGCTATTAGAATGACACTTAAGAAACAAGATTAGTATTCAACATGCAAGCCAACTATATGCCTACATGAAACTATGTGCAAACAATGATGATGAATGCTATGATGAGTGAAGGATGATGTTGATGATAAATGAACAAGTGGAGGTGGATACTATGGTATTGATCTATATGATTCTACGCATGATTCTACATATGCTCAAATGTAAACTTAAAATGAACTAATCTAAAATGCAACTATGATGCAAGATGGATGATAAAATGTAACTATGAAGCAATATGTTAATCTAAGATCTAAATATGATGCAAAACATGATGTAAAGACTAGCTATAAGACACCAAAAATGATCCAAGATCCAATGATAAACCTGCATGATAACTTTACTTCAAATGTGGATGAAAAATACAAGGCCCAAGGGTTGTATTTATAGCCTTTTCCAAGAATATAGTGAGGTGGCAATAATCAACGGTCCAAATTTGAATAAGAAAAATGGATGGTGAAGATGAAGAGAATCAAGATGTTGTCCCCTTGACCAAAGACAACATGCCATTCGGTTGGAAGAATCTCTTGAACTGTGGGAAACATGCCATTTGGATGGAAGGTTCAAGTGTGAGAAGAGAAGACCATGTGCTTCCAAAATTGGTGGAAGTGTGGGAGGAATAAGTCATGTGCTCCAAAATTTGTGGAAGTGTGGGAAGAATAAGTCATGTGCTCCAAAATTTGTGGAAGTGTGTGAGGAATGAGCCATGTTCTTTTTAAAATGAGTTGAAGATAATTCCAATTAAAAATTAGAGTTATTTATTTTCATGTGAACTTGGTGAGGTGGCACAAAAAGTTGTAGAAATGTGCTCTAATTCCTAATTGGATTTAGTGAAGATTAATTAAATAAAACAAATTTAGGGAACCTTGTTTATTTAATTAATTTAGAAGAATATGTTTTAGATTTGGAGAATTAGAGAAGGGTTTTCAATATAAATAAATTGAGGATTTATTTATACGTAGTTGGAATAATAATCAAATAGCTAGTATTTAACTAATTATAGGTGATGATTGTTTTTAGGTGTATACACATTCAAAGGTATAAATGAAACAATATAGAAAAGATTACAATTACAGATTAATGCATTCATACACATGCATGTAACAGAGGAAAGATTCTAAACTTTTCAGAACAAAATAATATTTATTAAATGTATAAGAGTACATTGTCTCATACAAGCCATGAGACTAACCTTTCCTTATTCAATACAAATTATAAAAAAAATTCATACATGAATAAGTAAAGAAAAACAATGAATGTGCATAGAAGGAAGGTAACTAGCCATTGCCTATGAATGACTGGTATTGACTGGTGTCATTTTGTTTTGTTGTTGTCTTGAGCTTCATCTGTCCCTTCTAGCTCCTTTCTGCTCCTAGTCCTGCATATGACAGTAACAATGGTGTTAGAGCATTCTCTAAGCAATGATTGATTACAAACATTATATACACATTCAACCTATGCATGTATAAACCAATCATAATGTGTATTAAATAAGCCATGTGTACATTTTAGGTGTCCTAGAAAACCATTGGAGTCATCAAACACACCTAAAATCTACATGTTTTTTCTATCTTGTTTGCTTCATGTGTAGCTACAGGTGTAATCATGTCTTTATTTTATTCAAATTTTAGCATGTGGGTTAAATGTGGCTCCCACAAGGGTTGAGCCCAACATGCTATGATAAATGCTCAAGATTTAGAACTTTCATCCTATCATATGCACATCCACCTCTTAAGTCCTGATATTCAGCTATTAAGGGATCTTTCCTGAAAGGCTTAAAAACAATGACCACCAACACTGAAGAGGTGAATATGCATGTGCTAAGAGCATTCATTTATAGTCTTCAAAGACTCTATTAGATTATCAGAGTCACTTATTAAGGTATTCTCTATTTATCTTTTTAAAGATAGTACACACTGTTATAGATTAAGTCACTAAAGTGAATTATTAATCACCATCAAACAAGTAAGTTTTGAACAGGAAAGGCACATATGCAGTACCTGATGAACAAAGGACATATGGATTTTCAAGTGTACAGGCAAATGAATAGTTACTTACAAAAATAGTTATGCTTGTAAAGACAATATGATGATAGGACAATATGGTTCTACTTTTCCTGATGAAGTTCAAAGAAGTATTCAAGCAAAGATAACTCAAGAGGCTAATAAATTTTGATAGAGATAAGATGATAATTGTTATATAATAGAAATCTTTCAAATATCAAATCATGTTTGAATAACTACTTTTAAGATTGTTACTGAAGCTGTAAAAAGAAAAATAAAGGAAAGATCAATAGAATCAATATCTTCACACAACTCAAATATGCACATCATTGTCCTATCTTGATTCCTCAGATGAAGTTGAAGATCAATGTTCCTATGCATTCAACCTGAAGAAGAGCTATCCAATGGTAAAAAAATCAAATATGGGTCCATTAAATGAGGCTTGCACATACCTTAATTACATAAGTAACTCTTATTGCATCACACCTACAGTTGATTATTATTCATAGATGCGGGAGTAAGCTCATGGTGTGAGGGTCAAATGGTGAGGAATTAATTAAGTCTCTAGATGAGGTTGAGTTGAAAGCATAAAATAGTATATACCTTTGTGCAGGTGTTAGATCATGTCTATAGGAACAAGTCAAATTTCTGTGACAGAAGAAAATGATGAGACTCAGAAACATAACCACGTCTTGGAGTAATCTTAAGCTAAAAGAAACCCACATGGGTCAACTCAAACATCTACCATGAAGGATTTTCAAAGGTGAAAAATAGAAATGCAAACTGAATGCCACAATGGAGAAAGTGATTGACAGTCCATGCTTGATGAATACATAAAATCCTCGACCCGGAATAGGGTTTTAAATCCACATAGAATACATAAAATATACAGGAAAGAAGCTTGATGATGAGGTTAAAGGGTTTTGAGAACCCTATAGCTTTCTTCTATAGCATAAACTCATGACACCCGCGACCTGAAGGAACATAAAGGGACTCAAATCCCAACATAAATATATAGCGAGTGTAGCCATTTCCTTTATATTTTCATAGAAAATCACAAATACAAAGGCGTCTATGAAAGGAGTCATGAAGTTACTAATTCTTTTCTAGAAATGAACAAAATGTGAAGGCATGACTTAGTGGAAATTCATATTTTTACTTAAAACCCTTGGCCGAGCAATGCCATGTAAATAATAGATGCAAAATAGAGTATGGGTGTTACCTAGAGCCAAGAAATGATTGTAGAAAAGCAAGATGGTGGCAACCATTTTTCCTTTTTATACATTAAACTTCAGAAATACATGATTTAGAGTTAAAATAATACATAAGATGGATGAAGTCTACAAGAAATGGAAGCAACAGAATAAAGAATGCATAGAAAGAAAATCAAATCAATCTATAGATGCATGAGGAAGCAACCACAATGCAAGAGATTCTAATTCGACCTTTTTTTTCAACAGGAAACAAAAAAAACAATGGTTGGATGTATTTAAAGGATTACCTTAGGCTTCTTTCCAAAATTTTGTCCCAAAGTCTATTGATTAAGGTCTCTATCTTTATCTTTTGGAGCTCTAGGTCGAAACCCTAGCTTGGCCGCAGCTAAGCTTCTTCCAGAAGCTTCAAAGAATGAATGAAGTGAGTGTTTTGTTTTTTTCCTTTTGATTTTAGGGCTGCTAACCCTAATAATGCCGATGGATAGTGGCATTTTTGCCATTCTTTCAAAAAATCAAATGCTAAATTATATGATCCCATGGCTAAAGAAAGGTACTCCATGCATTAGAAAAATGATGTAATGCCTTATGTGTTCCACAACTTAAGAAATGTAAATGCCACATAAAAAATATAAATGCCACCTCATCACATAGGTGCCTTGTTAGCCTATACGTACCTTATGAGATTCATAAAGTTTTATTTGCATATATTTCTATTGTAAAATATATGACTTTAAGGTGTAATTATAAGCCTTAATAGTCATATTATTGTTATTTAATGCAAATAAGGTGACTTGGTCAATTGAAAGAGATAGTTATCTATTGTTGATGTCTTTTGAGAGAATCTTGGAGTGCTTTGAGTTGTTTGCAAACATGTGGAGAAAATGTAGGGAGTGATTCATCACTTTGTTAAGAGAATATAGGCCTTTTATTTCTATTTAGAGCATTTTTAGAAGTAGTTATGGTTTGATTAAGTCTTGCATGAATTTTTCATCCATCATGAGCTCTTTTTGAAAGAATATAGGTGCTATATTTTAAGCCTTATTGTTTTATCCAACCCATGAGGTTTCTAGAACCTTTTTTGGTGGAGCTTGGCTACTTAACCATTTTGGTAACTCATTATTGAGTTAGTTCAAATTATGCTCTTCATGTATGAGTGACTTTTTCAGTCCTTTGACAAAGATTTTTTCATCTTTTGTAACTCTTAGAGAAGTGAAATATAGATAACACCTTGGTCATTGAGGACTCGAATTTTTCCATTTTGTTCTTGTAGTATTGTGCATTTTTAGGTGATGGATGAAGTTATTTGTGAAGGTATTTTCATTCCTAGTGACTTTGTATCATGTCTTCATGCCTTTTCTACAAAAATGTGTTTATATAGGTTACAGGTTGTGTTCAGTTTACATTTATCTTTAGATTGTGAAAGTAGTTTTCCTTTTGAAGATTAGTACACAAACCATCATGTAAAATATTTATGTATGAATGTATAGAGAGAAATTGTGCTTTTCAATGTCTGTCTTTAATGACTAAGAGTATTAAAATTTGAACCTTCACATTCTCTTTTAGTTTGGTGTATCATCCTTTTCATTTAAGTTTTAGTACTTCATTTTTTAGCAAATCTTTCTCCCTTTTCCCCTCAAGAATTAGTAGTTAGGTGATAACCAATAGGAAGCCAGCCTTCTCTAGAGGTTTGGTCTCATTTAGGTATTCACACTTTGGGATCATTCCCATGTTTCACTAGATTGTGTAATTCTAAATTCAACAGGGTGCAGATTTAAGTGATAACAATTTTGACACGCGGTGGGACACACCCATCAATGTAATTTGCTAGTTTGATTTGCAACCAGTGATTTTTAGACCTTTTAGAGGTTATTTTAGCATATCTAGCGACTCCATGAGGTGAAAGAGTAGTAAATTTATTGTTGCAACACATAAGAAGAATACAAACAAGGAGTTCCAAGGATTTTAAGTTTTTGCTGCTGTCACCACCCAGAAGACAACAAAAAGAACTCCTCCATCAAAAAGAGTTCAGTTAACACCACCTAGTGTTAGGCAAGAGTTTTTCTTCTCACCACCAAGGAGAAGAGGTAGACCATCGAAAAGATAGAGTGATACTCATTTTGCATCACCAAGCTTTAGAATAGTAAGATAATTCTCAAGCAACCCAAAGCATATCACATTTGTTGTTGCTTCAGGTGTTGTTCCTGTGTTTTCAAGTTTTACTGCTTCAATTTCTACTGCTTAGACTCAAACAAATCCATCTCAGCCACCTCTAATGGCTACTAGAAACCAACCTTTTGTGCCATTTAATGGAGGCAATCCATTAAATATTGCATACCACAATGATATCCCAATTGCTGCACTTAAAAGCTTGCCAATTTTCACTAGGGAGGATCAGACAATATCCATTGAGCACATAAGGGATGTTGCTTCTTTGTGTGGTGTTCACCACATAACTTAAGAGGAAATAGCTGTAAGGCTACTTGCTGCATCATTCAAAGGAAGGGATTTGCAGTGGTTCATAATCCTAATAGTTGGCACCATTGCAATTTGGGATGAATTATGGGATAAACTACATAAACAGTTTCAGGATAGATTAGATAATTTGTCCTTGTTAGAGTAGCCGACTACTATAAAGAGAGATCCTTAGGAGCAAATGACTGACTTCAATTTTCAGTTCTAGAAGACTTGGGACAGAATTCATGCTACAGCGAGGCCTCCTCCAGAATATGCATTCTTATATTATTTAAAAGCTCTTAACAATGATATAGCTGTCATGACACAGTCAATGGGAGGAGTATCTTTACCAGATGCATATGAGACAGTAATTAGAGTAGAAAATTGTTTGATTCAAGTAGGTAAGATTGCTCCTAGGCCACCAATGCCTATCTTTCCAGAAATTCAACCTAATATGTCTTTGCAGATTCCACCTTTTGCACCGTTACCTGCTATTCCAACATTACCAACTACTAGTAAACATGAAGTTCCAGTCCCAGTTCAATCACAGGAGTTGCATGAAATTAAAGAGAGCTAGCAAAAGATTGAGAATATATTACAGACTTTTGGGAATAAGTTGGTGAGCTTAGAGAAGCAACAATCTTATACCAGACCTTATCAACAACAAGGTCAGACTTCAAATCAGTAGTACTAAGGCAATAGGCAGAAATACCAAGGTAATTACCAAGGTCCAAGAAAAAATGGGAACACAAGGCCTTTTCAAGCATATAATCCAACAATTGTTAGTGCATCTAGGGACCTTCTCCTTGTTCAGAATAATCTTGCTACTGATTATGAGTGGTGCTATCCATGCAACCAACCACATAATCAAGCCACATGGTCAAATGGACTTATAAATCAGGCATTAATGGTGCAAAATGCTTCAAGCTCACAATAGAACGTACCTAATGATGGAGCTCCACAATAGTAGGAGTAGCTTACAAATGATGCTACTTTGCTTAATTGGTAGGGAGAAGAATTTATTGGAGTTAATGCAAATGATTCTCTAGTTGCAACAAACACAAGAGAAAAGAAAAGAGCTTTAGAGCTTGAACAAATAACTGATAAAGGAAAAGTAGCAGCTGCAGAACCATCTACATCATAAGTTCCTCTCATTTTATAGAGGAATCAACAAGTTGCTGCCAAGGAGCAGCCACACATGCAAGCTGATCATGCTGGTATAAAGGTTCATCAAAAGTTAAACCCGATTGTGCCTTTTAACATCATTGAAAATATGAAAAAGATGAATGTAACAATGTCAATGTGGGACTCATTAGCTATTCCAGGTCAGAAAGACATGCTACAATCAGCTCTGTCAAATTTGAAAGTGTCTGATGAGCCACCAGTAGGTCAGGTTAGAGGTGTTTTAACAAATTATCCTCAAGATGATAAACAACCCAACAAAGAAATGGGTAAAGATATCAAACCACCTCCATTTTATGTATTTGTGATTATAGGTGATAAGTTAGTCCATAACTGTATGGTAGATAGTGGAGCTAGTAGCTCTGTAATGCCAAAGCAAATTGCTAATAAACTAGGACTAAAGTATCATCCTTTGGAGAAGGGAGTTATTCAATTAGATGGGACCTTAGTTAATACCTTAGGTGTCATCAAAGGCTTAACCCTTACACTTCACGCTTGTCCAAATTTTTTAGTTCAACAAGATATATGTGTCATAGATTTACCACCTTTCTTTGCCTTGTGTCTTTCAAGAGACTTTACAGCTAAGATAGGAGGTTATGTTTTTGCTAATTGGTCACATATGTTGTTTAGAACCAGATATGGAACTAAGGCTACCATAAAGTTTGAGAAATTGGCCAAGGATCATATAGAACCTTATAATCCAAGTGTGATTAATGTTGTTCCTATTGTTGCAAATACAAATTGTGTTGTTATTATTGACAGTGAGCTTGTTGTTGCTCAAGAGCTACAAGGAGAGAGTATTCCTAATGTGTTGTTACATGAATGAGTAGCATAAAATGTAATGGACAGTCCTGATGACCTCATTCAAGATGCTGGTATGGGTAATTATGTGCTTCATGAACCTGATGCAGAGGTTCCAAACCTTGAAAAGAGTATAGATCAATTGCTAGAACAACAAAATGAACTTTGGGAGATGTTTTTTAATGGTTCCAAAAGTAAAAATGGAGTTGGTGGAGGAGCAATGCTTGTTTCTCCACAAGGTGATAAGTATTTTTCAACCTTCCGTTTTGCTTTTGCATGCTCCAATAACACTGTTGAGTATGGGGGACTTATTCAAGGTCTTGAATGGGCAAGGAACAAAGGAATAAACTGCCTAAAGGCCTATGGAGATAGTGAACTGATCATTAATAAGGTTAGAGGCCTGAATGTTGCTAAGAATGATGCATTGAAGTCCTACAGGAATAGAGTGTGGGATATAATAGAGGAATTTGATGCCTTTAACTTGGTCTCTATCCCAAGAAATCAAAACAAACATGTGGACAGACTTGCTGCCATTGGTGCATAGTTTGATGTCCCCAATGACATCAAGAAAGAGAAGGTTCAAAAGTATGTCAAAGTTGTAGTTAGGCCATCAATTCCTAATAACAACGTTAATTGGTTGGTATTCGGCAATGATGAGTAGATTTTATCTTTCTTGCTTCAAGATGATTAGTTTTTAGAAGTAAATCAAGAGAAGCTTAAACAACAGTATGAAGATCAGATCATATAGCTGAAGACAAATAAAATTCCCAAGGGTTTAGTTACCTTGGAGCCCATTTTCAACACTGATGATCAACTTAAGAAGAGTAAAATCAGTATTCAAGTCAAAGAAGACTATTATGAAGAAATTGAAATCTTTAAAGGTAAGCTTCTTAAGTTAGGCAAAACCTGGTCAGCTGAGGATAAAAAGGATTTTATTGCTTTATGCCAAGAGTTTCATGATGTTTTTGCTTGGCAATATTCTGATTTAAAAGGTTTTGATCCTCATATTGCTCAAAATACAATTGAATTAAAACCTGATGCTAAACCTATTAGGCAAAAGCAGAGACCTTTGAACCCCAAGCTTGAAAATTTAATGATCAAAGAGATAACTAAGTTAGTTGAAGGGGGTATTGTATTTCCAATTATACACACATCCTGGGTTTCTAACCTTGTTTCGGTTAGAAAGAAAAATGGGGAGATAAGATTATGTGTAGATTTTAGAGATCTTAACAGAGCATCTTTAAAAGATCATTACCCATTACCCTCTATGGAACAAATTCTTCAAGTTGTTGCTGGTTTAGAGAGATTTTCTCTTATGGATGGTTATTTTGGTTATAACCAGATTTTAGTCAAGGAGGAGGATCAATATAAGACAACGTTTACAACAAAGTGGGATACTATGGCCTACAAGAGAATTCCTTCTGGCTTATCTAACACTGGTGCCACATTTCAAAGGGCCATGGTTATGGCATTTCAAAGTCTAATTCAAAAGTTTTTACTTGTTTATCTAGATGACATAACAGTATATTCCAAAAATGCAGATGAACACTCGTCACATCTCAAGCAAGTTTTTGAAAAATGCAGAGTATGGTATTTCTCTCAATCCAAAAAAGAGTATATTTGTTGTTCAAAAAGGTAAATTGTTAGGACACATAGCATCAAAAAATGGAATTACAATTGACCTTGAGAGAGTCAAAGCCATACTTGAGCTGCCATTACCCAATCATAAGAAAGGATTGCAGAGCTTTTTAGGCAGAATCAATTTTTTGAGGAGGTTCATACCTGATGTTGCAAATTTGTTACAACCTTTAACTGCCATGCTTAAGAAGAATGCAGTTTTTAGTTGGACTAGAGAAGCCAAAAATAGTTTTGAAGCAATCAAAGAAGCTTTAGCATCAGCCCCAACACTGGTAAATCTAGATTTCTCAAAGGATTTCATTCTATATGCTTTTGGTAGCACTAGTTCAATTTCTGTTATGTTGGTTAAAAAAAAAAATGATGATTTAGAGCAGCCAATAGCCTTTTTTAGTCAAGGTGTAGCTGATTATGAGCATAAATATACTTTTATTGAGAAACATGTTCTTGTTGTGATTAGAAGCTTGAAGAAATTTAAGCCTCTGATCTCCAACAATAAGATACATGTTATGGTTGCACACCCTAGTGTGAAAGAATTTCTGCTAAATAAAGACTTGAGTGAGAAAAGAGAAGGGTGGATCACAAGAGTTATGGAGTTTGATGTTGACATAAAAATCACAAAACTTGTTAGAGGTAGAGGATTGTGTGAACAACTTGCCTCAAATCCTGAAGAGGAACATAAATCAAAATCAGAGACTATTTTAGTCAATGATAATGAGCCTCAGAATGCTGCACCTGTATTAGCAACAAGTTGGGTTCAAGATATGACCCATTTTCTACAGACTGGTGAATATCCACCAGGTTTGGATAGAGCTAAAAGAAGATATTGAACAGGTTACAGTCAATTCCATATGTTCTCATTGATAATATTCTTTTCAAGAAATATTTGAAAGGTGCTTTATTAAGATGTATTGACACTTATCAAATAGAAAAAGTGCTTCATGAGTTCCATGATGGAACTTCAGGAGGCCACTTTGCTCCAAGAATAACAACCTGGAAGATTATGAGAGCTGGCTATTATGGCCTAGCTTATTCAAAGATGCCCATACCTGGGCAAAGAAATGTGTAAAATGTGCTCTTTTTGCAGGAAAAGAAAGGCTGCCAACTTTGCCTCTGCAACCAATTTAGGTTGAGAAGTCCTTCATGAAATGGGGAATTGAATTTATTGGACCAATAAATCCACCCTCTAGTGTTAGTCACAAGTGGGTGCTTACAACCACTAGCTATTTTACACATTGGACAAAAGCAGTAGCTTTGAAAGAAGCTAATGAATCTTCTGTTTTGAGCTTTTATGAGGACATAGTAACCAGGTTTGGAGTTCCTGATTCCATCATCTCAGATAATGCTCTTGCATTTGTGGGATTAAGAGTTACAGATTGGGCTGTAAGACATGGAATCCATCTAAATACCTCTTCAAATTATTACCCACAAGGTAATGGTTTGGATGAAAGTACAAATAAAAATTTGATCAAGATTATTAAAAGAACCATGGAAGAGAATCAAAGAGTTTGGCACACTAAATTGAAATATGTTTTATGGGCAGATAGAATAACCTCTAAGAGGCAAGACTACCTCTATCTGTAGAGTTACTAGCTCTTGACATTGTACATCAATTGGAGATTTTTGAAGATCAGGACCCAATGTCCGTTAGATATGCTGAGGGCATGGAGCCTGAAGAGACAAGAGATAAGGCAATGAAGTCTTTGGAGTATCATCAACTCCAAACAAAGAGGATCTTTGATAAGAAAGCTACACCTAAAATTTTCAAAGAGGGTGATGTGGTTCTCAAGTGGGATGTTCTGAAGAGTAAGCCAGACAAGCATTCAAAGTTTGATAACTTTTGGACTGGCCTGTTTGTAATCATTGAATGCAAGGAGCATAACACATTCCAATTATCAAAGATGGATGGAGAAATCTTGCCAATCCTAGTTAATGGGATTCAACTCAAATGTTGTTTTGAGGTATGACTTATCTTTGTGCATATTAGGTTAGGTTTCATGCTTTCAATAAAGTGTTGCTGCACTATAGTTTAGTTGCAAGTTTCAGTCCCTAAGTGCTTTTTAGCACAACTAGATAGTTTTCCCTTCTGCTGTTTTGTTTTCATAAATGCCAAGGTGTCATTCATACTGTCAAGTTTGAGTTATAAGAGTTCTGAATTTGTTTTCCTAAGACATGAGCCTAGTTCCTAAGTGACTCCATGCCCAAGGATAGGTCTAGACAACTGGTCAGAATGTTTAGCAGGAAAACATGTAGCAAATGTCACAAAAAATGTTACTAGATTTTCACTCATAGGCTCAATCAGGTGGAGTGTATTGATTTTAAACTAAGGAAATGGAGTACATTTTATTAACTTTCCTTCATTACATTCAAATGTATAAATGAAACAATCTACAAAAGATTACAAGTACAAATTAATGCATTCATACACATGCATGTAACAAAAGAAAGATTTTGATCTTTTCAGAACAAAATAATCTCTATTGAATGTATAAGTGTACATTGTCTCATACAAGCCATGACACTAACCTTTCCTTATTCAATACAAATTATAAAAAATATTCATACATGAATAAGTAAAGAAAAACAATGAATGTGCATAGAAGGTAACTAGCCATTGCCTGTGAATGACTGGTATTGACTGGTGTCATTTTGTTCTGCTGTTGTCTTGAGCTTCATCTGTCCCTTCTAGCTCCTTTCTACTCCTAGTCCTGCATATGATAGTAACAATGGTGTTAGAGCATGCTCTAAGAAATGATTGATTACAAACATTATATACACATTCAACCTATGCATGTATAAACCAATCATAATGTGTATTAAATAAGCCATGTGTACATTTTAGGTGTCCTAGAAAACCATTGGAGTCATCAAACACACCTAAAATATACATGTTTTTTCTAACTTGTTTGCTTCATGTGTAGCTATAGGTGTAATCATGTCTTTATTTTATTCAAATTTCAGCATGTGGGTTAAATGTGGCTCCCAAAAGGGTTGAGCCCAACATGCTCTGATAAATGCTCAAGATTTAGAACTTTCATCCTATCATATGCATATCCACCTCTTAAGTCCTGATATTCAGCTATTAAGGGATCTTTCCTGAAAGGCTTATAAACAATGAACACCAACACTGAAGAGGTGAATATGCATGTGCTAAGAGCATTCACAGAGTAGTATTCAAAGACTCTATTAGATTATCAGAGTCACTTATTAAGGTATTCTCTATTTATCTTTTTAAAGATAGTACACATTGTTATAGATTAAGTCACTAAAGTGCATTATTAATCACCATCAAACAAGTAAGTTTTGAACAAGAAAGGCACATATG
>VDFB02058242.1:557152609-557173065 GCA_007258455.2 Sequoia sempervirens
CTATGCTCTTTATCATTTTTGTTTCTTCTCGTTCAATTTTCAATTTGTGATGGGGTAAGAGCAGGTTTCTCAACCATTGGTATCTTTTCTTCCCTTAGGGGAGGAACTGAAGGAACCATCAGGGGTTGGGAAATCACTATCTCTTTAGGTCTGTACACTTGTTTTATTTTCAGAGGCACCTTGATTACTTGGAAGGGCCTTTGCTTCAGGCATGATTTCATCTAGAACTAGAGGGGAAGGAGGAACAACCATAGACTTATCATTCTCAAGGATATTGCTAAGGAATAATTTCATTATGTGCTTTTCCTTAAAATTTTGATATGACCTAAAAAAGAACTCATCATGAGGTTTAACAAATTCCATAGGTTGAGGCCAAAAGAAATCCAATGAAAAGTTTCCATGAGAAGATAAAGGATTAAAGCCACTATGATGCCCTAAGTATATTTGGCCTTCAAATGGGAACTTTATGCACTTGTGGATAACCAAGGGGATGAAATTCATGGAGTGTATCCATGGATAGCCTAGCTTCACATGAAATTGGTTCAACATTGAGATGATAAAGAATGAGATGTCTAATTGTTTCAGTCCAACTTGAAGAGGAAAAGTGGTCAAATCTATCATAGGGTGAGCAAAACCATCACGAGTTTTCAACCATGATTTCAATTGTTCATAAGAATATTGATAAAGCTCATGTACATACAAGAACTCCCCGGTGATCACATTCTCTACACACACAAGATCAATGAGTATCCTAGTTGTAGGTTTTCCATTAATACATTTGACGATATAGAGAGGACCATCAGGAGCATGTATGTATGCATCAATATGGGTGAAAGCAATGCCAAGTAACAAAGTGGTTTGGCCCTTATGACGTTCAACATTGATAAGATTGACCATATCTTGTAGACCATCCTAATCATCACTCTTATTATCATTATTGTCATCATCCTTCTTTTCAATATTTATATCATCATTCTTAATATCAAAAGCTTGTACAAAGTTGGATGAATGGTTTGGCATTGGATTGGTGAAAATTTGCAAGTTTTGATTAGGTGGAGTAACAAACTTGTTTCCTTTATCATTAACATCGCCCAATTGGATGTGATGAGAGTTGATGAGGTCCTAAATTTGATGTTTAAGACATATGCAACAATCTGTATCATGTCCATGTGTGGGATGATATTGACAAAAGGATTTTGGGTTAAAGATTGGAGATATAGGTTTGGTTGTGTCCACATGTCTAATTCGAGGCAATTGTATTAAAATTTCTTGCTCAAGAGTTGTAATAGGATTGAATGAAGGGAATTAGGTAATTGCATACAGAGTTGAACCTATGGCAACAACTTATGGGCCAATGTGGTTGGTTGTTTGAGATGTGTTTATATTGATAAATTTCTTGTTTTAATTTTTGAATGGTTGATAGTTGTGATGAGGTACAAATTCAAATTTCTCAGTGGGAGTCGATGAAGATGTATTTTCATACTAACTAATCACATTCTGATTGTCATGAAGAGCCATAAACAAGTGTGTAAAGGATTGATATCTCATTAATAAGATATTATCCCTAATGCCGGTTTGAAAATTTTTAATGAACACTCTTTGAACATCTACATCAGGAAGAGTAAGATTTATTTGAGTATTGTACCTGACATTGTCCGATGAAGTGTATCACTTTTTCATGTTTTCCTTGTTTGCACCTCACTAAATTGGTTAATGTGGTTTTTGGGCCTATGTTTTCTTGGAAATGTTGTAAGAATTCATCAACAAGTTCATTGAATGAATGAATCGAATCATTCAGAAATGAGAAAAACCATTCCAAGGTTGTTTCTTTCAATGACCTAGGAAAGAGTTTAGCTAGGAGCTTATCTTCAAAGATGAAGTCACTACACAATGTTGTATAATCCGCTATGTGACTATTAGGATCTCCTTTACCATTATACTTATCAAACCTAGGAATCTTCGTGTTTAGTGGCATGGTTGTTTTCAAAATTTCAATTGACAAAGGGCTCCTTTTGAAATATTGTGATGGTTTT
This sequence comes from Sequoia sempervirens, assembly GCA_007258455.2. Taxonomy (NCBI): domain Eukaryota; kingdom Viridiplantae; phylum Streptophyta; class Pinopsida; order Cupressales; family Cupressaceae; genus Sequoia; species Sequoia sempervirens. The sequence continues at coordinate 557,154,643 of VDFB02058242.1, forward strand.
CCATTTTGATCTTGGTTCAATGTTGAAATTTTTTGTTGGAGTGAGGTTACGTTTTGCAAAAGTTGATTGCTGACTGAGCCATTGCTTGACATGTTTTGGGAATGTGGTATTCATATGGTGGGATAGTGTAAGTTGTTGGTGGACTAATATGTTGCAACTTTATTAATGGTGATGAAATTTAGGATGTCATATGTGATATCATGAGGTTATAAGGATGCTTGCTAGAGAGCCCTAAGGTTGGAGTTATGCCATTTGTTGGTTGTATCATTGATTCTAAAGATGACAATGAATGTGTAAGAAGAGAGGGTATAGTTGTAGGGGGAGATATTTGACTTCCTTTTTGGCTTTGAGTGTACCCCAAAGCTTGAGAGCAACTAGCCATCTTAGGAATGTTCATATCCATAATATGGGATAGGCTATGCAACACCTCTAATCCTTAAGCATTATTGATCAGTTTCCTTAAGTTGTCTACTACAGGCTCTATTTGTCTAGCTAAGGATTTAGTGCTTAGGTAGTCTTGTAATTCCTCTAAGTCTTTGTCTAATTTTCTTATTTTTTCTTCAAGAACATGCACAAAAACAATCTCAACATCTATTAAGGTACTTGTTTGTGAAGTTATCATTTGTATGGTAGGATTAGGGATTGAGTCCAAAATGGGAATGGTATTTGAAATACCATGCATGAAAAAATTAGAAAACTCATAATCCATAGTGGATGTAACAACAATGTGGGATGCCATACATTTGCAATTGTGTATCATCAAAGTATTGGAAATAGGACACCAGGGCATGAAACTCATACAAGTTTCAAAACACTAAGTATGTCCACTATGAACACTAAAATGTCAAATAGTCATAGTAAAATACTCAAAAACAAAAATCAAAAAGCATAAACAAACATAAAACACAGAGACAAATGTCTAACTAAAATTTGAGCCAAAATAGGCAAGACTATGGCACCTAGGGTGCCTATTTCCTAGGCAAGTTTTTACGAAATTAAAAGTTCAGCTATCTGTGATACTGTTTAATGCTTTTGTGTCTATGTGCAAATAGATCTGACAGTGAATATTTTCCAGAATTTTCTCAATTTATGATAATGTAATGCAAAATGTAAGTGTGCAAGAATGTTGAAAATGCTTGAACAATAAATGACAATTGTAAATGCAATTTCCAGATCTAAGATGTAAAAATTAACTAATTCTAATAAGCTTAATTTGAAAATGATGATGCTTTTTATGCTTTTGAAAGAAAATAATGCAATTTTTTTTCACTTTTTAGTTATATGCAAGATACCTAAATGCATGCAATGGAACTTTCATTTTTTTTTTTTTCAGATTTTAAATGACCTATTGCAAGTTTATGAATGCAATTTCACTATAGATATGACCTAAAATAACTGAAATTAACCCTATTGCAACCTATGATGCAATATGATATGTCAATTTTTTGAATTTTTATGCTTTTTATGATGTAAAAATGAATGAATGCCTAATTGAATAATGCAAAGTAATGCAATGCAAAACCTTAGATCTAGGATGAATTTTAGAAGGTATCTAATATTAACAGGTTGGGTTCACCAAAATGAAATGGAGGGAAAGGGAAACCTTAGAGCTTTCACTTTAGGGTTTGGACACCTTTCCATAATTTTATTTGAGGATGTGGTTTGTTGTGTAAGTATGATGGAATGTGATAGGGGTTTGATGGATTTGGATAAGTTATATGATTGAATTACAACCTGAAAGGTGAGTCAACCAACCCTAGACCAAATTTGAAATGACACTAAAGATGAAATGTAATGATTCAATTGACCTAATGACGCAAATTACTAATTTGATGCAAATACAATAGATTTGAGAAATCATAGAAATAAATGGACTACAAAAATAGGATGATTAGGACACTGTGCACCTATGATATAAATTTGGATAAAAAAATAAAGGACATAGGCACCCTAGGCGCCATTGTATTTGTAGGGAAAATTCATATCTATTTTCATAGTCCTTTGGTGTCAAATCAGGGCTTCCATTTTCTACTTGTCGCACTATCGAATCACGCTTTGGATAATTTTGTAAGTGAGTTTTTGTGAGTTGTCAAGGTGTAGGGTTTTTATTACAACAAAATATTTGACTGTGAAACTTCCTTCAATCCTCTTTAGGCTTGAAACCACCCTTCAATGGATTCCTTGAAGGACTAAAGTCATGCACATCTCCTCAAGGCTTAGATCTTTCTCGCTTTATTTGCTTGAATTGGTTGGAGTCCTACAAAGGGTTAGTCTTCACAAATAATATGAAAACATAAACATGAACACACTCACATAAAATTTGACATGATGTTTGGATCTTGAATTGCTGCAATAAATCCTCTAATGGTTGATTTTGACTTGCTTGATAATTCTCTTGATAATAATTCTTACTCAATCCTTTCTCGTCTTGCTAGATATATTTTAAAAAATGCAATAAATAGGTATTTATAGGCATTTATTCTAATTTCCCAAAAATTAAGGGTAAAAGCACAAATTTGTGTCACACTTTCGTTTAACTAAATGGTTATGAGTGAACTGTTTCTGACCAGAAAGTGTTTGGCCAAGAGGTTTTTGGCCAAAACCACGTGGTAATGACATGGCACCGACATGGCGGTATGTATTCAGTTGGTAGGGTTTCGGCCAAAATGCTTCCAACTGAATACTTTTTGCTTGAAACTAGGAATTATAAAATTTAAAAAGAGGGGGCCCACCCCAATTTTGCATGTTCAGGTGGAAGTGTTGAGTCGAGACTTGGTCAACCGAGCTAGGGTTTCAGCGATGATGAAACTCAATCAAACAACAAGTTTCATCACATTTTTCATCCTCTTGTTTGACATTTTCTATCTATGGTCTTAGTGGGTTGTGTGTTAAAGTTTGGGATTTTTCTCATGTTTGTTAGAGCTGCAAGGAGATTTTGAAAGTTGTGGTGATATTAGAGGCACACAACAGTGTGGCCATATGATTGTTTACAATTTTGTGAATCAAATGTCTTGATGTTAGAATGGTATTGTGATTTTTTTTTTGGCAATAAATGGTGAATGACAATGTAAATTTTGTTTTTGGCAATGGCTTGTGGATATCTCATATTTATTGTGAATAGTTTTAATAAACCTGAGGTATTCATTTTAGGGTAATGAACAAACCCTTATTTGTAGTTATAATAATTTTGGTAATGAATAAACCCTTGTTTACAGTTACAATAAACCCTTGAATGGTAATGCAATTTTTGATTATTTGTTGTTACATGGAATCCTCACAAAACTACAATATGTTGGAAAACCAATACCTTGATTTTTTGTTAGTAAAATATTACATATAAAAAATGAGGGTATTGCTCCATTATTTTCCATTAATTTTTAAACAAGATATAACCCCTATTTTTTAAACACTGCCTAGATGGCAACATAAAACTATCTAGGCCTAAATACATCTCTGTTCAAGACCTATTTTGCATTGTCATTAGCAACTACCATGCAATGCCATTTGTAATATGATATTTTCCCTTCTAAACTGTATGATTTGCTATTATAGTGGTTGCAAATTCGTCTCCTTTCAAAGCTTCTACCAGTGTATGTTTGTTTTGGGTAATGAATATACCACTATATTCTTTGATAATACTTGACAACAAGCAAACAAAAGCCTATCATTGCATAATTTTTTTTTATCATTGTCATTCCCCTTCAATGAACCTCCATATGGTGCTTAACAAAGATTCTATCACTTGAAGCTCCACATGATTTAATATTTTAATACCTTTGGGCATGAAGAAAAGGTACCTACCCCTGTCTATTATAGACTTTGTGATTAGCACCAACACCCAATGCTATTGTACTTCCATGGAAAGATCATAAATAGGTCTACAACTGTTGTACTTTTGATCTCAAGGACTATCTTTTGCATGATCTTTTGATAGTCTCATCTCATCATTATATTGTGAACAATGTCTCTCCCCTCTGAATTTTTTAAGGAGTGAATTCTTTATGTTTTGCCTCACCATCCTTTGGTAATAATGAGTTCTAGATTATTTCTCTTGAATCATTTCATGAACCATCTGCTACCAAGGTTGACTGAGCACATGAAAGTTGTTAAAACTTTATGAACCTCTTGAAGATGAAACCAATTTTCACAATATTCAATATCTATATACTTGGATTAATATACTTATACATAAAACTAAAATTGTTTTAATGGGACAACATTGTCACTGAATTTTGCAATAGTGATCCTAATGATAAATGTAGGCTGATACATGAGTTTACCCCATTATCTTATCCTACACCCTCAATATGGGTTGACTGGCATTCGATACATTAATGCCCATATCTACTTCTTTGCCAATACCCTCAATCATCTTCATCTTAAACTTGTAAAATATTTACCTATGTGTATAGGACAGTGAGATTTATTATGATTTGCTAATAAAGCATATAAGAAAATGGCATCTTGTCTTAAAAACAAATTTGTTGATATATATATATATATATATATATATATATGTATGTATGTATGTATGTATGCATGCATGTATGTATATGTATATGTATACATATGTATGCGTACATGTATGTACATATATGTATGTATGTATGTATAGGAGAGTGAAATTTATTATGATTTGCTAATTTAAAAGCATATAAGAAATGACCTGTAATCTTAAATTTTTTGCTGATATATATATGTATCCATGTATGCATACATGTATGCATTATATATGTAATAATGTGTACATGTATGTATACTCTTTATCTTTAATGTATGTATGTATGTATGCCCATATATATACCTTTTCCATACATACATACTATACTATATATATATATATATATACATATGTATATATGTGTATGTATATATGCTTATATATATATATACATATATGTATCTTTGTGTGTGTGTATGTATGTATACATATATTGCATGTGTGTATATATATGTGTATATATAAAGATGTATGTATGTATGTATGTATGTACATACATATGTATATCTTTATGTATGTACATACATATGTATATGCTCTTATGCATATGCATATGTATATGTATGTATACAATGTTATGTCTTGTTATGTATAAATATATATGTATGTATGTACATGTATACATACATACATACATGCATATGTATATACATACACATATAGACTATACACATATACATACACACATACATGCATATATATATATACATATGTATGTATGTATGCATACATGTATATATACATACATGTATATATAAATATATATATATATACATACATGTATATATATATACATACATACATGTATATATATATACATACATACATGTATATATATATACATACATGTATACATATATATATACATACATGTATACATATGTATATATACATATATATACATGTATATATGTATGTATAGTTGTGTGTCAACATTAAAAACATGATTTTGTTCATCTATGTTTAAATTTTAAAACTGATTTAGTTAGAGAACATGAGCTAATTATTAGATGACTATGCATGATAAACACTAAAGCTTTGAACTCTTAAAACCTACTAAATATCTCATCCTTGGTATTTAAGAAGTATCTATCCACATCTTGCAAGAGAAATCATCAACAAAAGAAACATAGAACATGTTTCCTACAATTGATCCTATTGACATTAGTCCACACACATCCAAATACACTAACTCTAGGATTTTCTTAGACCTATGCTCCTTACTTGAGAAAGCAACAACCTTGGCATGCTTTCAAAGCATGCATCCTCTACAAACTCCATGTTGTTTAATATTGAACTTTGGAAGTATTGTGGCAATATCCCTCATAATAGGCAATGTTGTGTGATGCAAAAACCCCATCCTCTTGTGCCATAATTGACACAAAATGTCAAATTAAATTTTAAAATTTTGGACTAAAATTGATTCATCTTGTAACTTGTAACTTGGTTTCCTTCTCTAACCCGTATAACTTGTGTTGTAATAGTCATACGTTTTGGTCACTAAAGAATCATATGGGTTGGTCATGTAACCTTCTTCAATATTATCTATATTGCACCTTCATGTATTGTTTTCTCATTGTCTCTTTGGAGTTGTCATTTCTTATATTGTCCTAAGTTGTAGAAGGTTCTATTTCATACATATAACTTTCTATCTCATTAGATATAAAGTTAAAAATGTTTTAGTTTTGAAAATTTATAGATTTGTAATTTAAAAATGTTTTAGTTTTGAAACTTGATAAATTTGCAATTTAAATATGTTTTAGTTTTGAAACTTGATAAATTTGTAATTTAAATATTTTAATGATATGCAAATCTCTTTATTTATATACATATATGGCCGATGATTAGGGATCTCACCATTCTCCTTAGTCTAAGCGTCATGCTCAGGCTAGATCGAATTTATATGAGGAGAGTATTGGGAGATTAGAAAATACATTGAGATGTTTAGATCAAACCATTCATAACTCTCCTAATTTGGCTAATAGAGATAGATTAGTCGATATTAGAGATGAGATTTTACGTATGATTGGGACCATTCAATCATACAAGCCTTATGATGATCTTAGTATTGAGCAATTTTATTTATCTTTTTTTAGGAGTGTAACTGGCACAGAGAAATGGAGTACTATTAGTAAGTTCGTTTCACAAGATAATATGCATACCATGTTCCCTTTTTATAACAAAAAAAATAGAATTAGAGGATATACAATTACTAGGTGTGTAGACGAGCTTGTTGCTCCATTCATATATCCTAGATGGTTGGAAACTCATCATAGATGGCCTCACAATGATGAGTTGCCACTTTATTTTTGCAAAAAATTATATGTAGTTTCATTTATAGATAGATGTGGACTACACATCTTTTCTTGAGCATGCTGGACATGGTAGAGGTGGGTTTTCTAACAAACCTAAGTATAGCCATCCAAATTTTCCATCACCTATGAATAAGAGGGCTTAGTTGGTCCAAACCTTTTGGTTCTACCAAAATGTTTGGAATTAGAAGTAGTAGGGGATACAACAACATGCTCCGCTAGATCTTAGATTTTTGATAGTATTGCAACCAATACCACATAGATCAATTAGATGTCATCTGATCATATTGGTAGATACTTATTATGACCATAGATTATCCTTCCTATTGAGGCTACATCTACTACTTACGATCCATTTATTCATGTCGATCTACCATCACCAATAGATGTTTCCCATATGAGTGACACAACTGTGCGTAATGTGTGTGCAATCTTCGTTACTAATCTACTAGTAGCTTACCAGCTCATCAATGAGGAGCATGAGATCCCTCTTGATCATGTACTGAACCTTATTAGATGTCGACATCCTACTACACATATGAGCTAGGGGGTGGTAGCTTCACAAGATATTCCACACCATCTTACAGGCTCCCATGTGCAACATGTTTCTATTGATCCTGCAACTTGTCGAGGTTCTCAGCATGTTCCAGATCACGTTGAGGTTACTGCACCACCTGATCTTGTTTGTGGCACATATAATACACTTCTTTTGGCATTAATATTGTACCACCTACAAGTGTCCCTGAGGTGTCTTTGTATTCTTATGATATTAGTGGGATTGGTAGAGCCCTTAATGATGCATGACAGGTACTTGAATAATTTTTATAAATAAATTGCATTCTAAAAATTTACATGTAAATATATTTTTAATAAAATTGATTTAAAGTAGTTCTAACTCTTGATTGAAATCATGTATTTGAAAATTTCAAGCAATATGGTGATTTTCCAGAGTAGTGAGATTTGGAGCATGACGGCAATCCCATGCATTATACAGTTGAGGTACATTTAAATAGTAAAAATTTAAATTGCTTGATGTACATTTGAACACATTGAACCTGTACATTGTAAGTTTTAGATAATTTTACATATATACACATGCGTATTAAATTAAATTACATGTACTTGAACTTGTGCAAGGCTTGGGATAGGGCACAGGATAGGGACCAAGATAGGTTGGATCAAGATAGGGATCAAGACAACTTGGATTAGGAGAGGGATCAAGACAACCTAGATTAGAACATAGGTTGAGAGAGGGATTAGGGCAGGGATTAGGTTCATCTATTCATACTAGATATCCTTCTATTTGAGTTGTTTTACATGTCACATTATATATACATTTTACATTCTGGTTTATACATCACATTATAGTTTTTCATGTCATGAACTATACAGTATTATGGTTTGAACTCTTATTGTGATTTGGACCATATTACATACATTTTACATTATGGTTTATGCCACATTATGGTTTGTCATGTCATGTTATATGCACACACACATTATTATGGTTTGAACACTTGCTATGATTTACATCACATTACATACATTCACATTATGGTATACATACATACACCAAATTACATGGTTTGTCATGTCACATTATATAAAAATTAAATACATTACATGGTTTACATCACATTATGGTTTTATTTATTTAGCAAGTTTGTACCTTAATTTTTTTTTTCCTTAAATATGTTCTTGATCAAAATTAGAGTTACAAATATTAATATTTTAGTCAATCTTGATTAATGTTTTTATCATCCTGTGATTAATTGTAAGCATTGAACCTTTTGCAACCTAGTTTAAGTTATGATCTTTGGTACATTTGAAAATGCATAAGGGCGATTACAAATTGATAATATGGACCTAGGTCCTAGTTTACCCCCTTGTTGGATAGAATTTATGACTTTCGCTAAATGTTGGATGACTTTAATATGTCAAGCATGCAAAAGACATTTATATATATAATTTTTTTAAGACAATATAGGTCTTCATTTTACATGATCTAAATAAAAATGTTCTTAGAATGGTTGCTCTTTGTAAATTTAAAAATTTGGATGTAATTAATTACAAAAATGAATATCTTTAAATAGGAAAAGAAATAGAAATAATTTGAATGCAAATATGTAAGCTAGGTCAATTCCTAAGAGATGATGTTATAAGTGGAGTTGAACAAATGAAATAAAAGATTCTTTAACTTAAGAATTACATGCAACAAATGGAATTGGAAATAGATGATAAGGAATTTAGGAAAAATGAATTTAAAGTCACTAGGTTTTGTATTGCATATGAATTTACATTCTTGAGCAAAGAAAGTGAGAGATTCAATGCTATAAGTGGTGTTGAACAAACATAATCAAAGATTCTTTAACTTAAGAATTCCATGGAACAAATACAATTAGAAATAGATGATACTTGGAATTTAGTCAAAACGAATTTAAAGTCACTAGGTTTCAAGTATTGCATATGATTTACATGCAAGCAAAAAAAAAGAGATATGATGCTATAAGTGGAGTTGAACAAATGAAATCAAAGATTCTTGAACTTAAGAATTTAATGGAACATATGCAATTGGAAATAGATTCAATAGGGAAATTTAGGCTGAAATGTTCATTTATTTAATCATTAGGTTTCAAGTATTGCATATGAATTTACATGCTTGAGAAAATAAAGTGAGAGATGATTCTATTAGTGGAGTTGAACAAATGAAATAAAATATTCTTGAACTTAAGAATTCCATGGAACAAATGCAATTGGAAATAGATTCAATAAGGAGATTTAGGAAAAATGAATTTAAAGTCAAGTTAGGTTTCGTATTGCATAAGAATTTACATGCAAGCAAAAAAAGTGAGAGTTGACGCTATAAGTGGAGTTGAAAAAATGAAATCAAAGATTCTTGAACTCAAGAATTTCATGAAAAAATGCAATTAAAAATAGATTCAATAAGGAACTTTAGGAAAAATGAATTTAAAGTCAAGTTAGGTTTTGTATTGCATAAGAATTTATATGCAAGCAAAGAAAGTGAGAGATGATGCTATATGTGGAGTTGAACTAATGAAATCAAAGATTCTTGAACTTAAGAATTCCATGGAGCAAATGCAATTGGAAATAGATTCAATAAGGAACTTTAGGAAAAATGAATTTTTAAAGTCACTAGGTTTCAAGTATTGCATATATGAATTTACATGCAGGCAAACAAAGTGAGAGATGATGCAATAAGTGGAGTTGAAAAAATGGAATCAAAGATTCTTGAACTTAAGAATTCCATGGAACAAATGTAATTAGAAATGTTGGAGTATAATGAACACTGAGAGGGGGGGGGTGAATTAGTGTTCATACACAAAATTTCACTTTGTAAATTCCTTTTAAAATTTGACTTAAGTAAACAATATGCAACAATAGAATATACAATAGTTTAAACAATAACATACACAAGTATATGACACAATGATATGTCCTGAGTGGAAACCCTCCTAGGGAATAAAACCACTTGAAAATGCCTCATTGGCTTAATCTCAAAAACTCATTGTTTACAATGCCTCACTGGCTGATTGATATGTCTCATTGATAGAAAAGTGCCTCACTGGCAATAATGGCCTCACCGACCAAAGAACCTCACTAGTTATAATATCACTTTTCAAGTATTTTTGAATTCACATATAGAGTATCATCTATGTTTCTCTACTCGATATCTTCTGATCTCATATCACTTGAGATTTAGAAGCAAAGTGCAATTTATTTCACATTCAATATATCATTATATATTTTGTGATTATAAACAATAATACATCATACAATGAAACCAATACTTTACAGATGCTGTGAAAATTCTTCTCAATGTATCAAATATACAAATCAAATAATCATAAAATTTGAATCATTGTAAGCCAATAACTCTCATATCAAGAATGATGTCTCTTTCTAATGTAATCACACTCTCCATAATTAGAACAAAAAATAGTATTTCATATTACAGGACTATGTAATATTAGTATGATCTTCAATCAACCATCCAACACTTCAACACTCAAAAAAAATTAATGTCTTTCTCATAACAAATACTCAATGCAACAATGATCATGTTTAGATCACACTGTGCAAAACCCTTGATTTAAGCAAAGATTAGAAGCATCATATTACAATTGATGCTCTGTCATTCAACCTCCCTATGTATGCATTAATTTTTCACAAAGAAATACACCAAAAGCTAAATCCAGATCATCATCTACTATTATACAATATTCTTTGCTAAGCACCAAATAAGCAACAAATTGACATTGCTAGTTCTGCCTCACTTTTCAAAAAAAGCGTTACATTTCTGTTGAAAAAACTTTTGAAATTCCTCTATAAAATGCTTTCAGAATAAATCGAATACCATTTCAATATTAATCTAAAGCTTCAAGTAATTCCTCTTTCAAACTTCTCTAACCGAATTCCAAGATCTGTATCCATATTTATAAAATGAAAAAAGAGTAACTAAACTCACAACAAGTAGTTGTCAACCACTTGTTACCTGTTCACCGAAGATCTTCCAACCAAGAACATAGTCTATAAGAAGTTGATGCAAAATGAATACAATGCCTTGCTGCCACCAAACTACCATTATCTAAGCTTCATCAAAATTCTTCAAGAACCCTAGCGTGACCATAGTAGAGACTTCACAATTTTTAGCAAAAACACAATAATTAATTTAGGGCACATGAAGCTTCTTTCCTTATTTTGAATATTACAAGTAAGACCAAATCAATGATATTCCTTTGACAACTCTTCATTATGTTGGTGCCGCTTATTACCTTTGAAAACATACTTTCCCCTTACATTATGCCTGCATCATAACCTTTTTGATTTGCACAAGACTTTTATTGCCCGCGACAAATAATACAATGAATCCATTAAGCTTCAAGATGAAATTTAAAGATAATAAAGTACCTTTTGACCATTGACCACACAAGGAAGTGTTAGCTATAACATGCTCATGAAGGTGTTCTCACATACATTCCAATACCAAACCATGTCAAGTCAACTAATATATCATTGTGGTCATATAAAACATATGCCTTGAAACCTTGTAACATATTTGACATTAATTCCAAACAACAAATGCCAAGGTGAGGTAAAAAACCTCCCCCTTTGGCATTGACGTCAAATCTGCTAAAACCATAATGCCCAATATATTTGTTCAAAAACATCAACCTTCAATTGCTAAACCTATAGCCAACACTGTCACAAGGAAGAATCATCCACTAGAAACTGAATGCATAATATCAACCATATCAATAGGCCCAATACATATTCAAGCACCACACTAATCACTGATACTTTCTCCCTCTTTTGACATTAATGCCAATGGTTAGAAGGAGAGAATCTGAGATACAAATACTAGCATACCATCTAAGATCAAAGATCAATCAATATCACTATCAAATGTCAAGTGAACATATGATACAAGCAAATATGTGCAATCACAAACTGAGTCATCACGCATACCGACAACCATAATAGTCATGAAAGCTAAACTAGGGATGTAAAATATGCATATAAGCTCTCCCATTGTCAAGTCATCAAGCCAATAAAAAAAAAGTTGGCCTCCAAGTAGAAATCCATTCACAACCTTCCAAATTATATTTTTACCTTTGTCAACAATGCCAAAAAGTTAAAGCATTTAGGAGAGATCACAAAGCTTCAACCACTATCATGCAATGCTTCCATCTACTAAAAACCAAATGGTCAATGTAAGGAACATACAAGAACCATTGCATATCAAGCATTGATATCATTGTTACCTTGTCATCTTTTTTTGTCACCAAGGGTTGAATACCAGTCCACTAGATGAATAGATACTCTCAAATGGTTATGTGCAAAGTATGCTGTAACTTGCATCTTTTCGGAGATCATATGCTAAATCAAAATGCATTGTATAACAAGGTTTAGAAGAGTAAGCATAAGATATTGTAAATGATATGAATAAGGGTACTATAATGATCAAAGCATTTGTATCCAATTCATGCTATTATTCACTACTGTCACATGATGCACAACAAACATAAAGCATAAAATAAAAAGCTTCCATCTTGTGATATATACCAAGCAAATACTCCCCCTGATGTAAACCAAAAGTCCTATAAAAAATTAAGAAAACATCAACACATAGCACAACCATTTAAAATAGTATATGCCAGAGATATAGTATACACATGAAAGATCCCTTGAACTGTTAGATGATTAGCAATGGAATTAATCTTCTATACACCAATTTTGATTGTAACATGCCACTCCCCCCATCTTCATGGATATACTAAAATTGTGATCTTTGACATCAATGAAAAATTGTTGAATTCTCCATAGATCTTAGCACTATGCATGCATGGATTGATAGATAAGGGCAGTGATAATCCAACTCTTCAAAATATTCTATAGATAGTATCAACTGATCCTATTGCTAGTCTGCCAAGAAGTAATTAGACACTGCATATAAAAGAGATTGACAACACAAGTCCTGACGAATATGAAAATATCCATTGGCATCATACCATATTGTCCACAAAGACACTATCTTGCACCAAGGATGTCCACATTAGTCTCACTTTCAGGTGTAACATGAAAGCACTATCTCAAACTACTTTATCAAACAAGATTTCACCAGTCTGCACCATGCATTAGCCAAATACCAACAAAAGTAAAGTGACCACTGATCATACCAAGATTGAGTATTATTCTAAAAGTAACAAGTGAACTTCCAAAAACATCAAATAACAATGTCACTAATAAGAGTACATAGTCCAAAGCTTAAGTACATAGTTCAAAATATAGATGCAACACTGTCAAAGAATTCATAACACCCAAGAAGAGAAGAACTATACCTCACACCTAGAGCAGATATCAAGCACCTTACAAACATAATTGTCACCAACATTAAAGTGCTACTTATTTTCAATCCTCCTTGGAATGATAAAATACCTACTACTTGAAAATCCACTTGAAACATTACTTGACATGATGCAAGTGTTCATCATTGACAAGCCAACCTAGAAATATTCATTGAAATTGTAAATTCCTTGAACATGATATTCCATACTGATAGATGCACTGTAAATGTACTGATAAATTTAAATGCACTGTACATGATAAAAGCAATCACTGTAAAAGCTCATGCACACTGTACTGAGAAATGCAATGTCATGGAATGCCCTACTATGGTCCTGATTAATAAAGAATGCACCTCAAGAAGTGCATCTCAATCTCAAAGAATGCATCTTAAATGCACACTAACCTTATACTATCAAGTGAAGCATATATTGTTGTACATCACTTGTAAATGCTCATACTGCCAATTGAAATGAAGCATATTTCCAAATGAAGCTTGAGTACTGTGCATAATGACTGTTCATTTTTGTTTGTCACTTGAGTTGTTGCTTCACATAGGTATTGTCCATGCAAAATAGAAAAATAATTTCTTTGTACTAGACATTGTGTGCCATGCCACTCATTGTGTAATCAATGGAACCTCATCTCATCAAGGTGTAATGAGCACTTATTACTAAACTCATTGTCATTAAGGATTGGTTATCAATCATTAAGAACCATCAAAACTACTGTCATGCAATTTCAAAGATGTTCCATCCTAATCACTGCACAAACCATAGTACCTATTCCAAAGCTATCCTATCAAAGACACAATGACATCCTTGATACCCTAAGATCCAATTGTGACATGAAGAACATTTGCATGATGATAATGAAGGAATATTATAATATCAAGGGTATTGAAACATCTAAGCATTGTCTATAATGAAGTTTTTAGTCATGCATTGTTCCAACATAAAGGCACCAAATGACTGCAATAGGAAAAACCACAGAGAGACTAACATTTACAAATTGATCTAGAAAAACTTCCATACACTATCAATCGAAGGGAAAACAACATCTCAGTCCAAAAACCATTTCACTTTTCTGTCATAAAGGTTTACTAACACTATATAGCATAAGATGCACCATCAACACCAACACTACAATGATACAAACACCAAATGTATACCATATCAAACAAATCATGAGACCTTCATTGACCACTTCTTTGAGATCCTGTTTAAGTGCATACACATGATGAGCAACTTCTAGCATGAATTATGAAGCAACTCCATTTTTGAACTAATCCACAAAGAAGCCTTATGTTAATTTCATAAAAGCCCTTATTGTACCAATACTACCTTCTGCCCCTAAAGAGCACCTCATATATAATATCAACATCCAAGCACCAAAAATGAAGGACAAAAAGCATGAATGAAAAAATATTTATTCCCTGTCATAAGAGGTGTCATGTTATACTGTTAGTCTCATGCTTGCTAATGCCTATTATCATAAAGGTTTATGTAATTGTGTTCCAGTCACTGAACATAAAGGTCCTATCATAGCTTCACCACCAAGAGTACTGTCCATGTTCCTATATTGCTACACTCTTCTGATTTTCTTCTTGGGAAAAAGATAAGGCATTGATATATCCCCTTATCTTCATGACTCACTTTGAAGCAACAATTGATGTTTCTTGTGTAGTGTGCATAAGATCAGGATTTTCTTTTCCTAGACCTATTTTTCTTCTCCAAACCCTAATAGGTTTCTTCTTTTACCTATTTGTCATATCTACTTCCTTAAAGTGATTAGGTGGCTTCAAAAGGTTTTTTCTGAAATTTTGTGTTGTGTGCCCAAGATTATGACATATATAGCATATAAACTTATAACTAATAGGAGGAACAAAATCATATTCTCTTGACAACCAAATAGAACTTCTATGATCATGTATTCCATGCATCCAAAAATTTATTTCTATGTGACTAGCTTGGTTACACTTGTAACATACCACATTGTAACTCTTATTTTTCATACTATAAGGACTTTTATTCTTATTCCATTCAAAATCACTTCTACCATAAATCCTACAATCTCTAGCTCTATGACCATATTTATGACATGAATAACAATAGCCATGAAATTGAAAATTATTGTGCCTCTCTGAATGATTTTTTCTAAAAGATGTAGATCCTGTGAACCAACTGTCTCTTCTTCCAATTCTGTTCAAAGCCTTGTGTTGTTTTTCATTTGCAACCTTATTTTTTGTTTCAGGCGCAGTGCGATAGTTCAAGTCTATCTTCTTTCTTGGAGTTTGCCTTACTTTGAAACTCTTTCCATCTTTTGTTGCAAA
This sequence comes from Sequoia sempervirens, assembly GCA_007258455.2. NCBI lineage: Eukaryota > Viridiplantae > Streptophyta > Pinopsida > Cupressales > Cupressaceae > Sequoia > Sequoia sempervirens. The sequence goes on from VDFB02058242.1 coordinate 557,170,652, forward strand.
CATTATTTTGTGTTTTAATTCATCTTGAACTCCAGAGCCTTGTCCTTTTTCATATCCTAAACCAAATATGTTTTTGTGTTTCTTTTGCTTATCCAACATCTCATTTAGCTTTTTGGTACTTTGATCAAAATTTTGATTTTTCTGTAACTGAATCTTTTCACTTTCAAGATCTTTCCTTAGAACAACTATTTCAATTTCTAACTTTTGGCACTCAAGAGTTTTGACTTCAAGATTAAATTTTGTAAAATCAACTATCTTTTTGGCTTCTTCTATTTCTTTCTTTAGACTAATAGTTAGCTTTTTTGAATTTTCAGCTTGACCTCTTAAATCTACAATCAAATTCCTTGCCTCTTCAAGTTCTAAAGAAACATTTGCAAGATTAGAAAGTACCTTTTTCTTGGAGTCTTCCTCTTGTTGAAGTTGGTCTTTTAATATTTGGTTCTCTTTCCTAATTTTTTTAATCTCATCTAGGGTAGCACACAATTCTCCCTCAAAATCAGTTTCACACTCTTCTATATTTGATTCATTCATTTCTACCACAAATTCATCAAGTTATATATTAGATATCATTTATTTTATAGGCTGTGGATTCTCCTTAGGCATTTCTACTTTTGTAGGATGTGATTTTTCTTTCTTATTCCTATTCCTTCTACTTTTTTCCATATCAGACACAACACTCCAATACTAGGAACCCTTAAGTCGATTAGACTTGATTAATCAAGGGTTTGGCTCTGATACCACTTATTGTGTATGTTTTGAATGCAGAAAGCAGGGGCAGAACAAAGGAGAGAGGAAACAATTATGGAAATCATGGGAAGTCACGAGGAAAATCAAAAGACAAAAGGTCTCAATCTAGAGACAAGAGGGATTGCTGGTACTGTGGTAAGCCAGGTCATCTGAAGAAAGATTGCTGGTCTCGGAAAAATAAAGGAGACAGAAAGGAAGGAAGTAAAGAGGCAAATGTGGTAAGTAATAAATCTGATGAGGATGCTTTGATTCTTTCTCTTGATAATGCTGATGATTCTTGGGTGTTAGATTCGGGGGCTTCATTTCATGCTACCCCCCATAGAAGTTATTTTCTTGATTATGTCCAAGGGATTTTGGGCTGGTTTATTTAGGAGATAACGAACCCTGTCAGATTGTTGGAAAGGGAAGAATCAAGATTAAGTTGCAAAATGGGAATCATTGGCTACTCATTGAGTAGGCATGTTCCCGAAGTTAAGCGAAATTTAATTTCAGCGAGGGCAACTAGATGATGAAGGTTGTATTATTACTTTTAGTGATAAAAACTGGAGGGTCACAAAGGGTGCCTTAGTGGTAGAAAAAGGTGTGAAAGTAGGCACCTTATATCTTTGTATAGGTCATACTATTCCTTCTACTTTAATTATTACAGAAAAAAGTCAATGTTCGAAGCCAGTTCTTTGGGATTAGCGGTAGAAGATCCTCTGATTCATGGATTACGAATCCCAACCTTTGTGGCATAATAGACTTGGGCATATGAGTCTGAAAGGTATGAAATTACTTCATTCAAACAATGTTTTACGGTCTAAAATGTGTTAATATGGATTTACTGTGAGAAAGTTGTGTGTATGGAAAACAAAAAGAGAGTAAGTTTTTCTCAAGGATGGAAGCAAAAGAAAAGATGAGAAATTGGAGCTTGTGCATCACGGATGTATAGAGGGGACCCATTTCAGTCTTCTCTCGGTGGCTCTCTATATTATGTTACATTCATCGATGATGCAACTAGAAAGGTATGGATTTATTTCCTTAGGCAGAAATTTGAAGTATTTGAAACTTTTAAAAAATGGAGAAGCTTGGTTGAGAATGAGACGGGAAAAAGGTTAAAATGTCTCAGATCTGATAATGGTGGTGAGTATTGCAGTAAAGAGTTTGAAGATTATTGTTCATCTAATGGTATTCGTAGGCAGAAAACGGTTCCAAGGACTCCACAGGAAAATGGAGTGGCTGAGCGCATGAATAGGACAATAATGGAGCGTGCACGGACTATGAGATTGCATGCTGGGCTGCCTTTAAAAATGTGGGCAGAGACTGTAAACACTGCTATTTACTTAATCAACAGAGGCCCTTCTAATCCTCTAGGTTGTGGTATTCCAGAGGAAGCATGGAAAGGTAAGAAAGTGAGTTATTCTTTTCTCAAAACCTTCGGTTGTGAAGCATTTGCACATGTAGATTCTGAAAATAGAACCAAGCTTGATGCAAAATCAAAGAAATGTGTATTTGTTGGATATGGCATTGATGAATTTGGTTATAGGCTTTGGGATTTTGAAAATCAGAAAATTGTGAGAAGGAGGGATGTCATATTCAATGAGAAATTTTTGTACAAAGATCTGTTTCTGTAGCATGAGAAGAAAGAAAATGATTATGCAGTGTTGGATGATATTCCAAACAATGAT
>VDFB02058242.1:557173165-557187897 GCA_007258455.2 Sequoia sempervirens
TAAATTCTGTGTTATGATTTATTCTGTGAATGTTTTAGTTTCTCTATTTTTGTTTATTAAATCTGCATTTAATTGTTAGATCTGCCATCTCTAACCCTAACAATGTCCTGAGTGGAAACCCTCCTGGGGAATAAAACCACTCAAAAATGCCTCACTGGATTAATCTCAAAAACTCACTTTTTACAATGCCTCATTGGCTGATTGATATTTCTCACTAACAGAAAAGTGCCTCACTCGCAATAATGGCCTCACTGACCAAAGAACCTCATTGGCTACAATATCACTTTTCAAGTATTTTTGAATTCACATATAGAGTATCATTTTTGTTTCTCTACTCGACATCTTCTAATCTCATATCACTTGAGATTCAGAAGCAAAGCACAATTTATTTCACATTCAATATATCATTATATATTTTGTGATTATAAACAATGATACATCATACAATGAAACAAATACTTTACAGATGTTGTACATATTCTTCTCAATGTATCAGATATACAAATCAAATAATCATAAAATTTGAATCACTATAAGCTAATAAATCTCATATCAAGAATGATGTCTCTTTTTGATGCAATCACTCTCCATAATTAGAACAAAAAACTGTCTTTCATATTACAAGACTATGTAATATCAATATGATCTTCAATCAACCATCCAACACACCTATTTCAACACTCAAAAAACATTAATGTCTTTCTCATAAAAAATACTCAATGCAACAATGATCATGTTCAGATCACACTGTGCAAAACCCTTGATTTAAGCAAAGATTAGAAGCATCATATTACACTTGATGCTCTGTCATTCAACCTCCCTATGTATGCATTGAATTTTCACAAAGAAATACACCACAATCTAAATCCAGATCATCATCTACTATTATACAATATTCTTTTCTAAGCACCAAATACACAATAGATTGACATTGCTAGTTCTGTCTCACTTTTCAAAAAAAGCGTTACATTTCTGTTGAAAAAACTTTTGAAATTCCTCTATAAAATGCTTTCAGAATAAATCGAATACCATTTAAATATTAATCTAAAGCTTCAAGTAATTAATATTTCAAACTTCTCTAACCGAATGCCAAGATCTATATCCATATTTATAAAATGAAAAAAGAGTAACTAAACTCACAACAAGTAGCTGTCAACCACTTGTTACTGGTTCACCAAAGATCTTCCAACCAAGAACATAGTCAATAAGCAGTTAATGCAAACTGAATACAATGCCTTGCTGCCGCCAAACTACCATTCTCCAAGCTTCATCAAAATTCTTCAAGAACCCTAGTGCGACCATAGTAGAGACTTCACAATTTTTAGCAAAAACACAATAATTAATTTAGGGCACATGAAGCTTCTTTCCTTATTTTGAATATTACAAGTAAGACCAAATCAATGATATTCCTTTGACAACCATTCATTATGTTGGTGCCATTTATTACCTTTGAAAACATACTTTCCCTTTACATTATGCTTGCATCATAACCTTTTTGACTTGCACAAGACTTTTATTGCCCGTGACAAATAATACAATGAATCCATTAAGCTTCAAGATGAAATTTAAAGATAATAAAGTACCTTTGACCATTGACCACACAAGGAAGTGTTACCTATAACCTACTCATGAAGGTGTTCTCACATACATTCCAATACCAAACCATGTCAAGTCAACTAATATATCATTGTGATCATATAAAACATATGCCTTGAAACCTTGTAACATACTTGAAATTAATGCCAAACAAAAAATGCCAAGGTGAGGTCAACAAGAAATAGATTTGAAATAAGGAACTTTAGGAAAAATGAATTTAAAGTCATTAGGTTTTGTATTGCATAATAATTTACATGCAAGCAAAGAAAGTGAGAGATGATGCTATAAGTAGAGTTGAACAAATGAAATCAAAGATTCTTGAACTTAAGAATTCCATGGGACAAATGCAATTGAAAATAGATGATAAGGAATTTAGGAAAAATGAATTTTTAAAGTCACTAGGTTTTGTATTGCATATGATGCTATAAGTGGAGTTGAACAAATGAAATCAAAGATTCTTGAACTTAAGAGTTACATGGAACAAATGCAATTGGAAATAAATGATAAGGAATTTAGGAAAAATGAATTTTTAAAGTCACTAGGTTTTGTATTGCATATGATGCTATAAGTGGAGTTGAACAAATGAAATCAAATATTCTTGAACTTAAGAATTCCATGGAACAAATGTAATTGGAAATATCTATCATAATGAATTTAGGCAAAATGAATTTTTAAAGTCACTAGGTTTTGTATTGCATAAGAATTTACGTGCAAGCAAAGAAAGTGAGAGATGATGCTATAAGTGGAGTTGAACAAATGAAATCAAATATTATTGAACTTAAAATAATTCCATGAAACATAAATATGCAATTGGAAATAGATGATAAGGAATTTAGGAAAAATGAATTTTTAAAGTTACTAGGTTTTGTATTGCATATGATGAGCTATAAGTGGAGTTGAACAAATGAAATCAAAGATTCTTGAACTTAAGAATCCCATGGAATAAATTATACAATTGGAAATAGATGATATGGAATTTATTTAGTCAAGAGGTTTTTTATTGTATCTAATACATGAATTTACATGTGCAAGCAAAGATAGTGATCTAGATGATCCTATAAGTGGAGTTGAACAAATGAAATAAAAGATTCTTGAACTTAAGAATTCCACATGGAACGTTTATACAATTGGAAATAGATGACCCAACCTTTGAAAAAAAACCTTTCTAAATCATGTCACATGTCCAATCAATATAGATATATAGATCTATAAAAAACTTGAATATATATATATATCCAGTCATGTATCTAAAAAATATATGTCATGTACAATGTATTCTAAACCATGTCACATGTCCAATCAATATAGATATATAGATCTATAAAAAACTTGAATATATATATCCAGTCATGTATCTAAAAAATATATTTCATGTACAATGTATAAATTTAAATAACTTAAAGCTCTTGGTACATATAAACTAGACCCTTTCTATCTTTAATTATCTCTAAAATATTTTCATGATCTTCAATAGGAAACCTCCAATTTTTTTTGACACGTCCTCTTTTAGGTAAAGTTTCAAAATTTATTTTGGTAGCTATAACTAAGTGACTATAATGTAGAAATTTTTGTCTTGGCATACAATCAACAAACATAATACCATTTTTATCTATCATTATTTGTTGATAATATGTGCCTTCAATAACGACTGATCCAATGTGATACTCTTGTCCATCACCATCTGTCATTGATTCCACCAATTTTCATTTTGGTTGTGTACATCTTAGTAGATCGTAATCTACACCTTCCACATTGTTAGGATCTACAACAACAGTGAAAATATCTCCTGTACACGCCATGTAGTATAAAAAAATATAAATATTTATATAAACATTCTTGAAACTTATGTAGAATATATAAATCAATTTTAAGTTAATCAATTTACATACCTATAAAAACTAAATTAGATACACGCTCATAATCAGCTGAATGTAGAGGATCATAGACATCAACATTGTCATTTTCTTCAAAAGGAGGCATTGATACTAATTTTTTCATTTCCCATCATGAAACATACCCATCTCTAATATTCTCACATTACATAATACTTGTACTGTCCTCAATGCAATCAACACAAAACATGATTTTTTTCTCACATTAATTGCATAAGGCTTGCTACCTCCCATTGTCCTGATTTGATGCAAACTTCTAATACCATTATTTTTTTGACAATTATAAGGATTTGATCAATCAATATCTGTAAATTACAAACATCCAAGTGATTAAATAGTGAATATATATATTTAAATTTGAAAATTCATTTTTCATGTACACACACTTTGAAATTCAAATAAAAAATTCTTGATTATGTACCTTTAACTTCCCAAAAATACCGTGTGTTGTATATTGGGTCACGAGTGGAAAAAACAACTTTTGCACCATTCAACAATTTCATTTGCATTCTGTATGACATTACCTACAAGTACATGTTGGAAAAATTTGTCAGGTTAAGAAGTTTAAGAATTTAATTTAGTTTGAATAGATTTTTTTTTTTTTTTTTTAAAATTTCTATTCCATATATGGTGTTACCTACAAGTTCATGTTGATGAAGTGCATGCTTCACACATGCTCCTACTCCATTGTGCTCTCCTTTTCCATGTCCACTCTCATAAAAATTCCACAAAAATTTGGTGCCACGTCTAACATGTTGGATTAACTAATTAAAAGCTTTTGAAGACTTAAATTGTCCTATGAAGTTATGAATACTTTCATTCAAACCAAATTAGTTGAAACAACTAGATATATACACATATACATGTATACATGTACACAACATATTATATAAGTAATTGAACAATTTAAGTCTCAAAGTTAAGTAAATAAATTTAATTTAAAAAAAACAACACTTATCAGCACATCCATCATACCATATATCCAGTGTTGTTCAACATTTATGGCATGTTGTCTTAGGTCTTCAAAACACATTCTAAAACAATGAGCTACATAGTTTCTATCATGACCCATATCATCATTGATATAAAAGTGAACCTCTTTGATGATGATTTGGTCATCTTTGATACTTTGTAAACCATATACATGTAACTCAGAATGCCTATAGAAAACTTGCACAAAGATTGTAACTTGCTCTGAATGATAGTATTGACTTTGAGTCTTAGTTTGAGGACTAAATGTATAGTTATTAGAGAAATCTACAATAGAGAGAATACAACCTGGTGGAAAGCAATTCTTTGAGTCACAAAATTTCTTAGCTTTCCATCTTGCACCATGACAATGCTGGATATGTGGATATATGATATTGCAAAATTTATTCATACATTCATTGTAAGACAATCCACTCTTTTGAGAATATTTTTTTTGGCCTCAACTCTTGACTTCATTGATTATTTCCCATATTCAAATTTCTTCCAAATAACTTGCATTGAATGATCAATATTGTCAACTTGTAAAATATTCTTCAAATTTCCACAATCATTACATATTTTTTATACACTGTACATTGAATTCATCTGAATCTTCTATTTTTTTGCTTACAAGAGACTTCATAAATTTTGTTGTGCTTCCAGGGGTGGCTATATTTCAATCAATTATTGCCATAAATTTTTATATGATTGTAGGTGTAGATCAAATTCAACATTATTTCAACAACAAGTTTCACGTACTTTATTTATATGAACAAATGATGGTCATAGTGTCTCAAAACATCCTTTGACAAATATTCACATTTGAAAATTCTTGTTTGAATTCTTCAAAAAGTTCACTTTGTATTATATCTATAAAATGTTTTGGATGAGAAATTTTTGTACCATCTTCACTGATTATTTGTATAGTGTCCCTTCGATTGGAAGAAACGCAGGAGTGGTTGGTCCAATATTTAACCACCTATTTCTTTACATCTAAAATTCTATCTTTTCGAGGAATCCTACATATATTTTCCCAAATTTTCTCAATATTTTCATCTAATTTATCCCTCTTTTCAATATACCTTTGAACAGTTCTCCTTGAAACATTTAGTAATTCAAAAATTGCTTGAACTTGTCTTCTATGTGATAATTTCTTACTAGAAATTATAGTCATCAATGCTCTACATGCAACACTTGGATCACTAGCTCGACTCTTGTTTTCAATACAATTCAATGCTTCTTGCAAGTTTTCAACAATTGTTTTATTTTAATGAACTTGATGAATTTTTAATATTATCAACCCCTAAAAAATCCAAAACAGGGGTCATTTCTTTTTTCCTAAATAACTTTGCAAATAATTGCGCTCTTCCAATTAGAGATTTTTCTTCAAAAAATTCATCCCATATTCTTTTAGAGTGTAATTTTACTGTGCTTTTAGATAACATATCTTCAGATGAAATATTATTGAAAAGAGAATCCTTATCCATCTCCATCAAATTTTCCATACCATAGAAAAAATTTCTATTACTAGGTTGAATTTGTTCTTGTACCTGTACGTCACCTTGGTCATCAATAATTTCCAAGGGTTGTTCTTGAGTATATGTTCCTTCATTCACTTTTCTCTTCTTCTCTCTTTTTCAATCATACTTCCTCTTCCTATTTCTTTGACTCCCCATCACAAATTGCACTAAAATTTGAATTCACCTCCATAAAATGTACACACATTCTTTCAATGAATGTAGTTAATATTTCATAAATAGAACACTAAATATTGTTCATTTGTTAAAGCCAAAGTAAAAAAAATCAAAATAAATTATAACATTGGTTTTCAAAACATAATGAGCTTGTATAAATACTATAAGCACTCTATAACCTCAAGCATCATCTAAAATTCATATATAGGGAAAATTCATGTGTACACAACATGTAAAATAATTAACATGAGCCACACATTGGATTATTGTCTAGTATCTTTGTATTGACATAAAAAAATAACACAACCATTTAAATAAATAAAAAAAAAGGTCTTAACTAATGATATTGAAAGAATTCAAGTCCCCAAGAAGATTACAACCATATTATCATGTCATACTCAAATTTTGAATTTGTTTGAACTTGAATATAAGGGTCCTACATTACTTATGTTACAATTCTCTAGTGATATATAGGATGATAAGCTTCATCAATTAAAATTTCTTTAAATACATCTATAAATTGGACAATAGAGGTTCATCAATTAAAATTTCTTTAAATACATAAATTACAAACATATCATGAGCATATTTGGTATTATCACTTGAAAATATTTAGAATGTAACTAGATGTACACTAGATCATGATATCACTTACTATCGCCACTAAGTTCATCAATATGTGGATCTTTTTCAATAAAATGAGTACTATAAAACATAGAAAGAGAAACATCATGCTCGATATACCTAAATGTGTAGATCACTAGCTCATATTATAATTTTGACAAGACATTCAAGCTCATAATTTTCAATATCACATGTGATAAGGAAATCCAATTAGATCATCATTAAAAAGGCATGTCATGGAGATCCTTGAACTACAAAAATAGTTTAGAGACAAAGAAGGGGTAAATTAAATTACACATATATCACAACCCTTTATGTATTTAAAGAAGGGGTATTGTTACATGTATCATGTACATCAAAAATAAAGAAAAGACAAACAAAATAGGTTCTAACTAATGATATTGAAATAATTCAAGTCCCTAAGAAGATTACAACCATATTATCATGTCATACTCAAAATTTGAATTTGTTTGAACTTGAATATAAGGGTCCTACATTACTTATGTTACATTTCTCTAGTGATATATAGGATGATAAGGTTCATTAATTAAAATTTATTTAATTACATGTATAAATTGTACAATAAAGGTTCATCAATTAAAATTTCTTTAAATACATAAATTACAAACATATCATGAGTATATTTGGTATATATCACTTGAAAATATTTAGCATGTAACTAGATGTACACTAGATCATGATATCACTTACTATCACCACTAAATACATCAATATGTAGATATTTTTAATAAAATGATTACTATAAAACATATAAAGAGAGACACCATGCTCTATATACCTAAATGTGTAGATCACTAGCTCATATTATAAATTTGACAAGACATTCAAGCTCATAATTTTCAATATCACATGTGATAAGGAGAGTCAATTAGATCATCATTAAAAAGGCATGTCATGGAGATCCTTGAACTACAAAAATAGTTTAGAGATAAAGAAGGGGTAAATTAAATTACACATGTATCACAACCCTTTATGTATTCAAAGAAGGGGTATTGTTACATGTATAATGTACATCAACCCTTAAAATGTGTTCAATGAAGATAGCCTGTTATTTAGCATTAGATTTAGATAGAACATGACATAAAAAATAATGTGTTCACAAGAAATATAAACTAGATCTAATATCTTGAGAATCACATGATGAAGCATCTAGAAATGAGGAACTCTAGAGGATACAAGAAAAGGGGAATCTAAAATTGCACAAGTAGTTCAAGAATGTATAATGTAGGGTATGTGGAATTATGTATGAATAAAACTTAGGATAACAAAGGAAATTTGGGTTAAACCTTAATTTTGGAGGAAGATAGTACGCACACCATAAAATGATAACAAGTAGATGATTTCTATTGGTTATAGGGCATGAAGAAGTTAGAAAATTATGCAAGTATGGATTTTCAAGAAGGGGACTTAATCTCCAAGTATAATGTACATAATCAATTCAAGAGAACCTAAGATGTGCTAGCCTAATGCAAGAGAATGGGAAAACTTGGACACACATAAGGTTTGGAAAGATCTAGTCAATTTTTGATGATAAAATATAGATGGAAAAGTTAGTCACATGTGAAGGAGAGGATCCATAGAAAGACATCAACATTATTTTCAATAAAATCCAATTGAGCGAGTGGGCATGGAAATGAAAGAGAATACAAGAAAATCCTCAACAAAGAGAAATGAGGAAGGATAACGGAACACATAAGTGCTACAAGAACTACTAGAACCTAAGAAAAGTTCACTAACATAGAGGAAGTTCTACCTAAAGAAGGTACAAAGGTGTCCACAAAATACATCAAAGAGAAAAAAGGTATATATAAGTGAAGTGTTCCAACCCTAGTAAAGGAGGTTGGACAAAGGAAAGAGTAAGGACGTAGAAGAAGGTCAAAGGGGAGAAAACATCATAACATAATAACCCTGGTTCTCAACCATATTCAAATGAAAAATAGTGAAAACTAACTTCAAATGCACCCATGAAAAGAGTGACATAATCAATTATAAGTTGAAGATCAACGTACCTTCAAAAATAGCTCTTCTTTTGTTGAAATATGTCTTCTTTTGTCAAAATACGTCTTCTTTTATCAAAATAAGTCTTCTTTTGTTGAAATAAGTCTTCCTTTGTATTTTCTCGAATTTCCTTGAATTGAAAAAAAAAACACACATATATATAATGGATGGTTTTCGGCCTAACATATTTCAGTCGACCACTTGTCATCCGAGAATGTTTTGGTCAAGAGGTTTTCGGATGAAAACCTCTCGACCGAAACTTGGTTGGCTGAAAATGGTTCGACTGAAAACATCTAGTTGGCATCCTACTTGACAACCAACTCAACTTTTTTCAAAGTTTTTTGAAACTTTCAACTTCAATAGAGTCTTTCTTTAGTTAGAATGATTTAAAAAAAAGAAAGAAAAATACCCTTTTTTAGAGCTTGAAGTGGTGAATCCAAATATGTAATTTTTTAATATTTTGATTAGCTTTAATATATATTCTTTAAAAATAATGCAAGTAGGTTGTTAAAGTTAAAAAAGAGACTAATTAGAAATTTAAAAAATAGTAAAACATATTAATTTTTTTTGAAAAATATATGGTGCGAATGCATTATCACTTGTATGCAACTTCCATCTTGTGGGGGGATCTAAAATTGACTTCAAAGTGAAATTTTCTAAGTAGCGATATGTGTGTAGAGAGTAAGAGTCGAGCAGATTGGAAGCACTCTGCAACTTTAGGGTTTTAAATCAACTTTCGGCTCATGCGAGTGGGGGAGGCCTGGTCCTCCTCCACGCAAGGCCCTACATGATGGTGTAAAGTGGTGTAATTTGGGTGTCTTCCTTGTGTGAGGCTACATATTCTCTGCCCTCGTCCATGTGAAAGTGGGAGGCCGGTCTGAAAAGTATTGTGCAAGGATACATATTCCCCCCGATGGCATTGAGAAAAGGCTGAACCTTGGTACAGATGGTCATTTGCAAACTAAGTCCTTTCGAGATATCGTGGTGGGAGAAGAAGTGGGGATTCTAGTTGGAGTGAGGTTTTCTATGCAAGGAGGAAGTAAAGAAGACGAGGGACTCAGAAGAGGTAAGTGCCCTCCTGGTTCCCTTAAAGTTGACATCATGATTCCAAATGACAAATTAGTAAATGATTTTTGTGAGAAAGACAATAAATTAAAAAATATTGGGATTTTTGGACGTTAATAAAGTCTTGGCATGGATGAATGGCTAGCTAATATTTGGGGGAAAAAGTTTGGGATTTATTTCTCATATTGTAGAAGGATACAAAAGGGATTGTATGTGATTTTTCTCATAAACCATGAAATGCAATGCAAAACCCTAAGCAAACAATTCTGAAATATAGGCAATAACATTTTTTGAGTTGTGGCATGGTCACTAGAAGCCCTATATGAGGAAGTTTTGGCTCTATCGTGCCATAGATGGCTGGTGATTAAGAATGTGCCACTAAGAATCTAGACGTTTATTCTTGTATGATGGTGAAATCTGCAACTTGTTAAAACCTCCAACACATTAGCATGGTTAGTTTAAAACAAAGCAAATAACATCATCTCTATGAAATAATACATCAATGTTGTCCAAATGCAAACAAATGACAAAAGCAAGCTAAATAAACATATTAGTACCGATGAAGGCATAAGTTTACGTCCGAGAAGTGTGTGGATTGCGCTTTTGTGGGGAAAATGTATCCTCCAAACCCGGATAATGTAAAATGATGATGATGATGAATAAAATCAATTCTCAAATGAAGAGAGTGACTTTGCATGCAAGCTTTTAGATTTATTTTGTGGAGTTGTGATGACTTTGTTGGAAAGGATGAAGTCTCTATTTAAAGATTCCTCAAGCTGGAAGAACAAGCCATGAGAGACAAATGGATCAAAACAAGCCAAATTTGTTGAGGCCACTTTTGTCGCAAACTTCTTGGTGATAGGCTTGAGATTTAGTTACCATTTTGGTCAAATGCCCAAAGAGGGAGATTTCAAATTAAATCTTTGAGAGGTTAATGTCGAAGCCTGACTGCGCGGGGCGTAATACGTAAGCACATTACTCTTTGTTGGATGTACATGTCCACTTGATTTTGAATTCAAACTTGAGGGAATATTCCTCAAAGATGCCATGTTGAGTGAAAATGCTGATTTTAATAAATCAATAAATTGATTTATTTGTGCAAGTGGGATTAGCTAGAGGATGTGATGGGTAGTTAGGTTAGGCTAATTTAGGATTAGATTAGCTTAATGATGATTAGGTGAGTTTTGACCTTTTTGACTTAAATATCTGATCAGAAAAGGATGGAATATGCATTTGGATTTAATTAAATGAATGTTTGATTTATTTAATTAAAAGGTTGATGATAAAGTTTATTTAATTTTAAATTAATGACCTTAGGAGATTGAAATTAATGAGTTTACCTGATGAATGGATGAAGGTGAACTTGATTAATTGATGAATGGACCTAATGCATGATGCTAATTTTGCATGTCTACAATTCCCTTACTGATTGAACTATATGGTAAGGTCCTACAGATAGATAATACTAAATTCACATTACCCCATGCAAACACAAGGGTTTTGATTTCTATCCTACTTGGGGTAGATTTTTTGAATGCCCTACTGCTAAAACTTGAAAATGGGGATCCCATGTGTGCCCTCAAAGTGTTGGGTGGTCTAAACGCCTATTATATCTATAGGAGAGAAGGGAAAAAAAGGAGAAATTTCCCCTTAATCGACAAGAAAATAAATAGTAGAAAAGCTCAATTGAGGGAAATAAACAAAACTTTTCCAAGGGATGAACCTCAAAACCTTAGCAGTTCTATTGATGTTGTAAATAACTCAGATACCAATCAGAATACTGTAAAGACCGACAACCCACAAGATAGTAATGATTGTAATAAAAAGATCACTAAAAACCTAGAAGGCAAAAGAGCCATGAGTGGAGATGAATCCCCATTCCATAACACTACCAGTAATATTGAGTTGGTGGAAATTCCAAAAAAAATGTCGGAGCCTTGGTATGATGACACAGATGCAGGATCTTTAGAAGATGAGGACCTCATGGAGGCCTCAAGTCAAAACCTAGACTTTGATCTGGAAAGCAACTACGAAAGTATGGATATGGAGGCCTAGGAAATGAAATGGGATCTTGAGGTGTTTGAAGAGCCCTTGGCAGATGAAATTTTGGAGGGCTGCATTAAGGACTATGGTGTGAATGATGTTTTAGCCACTTCACATGGGGGTACAATTGTACCTCCTCAAATTTTGGCTAGTGATGATACCGACCTAACTAATACTAGCAATGTAAAGGAGGGGGTTGAAGCCACCCCAATAAAGCCAGCCAATAAGGGCTGGAAAAAGAATGCCCAACAACTGGCATTGGATAAATTAAGGAATAACCCTAAGGTTGTGGTAGGAGGGGATTCTGCCCCTAACAAGCAGACATACTTCCTAAAAGGTTTCAGATTTTTCAAAGAAGACCCTAACAAGTTGGGGGAATCAAACCAATTGGAGGATAGGCCCTGCAAGGTTAGAGATATTGTGAGTGCCCTGGAAACCAACCTGATGCCCACCTGTATCCAATTTGGTGTCTTTTTTGGATTAGTTGTAGACCAATCTGTGGCACGGGAAGAATCTCAAAGTAGCCCCAGAGGGGATTGTAATCAATGCATCAATGGTACAGTGATGGATATAGGTGGGGGTAATGTTGGCCCTCAGGGTAAAAAAGAAGTTCATGTATCTGAAATTACACTCTCTTGCTAGGGAGAGGCTAAGAACACCAGTCTTGCAACTGATGTTCCAAATAAGCTGTTTGGATTCATTGTGCCTTCAGGGGTTGTAGGGGAATTGACAGCCAAGGGAGTCACTGAGGGAGAGGCCAAAACAAAATTATCTCATAGACCAAGGGGAAGACCAAGAAAAGGGGCATAAATTCTAATCCTATAAGGGAAAGGTAACCTCAAGCTTCTTGCAAAGAAAAAAGGAAGAATCTTAGTGTGATCATTGCTAGCCTAGTACCCAAAAGGATGGAAGTGGATCGAAAGGTGCCTAATTTTTTTGAGAACTTTAGGCCTGAAAAGGAACCGAATCTAAACCCTGGTCCTAATGACTCTTAATTGTATATCTTGGAATGTAAGGGGGATGGAATCCCCAGATAGGAAGCAAATTGTTAGAAGGTTCCTCCGCCGATGCAAGGAAAAAGATGTGGTTTTGCTACAAGAACTTAAGCCAACTGGTTTCATGCTAGAAACCAACCTTAAATTTATCTAGAGGGATTCCACCCATTGAAGGGTAGGGGGGATACTATCATTCTTTCTAAGGAGTGGAGGCAATATGTCTCCAAACATGGGGTTTCCCCATGTAACAAAGTAGTTTGGGTAGTGCTGAAAAAGGGAGACTTCTCCTTTGGTATTTGCTCAATCTATGCTCCAAATGAGTATGGAGAGAGAATCAAGGTGTGTAAATGGATGTTTGAATTGGATAATCTACCTTGGATCCTTGGTGGGGACTTTAATATGATAGAAAACCAAGAGGACAAGCTTGGTGGAATTGACATGGAATGGAAAGGGAATGAAAAATAATTTTGATAAAAAATGAAGAGAAAGTTCAAATTGATGGATCCAATAGAGGGGAAGAAGGACTAACCTAGCATATGGTACACTTGGTGCAATACAAAAAGGGTAACTGAAGGATCTATTGCAAGTTGGTCAGGTTCTATATAAATAAGAAAGTCTTTATTCCTTATTCTCCGAGAGACAGATGCAAAATTGAAGTGCACAATTACACTCTCTCTAATCACCACCCCACAAAAATGAGAATCCTTCTTAGGAAGGGGCCGGGGGGTGAGAAGAGAAAGGGGGGAGGCTTCCTTCTTAACACCAAATTTCCACATGATAAGGACTGTTTAGATGCCATTAAAACTCATAAAATGATAAACAATTGCATACATAAAAGCTTAAATGTGAGAGAAAGGTGGAACTTGAATGTCAAGGGATGGAAAGCCTTATTTTAGATAATTTGAAAAAAGAAAGCCATGGATAGTAGGAGGGAGGAAGGTCTTCTTCAAGAGGAATTGCTGCAAGTAGAAGTTGAGCTTCAGAAAGACCTTGGGAATGATGGTTTAGGAAACCAATTGATTCTAGCCAAAGAGTCCTTGAGGAGGCTCCAAAATGGAAGAATTTAGGGTCTCAAAGTCAGATCCAGGCTTAATTGGCTTGAAAATGGCGACAAAGGGCCTAAATTTTTCTTCAAACTCCTCAGGGAAAAAAACTTCAAGGAGCATATAGACCAAATTTAAGTGGATGAGGGGGTAGTTTGTGACCAAGATGTAAATCAAGAACCACTTTCATATGTTCTACAAAACCTTGTTCTCATATGAAATTAGTTGGAGTGGCTGCGCTAGTGCAAGGAACTTGATTAGGAATGTCATCCTCAAGAAACTAGAGGGGGAAGAGGTGGAGAACTTGGGATGTGAGGTATCTAAAGAAGAAATAAAAAATGCAATAGAATCCATGTAGAATGACAAATCTCCAGGAGTTGATGGTCTCCCAACAGAGTTCTATGATACCTTCAAAGAATGGATTGTTGATGACCTTTTCCCAGTAGACAAGGAGGCTTTAGAGAATGGATCCCTAGGGAGTGGAATTAACAAGGGAATTATAAAACTACTCCCAAAAGAAGCTGACAAGACTCAGCTAAAAAAATGGAGACCCATAACCTTGTTGAATGCTTAATACAAAATTCTTGCCAAAGTCTTGGCAAGAAGGTTGGTAAATGTTCTTCCCAAACTCATTAGTACAACCAAATAGGATTTATTAAGGGTAGGTATATCTTGGAGAATCTCATCCTAGCTGGGAAGCACTACAGTGGGAAAAAAAACTCTAATCAGGAGGTTGCTATCCTACTACTAGATTTCGAAAAGGCTTATGACAAGGTTGAATGGTATTTTATC
>VDFB02058242.1:557187997-557354737 GCA_007258455.2 Sequoia sempervirens
AATAAAGGTAATCTCATGTAGAAAGTTTGTATATATAAAAATATGTACTCATATTATCAAGTGCCCATGTTTCAAAAATAATAACCCCTAAATTAAAAGAGTTTTTGAGTGCTTTAAAAAGAGCAATTATTCAATTTATTATTGAATATATATTAAATAACTAAAGCAATATTTAATCAATACCTTATATATATAATCTTGTATTCAACTATCACAATACCTATAGCTTCAATTAACTATATGGTCAAGACGAAGTGCAGAGGGGGTATTACAGGAATACACACTTGTTATAAAATTTTAGAGTTTTCAATCTTGGCATACCTTTTAGCCAAACTTTTCCTTTGTTAAAGTTTTGAACTTAACTATTCTTGAGTACTTGCTTCTTGACATATTCAAAATTCAACACTTGATAACTCCCTATATATATCCTATCAAATTCAAAGGTGTAAGCATTGGTTTCACATTGTACCAAGTAACTAGAAACATATAATTTTATTTCCCACGAACAATTATTAAATCAAAAGGAGTGGATTTTCTTGCATTTCCAATACTGGAGAAGAAGAAGGTGAATAATGTTTCTATTAATGTAATGATTAGGTTTTCAAGACCTCATGGTTCTTAGGAAACCTCCTAGCCAGTTTTCTAATAGATTTTTTATGACTTTTCTTAGCTTTCACAATCAATTATGGTAGCTATTAAAGCTTGAACCATATTTTTCCCTAACTAAAGGTTTTTGTAATAGCTAGAATAAAATTATGATTTCTCTATGAGGGTTTCACATGATCTATTTCTAGTTAGTTTTTTTGGTAGTTCATCACATGATCTTAGCTTGACACATATTAACCATCCAAGGGGAATATATCTATAATATTTCCATTAAATGGGACATTTTTTCATTGTAAAAGGTTGAAAAAAGAGAGGAAAAATGTCTATCTTTTGTATACTAGTTTTATTTACATAAATATATAAGATTCAATATTTTTATGCAATTTATAGTGATAATTAATTATAATTTATTTATATGAATGATGGTTTGATTGCATTAATATCTCCTTTTCTATATTTTTATTCTTGAAGAGAAGTATACCTTCAAGGAGGGTGAAAAATCTTTGCTTAAACATTTGCTACAAGATTTTCTATCCTGGTTAGTACATCTTCAAGGAGGATGAGAATTATTTTATAAAGCAAGTTAGATTTTCTTTACTAAGAAAGTGATTATTAAGTAGAAATTTTATTCATATAATATTTGTAAGTTCATGTTATTGTAAGGAAATGATAATCACTATAGGACATTTATATAAGTTCTAAACCATTGGAAGAGTTCTTGTTAAGAAGTATTGTTAGAAATAGTTGATGAATCTATTTTTACAAAATAAAAATTGATCAATCAAAGAAATTCAACCTATCCCATTCATACATAAATAATATAATTCATTTAATGATCCTTTTACTTCCATTTTATGCCTTAGAATTAAGGGTACACAAAGTGTGTAAGATAGTGCAATATTTTTAGAATCCTTTCCTTCCATGCATAAATAATTTATATTATTTACATTGTAACAAATATTTTTCCATATTTATAATCTATTGTGATTCAATAGGGCTACCCTCCTAAGTCTTGTAGAGCATAAAGTGCTTCAGAGATCTATTTATCTCTCATTCATCAGTCCATCCTCGCAACAATTCTGAAGATAGAGACTCACAACCTCTTAGGAATTTTTGAAATAAAATTACAGAACCGACACTAACTAGGAAATTTTTATCTCAACAAACATAAAATGAAAAGCTATTTTTCCTCAATTTTTGGTTAAAATATTTTCTTTCCATTCAATTGAATATTGATCAACTTCAACTAATAGTTATCTCCTCTCTTTTTTCTGTAATGGTAAAAATTACACACCTTGGAATTATCCCCTTCATTTTAGACTCACTTTGATTTGTTTGTCCCTAATGCAATGACTAGTGTACAAAATTATGCATTTCATATAGAAATTGATAAATAATTTCATCTTAACCCAATCTCACTTGCACTCATTTCCAAAGTCCACACTTCATCCTTAGTTTTAACCATTGTTGACCCAAGTTTGAATCTACAATTACATAAATGAATTAGTTTGGATGCATGCTTGTGAAAATGAGCCCTATAAACTAAAAATTTAAATTTTGGTCAAATATTATTTTCCCTCTATTTACCCATTATGAACTAACTTGAGTGTGAAATATTTGATTTGTATACTAAGGGGTTGTATTTAAACACACACCTTATTTTTATATAATATCTATCAAATCTATGGAAATATCACCTTTTACACATATCAAGGAGATTAAAAATAAATTATACTGTACTATTAACACTACATCAAATTCTAAGGAATCTTACATGACTACTTATTGTAAGGCCCCACCATTTTGTTCAATAGTTTTGAAAAAGTATTTATTTGGTCGTCATATTTGGTTTTGCATACAACCATAAATTCATGGTACAAAGAGTATAGCTATATGTCTTACTCCCTAGTTTTGACTAGCAATATTGTCATAGTACATTATAAAAGAATTGTTAAAGGATTGAGTTGTGATTTGACTTGATGATACTTTCAATTATTCACTGCTAAGAGGGAATTATTTAGACTATTAATGGAATTGCTTTTGTATAATCATGGGTATGTTTATTAAGTGATAAGTAAAAGGATGTGTATGGGTATGCAATAAAAATAAATTGTGCAATGGGAGATGATGGTAGAGCAAGGGATAGTAATCATATGGGCAATAAAAAAAATGTAGGACAAGTGTATTGGAAAAAATGATGTATCAACACCTGGTAAGTAATAAATGGAGGAAATAAATAGAAGTGATGATAAAATGGATAATAAGAAATAGTATTAATGTGGCGATAATTATCCAAATCTGTAAGGAATCTAAAGAAGATTTTATAAACAAGTAGTATTATGATATGTTAGGAATAGAATTATGATTTGAGAAAATACAAAGCTTTTGAATAGTGAGGGATCTTAGTGAGTAGGGTTATTCATGGGGGTGGTTTTATATTGTTATTACTTGATCAGTTATTAAAAATAATAATTTTAATAGTATTGTTGAAGCATCCATTATACATTAACGAAGATGATTTCAGCATTTAATCAATAAATTAATAATAATATCATTTGAGCCCTAGTTGAGTATGAGTGATAGTAGCATTAACTGATTAATGCTTAAGCCTTAAAAATGGTATTAGTATTTAATGGATAAAATATTAACACTAATATTGTTGATAGATTAAAATTAAACATTAGAAGGTGTTATTTTCTAATTAAGCAACAATAGGTATTATCATTTCCTATTGAGTGATTAGACCCTAATAATCTAAATAGTATCAATTGATTAGTCACACCTATTCTCCTTAAATAAGAATAATAATATCATCATTATGGCCAATTAGATCCTCTTTTAATATGTATATCGTCTTTTAGTAATATTCATGTTACTCGAAATAGTAATGTTAATATTAATGTTACAATTGCACTCGAATCTCTTAACATTATTGTGTCTAGACACTATAGCGATATTAATGATACTCCTAATTTTAGTTCTAGTAGTGAATGAAAATTAAAATTGAGAACCACACAATAGAGTTATATTATCTTGAACTGTAGATTTTTGGACCTAATGGACTCTCTAACTCATATAGGGTTTTCACCCAAAAGGAGAGAGATTAGATCCAAAAATTCTAACTAGTTCATTCAAATAAAGGATGTGTGTGATATTGTATGTGTAAATGAAGTGACCTAAGTGCTGCTAAACTATGGAATTGATCAAACATGCATGTAAAACCTAAGAATTGTGATATGTTTGAAAACACATTGTGTATTGCAACAATGAACTAGAAACTTAGATAAATGAAAAAAAAACTTAACGGGGTTGAAAAAAGTGCACCTGGAGGAAGAATGACATCATTGGAAGGTCCTAAAATGTGTCTGAAACTTTTATTAATGGCCATTTGGACTCATTCACCAAGCATGGTGAATCAATCCTACTTTTGCTAAAATCTTTCAGAAACTTGTTTTTGATTGCCAAGAGTTGAAATCTCAAAAAATAAATTTTTAGGCCTACAGGTGGGACTCATTCACCATGAATGGTGAATTAGTCCACCTACATAGATCTATAAAATCAAAGGAAGATTCTATGGAGTTAGATCTGTACTTTTGCCTCCTACAGGTCTCCGCTTATGAAATTGTCAGATCCAAGTTTGAAAGAAAATTTTTGTTGATGATTTGACTTGAATGAAGGGAAGAAGACTTGGATGATTTTTCAATGCAATATTCAATGATTTTCAAGCTTCCAAAGGACCTAAATCTGCATACAAACAAGACAAGAAAGAGATTTTTTGATTGTTAGGATATGGGGGTTTGCCTTGGTCAAACCCCGTTTAGGTAATTAAACCAAAATGAGGAAATAAGTGAATAAGACATGCAATAATGGAGTATATTACCTTGAAAATGATGATTTATCTTGGATGTTTGCAACAATACATGAAAAACCAACCCTTGAATGCTTTTAAATGCTAACTTGAAGACTTTTAATGGAGAAATCTCAACTTGCTTGACTTGTAATAGAAGATGGATTATGAATTGATGATGAGAGGTATAATAATGAGATAAGATGAGTGGGAGATGTAAAAATTAGGGTAAAAATACTTATTTATAGTCAATTGTGCCTTAGTATCCATTCATACCTCATCAGAGGCTGACATAAAGTGAAAATAAACTTTAAATTTCACTTTTTCCTGCTCAAGGGTCAAAATGGGGGCTAGATAGGAATAATTCACTAGGCATGGTGAATCGGTCCCACCTAGATGGGACTCATTCACCAAGCATGGTGAATGGGTCCCACAGGGGCCCTTTTGACACCTATGAAGCTAAGGAGATAGGAAACAAAGTTTAAAATGCTATCTTGTTAGGTGTTTGATCAATTAAAGCCTTGGGATGCACAATATGGGTAAAATAGGACCTATTAGTGATGATGTAAATGTTGAATAGGGCTTGGGACACATAAATCAATGAGAAAGTGTAATTAAATGCACTTTACAACACTATTATTAGGTCCACAGAGCCTAGAAAAGCATAAGAACTAATGTGAATGTGTAAATCACATTACAACACTAGTTTGTCATTAAGTTTGTATTAAGAATCTTCTAGATTGATGTAATAATGTAATTAAATGTGTTGAAATAGGTCTATTAAGTCTAAAAAAGCATGAAAGCATCTTACAAGACTTTACAACACCTTTACAAGACATCAATAAACACATGTTATTTGATTTGTAAGGGTCCAAGACCTAGTGTGGACACATAAAATGCCTCACAACACTAGATTAGGGCCTCATTAAGTCCAATTATCATGAATTAATCCCATGTCAAGCAAAGGGTACAATTTTTGATGGTACATATCTGTTTTAGTAACATAAATTAATAGTAATATTAAAGAGTATCGATTATTAAGAACAATATTAATTACTTTACCATCAGTGATATTATTGAAAATATTAATACTATTATCATGATTACAAATGATTTAAATAAATTGTAACTCGGGATTCACAACAACTCATAGGATGAATTTAAAATTTGTGTAACTATTGCTTGGATATTTATTAATATTTGTTAAATGTAATTCTCCACACACCTTTCCCTTATAATACTCATAGCATAATATTGATGTTGTTGTACATATATTAATATTTCCCCCTAATATTACAATTTTTATATTATCAGTATTTAAGTGAATTGTAATATCATTATTAAACATTAATAATGTTATTATGGGATTTCAAAATTAATAGTAATGCAACTAATTGTGTTGCTACTCAGTAGGTATGGGTAGTCACCAACTCTCATTTACTACTTTTATGAAGCATTGTTCAAAGAGGTAAGGTGCAAGGAAATAATATCTAGATGAATGCAATTGGAATTAATGAAGGAGACAAACCTCATTTATGAGGAATGGTGCATGCATAGAGAGGATGGAGTGCATTAAGAAGATATGACACCTATCCTTTTTGGGTCAAAAAACTCTACAAGTCATGCAAAAAAAAAATCCTTAGATTATCCACATTGTAGGAAAAGGGATGGCAGTTTGAAGATGTCAAGAAAAAGAATACCCACATAGGAATAAGATGGGAAGGGAAGAGGTAGAGATAGAAAGATGAAGTTATTCCTGGGATCGAACCATGAAAAAAGGGAGGGGAGTGCAAAAGAGATTCAACCACTCTATGCCATTAAGAAGACATCATTGAGATCAAAGGCCATGACTTCACCTTCTTATGCTTAGGATATAGACATCTATTCTCAAGCTATAGTACATGTGTTGGGAGTAAGGATATCATGATGCGTTGGAATACAAGAGGTGCATTAAGTTGACCCCAAGTTAGTAGTCTCTATTGCTAACAATAGTAAATATTTTCTACCTTTGCTTCTAACTAGCGTGATCATTTACTATAGTTGTAAGTAGTGAATTAAGTTGTTATTGTCTTTCAAGTAAACAAAAAAAATATTTGCAAAATTAGTAAAGTTATGGATTTGATAGGTTGTTTAGTGTGTAAAAGTGTGGGCATTACATAGGTATCAGAGCCTAGGTTGGTACACTGGGAACTTTTGGGAATTATATTAGAGTCTTGGTTGTTGTGGATGATGTTCGTTAAGTATTAGATACAAGGTATTTCACTTAGGGCAAATGTGTGTTGGACATCTAGGGGGAGTTACCTACATGTACTTGTGAAAAACTATGTGAGATGTGAATTTAGTTATAGATATGCATGTATACTGTGATTATGTTTGGATATGTGGTGTATTACCTAGTGTCAACCACTCCTAAGGGAGAAGGGTCCACTAGTGTAAATAGGGGTTGAGTGGGCAGGAGAAGACCTTCATTATGACCTAGCCTATTTGAGTGAGGTGAGCTACGGTGTGGCCCTCACTTCTTTAGGTAAGGTGAGTTACTATGGGGCCCTTATCTATCTAGGGGTGAGCAGAGCTATTATATGGCCCTCATTGTCATTTGGAGAATGCATTCCTCCATCTCTCCCTCTTTATGGATCTGCTAGTGATTCATATGTGATGCCATTACCTATTTAATATTCCCTTGTCTCTCTTACTACCATCTATCATTGTAAACCAAAAGGGTTGAGGACGGACCTAAGTGTGCCCTTATTCTAGAACAGATTTACTATTGATGATTCAGTTGCTATATGATTGCCCCAGGACACATTGATTATTATATGATTCTCTGGTTGTGTGAGACACCTTGATATTATACTATGATTTATTGATGAGCTCTATGCAGTTTGAGACCACCTTATCCCCTCCTCCCCCTTAGGTGACATGATTGAAGTCATGAAGTGATTGTAATGTGAAAATTTGTGTGATTTTGGATTCATATTTATGATTGCTAATATGATTTTATTTGATTGACGAAGCCAACAGTTTGAATTTATTTAAGTTATTGATTGCATGCATTGTGAAAATTGTCCTCTTTGCCTCAAGGACTAGTTGTCGAGACTTTGCTTTCAAATTTTGAATTTTTAGTTGGTGGACACTGTTGAGAAATTTATCAAGTGTAAATTTTGAATTGATACTTTAATTGAAATTTAAAATTTCTTGTTTTGAGGCTTTATTAATCTTATGTTACTATTGGCATATGTCTAGAAATGTGGAATATGTTAAGACTATCATACTCATGTGGAGTCACTAACAGGTTGTATGGGGGGAGTAGATGGCCTGAGGATTTATTGAGAATGGGTAAATGAGACCAATATGGGATGGTTACTATCTATTCCCCTTGATTTATCAGACATTTCTATGTAGAGGTTCCTTGGGGAGGACCTGACAGTGGTTATTTATGTGATATGGATTCTCAAAGGAGGATTTGGGGCACTAGGAATCATCATCCCTTTTGTGTGAGTCTTGTGTTGTTATTCAAGTGAGTCTCTTTTGTGGTAAATTGTGTGATGGTTGTGTTGTTTTGGTTGGTAAGAGAATAACAGTTGAAAGGGAAACTAAATGTTTTCTTACACATTATGAACATGATATGATGGTGACTTGTTGTGATATATGACTTCTTTTTGAAGATAAAGCCTCTTGAGGTACTTTTGACAACTAGTGGTGTCTGGATTAGTAATGTTTTCATAATATCTTAATGATGGTGTAATCAAGATGATCTTGGGTGTGTGATCAATATAAATTTGTAAGTGTATTTGGATCTTGATGACCTTGTACTAGGTGTGGCAGAGTATAAAAACATGTGCATGATTTGATGTCTCCATCATGTGCTTATGGTGTAATGCTTTGTTTCCCTAATCAAGTAATTTTTTTTTTAATAATTAGCATAGTTATAGGATTTATGAATATTCTTATATTGAAGTTCAGTTTCCAAACCCTAACGACTTCCGGGAGGAAATCCAATCTAAGGGGAGGGGGATGTAAGGCCTTACCTTTTTGTTCAATAGTTTTGCAAAAGTTTTTATTTGGTGGTTGTTATCTCTCGAAAATGCAGGTTTGAACTACAAAAGGTTGCCAAGCTTTCACAACGTTTTAGGGTAACATAACAAGTTTTGAAAGAATTAAACCTTCTACTCTCCAGGCATTGCTAGACCTAGACGGGTGTACCTATAATGAATGAAGCAAACTTGACTATTAATCTTATCTTCATACCATGATTTTTCCAAGATGGAAAATTGAAATGGACAAAATTAAACAAAATTGGTATATATTGTATACCAACATTCAAAACTAAACCCTAATATGCTCAGTTAATAGATGTAAAAAATATGAATAAAACTAAATGATTGAAAACAGTGAGACCAGTGCCTTATATAATATACGGAGTCAAATAAAATCATAGACAACTGACTTCTTTCTAGATTCATTCAAATTGTTTGGCATATTTATTTATAACTAGTATAAAATTGCAAGGTTGTGATTATTGAGTTCTTCTTACTAATCTAAATGAAATTCCCTAATTACTGTGATTAATCAAAAAGGGTTTAATCCTTCCTTGAAAGAACCTATCAACCAATCACACAGATACATAAAATACGTACTGATAAACTAGACATAAACTTGTTATGTTGATCTAAATAACCAAGAAATATCAATTTTAGAGACAACTCAGATAATTCTTTCAATAGGCATAACACAACAATTGACACTAGAATTCGCCAGCAAATTAGATGATTTTCATTGATATTTCCATGGCTTCAAAACATACAGCATAGTCTCAACCCTGTGAAACATGGTGTTCCACCGTATTCTCTACTCTCTATCCTATTCTATCTATCCGCATATTGTTTACAAAATGGATATTTATACATTGAGAATGTGAAAGGATGCATCCTTTCAGAAATAGAAAATACAAATTTAAAACATAAGATAGAGAATGACTAGGCTCTATTTAGTCATAAGTGAGTCTTGTTTAGATGGTCCAAATAATCCTGGCACTCATACGTGTCCGCATCTCCAACAAAATTCCAGACTGTAACTTCCATTTTGACCATTTCCTCATTTTGCTTACTCACTTCTTCCAATGTTGTATCATCTGCGGAAGCTACATTCATGATTTCATTCATCTTTGACTCACATTCATTTTTCCACCTGGTGGCCTCTTTCAAATCCCAATTATCATCAAAAAATGGAATTACAATTTTATTAGCAGCTGCAATTAATCCCTATTCATCTCCTTGCAATTCATCATAGAAATTTCGATGGCGATTGATTATGTGATTAGCAGCCTCAAGTGCAGAACTGCTAGCTTCATCACTTTGAGCCAACTCATGAAAATTTTCCATGATTCGTCCATCCATCCTTGTGTGCTCCTTCAATGCAGCAAGAGTATGACCATATTTTCCCCACAATTTGTTTAACCAGGATGTAAAAATGATCCTGCCTCTTCTTGATAATTGCTGCAATAGCATCATGCTTTCCCTGAGAATAAGCACTTGACCCTACCTAGTGGTCTTTTGCTTGAGAGATTTCTCCTCGAGTTATCATTTTGGTTGTTCCCATTGAAACACCAACCAAGTCTTTGAGTCTATCATTTTCTCTCAGCAATTTCTCATTATTTTCTTTATACATTTCTCTCTCTTTTATCAATAATTGAATCTGTGCTTTATTCAATTTTGCAATGTTTACCCCAATATCAGCAGTAGCAACAAGATCAATTTCTCCAGCTTTTAAAGTCAAGACATGACCAAATGCCTTCTCTGTATCAAGTACCACTAAATTCCTGTGAGGTGGTTACAAAGCCCATATCAACATTGATCCCTCATCAGTGTTATACTTGGAGCCTGTATATACTTCTATTACCTTTTCCTTATCAAGCTTATGAGTAGCATTACTACTCTTCAAAAAACTATCAAAAACCAATGTAGAATTCAAATCTAAACCAGGAATTATCATAACACCAACATCCTCCAACATTTTCCTCCCCTTTTTAGGAGTCATATCTGTCATCTCATCATCCACACTTCTTCTCAATTGAGGCAGCAATTGATCCTCATTTCTAGAAGTGATATCATCAACATTCTCTCTTATCTCCTTCCCCTTCTGCTTGTATAAGAATGCTTTGAACTCAGGGGAATGTATAAATTCATTATCAGAAACAAAGGATTTGTACTCTATATGCCTAGCATCAACATCACCACTTTCAACACTCTGTTCTATGACTGGGCAGACATATTTCTGAGTCCTCATTTGGGACACCTTATCTGCTTTACCCTTTGGCACATCAGCTCTTGGTGCTTCTTCATCTCCAAAAGACAAACTCAGTATCTTGTAGCCCTTGGTTATACCTTTCAACTACCCTTTCTTCTTCATATTCATCCAAATTTCTAATCATATCATCAAAAGGATAGGGTACATGCTGATACCCTCCAAAATTAATCCTCTCTTTGGCTGAATGAATATACCCTTCAAGGTCAAAGTATTTCCTGGTTGGTCCTCTTTTCATGTTATAGTGCAACAATCTATCAAGAATTAAATTATGTCCCTCCTTAGCCAATACGGTGAAATCACCAAAGCATAAAGTACTAGGCATAAATGCCTACTTCCCAAAAGAACTGAAATGCATCACACTACTATAATCCATTTGTTTGACAATTTTGAAGTACATGCAACCTGTTTGGAACTGTCGTTGACAGAATGAAAGGAGCATCTTCAAATCCATACACTCTGATTACAATAGCTCCCTCTAAACAATACCGGTCTCCCCAGTTATGGTCAATTGGCCCATTAAAGTCTTTAGGCCGAAGGAATCTTTTGATCTCATCAATCAATGAATGATTACAAGGATAATGATACAATTTATATAATGTTTTTACAAAATACTCCTCAAAATGAATAAAACTAGAGCCAGTAAACCTGTTGTCCCAAATGGTAGTCCACAACTAAACAGGAAATGCTTCACCCTCTTTACCAGTCTAAGAAATTCTCATTTTCAGAGGCCACACCCCTAGCTCTTGTCTGAAATATAGCACTAAATGCATCAACAATGAATAATTTCTGAGGTGAACAATGGAAGCTCCACCCTTTATAGCCATCAATCCTGAGTCAAGATCCTTAGAAATATATGAAGCATAATCAAATAACCTAGCATTATGATATTGAATGTCTGCTGCAATGACCATTGGCACCATAGACATGAATTTCGGGGCATCCATCCCCAACACCTGACACACTAAAAAATATGTATATTTCATATTGGGTTCAAACAAATCTACATGATAAGGAGGCCCCTCACTATCTTCTAGAGGTTCTGGCTTGTTACCTTGTTTAACCCTGTGAATTGGTAACCTCCAACCCTTAAAAATTGTATCCATTCTAAAAAATTCCTTCTGCAACTCTTCACAATTGATTTCCTCATCGCAAAATCCTTCCAATTTGAAAACCTCACCAATTCCTTCTTTTGACACATGTATCTGTGGTTTTCTAGAAGGATCACATATTGCTTTACGCTTTGGATGATAATGATCAGTAAGCAATTTTACCAATTCAGCATTGACAAATACATTAGGGCACACCAATTTCCTTACATTCAACTTCCATGGATTACAGATTGGCTCAAAATGATTCCTCCTATGATAGTGGAAATTGAAAAGCTCATACCCTCTTATAGCAGTCCAAACATCACCTATAAACTTGCATTTTTTATCCAGTTTATCAACTTCTGCCCTAAGCTATGCAGACCTTCTAGCTTTAGGCCCCAAACTAGGTAGTTGATCAATAAGGTCTTGGTTTAGCTTCCTTTCAGCGCCTTCATGCTCTATATCAGTCTTTTGTTTCTTTCCCTTCGACTGACTGCTCTCACCCATTTTTCTACCCTTACCCTTTCCAGAACCAGAAGACTCCATTTTCAAGCTTACATAATCAAAATATGAAAAATAGAGAAGCAATTACTTACAGTATTCTACTTGAGCTCCTTAGACTAAAAAATTATCTTGCTTTTCTTATTCAGCTTGCCAATTCACCAGCAATCAATTCGGAAATGAGGAAATGATTAAAACACTACTGTCATTACTGTTTTATCCCATCGTGCCATTAATGAAGCATGAATGAAGCCACCTTTGAAACTGGCACTCTCGCATCAACTATCCTTTCGATGAGAAAAATTCAAATCTAGGGAAAAATCCCTTTTCAACGTTTATTTCATCATTTTCCAAGACATTCTACGGTCTTACCAACACCTGGAATCAACTTGATGACAAATGCTTCTGCTTTTCATGTCGCTGTGACAATTCAAAGTCAGGGAGATGCTATGCAGATATCTTTGCATCTTACCAATATGTACTTTCAATGTATTTTCATTTGCTAAGACAAAATCACCCTTTCACTAATGAATTCTCATTTCGGCATGTCCACCAAGTTTTCTCACCGAAAAAATAAACCCAACCATTGAAACTATACTTTTGGAAAAACAATGAACCTTTAGGAAAACTTACACCGACACCAAATGTCCTACCAAAACCACTCCTCCAGATGACTCCTATTCAGAAAAACTCACCCCGAACCATCTGTTGGTATAATATTCATACTTCAGTGAAACTTCTGCCGACATGTTCTTCTCTTGACGATACATATCTCCATCGGCAAGACTCCATAGCTTTTCATTGATAGGTTTGAAATACCTTTGAACTTAGTTCTGCCAAACAATAGCTCCTTTTCCTAAACCTTCCCCGATGCACATAAGTCTTACCGAGACATTTGTTTGTAAGTCAATCGGTAAAACAAAATGATTTCATTATGAGTTCATACCGATACCAATTAGTCTGGCTAAAACAACCCCTTTATACATTAGTCGGTATGACATATTGTCTTCACCCTAACATTAGACCGATACCCCAACATATGCCGATATACTTTTTTCAGGATGCCCATCAGCAAGAAAAAATTAGTTTGCCAAAACATTTTCCCGAACACCTTTATCTTGAGCGATAAAATTCCACATGCACCGTTCAGGGAAACACACTGTATTCGCCATGACTTCACTCTGACAATGACTCCCCTTTTCCGAAATGATTCCCTTTGTCGCCAGAACAAGAAAATTGTCCTGCCGATAGTCTGCAACAAACATATATTAGTAAAAACCAGGTCGAGGAGACTTTTACAATGTCTTGCCAATTTGGGTCTTTTAATGAAAAATGAAAGACTTAATGGATTCAATGGCTTTTATGATAGAAAATAAGCAAGACAATACAAAGAGGGACCTTAATGCTTATGATGAGGACTCAATACTGGAACTTTTGGATGCAACAGAATGTAAAAATTTCAAAATTTTATAGTTCTAATAGTGGTAATATTTGGTTGTGCATACAACCATAAATTCATGGTACAAAGAGTATAGCTATATCTCTTACTCCCTAGTTTTGACTAGCAATATTGTCATAGTACATTATAAATGAATTGTTAAAGGATTGAGTTGTGATTGACTTGATGATACTTTCAATTGTTCACTGCTAAGAGGGAATTATTTAGACTATTAATGTAATTTCTTTTGTATAATCATGGGTATGTTTATTAAGTGATAAGTAAAAGGATGTTTATGAGTATGCAATAAAAAGAAATTATGTAATGGGAGATGATGGTAGAGAAAGGGATAGTAATCAGATGGACAGTAAAAGATGTAGGACAAACATATTGGACAAAATGATGTATCAACACCTAGTAAGTAATAAATGGAGGAAATAAATAGAAGTGATGATAAAATGGATAATAAGAAATAATATTAGTGTGGCGATAATTATCCAAATTTGTAAGGAATCTAAAGAAGATTTTATAAAAAAGTAGTATTATGATATGTTAGGAATAGAATTATGATTTGAGAAAATACAAAGCTTTTGGGTAGTGAGGGATCTTAGTGAGTAGGGTTATTCATGGGGGTGGTTTTATATTGTTATTACTTGATCAATTATTAAAATAAATAACTTTAATTGTATTGTTGAAGCATCCATTATACGTTAACAAAGATGATTTAATCATTTAATTAATAAATTAATAATAATATCATTTGACCCCTAGTTGAGTATGAGTGATAGTAGCATTAACTAATTAATGCTTAAGCCTTAACAATGGTATTACTATTTAATGGGTAAAATATTAACACTAATATTATTGATAGATTAAAATCAAACATTAGAAGGTGTTATTTTCTAATCAAGCAACAATAGGTATTATCATTTCCTATTGAATTATTAGATCCTAATAATCTAAATAGTATCAATTGATTAGTCACACCTATTCTCCTTGAATAACAATAATAATATCACTATTATGGCCAATTAGATCCTCTTTTAACATGTATATCATCTTTTAGTAATATTCATGTCACTAGAAATAGTAATGTTAATATTAATGTTACAATTGCACTTGAATCTCTTAACATTATTGTGTTTAGACATTATAGCGATATTAATGCTACTCCTAGTTTTAGTGCTAGTAGTGAATGAAAATTAAAATTGAGAACCACACACTAGAGTTATATTATCTATTTTAGTAGCGTAAACTAATAGTAATCTTAAAGAGTACTGATTATTAAGAACAATATTAATTACTTTACCATTGGTGATATTATTGAAAATATTAATACTACTATCATGATTACAAATGATTTAAATAAATTGTAACCCGGATTCACAACAACTTCTCATAGGAAAAATTAAAATTTGTGTAACTATTGCTTTGATATTTATTAATATTTGTTAAACATCATTCCCCACATACCTTTACCTTATAATACTCATAGCATAATATTGATGTTGCTACATGTATTAATATTGCCCCGTAATATTACAATTTTATATTATCAGTTTTTAAGTGAATTGTAATATCATTATTAAACATTAATAATGTTATTATGGGATTTCAAAATTAATAGTAATGAAACTAATTATGCTGCTGCTCAGTAGGTATGGGTAGTCACCAACTCTCATTTACTACTTTTATGAAGCATTGTTTAGAGAGGTAAGGTGCAAGGAAATAATCTCTAATGAACGCAACTAGAATTAATGAAGGGGATAAACCTCATTTATGAGGAATGGTGTAGGAATAGAGAGGATGGAGTGCATTAAGAAGATGCGAAACCTATACTTTTTGGGGCACAAAACTCTACAAGTCATGCAAAAAAAAACTCAGATCATCCACATTGCAGGATAAGGGATGGCAGGTTGAAGATGTCAAGAAAAAGAATACCCATGTAGCAATAAGATGGGAAAGGAAGAGGTAGAGATAGAAGGATGAAGCTATTCCTAGGATTGAACCATGAAAAAGGGAGGGGAGTGCAAAAGAGATTCAACCACTCTGTGCCATTAAGAAGACATCATTGAGATCAAAGGCCATGACTTCACCTTCTTATGCTCAGGATGCAAGCATCTCTTCTCAAGCTATAGTACATGTGTTGGGAGCAAGGATATCACAATACATTGGAATACAAGAGGTGCATTAAGTCAACCCCAAGTCAATAGTCTCTATTGCTAACAATAGTAAATATTTTCTACCTTTGTTTCTAACTAGTGTGATCATTTACTATAGTTGTAAGTAGCAAATTAAGTTGTTATTGTCTTTCAAGTAAACAATTTTTTTTTTTTGCAAAACTAGTAAAGACGTGGATTTGATAGGTTGTTTAGTGTGTAAAAGTGTGGGCATTACACTTATTGTTTTCAATCTTTGTAAAAAGTCATTAAATCAATATTTTTACAAAGTTTGGCATATGAGAGGAACTACCTTTTTATCACATGTAAATGATTTACCATGCAATCAAGTTTCTATGTATGTTTAAGTAAAGACAAATAATTTTCAAGACAAAATTTTAATAGCTTAGATTCGTCTAAAAGGATCATAACCACAACTACAAGATTGATTCTATAAATAAGATATTGAATTGTAAAAGTGATAGAGGCAAATAAAATTATATTTACTAATTGTAATATATTTACCTATTTTACATATCTTAAATTTCTATTACAAGAAAAAAATGATTTAGCACATTTTATAAAGTCTAATTCGACATTAATGAAAAACTAGCTTGTACCTTATTTTATTTATTTAATTTTTGTTCTTTTAACACAATATCTTTATCATTCCTCTTTTATTAGATAATATATTTAATTTTTAATACATTTAATTGATTTATCTTAACATTTAAGAAAAAGTATTTTATTTTTGTACAACTTGAAACTCCTTAAAAAAATTATATTATAGATGGAGAATTATAAATATGTAAAAATCTATTAGTAATCACCTAAAGTCAATTTATCTAAAATAACATACTTAAAATATCTTTAATTGGATTTTTTTTCCAAGAAAGTAAACCTCCAAACTAAGTGGCTAATGGTCCATGATTTTAAGATATAGATTATGCATTGGATTGTTGGCTTTTAGGTGTGTTTTCACTTTCATTATGATTTCAATTTTACACTTTATGAATTATATCTTGTCATTCTATAATTGAAAATAAATTTAAATAAGAAATATGAATCAAAAGTATTTTGGTGTATTAACAAATTTAATTTTTATTATAAAATAAAATAATTTATTAATTAAAATGTAGGAAAGAATTATTTTTTATAAAGTAAGATAATTTTATTTAAACAAGAGATGTATTGTATTTGGTTCTCATCATTTATTCTATTGTGTATTTAGTGGAGATAAATATTGTGAAATAGTAATTATTTTTGTTGAGCAAGATAAAAGAGTTAGAATGCTTCTATTTGTGAACTTACATGGCTCCAAATTAAAATCATGACAACATGATTTTTGGATGAACAATGTATTTTACCAGATTGTATCTAGTTTCAATCAATAATTTGATATTTTAAATTATAGTTTTTGATAAGGAAAAGAAGGTTTTAAAGGGATCCTAAAACCCTTTGCAACGAGACTAGGTTGCAAAAGATAAAGCAACTACCACGACACAACCTCGAAAAAAAAAAAATACCTGTTACAAGATGAACCTAGATACACAAACAACTAAACCAACAACAAAACGTCAACAAAACAACCAAACCAACATAAACTAAAAAAAATTATCAAAATCCTTGGCTGCCTCCAGATTATTGGAGATAACATTATCATGCATCTCCACCACTTCTGCAAGCTCTTAGAAGGGAATAAAAACCCTCTTCTTGGTCTTGCTTTTGGTTCGAATACATGGTCCTTCACCCGTGCTCTTCTCCATCTGATTCT
The DNA here is from genome assembly GCA_007258455.2 of Sequoia sempervirens. NCBI lineage: Eukaryota > Viridiplantae > Streptophyta > Pinopsida > Cupressales > Cupressaceae > Sequoia > Sequoia sempervirens. The sequence goes on from VDFB02058242.1 coordinate 557,205,717, forward strand.
TTTGATTAACATCAATAATCACCTCCTCATTCTCACTGAGGTTCAACTATTTACAAGTCCACCTAAGGGATTTTTCATTCAGCAAAGTAAGCCCCTGAGCACTTGAATTGAGAGATTAATTACTAATTTGCACAAAAAAATGCAAATCATTACAAATTTTATTGACTTTATCCTCCAAGTACAATGGCCTATCCTCATGATCCCTACCCATTTTCTTAGCATCCGCCACCACCTTGTCAAGAATAACATTCATAGTTTCAAACTTTCTCTTCACCATCCACCCCTTTTTGTAATTAACCAGAGCCATACTAATAATCTACAAATCATTCAACTTGGAATTAATATCCTTGACCTTTGAGAACAACCATTCAGACAACAAAAGGAGATTATTCATTCCATCCTGCACCAATCTACAAACAACATCCAAATTTATCTTTTCCCAATTCGACGGCTTTATAAGGAATTGCAACATTCTCAAGTTGACACTTCAAATCCAAACCTTCACCCTTCAAATCTTCACTATAAAGAGATTCCTCCAATTCAACCACTTCAACTTGCACATGCTTCTTCTTAGAGTTCACCGCTAAGTTCGCCAACAACTCCAACATACAATTATAATCATTGACCTAATCAAAACCATTATAGTCAGGAGTCTCCTACCCAATTTGAATAGGGGAAAAATCCCCAGACATATTAATGCCATCACCCACAAGACCTTTTTCATCCACATGAGCCCCCTTATCAACCTTTTTGCTCCTGTGTTTCCCCTTAATAGTATGATCAGGGGAATCACAAGAATCTTTCACACTATTTGCCACCAAAATTTCTCCTTTCCCACATTCCTAATTCTCATCCTTTTGATCACATTTCTTCCCCTTATCCCTCTTCGTAGCATTGAATGACACAACCTCCTTCATCTCAATATCAGTTTCATAGCCATTCGACCAAGAATGTGAAGGCTCAAGATCAAGATCCTACATAGGATTTTTACCACAATCTTTATCCGGTGACTCTAGCTCTTCAAAGCCATCCTCCTCATAATCCCCATCCCACTCCATTATAGATTCCCCCATATCATAACTCAGAGTATGCCCCTTACCTTTCCAACCATTGAAAACATTAGAAATTTTAGGAATAAATTTCATTTTGACATAGTCAATGATAAGAAGCATGAGCTCCTCATGGAGAATAGCCTTGTTAGGATTTATTATATTATATTCTATACTAGTTTCCATCAAGAGGAGAAAACAATAAGGAAAAGACACCAAAATATTGTGCCTAAAGTGATTCAATAACATAAAATGGTACCCATGGATTATAAAATACCTACCATCGAGAGTAAAATACTTCATAATTTCCAGCGCAACATCCCTCCAAAGTGGCTTGATAAAGAAACAATCATACCCTTTGCTTCCCATACCCTTGAGCTTGTCTTGTTCCTTACCCTTGAAGAAGTTAGCTAAAACACATATGGAAGCCCCATGGTCTCTATAAAATTTCCTACCCTTAGTGGGTAATCTTGTGATCTCAACAACTAACCCCTCAGTAATATTCACCTCCACCCCATGATATCGTAGCATACAATTATTCTATCCCTTAATGGAATCCTCGATGGCCTTGGAATCAAATCCATGAAGTTTAAGAAGATAAGGGAAAATACCCCCTTCTCCAAATACTCCCACAAAACCACATTATCACTAAAATTCTCACAAGAAAGAGGCTCTTGTCTGCAATGGTCTTCCCCCATGGAAACCTGAGAAACCCTCACCACAACCTTATCCTTAGTCCAATGAGAAAAAAAGAAAAAAAATAACAATCTAAAAACAAGGAAATAAGGACCCCATAATTCGTGTAAACCTGACAGCATGAGGACACCCAACTATAATTACCACATCCATCAGCTCATTTCCATAAGATATGTAATTATTAATAGGACAGGCTCTGAACTCTATACTACTAATCCATATAGGGAGGAGATAAAGCCAAAATAATAAACCATTATCTCCCAAGGTTGTTGCCACTGCGACAAGACATCTGATCATGATAAATAATGCTTTGAATATTAATGGGGAGGACATCATAAGAATTCCAAAATTTATGAGACAAGACCCCCAAGTTTGTAAAACCATTAGCCAAGGTATTAGACTCATGGAAAACATGTGAAATTTTGTAATCATTAAAGGAACTTAGAAGTGAAAGAGAATCCTCAATGATATGCACTATAGACCACAACGGGGGATTTAATTTCAATAAATAGTTGATAATATTAATGGAATCCCCTTCCAACCACACTTTTCTCATCCTAGCCTATTTAGCAAGGAGGCCATGATAGGCCATTGATGCCTACGCAAAGTGGTTTATCTAGGTTCCCAAAGGGAGTCCACTATAGAGACAAACCTACCAAACTAGTCATGTAACACTCCCCCACAATCAACTAGTCCTAGATTCCCCAAGGTAGCACCATCAAAATTAACTTTGAACCATCCCTAAGAGGGATCTTTCCAACGAACCCCCTCCCTAGAAGATTTAGGATTCTTCATCAGCTGAGAAATGTCATAAGAAAGATTCCATCTGCTAACAATTGACAAGTCGTAATTAGAGACCACAACCTTCGAACCTTAGAAATACAATAGGGAGAATTCAAAAAAAAAATTCTCTCATCAATTCACAAATTTTGAAAGCAAGCCTTAAGGGAGGAAGCTCCAACTAACAAAAGGTTCTGTTATACTATTCTTTCCAAATTCCCCATGCCACATGTGGAAAAATAAGAGGCCATAACAAAGATAGAGCAGGATTCAGGGTAGGGGCCACCCATTGAGACCAAAGGTCTATGATAGAAGAAGGGAAGACCCAAGATAAATTCTACAATTGAAGAACATGGGCCTAGAATTATGAAGAGAAACTACAACAACAAGAAGATGATTAACATCCTCAACAACCTCCTTACACAAGAAACATCTAGTGAGTAGAGCATAACCCCTCTTAGAAAGATTATTAAGAGTAAATATTTTTTCTTGACATACAAGCCATAATTTTTTTTGACTTTAGGAAAGAGCTTCGGATTCCATAGGTGACCCCATAAAAGAGGGGGGGCAAAGATACACGTTTGGTTAAAAAAATCTAAAGACACAAAAAATTGACCATTTAGAGAAAACTGCCACACCACTCTATCTATAGGAGAGGATTCCAAAATATGAATTAGATATAAGAACTGATAGAGAGGTTCTAGATCCCTATTAACCAAGTTTAGCCTTTTCCAATTACTATCAACAATATAATTAAATAAAAAAAACCCAAAGAACTAGTACATAAATCCTTGAAGGGGGCTGCCCACATTTTATCCTTCAAGGGACCATGTCCAATCCACCAGTCATCCTAGAAGAGGATACTCCTACCATTACCAAAAACCCACCTCAAACCATCAGCCACAATAGAATGAGCTTTGATCATGAAGTTCCACAAGGCTCAATCTGAGGGAGAAGTGAAACCTTCCCTCAAAATGTCTGTAAACTTGTCAATTCCCCTTAAATACTTCAAAGAATAAATAATGGTCTATTCCTTACCATCCAAAAGTAGATTCCATAATTGTTTAGCAAGGAGAGTAAGGCTAAACTCCTTCAATTTCTAAAGACCCAAACCCCCCTAACATTTGGACCTACAAACTTCCTCCCAAGAGAGAAAGTGCAATTGATTCTTCTCCTCCACTCTAGACCAAAGAAATAATTTTTGAATACTCTCGATCTTCTCCCAAAACCTCCTAGGAATCTGAAACAGGCTCAAAGCATAAACCAAAAGATTCTGCAAAATAAACTTAATCAATTGAATTTTCCCAGGTTGGCTAAGAAGAGCACCCTTCCAACTAGCAAGTTTGGAGTTGAATTTATCTATAAAACATTTCCAAAAGGAGTCTAAAACCACATTCAAGCAAAGATGAAGCCCAAAATAAGTAGAAGGAAGCTCCCCAATACCACACTATAGAATCCTACCAATCCGTTGTTGATGACACTCTGAGGTATTAAGAAAAAATATCGTACTCTTAGGAAAACTAACCTTCTTACTAGAAGAAGCTTCATACTACAGTAAGACAAGTTGGATGGACTTGGCCACAACAACTGATGCTTTCGAAAGGATAACAATATCATCCACAAATTGTTGATGAGAGTGCACTTGTTGCAGCGAAGAAGGAGAAAGCCCTTTGAAAGAATCATTAGAGACAACTTGAAGAATAAATATGCCCAATGACTCCACCATGATAATGAAAATGAAAGGAGATATAGGATCACCCTACCTTAACTCATGCGAAAATTTGAAGAATACCAATGGAGAACCATTCACCAACACCAAGAAATAAGGAGAGGAGATTAAATAGCCAATCATCTACAAAACACAATCAAAGAAACTAAATACCTTCAAGATGTTCAATAAGAATTTCTAATTGAAATGATCATAATCTTTCACAAGATATAATTTCAAGATAAAACCAACTTTCTTGTTAACTATAAGGGAATGAATATTCTCATGCATTGTTATAACATAGTCTAAAATATTCCTTCTCGAAACAAAACCATTCTACTGAGGATAAATAATAATAGGAAGAACCAAATACAACCTAATGGGGTCATTGTAATCCTCATCATTTAACTTATCAATCCAAGGAAGTGTCCATGGCTATATGCAAAATAGAATGGAGAAAACTCGCTTGACAGTCTATTCTACAATAAAACTTACAAAAATCAAACCTATTCTGGAGCACACTTGCATAAAAGGAAAGTTGCATGAAAGGAAACTAATATAAGACACACTTGCATGAATTGAAAAATGCTAAATTACTTCACACTTTGCTAGAAATGAAAAACTTTCTTGAATTCAAATTTACTCTAAAAATTCTAGAAATACATTGCTTGAAATGAAACTAGAAACTATCCATTTCCTTAGGCCAAAACAAGCCTTTCTAATCCCCTCCTTGATTCCTTGATTACAATGCATTTATAGAATTAAAAGATGAGCCTCATAGTTGTGTAACAACTTCCTAGAAAATAGGAACATGTGTGGAGAAAGAAAGGATATGTCTTCAATCCATTTTGCTGAGGCAATCCCTTTTGGTCATCCAAAACAATAATCCCTGCTTTTCAACCCTTTCAACTACTCCAAAAAGGTGTTAGAGTGTTGAAGAATCCTTCCTTTGACCTCTTCTATCATTAAAAATCTTAAATCTGCTACTATATGCTCTCAACTGCTCATAATTAGGTTGAACAACTCCCTAGATATTTGTAACTGCCCCTATATTCTCTCAACTTCTGTCCAAGTCACTCCAATTTCCTTTAATGCTTGCAACTATCATCCCTTAACTGCTCAACATCTATCATACTTAGTTCAGAAAATTCCAGAGCATGGAAGCAAACAAATGAACAAATTCCTAAAATTTTAGAGCATTGAAACAAAGTTCTAGAGCATTGGACTAGTGAAGTTTTCTCTCAAACCACGAATTGGGTTTTTGTGAAATTCAATGGGTTTTTTGCCTTCTTGTCTTCAAATTTCTATCCAAAAATCTCAAGAACCCAAATCATAATTTTCAAAATATGATGAAATATTTGACTATTGTAACTGAAAATATCTTACTTTCCTCATCATGCTCGGTCTTGATAAACTCCATAATTAAGCAAAATACATGCTTTTACTTGGCTAATAGATGAGACATTTTTTTGTCTCATCACAACCTTGAAGCCAAAACTTTAGAAATAATTTTATAAAAAGAATTACACAAACTAATAGGCCTAAAATAACCAAAGGATGAGGCCCTAGGCTTCTTCAAAATAAAAACAATAAAGGTAGAATTCAGCTCCTTCAAGAGCTGCCTACTACAAAATAATTTTTTAGTAGCATTGAAAACACGCTTAGCAACAATATCCCAATATGTTTGAAAGAAAAAAATGGGGAAACCATTTGGCCCAAAGGCCTTATTACCTTCAAAGGGGAACACAATCTTCTTGATTTCCTCATCAGACGATATTCATGCCAACTTTGTATTCAACTCCTCAGAAACAATAATAGGAATAACATTCACAAAAAAATGTTGACATAGAGGGTCAAGAGGTTGATCCTCAGAGAGAAAATCAAAGAAGAAAGAGCACACAAAACTTCTAATCTCATCATCCCCCTCTAGAGACTAATCATTAATGGCAATTTTAGAAATTATGTTAGAAGATCTATGCTTCAAAGTGGTAAGATGGAAGAAATGGGTATTTTTATCCCCACTCCGAAGCCAAATCGCCCTAGATATTTTCTTCAGAAATTCCTCCTCCTTAGCCACAATATTATACAGTTTTTCCAATAGAATGCTTTCCTCTTGTAGAGAGACATGATCATTCCCAACATATTGAATCCTTTGTTGCAAGACATCCAACTTAGCTTTGATCATATATTTATCCTTGAAAATATTACCAAAAGAAGATTTATTCCATTGAATAATGTTTTTCTTGGTAGAAGCAAGCTTCTTAGCAACTTAATACATAGTAGAACCATCCACATTAATATCCCACCTGGCAACAATTTTGTCTCTTAAGTTCGGGTGGCTAACCCACATCTCAAATATAAAAGGGAAGGATTTCCTTCTTCCAAGGAACTCTACATTCAAGGACATAGGGAAGTGATCCAAACCAATTCTAGTGAGTGTCAAAATAGAATAGACAAAGGAGAGTAGCCAATCTAGAGAGAGAATGGCACGATCCAGTTTAACTTTAATAAGAGCTTCCCCCACTCTCTTATTAGACCATTAATAAGAAGCCCCACAAAGGTCCAAGTCCAATAAGGAATTATTATTAATAAAATTCATATGATCAAATATACTATCTTTCACCACCTAAGATCCTCCAAACTTATCAACATTATTCAACGGGGTATTGAATTCCTCCATCACCAACTAGTTCTGGACAGGAAACCAAGAATTAAATCTATTCAAACCATCCCAAGAATGCTTTCTAACCCATTTAGAATTTGGAGAATAAATATTAGAAATAACCCATGACAACTTATCTCTAGAGATCGAAAAGGAAGTATCCACATGGTTTTCTTCCCTAAACAAAGCAAACCTAGTAATCACCTTTGGGTTCCAAAAAGTAGCCACACCTCCAAAAACCCCATCAAAATCAAAAGCCTGATAACCACAATCCTTAAACAACTTGTGTTTGATTTTGTCCACTTTATCCAACCCTATTTTAGTCTCCTGAATTAGAATGATGTTAGGTCAGTGATCTCTTAATAAATTAGCAAGGAGATCCTATTTATGAGGATTATTCAATCCTCAAATATTCTAGGAGAGGATCTTCATTGAAGATTATGTGAGGAGCCTTTTAGACCCATCTAAAGTAGAGTCATTTGTGAACCATCAACAATATTAAGTTTTCTTTCCTTCTATTGAAGTTGTTGTAACAAAGGTCTACCCCTACCTCTAGGCTCAGAACCATAGTCCAATTTCATGTGATTTCTAGTAGCCATGCTTGAAGGAGGGGAGATGGATTTTTTCCTATTTTGAAGCTTGGAGGCAGAAGGAGGAGGATCCCCCACATCCACAACCAAATAACAAGAGGAACTACTATCCTTGACAGAAGAGGTGAGAACCTTATCCACAAAGGGTTTAACTGAAGCTTTCATAGAAACCTCTTCAACCACCTTCAACTCCCCAGGAGCTACCACCCCTAGAAAACCTCCCAAGTCCTCCTCTAGAGAAGTAAATCCCCCTATTGGCAAGACAACATTGGTTACCACCTTTAAAGGAGAAACCTCTAACTTAGGATCAAAATAAAGCACATGAACCTTGTCCTTAGGAACAGGGGCCTTCTCCAACAAACTCACTTCCATAGTAACAATAGGCCAATCTCCAACAATCGTAGAGACCCCATTCCTAAGATCAACCACATTAAACTTAGCCAAAGCCACCTCTGAAGCCTCAAAATCTGCTACAAATGCACTAGTTTCAACAATAATAATAGCCTCAGTAGCATCAATCTTCTCCATAACTAGCACCAAACCAGTACTCACCAAATCAACATCTCCAACATTAGCAATGAAATTAGCAACACGATCCATCTCACCAGCCCCCACTTCAATAACAAAGCCAACAACAAGACCAACTTCACCAGAGCTTCTGTTAACTTGAAAAATTGAAACACTAGAGATACCAAAAGGGGGATCATAACTCCTCCCCACCTCCCTCCACACCTTAGAAGAAGGAATGGATTCCTTTTGAGGAGCTGAGACCTTTTGAGGAGGATTCTTAGGCTTAAAAAAACATTTTTTTGCCCAATGACCCACCTTCTTATAGTGAAAATAGGAAAAAGGAATGGATTCAAACTCAACAGCCTACTCCCAAACACCCAACTTTGAGTTAATCTTAACCATAACAAGTAAATTAGTGGGTTGATCCATAATCACACAAAACTGGGTATACACCAGACATTTCCTCAAGGAATTCAAATGATTAATAGATAATAGATGCCCAAAGGTACTAGCAATACCCTTAAAGACTTGCTCATCCAAAAATTCTAGAGGAAGGCTTGGAAAACACACTGACACAAGTGCTGAAAAAAAAGAGCAAGAGCTTAGGTTGAAACCAACTTCCCATTTCATTAGGACCAAAGTAGATTTACCAATTAGCCACAATCCCTCCAAAAGAACCTTCAAAATGTCCTCCTCACAGGTAAAAGAAAAAGATAATAAGCCTTTAGCAAGAGTAACCACCTCAACTTGGCCTTTCAGATGTCAATGATTTAAAGATAGGTTGCAAACTAGATCAATATTCAAATGAGGGACCAAAACTTACCCACCAGTGAAAGGTCGATTGAAAGAAGACTCTTCTTAATGATGCAATTAGGAACAAAGACATGATACTCACTAGCTGAGGGGTTAGCAAAAAAGTTCACTAGAGGGAATGAACTATTGTCCTTAGGCTTTGTACCAAAAATATTTGACCCAATTTTCTTGTCCGAAGAGACTTCATCGCACCTCCAACCATCTACAATGCCTACAACAAGAAGAACCTCAGGAACAATAGTAAGAACCCCCACTTTACCAAGGGAAGTACCGTTAAGAACTGAACTCAAAGAAATTGGTAGCACCTTCTCATTGTCTAATGGAGAAGACCCACAAGTAGTCCCATCCATCAGACAACCTTCTGACACACCCTTAATGTCAACAAAACCTCCACCATTAATGCTAGCCTAAGAAACAAAGATTCCTACCTTCGAAGAATTTGAAAAATCAAGACCACCACTTGGAGAAAGCACAACACCACTCAACGAGAGCTCCATTTTAATATTGTAATAATATTTAAATTGTAGTGGGAGTGAAGGTTATTGCATAAATAGTGCACTATTATAGTAATTGTGGGCCATTAATGATATATGACTTAAATTCCTACTAGTCATTTTGTAAAAAAATAATAATACAATATTATACAATAAAACACTATTTCAATAAGAGTGAATTATTTTTGTAAACATGTAATTAAATATATTTAGTGTAAATATATTTGCTAAAAATAAAACATTTAAAATTCAACAATATAATTTTATAGAAGAGGATTTCATTAAAGGAATACTTAATTTTTAAAGTAATTTATTCTACCACCTCACAATATAGGACTATTATGATGACTATAATAGTGTTTCATGTCATTCAAGAAACAACAAAACATTAATGGAGTTAAAATTTGATCCTCCAATTAATGTTTGAAAAAAAACTTACATTATTGATATAGTCAAAATTTTATCACAAGAATTTAATGCATTAAAAATGTAATAAAATTTAAATAATAATTTCATTTATATATTGATTGTTTTCAACATGAATCAACAAGATAATAAGTAAATGGTGGTGTAAAAAATGTAATCTTCTCGAATTTTTTAAATGGGAGTTGCGAGTGATGGGTAGTAAATTATTGTGCTTGGTTTGTTGTGTTCTCTAGGTTTTGTGTATGTTGCTGCTATTAGTTGATTTTTCGCTTTTAGCTTAAATCAAGTTTAGTGTTTATTCTTTTTGTGTTGTTCATTTAAACATTTAAAAGATAAACCATAAGTTTTCTAGGTTTAGTATGCATGGAAAAATATTTTCAAATGAAATAGATTACATTTTTTTCATTCCAATGTTGCAATTAAATCAAATGAGAAAGGAGAATCATATGTATACAAATGTAATATTTTATTGATAATCATGAATTGTACATGTCCCTCACAAGCCAAGGGACTAAATTTACTTATTCAATGAAAATAAAGAAGCAATTTATACATGAATAAGTAAAAAAAAAATGTGCATATAAGAATGGAGACCAGTCATTGCCTCAGAATGACTGGTTGTGAGGTTGCCCTCTTTCCCTGCTGATGTTGCTGCCCTGAGCTACTTGTGTCCTTCCTAGCTCTGGAATACTCCTAGCTCCTGCATCTAGAAAAGCAATGATATTAGAGCAATGCTCTAAGCAATGAAAGATCTCAAACGTTACATACAAACCTACCTACGCATGTATAAACTAATCCATAAGTGCATTAAATAAACATGCAAACCTTGGATGTCGTGGAAAATAATGAAGTCATCAAACACATCCAAAATATGCATCTATTTTTCTAACTTGTTTGCTTCATGTGCAGATCTAGGACAAGTTTGGTTACTATTTTGATTCATCTAAATACAACATGTGGGGTAAATGTGGCTCCCACAAGGGTAGAGCTCAACATTCTTTGAAATAAAATGGAAATTGAGCAACTTGATCAAAGATATACCTATTATTAATGCATTAAATCAATATGGAATCACACTAGTTGATCAACTTTCATTATCAAATTCAAAGGATGCATCAAGTTCAATTATGCATCTCTTAAATAATGAGAGAGAAATCTAGAGTATTGTCAAGTCCTTGTCACCAAGACCCAGGACCCTATTGGATAGCCACACATCACATAGGACAATGAGCTTTTAGGTCATCGACATAGGGGATATCTGTCTGCCCACTAGGATCAAAGTGGGGAGACCGTTATGTGTTACACTTGATCAAAAAGGAAACAAATGTTGTGGAGATTAGGTAGCAAACTCATGAGGGCAGCAAACAGCTATAGTATAAACCATGAAGGTTGGGACACAATTAGGACAACAAAAAATCATGATATATCTCATAGAGGGATATCAACAATGAAAAGATCTCAATAAATGGAAGCAAGAAGAGAGCAATGTCTAATAGGAGGGGCAGTACCATCATCTTAGGTACCACTACCACAAGAAAATAAATGATAGCCCTTGTGCCTGTATGCATAGAGGTCCTAAAGCATGCTTTGAGTAAGGTGCGTTCATGGCATATTTTGGTGAAAACAATAAGGAGAATCCTCACATGCCTCAATCAAATCACACTAGACAAGAGATCTTCATGAAAAAGACATGTTATCCGATGATAGCATTGTGGATGGTGACAAAATACAGGCAACCATTTGAACAAGATGGAATTGTCTCCTCATGTGCAAAAGGCAAAGAAATTCAAGAAACATCAACTATAGTTAACATAGATAATGTGCCCATATAAAGCAGAATGGTAATTGGGGAAGACGAGAATCAAAGGTAAAGGATAGTCATTTTTTTATGAAGCTGCTAATACAAGAATTCAATGACAACACTAGAACCCTCATATGATGTGATCAAGATACAATTGCTATGCACATACAGAGGTTGTGAAACAAAAGACTGCAATTTTATCATTGAAACAAAAATATAACAAAGTTGCAAGATCATATTGAGATAAAGATACATTTACCATCAATGTCAAGAGCTTCAGAATTGACATCTAGTTCTACATGATATAGATGTAACCCCTAAAGATCAAATTGTAGGTTTAAAGGGAAACACGAAGGATAAAAGCTCATGGAATCATGCTACTACACCTCCATGTGCATGACCATGTTTCAAGTTTTACAACAACATTTGTTTGCATACATTTGTTGTATGGCCCACATATTTGTCTTGACATGTTTCAAACATTGGTGGACTCAATGTGTTGGTGTCAAATGTTGTCAAGAAGTATATCTTGATGGTGTTATTAGCTGTTCTATGACTTTTTGTTTCATTCATATGGTCATATTTGAAAAGTAGAAGACTCAGAAGCTAATATTTTGAAAGAGTAATAAAAGACAGTGCTATGCATCATAAGTAGCCATCAAGCTATGAAGCAGGGTAAGAAAACTATTGAACTTGAAAGGCCTCCCGAGGAGTATTCAAATGATCTTGATGAATGTACATAAATGACCAATGGAATACAGTGTGATATCACAATTATCTTGTAAAAATAAATCAGCGACTTCATGAATGTCAAGAATAGTGTTTCAAGGATGAAGATGAACACTACAATCACCTTGTTGGATATGTACAGTGACAATCATGGTGCTAAAGTTTCATATAGTGGTTCTTTTTCAGGGTGTTTGAAGCATCAAAAGGGGTTACCATGAGGGTTTAGCAACATGAGGAGGTATCACCAAAAGGACAATGTATGGTACTCTTAAAGGGTAAATGTCAAATGCAGGAGTTTCTTCACAATGACAAACCCACTTTGGGGTTTCAGTTTTCAAGGACATTCTAAAGGAAAAGAAGTGTATTTACAAAAACCAATTCAAATGCTCACAAAAAACACATTTTTTGCTACAAATTGGAGCTTTCAATTATACCCACACAGTACAATGGCATTCAATCATTTTGCAACAAAATCTAAAGTTTTCTTTCAAATTAAAAAGATCCATCTAGGTTTATCATGAGAAGCTAATGCAGAGGCAACAACAATGGAGAACATTCTATAAGAATGACAAGTGGAAGCCCATTTCATACATTATTACAGGTCGTGGCCAAGTAGACCTCTATTTTTGCAAAATATGGAAGACACCTGGGGGTTTTTTAAATGAAATACAACATTTCTATAGATTGAAGGAAAAAGGAGTGTATTTACAAAAGCCACTTGTATTTCTACAGCAAAATTTGAGTTTCTTCAAGAAACCAAGAAACCCACTTGGGTTCTTTTGAAGAAATTGCAGATACAGAAATATAGGTACTACAAAAAACCCATCTGGGTTTATCCTGAAATTGTGAAATATAGAGTTGATACAAGAGAAGTTTCATGGAGGAGATTTTAGAAAAATGAGGTAAAGAACAGACTTAATGAATAGTATTCTACAAAAAATGATAAATAACCCAAGTCATTTTTCTTAGCTATGGCCAAAAATCTATGTTTCTTCACAAAGGCAACAAAAACCATCTAGTTAGTTGTATTTTGTAAATATAGATGGAAATGTTAAAGTCTCGCATGATTTTACTAGCTGGAGCTTGAGTTTGAGCTTATTGCAGAAAAGAAAATGAGGAAGCTTGTCAAGAAAATCTTACCAAGCTAGAAAGTGCCAATTCTCATCAAGGTGTAAGTCATTCTTTTTACCAGAAAGCTTCTTATGAGCTTCAAAATAAAATAATGGTAGCTGTGAACAAAGTGAAACAACAACAAAAAGAGAAAAATGAAACAAGATGGGTCATAAATATGTCCATGGCCACAACCTCTAGGTTCTTTTATGACCTCCAAATGATGTGAAAATGGAGATTTTGTGCAACAAAATGAACATTTACCTATTGTTCGAGGTGGTTTTCTAAAAAAATCACCACAAAACTAGTGTCGAACCTTCATTTTTTCTATGTTTTCTCAAACCCCACGATGACAACATCTATTTTCCAGATTGTTCAACGACAAAATGATGATGTTTTCCCATTGTTTTGGTGTTTTGATGATTAGGGTTTGACTCTATTCATTTCTAATGGGACTTTCTTCCCATGTTTTAAAAATTGAAAGCATGTGTTAATACCAATGGGGGTCGAAACATATGTTCATTCACGTAGGAATTTTATGCCTTAAGGTTTGTTCCCCTTATTTCAAAACATTTCCAAGTCCTGTAACAATACAAAAAATGAAGTGTTCCAGGTTACATATGACATTCCTTTGATTTTTGACCATGCATCATGTGACTTGTAATATGCTTTCCAAGAAGTGTGGAGGTCGACCATGTAGGCCAAGTTTTTTTGAGCTTTCATGTTGCCTTGAAAATTAGGGTATTGACCACATATAGCCTTACAATGTAGAGTGAAGAAGAGGTGAGATAACCATGTGCCTTATTTGACCTTATTAATGATTTTAAAAGCATTTTTGCATTTCATTTTTGCTTTTTCTTTTGCTTCAAAAACATTGAGATATCATTTAAGTGATTTTGATAATCACTTTGACATTTTCACTTGAAAATGAAATGTAATACATATTGATGGTGGGGCCCCTTATTTTGTGCTTTGAAATGTAAAATGACTTGATTAAGTGATGTTTTATGAATCACTTAATCAAGGTTATTGTCTCTAATTCCTTTTGGAGTCTTGTGTTTTCAAAACACACATATTACATGAGGAGAGTGTGGATCAATACTTGTGTGAAGACCAATGATGACTTGCAGAAATGAGGGGTGTGTGAGAGGTTGTTTTGACTAACTTTAGAGGAAAGGGGGCTGTTTGGATGCATTTTTGTCACATTTTTGGTGTGAATATTGACTTGGCTTAACTTTTCTTCATGTGGAGGATAGTTTGGAGGGTTTCTAGAAGGTTCTTTTTGGCCTTTTCTATTGTATCCGACCAAAACCTTCTAGATGGACATGTGTGAGGGGTTTTTGGTGGGTTTTTACTTAAGTATGTTCATTTTGAGTATTTTGAGGGATTTCTTTCTTTCTAGCAACATGATAGCTTTGTTTCTTGGAGCTATTTTTCATGGAGCAGTATTGTAACTCAGATGGACTTGTAATATAGTAAGCACTTTGAATCAATAGAATAGAGAATTTTTTCTTCTCTCTTCATGTTTTATGGCAAGCCATTAATGATTGATTAGTTTGTCTTATGAAAATTCATCTTTCCTTGCAAACTTGTCTTATGTTCATGCATCTATTTAGCAAAAAATGTATGTTAATAGGTTATAAGTTGAGTTGTTTAGTAGTGTTGTTAGTTGTGAAACCTTTGTTTTCCTTCTAAAAGCACTATTTATAGACCTACTTATAAATTACTTATGTAAACTACATTGGAAAGTGAGTTGTGTAAATCAAGTTTTATGATATTGATTTAAATGTGATAGATTTTCATTAGGTCCAAGTTTTTTTGGTGTATCACCTTAGGCCCATAATCGAGAGGTTTGCTTTCGAATAGGACACCCACAACCTAAAATCAATCCCATGTTACATACAAGATTGCTAAGTTTGTTCACAGCTTGGCATTTGGGTGCAAATTTGGATCCCTATCAGTTTTGGCATGCTTGGTGGGACAGGTGAACTGCTTCTCAATCCATTTTTATGCATTTTTTTGTTGTTGTTTGGTGTGTGTAGCAGTAGTTTCAGCCTTTTGGAGGCATTTTCTTTACATACCTGGCGACTTTGATAAGTTTTACTGGTTTTAGTATATCAAGTGTTGTTTAGATTCATTTAAGTCTAATTTTGTCTCATATCCTAGCTTCTAAATGAACAAACATGTCCATTTTTTATGGAAACATGTCATATCACCCAACATATCATGAAAATTCCAATTACCCACCATTCCATGAAAATCATGCATGTATGACCTCTTACCAACCATACCACACAGAACAACTTGCTGGTTTTATTTCAAATAACCCTATGATAGCAAGTTACCAGCATCCTCATTATGTTTACCACCCTCCCACTCTTGCTCAATCTCAATTTCAACTAGTATATGCCCAAAACTAGCCTCAAAAAGGATATTTTGTTCCAAAACAATAGCCTTGTTCTCATTTGCAACCCCAAAATGCTAATGATATGGGGATTAGCAATATTGATAGTATATTTCTAGATTTTCGTAAGCAGTTGGATGAGATCAATAAAGAAGAAGAGTATCAAATGGAATAACAGGAGGTTGACATACATCAAGAGGAGTTAGCCTTCCAAGAATGCATTCAAGAGTAGGAGATGGAGATTCAAAAGAGACAACATGAGGAATGTTTGGAAAAGTAGATGGCTGCAGAGGAATGCCAACTAAGGTATGAAGCTCATGCAACCCCTTCCTTTCCTATTTTCAGCTCAATTCCTCCTGCAATGTTGAATCATCCTATTAATGAGGAGGTTTCCAAGTACAAGTTCCCCAGTTTTAAACAAAAGAAACCTTTCGTGCCCATTAGTGATCCTACCAATGAACCTTCTACCCATAGGTTTCCAAGTTGGAAAGAGTCATTTGCTCTACCCTATGAAGTTCCTCCATCTATCATTCAATTGGAACCATGCTCTAACATCCAAGAAGTAAAAGAAGAGTAGACCCTTGGCCTGCAAAAATCACTCAACAGGGAGACTAGAAGTGTGAACTTGTTGCATTTAGCTATGGAGGAATACATGCTACACCTGCAAAAGGTTGAACATGAGAGGATTTCTCAAAATGTTTTTTGCAATGTTTTAGCTAATGATCCTCTTGTTGTTGTCAAATATGGTGAAAATGTTCCAATAGGACAACAAGGTCAAATGGTGGAAAGGGCTCACCAAAAAGAAAAATGTATAGTTTGGAATGGAGAAGGTGTGAGTCTTCCCACTCCAAATACAGTTTCTGAATGACAAGAAGACATCAAGCAGTGTGGTGAGTTGTAGGCTCAAGAATCAGGACAACAACTTGAAGAGGTTGAAAAGTGTGATGTAGGCTATGATTTCACAACTTCATTTGATGATCGTCCATGCTTCATTGAACATGATGAGGAGAGCATAATTTTGGTCATAAGTCAACAACATGAGGTTGAAGAGGAGCAGTGTACAACTAGATTTGATATTTTTCAGCATATTATGCATGAGAAAGCTAATGTTGAGCTTTATGAAGAAGTGTATACTAATATAATTGAACATTTTTGTTCAAAATTTGATGACAAGGAATTAGATCTGTTGGAGGATTTTGACACTCATGCAAAAATTCAACAACAGGTTCACAAGTTTGAACAAGAAACTTCTCATGAACCTGATGTACAATGTCTTGTATGGTCTAATGAGCTCCCTTTCTGCTGTACAACAGAGATGGAAGCTGATATACCAATTGAAATTCTATTTCAAGAGGATACTTCATTGTTTGAACACTTTCCTCCCTTCATTGAAGAAGAAAATCCTATTTTGGAGTTCATCTCTTTAAGTGATAATGTGGATTTTGAGGTTAAAAAAGTTGACTTTAAGAGCCTCCCAAGAACTGATAGCTTTGATAAGTTATTAGCTACCTTGGTGGAAGGTGATTGTTCATTAACCATGGAGGAAGAATCAACATGGAAAATCATTATGCAAGGTGAAGCCACGAAGCAGGACAACCATGAAAAGCAGAAAGGAAGAGAAGTAGCCAACAATGGTAGTGAAAAGTTTGTTCATTCTAGGGGATGTCCAATCAAATTCTTAGCTAGTTTTGAGGCCACTAAAGTACCAGAGGTCATGCTTGCACCCAAGTATGAGGATTAAATTGAAGAAGAAGCTGATTTTGGAGTTGCAGTTGAAGGTGATCAAATTCATCTCACCTATCCAGTTCAGGGCAGCAATAGGCATGGTCGAGATCAAGGTGTAAGTGAGTTTCTTTACATCTTTCATGAAACATTGCAAGAATGTTTTGAATATCTGCATGTGTTTCATGTTCTTTTAGCAATGCATAATCATGTAATGAATCAGTTGCTGATTAAAAAGGGGTGTTATTTTACAAAGCTTTTCAATGGTTTTGTTTGACTAGCCTCTTTGCTGGTTAGAGTAGGTTAGTGTAGTTTCATTAGTTAGATGCTTTTTAGTTTTCCCTAAGTGTTGTTTAGCACACTTAGGTGGTAGTTTTCCATTCTATAGTGTTGGGTTTTCAATAAGTTTTCAAAGCGTCTCTTGTTGGTTTAGTGAGTTACAAAAATTTGTCATGTTGTTTTCAAGTGGTGTTAGCTTTTTGAGTGACCCCATGCCCAATGGATATGCTTAGGTAGCTAGTCTCATGTTTAGCAGGAAAACATATAATAGATGTCGCCAAAAATGTTACCTAATTTTTAGCTTTCAGCTGAAATTGGGTTTAGTGTTTATTCTTTTTGTGTTGTTCATTTAAACATTTAAAAGATAAACCATAAGTCTACTAGGTTTAGTATGTATGGAAAAAGATTTCCAAATAAAACAAATTAATTTTTTTCATTCCAATGTTGCAATTACAACAAATGAGAAAGAAGAATCATATGTATACAAATGTAATCTTTTATTGATAATCATGAAGTGTACATGTCCCTCACAAGCCAAGGGACTAAATTTACTTATTCAAAGAAAATAAAGCAGTGGTTTATACATGAATAATTAAAAAAAAATTTGCATATAAGAGTGGAGACTAGTCATTGCCTAAGAATGACTAGTTGTGAAGTTGCCCTCTTGCCCTGCTGCTATTGCCCCAAGTTGCTTGTGTCCTTCCCAGCTCCAAAATGCTCCTAGCTCCTGCATCTGGAAAATAAATGATATTAGAGCAATGCTCTAAGAAATGAAAGATCTCAAAAATTACATACACACCTACCTATGCATGTATAAACTGATCCATAAGTACATTAAATAAGTATGCAAACCTTGGATGTCTTGGAAAACAATGAAGTCATCAAACACATCCAAAATATGCATCTTTTTCTAACTTGTTTGCTTCATGTGCAAATTTAGGACAAGTCTATTACTGTTTTGATTCATTTAAATACAACATGTGGGGTAAATGTGTCTCCCATGAGGGTAGGGCTCAACATGATTTGAAAGAAAAAGGAAATTTGAGCAACTTGATCAAAGATATACCTGTTATTAATGCATTAAATCAATATGGAATCACACTAGTTGATCAACTTTCATTATCAAAATCAAAGGATGCATCAAGTTCAATTATGCATCTCTTAAATAATGAGAGAGAAATCCAAAGTATTTTTAGGTCCCTCTCACCTTGACCCTATTGGATAGCCACACATCACATAGGACAATGAGCTTTTAGGTCACCAACATAGGGGATATCTGTCTGCCCACTAGGATCAAAGTGGGGAGACCGTTATGTGTTACACTTGATCAAAAAGGAAACAAATGTTGTGGAGATCAAGTAGCAAACTCATGAGGGCAGCAAACAGCTATAGTATAAACCATGAAGGTTGGGACACAATTAGGACAACAACAAATCATGATACATCTAATAGAGGGACATCAACAGTGAAAAGATCTCAATAGATGGAAGTGAGAAGAGAGCAATGTCTAATAGGAGGGGCAGTACCATCATCTTAGGTACCACTACCACAAGACAATAAATGACAGCCCTTGTGCCTGTATGCATAGAGGTCCTAAAGCTTGCTTTGAGTAAGGTGCATTCATTGCATCTTTTGGTGAAAACAACAAGGAGTAGCCTCACATGCCTCAATCAAATCACATTGGATACGAGATCTACATGAACATGACAGTGTTATATAATGACAGCCTTGTGGATGGTGAAAAAATGTAGGAAGCCATTTGAGCAAGATGGCATTGTCTCCTCATGTGCAAAAGGAAAATACATTCAAGAAACATCAACTCTAGTTGACACAAATAATGTGCCCATACAAAGCAGAATAGTAATTGGGGAAGACAAGAATCAGAGGTAAAGGACAACCATTTTTTTTTTATGAAGATGCCATTACAAGAAGTCAATGACAACACTGAAACCCTCATATGATGTGATCAAGATACAATTTCTATGCACATAACAGAGGTTGTGAAACAAAAGATTGTAATTTTATCATTGAAAGGAAGATATGACAAAGTTGCAAGATCATATTGAGATAAAGATACCTTTACCATCAATGTCAAGATTTTCAGAATTGGCATCTAGTTCTACATGACATAAATGCATCCCCTAAAGATGAAATTGCAGGTTTAAAGGGCAGCAGGAAGGATAAAACCTCATGCAATTATGTTACTACACCTCCATGTGCATGAGCATAATTCGGGTTTTACAACTACATTTGTTTGCATACATTTTTGTATGGCCCACATATTGTTCTTGACATGTTTCAAACATTGGTGGACTCAATGTGTTGGTGTCAAATGTTGTCAAGAAGTGTATCTTGATGGTGTTATTAGCTATTCTATGACTTTGTGTTTCATTCATATGGTCAGATTTGAAAAGTGGAAGACTTAGAAGCCAATATTTTGAAAGAGTAATAAAAGACAGTGCTATGCATCATAAGTAGCCACCAAGCTATGAACCAGGGAAAGAAAAATATTGACCTTGAAAGGCCTCCTGAGGAGTGTTTACATGATCTTGATGCATGAACATAAATGACCAATGGAATACAGTGTGATAACAAAATTATCTTGTAAGAAAAAAGTAGCCACTTCATGAATGTCAAGAACAGCGTTTCAAGGATTAAGATGAACATTACCCTCTTAGAAAACATTACAATCACCTTGTTGGATATGAACATTACCCTCTTATCAAACATTACAATCACATTGTCAAGGTGTTTAAAGCATGAAAAGGGGTTACCATGAGTGTTTAGCAACATGAGGAGGTATCACCAAAAGGACAGAGTATGGTACTCTTAAAGGGTAAATGTCAAATGTAGGAGTTTCTTCACAATGAAAAACTCACTTTGGGGTTTTAGTTTTCAAGGACATTCTATAGGAAAAGAAGTGTATTTACAAAAACCAATTCAGATGCTCACAAAAAACACACTTTTTTTTGTAAATTGGAGCTTTCAATTATACCCACACTATTCAATGGCATTGAATCATTTTGCAACAAAATCTTAAGTTTTCCTTCAAATTAAAAAGACCCATCTTGGTTTATCATGAGAAGCTAATGCAGAGGCAACAAAAATGGAGAACATTCTATAGGAATGAAAAATGGAAGCCTATTTCATGCATTATTATAGGTTGTGGCCAAGTAGACCTCTGATTTTGCAAAATATGGAAGACCCACCTAGGGGTTTTTTAAATGAAATACAACATTTCTATAGATTCAAGGGAAAAGGAGTGTATTTACAAAACCCACTTGTATTTCTACAATCAAATATGAGTTTCTTCAAGAAACCAAGAAACCCACTTGGGTTCTTTTGAAAAAAATGGAGATACAAAAATATAGGTGCTACAAAAAACCCATCTAGGATGATCCTGAAATTGTGAAATACAGAGCTGATACAAGAGAAATTTCATGGAGGAGAGTTCAGAAAAATGAGGTAAAGAACATATTTAATGAATAGTATTCTATAGAAAATGCATAAAAAACCTAAGTCATTTTTCTTAGTTGTGGCCAAAAATCTATGTTTCTTCACAAAGACAGCAAAAACCATTTGGATTTAGTCGTATTTTGCAAATACAGAAGGAAATGTTAAAGTATCACATGATATTACTAGCTAGAGCTCAAGTTTGAGTTTATTACAGAAAAGAAAGTGAGGAAGCTCATCAGGAAAAGCTTACCAAGCTAGAAAGTGTCAATTCTCATCAAGGTGTAAGCCATTCTTTTTACCAAAATGCTTTTTTCGAGCTTCAGAAGAAAATAATGGCAGCTGTGAACAAAGTGAAACAAAAAAAAGAGAAAAATGAAACAAGATGGGTCATAAATATGTCCATGGCCGTGCCCTGTAGGTTCTTTTATGACCTCCAAATGATGTGAAAATGGATATTTTTTTCAACAAAATGAACATTTGTTGTTCAAGGTGGTTTCCTAAAAAAAACACCACAAAACCAGTGTTGAACCTCCATTTTCTCTTTTTTTTCTCAAACGCCACGGTGGAAACATCTATTTTCCAGATTGTTCAATGACAAAATGATGATGTTTTCCCATTTTTTTGGTGTTTTGATGATTAGGGTTTGACCCTATTCATTTCTAATGGGACTTTCTTACCATGTTTTAAAAATTGAAAGCATGTGTTAATACCAATGGGGACTGAAACATATGTTCATTCACATAGGAATTTTATGCCTTAAGGTTTTTTCCCCTTATTTCAAAACATTACCAAGTCCTCAAACAATACAACATATGGAGTTTTCTAGGTTACATATGATATTCCTTTGATTTTTGACCATGCATCATGTGACTTGGAATATGATTTCCAAGAAGTGTGGAGGTCGACCATGTAGGCCAAGTTTTTTTGAGCTTTCATGTTGCCTTGCAAATTAGGGTGTTGACCACATATGGCCTTACAATGTAGAGTGAAGAAGAGGTGAGATAACCATGTGCCTTATTTGACCTTATTAATGATTTTAAAATTATTTTTGCATTTCATTATTGCTTTTTCTTTTGTTTCAAAAACATTGAAATATCATTTAAGTGATTTTGATAATCACTTTGACATTTTCACTTGCAAATGAAATGTAATACGTATTAATGGTGGGGCCCCTTATTTTGTGCTTTGAAATGTAAAATGACTTGATTAAGTGATGTTTTATGAATCACTTAATCAAGGTTATTATCTTTAATTCCTTTTGGAGTCTTGTGTTTTCAAAACACATATATTACATTAGGAGAGTGTGGGTCAATACTTGCGTGAAGACCAATGATGACTTGCAGACATGAGGGGTATGTGAGAGGTTGTTTTGAATGAATTTAGAGGAAAGGGGGTTGTTTGGATGCATTTTTGTCACATTTTTGGTGTGACTATTGACTTGGCTTAACTTTTCTTCATGTGGAGGATAGTTTGGAGGGTTTCTAGAAGGTTCTTTTTGGTCTTTTTTGTTGCATCCGACCAGAACCTTCTAGATGGACATGTGTGAGGGATTTTTGGTGGGTTTTTGCTTAAGTATGTTCATTTTGAGTATTTTTAGGGAGTTCTTTCTTTCTAGCAGTAGGATAGCTTTGTTTCTTGGAGCTATTTTTCATGGAGTAGTATTGTAACTCAGATGGACTTGTAATATAGTAAGAACTTTGAATCAATATAATAGAGCATTTTTTCTTCTCTATTCATGTTTTATGGTATGCCATTAATGATTGATTAGTTTGTCTTATGAAAATTCATCTTTCCTTGCAAACTTGTCTCATGTTCATGCATCTATTTAGAAGAAATGTATGTTAACAAGTTATAAGTTGAGTTGTTTAGTAGCGTTGTTAGTTGTGAAACCTCTTTTTTCCTTCTAAAAGCATTGTTTATAGACCTCGTTATAAATTACTTATGTAAATTGCATTGGAAAGTGAGTTGTATAAATCAAGTTTTATGATATTGATTTAAATGTGATAGATTGTCATTAGGTCCAAGTTGTTTTGGTGTATCACCTTAGGTATTTCCAGTATTAGGTTCATTTTTCATGCGATTCTTACCCTTTATCTTAGAAATTAGTAGTTAGGTGGTATTAAAAGGGGAAGTCGACCCATAATCTAGAAATCTGCTTTCGAATAGAACACCCACAACTTGAAAGAAGTCCCATGTTACATCCAAACCTACTAAGCTCATTCACAACTTGGCATTAGGGTGTAGATTGTATCCCTAACAATTGCATGCTTGGTTATTGGGTCCACACGTGATTTTTAGGAAAAGACTTCTATGTGGTTCCTCATCTGTTCCAAAAATATTTTCTAGCTTGTGATTCTACCGCATTGTCTCTTCTTCCCACTGGAAGGACCTCTTCAACAACTATACTTACAAGACAACTAATCATGGGATTTATATTGTGCACTCTGAGGATGGAGGTTGTCTTAAAATAAAAGACTTGGCCTTATATAGAACCATGGAAAAGATGGAATATATACTAGTTGGTAAATTTTTTGGGAGGTGACCAAATATTGAGATGGTTTGTAAGTGGGTGACAACTAAATGGTCTATTGAAGGTATTATCTTTGTTTCCTTCTCCCTTTTTGAAGATTGTCTAAATATCCTCACCCAAGGCCCTTTATTTTTTGGAAAATAAAGCCTAGACATTTGTAAATGGTGTCCTAGGTTTAACCCTTTTGAGGGCCTTTCTGTTGCTATTCCTACTTAATTAAGAATCCTAGGTCTCCCTCTTGAGTTTTGGGATGAGGATATCATATTTGGTATAACCAAACCCTTTGGTCATTTCCTCTCCCCTAAAAATGTCACACAATCTAGAACTAGATTTTTATTTGTAAAATTTTGTGTTTGTGTTGAACCCTACACGATTCTTCCCACCTTCATCACTCTGGAATGAATATTGGGTGAATGGAATCAAGATATTGAGTATGAAAACTATACCGTATTCTTCTAGAATTTATCTCACACTAATCACCTTATCAATGTCTATTCAAAAGTTTGAATGGACAATAAGTCCAACTCAAAAGAACAAAGCTCTATTAGTGTTTTCCCAACCTAATAAGGTCTCACAACCTAATGATTCCAATTCTCTTGGATTGACCAATTTGATTAGGCAAGAGATTTCATAACCTAATCTAGAGAAACCTAATAACTTGATGATATTATCAAAGGTGACAAATGATGCTATCACTGATTCCAAATGAAGAGTAACACCATGTCAAAGGACAACTCATTTGTTATATCACTATCTCTAGTTTCAGAGGATTTTTAGTGGTAGGATTGTGCTAAGCCTCCTTTAGGGCCTAAATATTTCCCTTAGAAGAAGCCTTATAAGACAGGCGATAATATTACTCCCTCAATATCTAGAACCCCTCTCCAAGTTACTTCAAAAGAAGGAAAAAATGTTTCTCAAGTGGAAGAAGGATAAACTAGCTTAGTTTTTCTTCTCTATTTTACCCAAATCAACTCTTATGGTAGGAAGAATCATAAAGGGATTACAGATAATAAAATTGGTCCTCTCACTGCTTCCCTTAAGACATAAGATATTTTTCCTTTGATACAAGTTCAAATATAAAAACAAAGAGCTCTTGGGTAGAAGATATGAGTTCCCCTAGAACTTTGACTACTTTTGTTAAAGACAACAGTTCTCCTACTTGTTTCTAGAAAGATAAAGGCATCATAAATATAATATATGTAGGAAAGGAATCTAAACCTAGGAAAAAATTGCTACAAAAATGATACAAAGAAATACAACCAGAGAAGTACCAAATGGGAGGAAAATTAGTTTGGAGCAGCTTGGCTCTAGAAGAAATAAAAAATGATTTTGTTATCATGGAATATTAGGGGACTAAGTAGTCCCCACGAGAATTACATCCTTAAGAATCTTATCAAGTAATATAAACTAGATATCTTGCTTCTTCAAGCAACTAAAATGAGTTTTTAAGATTTTGGGAGAGTATGAAAGTATGTTTGGCCATATGCTCAATTCCTAATTGTGTATGTTGAAGGTGCCTCTAGTGGTTTGGCCACTATGTGAAGGTCACATGATTTGGAAGGTACACTCCTATCTGATAACCAAAATTATTACAATATCATGTTGAAAAGAAAAATTCTTCAAATAGAATGGGTCCTTTCAAATATTTACTCCCCCCACCAAATTTTTTCAACATTGAAACACCGAGAATAATCTCATTGACTATAGAAATTAATTTTTGTATAGTAATTAGTTGATGGCAAGAGATTTTAATTCTCCCCTATACCTTTCAAAAACAATGGGAGGTACTATAGATTTTTTAGACAACATGATGGACCTGGAAAACTTCCTCCACATTGGGGTATTAGTGGAAATTGACCTAGAAGGTTTTTAATTTACTCAATCCAATAAAATATCTAGAAATAACATCATCCAAGTCAGACAGGATTTTTTTAGCCTTGGCTAACTAGGTCATTATTGATAAATGCAATCTTTCCTCTTTGCTTAGAATTAGTTTGGACCATACCTCTCTTCTTCTAAATTTGAAGTCTTTAGCTACTAAGATATTCTTTGCTTTTAGATTTGAAATGATGTGGACCAATCACCCAAACTTAAAATTTCTTCTTGAAAATTGGTGGAAAGTTGATATTCTTGGCTTGGCTATGTTCAAAATTGTCCATAAGTTGAAGCATATCAAGAGCAACCTTAAGGACTAGAATATAAATTCCTTTGGAAATATATTTACCCACAAGAAGGGTGCCTAGGAATAACTGAATTTGATACAATCTTAAATGGACTTGATTAGGACATTGGAGGAGCTATGTAATAGAGAGAAACACATCCTTAGTGTCCTACATAACCTCATCAAAAAAGAGGAAATTTTATTAAAACAAAGATCAAGGAATCAATGACTTAAAGAAGGGGACAAAAATGCCAAATTATTTCATCAAACTACCCTCAAGCACAGGAAAATGAATCATATTTTAGAATTAATATTGGATAATGAGAATGTGATCTCTACAGAAGAACATATTCAACAAGAATGTGTAACATTCTATAAGGAGTTGCTTAATCTAGCCTCTCGTTTGGTTTAAAAGAATGACTCTATTATTGTAAGGTTTGAAACCCTAAACAATCTCATGAAAATAAATAGTAACTCATTTTCACATAAATATAGAAATGAAATGAAACATCTTAAATATATATAAATGACAAATTGCATCTCACATAATATTAAGTACAAGAAATAAGGTATGTCATCCCATGAAGTACTACCTAGTCAAGTATTATAGAGTACAAGATATAATTTATGCAATAATATGACTCGAGTTCTCATGCCCATTAATTTGTGTGTCACCAAAAAATGTATAGTTGACATTTTTACGCTCAATTGAGTTCGAATGGGTTTTGGCTTGATTTTGTCTCGATTTAATGTAGTAATGTGGCTTAAGCATTCAAATTATGGTATCTTGTGAAGGTGTTGTAAAACATTTCTACATTTTTCTAGACTATTATCATTACAATTCACCTAAAAATAACCTTTTCATCACTTATTAAGTCCTATTTCGAAGTTTTATAAAGTATTGTAATAAGATTTCAAACTTTTCTAGGCTTAATCTTATTAATTCAACCCTTTCTCATGTCTAAATGACCCCTTAATACACTTTTTGATCGTTTTTAAGTGTGTTTTTGAGGATATTCCTATTGGAAAACTTTCAATGCCCTAAAATTCCTGACACCCACTTAATTTTCTTAAGTGGGACCAAGTTTCCCATAGGGGTGACTTAGTTCTTTTTGGCATAAAACTCAAAATATTTTAAAATTTCTAGCAGGATTTTGTCCTCTAACCCTTGAGGTCAGCCTGCGATGTGTTACTTTTAGGAAATTCTAGTAAAATCAAGTACAAATAAGGGTTTTTTGCCTCATTTTACATCTCCTAACTTGACTCAAGCAATCTTCCATGTCATACAATCATCTATCTCTTGCACTCATTAAACATTCAAGCAAATCAAGCATTGTTAAGGCAAGCTATTGGAGTTCTTCATTGCATATCTTCAAATTTGAGCATCAATGATGTGGTGATTTTATGAAATTTGTATGTTATCTATTTATCATATTCATTTCATTCTATTTCATTGTTTAGGGTTTGATTACCAAAGTGGGGTTTGACCAAGGAAAACCCCTATTCTCTAACCCTCAACCATTTTTCCCCTTTTGCATGTGACTTTTGTATGCAGATTTTTCAAGTAATAGGTGTTGAAAAGTGATAAAAAATTTCATCAAGTCAATCAATTCAACATCATCCTATTTCAAGCTTGGAGAGACTTTTTGCCCCATTTTCCATAGAATCAAGTACATACACCTATTAGAAAAGGAAGTGCAGACTAGAGACTACAAGATTTTGTCCCAAATTTCCTAAAATATATAGGATGACTAAGTCACCACTAGGGGAAAATTAGTCCTACTTCTAGGCCTAAAAACTGATTTTGACATTTCTAAACACCCATTTGGAAAATTCATGTTCTGGCAAAGTTTCTCGAAACTATGACTAAGTCACCTAGCCTGGCCTAAGTGCCCCTGTCAACATTTTAGTCAAATTTTCTAAGATTCCAAAATCTTTCAACATCAAAATTCTGATTCCAGGTGCACCTCTTCCATTTTTTTTTTGTTATTTCATCATACAGTTGCATTTCTTAGGTATTTCTGGATATCACATTGTGTTTTCTAACACTTTACATTTTCATAGTTTTGCATCATTTGATTACTTCAATTTTAGATTGTTACATTTGTACATCTTAATTAGGCATAACTACATTTCATTAACATAGTCTTGAGTGTAAACCCTTGCATTTTGGTAACCCTTTCCATCCCCTTTCTCCTTTTAGGTGAAAAATCCTAGGAGGAGCAAAACATCATGAAAGGGGTCAAACCAAAATCATTTTTTGCATTTTGGTGAACCTGAATCTTTTGAACATTGTTCCTTTCTAATTTTCAAGTGCATACTAGGTTTCACTTGCATCTTTTATTAGTGAAAGTGCATCCTAGGTTTTTCAATTTCATCAATGAAAAAGTTCATATTAGCTTGCACTCTTGCATCATTATTGCATTGAAAAAGACAAAATTTCTGCATTTACATACTGTAGTTGATTTTGTGCATTTGAAAGACATAGATTTGCATTTAAAAATTCTGAAAAAATACAAAAAAATCATCAATGGGACTAAATCGCCACCTTGGGCAACTTAGTCCTTTTGCATATTTTACACTACATTTTATAGTAATTTCTGGGTAATTTTTGTACTTCTATTTTATGTCTCTGTACTTTGTCAAAATTTTTAGATTTACTATTTCTTGCATTTCATTTCTCTTTCATCATGGACTTTTCATTTGATAAGATTTGGAATTCCTTGAAATCCTTAGTAGACTTGTCCAATTATGCCTTTGGCTATGATCCTAATGATCTTGAGCCTATTCATGCTCCTCCAACTCCTCATGATTGTCCTCCTCGTGATGTAGATATCATTGGAGAGGATGATGATAGCATGAATAAGTTCTCCAACGAATGTCTTGATAACCTTGAAGCCAATGCAACATTTTACCCCATCCATGAGGTCACAAACTCTCCCTATTATCACACCCCTGATACATTTGGTTATCTTCACCTTGAAACAATCGAAGGACCTAAGTTCCCTTCATTAGGTGGACCTAGTTCATCAAGTGGACCTAGTTCCTCTAAAATAGCACCTTCACAACCATTTTATGATAATAAAGTTAGAAACACGCCAATTATCCTTGAAGAAACTATGGCAAGGGTTTTACTATATTAATCAAACAAGGTTGTGATACAACGACTGAACATAACATTCACCAACTCTTTGAATAAAAACCACAAGAAGAAAACACAATAGGATTAGAATATCAAGATCCTCCTCATAACAAAAATCCTCCTTTTAATTATTGGAAACTTTGAGATGATGGTACAATGATATTTGATCCTCCTCCTGACTTGAACATTCTCCTTCCATGAGAATGACCATTACCTAATTCTGATAGCAAGGATGCTAGGATCTCCATGGGTGCTCTTCCTCCTTCCATTCATGAAGAAGGAGAATCTAGCAAATGAAAAACAACCTTACAAGTTGAAGAAACTCAAGTTTCCTACACATCCTCCACCTGAATGTGAAAGGATACTTCAATTACTTTTAAATAAAGGTCTTATACTTTTAACACCTATGAATAGGT
Organism: Sequoia sempervirens; assembly: GCA_007258455.2. Taxonomy (NCBI): domain Eukaryota; kingdom Viridiplantae; phylum Streptophyta; class Pinopsida; order Cupressales; family Cupressaceae; genus Sequoia; species Sequoia sempervirens. The sequence goes on from VDFB02058242.1 coordinate 557,235,195, forward strand.
TGGTTATCCATCCTAATGACTCTAACATACCACTTTGCAAATATCATTGTGTCCTTGGACACCACACTGAAGAATGTCAAACATTGAATGACATATTAAACAAGTATCACTTCACTAATACTGAATGTTTTCCCATTATTCCTTAAATTAATATCCCTTTATCATGACATAGTTGTAGAATTTTATATTCTCACTATTACATGACCCTTTTCCATTACCCACCTTGGCTCATTCTTTCCTTTCTACCTTATGAGGAGGGAAAGAAGTTGTTAGCCTTGTCCTTGTAATGTGCTTGTCTTTGTCTCTTAACTATGTTATTCATTTTCTGCTTATATTACTTAAGAATGAGAAACCAATAACTTAGTTAATGGCTGATTTACATTTGCATTACTAGTCACTTTTCTTTTTGTTTGTATGTGTGTATTATGTTCCCCCATATCGTGTGTTTGGTATTCTCTCTCTTTGTACACTTCTTCTATTCGTACCTATCTTCTTTTATATGTCGTGCATTGTCTATTTCACTTTTGTTTTGTGTTTTCCTTTTGGGGATGATGCAAAGCATAGAGACACCCTCTATCTCTTCCATGTTGACCCAAATGGTCCCTTTTCTTTTTATATTTTTTTGAGTTTTCCTTTTGGGGATGACACAAGGTATTGATACCAAAATGTCTCCTTCATTTTGACCCAAAATCTTTTCCTTTCTTTTTATCTTTTCATTATTCTTTTAGCTTGTATTTTCCTTTTGGGGACGATGCAAAGAATTGAGACCGCAATGTCTCTTCCATGTTCACCCAAAATGGACTTTATTTTTCTTTTTTTTTTGCTCTCTTTGTATCATTCTCCCAGTTCTATGTGCTTTGGGGAATGATGATAGTTTTGAGCTCTTTCATAAAAAAATTGCAGCAATGAACATACTGACCCCAAATCCATAGATCCCTTATGTGTTGGGTGTTTTCCTTGCTGGGGAGCAACCCTCGATTTTCTTTTAATTTCTTTTCATTTACATGAATCAGCCTAACTTAGAAACATATGACTTGGCATAGGGGCTTTCCAAGTTGGCTCTCATGTCTTTTTTTCTTTCTGCATTTTCCCTTTGCTACTTTAAAGTAATTGCTCTTAGAATGTTGTGTAGCAATTCTTTTAAAGTTAGGGGCATACATTACCATATTTTATATTGCATTCTTGCATTCTTAGTGTAGCCTTGTCACTTCATATGATGCATTCATCAATTTTTGGACGACATTGGGTTTGATGTCCTTCATAAGTGTTATATATCTTAGCATATTGCATTCCTCCTAGTGCCTTGATGTGACACACTGCATCCCCTAAGTTGTGAATATTTTATTCTTTGATTGGTCCTCTCTTGGAGACTGTTGCCCGGTTTTCACCTACGGGCTCATCAGGCAGGACAAATTGTGTTTCAGGTGTTCATAAAGGCCAAATGGGGAATTTGCATCAAGGGTTAGATCATGCACTTGAGGATATTTCACAAGGTGGTTTGTTGGAAGGAATGCCTCGATTAGTTTTGGCGCAAAAAAATCATTAGAGAAGAAAGTTGGCAAGACCCTCCTATTGTCTTACCGACTAGTAGTGCGTTCTACTTGGTTTAATAAACCTGTCACCAGGACATTCAGGTTGACATGAGTCTTCATGTATCTCTCCGCTTGGAGGGAGGTCATGCCAACAATTTTTCACAAGGGTGGCATTAGGGGGAATGATTTCGGTTAGAGTAATGTCTCTCTGACTGCATAAAGTATCACCGAAGGGGATTGCCTTTGGCATAAATTTTCTCACTGACACATGGGAGTCTCCCCGAAATGGTCTTAGCTCACCAAAAGATTGTCATCTCACTAAGAAGTCTTGCTGACCCAACGAGGTCTTGCCGACATGGAGTGGTGAGCTCGATGAAGGATTTGACTTTGCCGAGATGTCTCGGCAACCAAACAGGGTCTCGTCAATGGCAAAGGAGGTCTCAGAGAAGGGTTTTTCCTTTGGCATAATGTCTCACCAAAGGCTAGGGGTCTCGCTGAAGAGTAGGAGCTAGGGGAGATGTCTCGGTGACTAGCGAAAGTCTTGATGAAAAGATATGTCAATAGGGAGAAAAGGTGGGCCTTGTTGTGACGTCTCGACAACCGAATGACATCTCACTAAAAGTATGGTGCCTTCGGTATAAGATGATGAGATCGGGGAGATGTCCTACCAACATGGGGATGTCTTGGAAAAATTTGTGAGCTCGGTGAGAGGTGTCACCGACCAAGCAAAGTCTCCTTGACTAAAACAAAGGGATCTCCATAAGAGTTCTTTTCTAGGCAAGGCGTCATCGGCATAAGGTCTCACCAATAGGGCGAGGTCTCGTCAAAATGAAATGCCTCGATGTAATATCTTGCTGACCCATGTAGGGTCTTGCTAAAATGAAGTGAGCTCGGGAGAATGGAGGAGTTCGCTATGAAGTCTCGCCAATTTGGTGGTGTCTTGCTGATAGTGATGGATCTGTTATAGGCTTCGATGAGACCTATGGTCGACAACAATAGTATGGGTGACAATTTCTGACATCAGTGTGTCTTCTACAGCTCGATATGAACTCTTTCTGAAAGTTGTGAGCTATGCCGATAACTACTGAAGGGCATAATCGCATCAGGGAGGCACGACCAGTGTCTCACCAACATGGGATTTTGTAGGAGGAACTTTTGACCACCCAAGGAAGCTTGCGTGGCATTTTCTTAGCTAATCGGAGGAGGCTACAGGAGAGCCATGGCAGTTTGACCCCTGTGAAGAAGATCAACGGAACATAAGCAACGTGGATCTGCTCTGAGAATAAAGCGATGAATCAGTTCAATATCTAGGAGGTGTCATCGGTAAATAGAAGAACCATGAGTCCCGGTGATAGTTGGGATTGCTACTGGAAGAGGGGGATCAAAATTTATAATAATGCTTTAGAGAATTCATAGCGGCCCTTCAAGAAGGTTTGAATATGGACACGAAGGCCAGAAGTAAATGCAAGTATTACAAAAAGATCTGAAGGCTCCTCCTAAGGGCGATGCTTCACACCAACATGGACAACAGGGATACACATGAACATAGCATTAACTACATTTGAAAAAATCTAAGGGTAGATCTTTTTGAAGGCTGATATTTTTGTAAGCCCTAGGGGGCCGACATCTTTTTGTATATAGGGCATTTTTGCCTCTGTAAAAATTAAAAAAAAAAAAGTTCAAAATATGCATTCTTAAGAGTTAGTGATTTTTAACAATCCTTTCTCAGTTGATGTATGATTTGTAACTCATTTTGATTCTGGAATTTAAAAACATAGAGTTTACCTTGGAAAAAAAAAGAAAAAGTTTGGATTATGCATTCTCAAGAGTTAGTGATTTTTAAAAATCCTTTCTCAGCTAATGTATGCTTTGTAACTCATTTCGATTCTGGAATATAAAAACACAGAGTTTACCTTGGAAGCCAATGTTAGTGTTCAGATTACTCTCATTTCTGTATTTTTAGATTATGCAAGTTTTCAACTGTGCTTTTCTAAGTCTGCATTCATACCTTAAAGTTGTGCAATTCATCTTTCCTTCTTAAAATATGTATGTAGATCAAGCCTTTTTAAGAATTATGCATAAGTTTAAAGAGGTTATGTTGAGTAAATGAAATAGCTACCATTAGTTTTCTAGTGTATGTTCATCTTGTTTTCATTTCATGATTTCTTATCAGTTTAGTGTATCACCATAGTATTTAGTTTTATTTTTATGCACTCCTCCCTTTTCCTTTACAAAAATTAGTAGTTTAGGTGATACCAAAGGAAGCCGGCCTTCTCTGAAGGTTGACCTTTGTCTATAAGTGACCCACAACTTTGGAGGTCTTCCCATGTTACACTGAGGTGTTGAACATCAGGTTAATAGGGTGCAACTTTAGGTGATAACAAAGACATTAGACACAATGTTCCCTAAGTGATAGACCTTGCATGAACTTGACAAGACTCCTTTGAACACCTTTTACATTTTCTTTTACATTTTACATTTTATTTTTGCATTTTACATTTTTTCCACCTTGCATAACAAAACTTGCATGCCTATGGTACCTTTGCATTTGTTCATGGGTTCTAATCATACAAAGCTTTGCTTGTCTCATGAAGCACAAATTGACATTTTTTCTTGTGGTGCCTTGTTAAAGTTATCATGAGGTATAACTTTGATATGGTTGAGCGAGAATCCCATCTAGCAACATGAATTTCCCCGTAGCCACCTTTGTGTTTATGAGTGCATTCCAACTAGCGTATGTATCTCTCCTTTTGGGATTTCTCACCCCATGGAAAACCAAATTTTTCATGGCCCCAAAGTGAGTATACTTGGGTTTTCTCACCTGACAGACCACCTTGCATTCTATCACCCCAAAGTGAGTATGCATCCTCTTTTTCAAACAATCATCCTAGATCTAATCCACAACAAGCTAGATAGATGATCGAAGCTTCCATTCCTTTTTATCATCATGCATGTTCTTTTGTTCTTATGTTTGGTTTGCCATGAGATCTTGATCTTGGGGGCTTGATCATCCCTCTTGGTTATTGTTATTTCATCTTACCAATTCCAGTGCATTAGGATCCCTCTCAATGTGTATGTTGAGCTACTTTAGCAAGAGTTTGAAGCAACTTCATCCTCTCCCTAAAGTGGGGGCTTAATGTGTCACCAAAAAATGTATAGTTGACATTTTTACACTCACTTGAGTCCTAATGGGTTTTGGATTTATTTTTTCTTGATTTAATATAGTAATGTGGCTTAAACATTCAAATTATGGTGTCTTGTGAAGGTGTTGTGAAGTGTTGCAAAACATTTCTACAATTTTATAGACTCTACTCATTACAATTCACCTAAAAATCACCTTTTCATCACTTATTAAGTCCTATTTCGAAGTTTTATAAAGTCTTGTAATAAGATTTAACACTTTTCTAGGCTTAATCTTATTAATTCAACCCTTTTCGACGTCTAAATGACCCCTTAATACACTTTCTGGTCATTTTTAAGTGTGTTTTTTAGGATATTTCCATTGTACAACTTTGAATGCCCCAAAATTCCCAACGCCCGCTTAATTTTCTTAAGTGGGACCAAGTCACCCATAGGGGTGACTTAGTCTTTTTTGGCACAAATCTCAAAATAATTTTAAATTTCTAGCAGGATTTTGTCCTCTAACCCTTGAGGTTGGCCTGTGATGTGTTACTTTTGGGAGATTTTAGTAAAATAAAGTATAAATAAGGGTTTTTCACCTCATTTTACATCTACTAATTTGACTCAAGCAATCTTCCATGTCATACAATCATCTATCTCTTGCACTCATTAAACATTCAAGCAAATTAAGCATTGTTAAGGCAAACTATTGGAGTTCTTCATTGCATATCTTCAAATTTGAGCATCAATGATGTGGTAAGTTTATGACATTTGCATGTTATCTATTTATCATATTCATTTCATTCTATTTCACTGTTTAGGGTTTGATTACCAAAGTTGGGTTTGACCAAGGAAAACCCCTATTCTTTAACCCTCAACCATTTTTCCCCTTTTGAATGTGACTTTTGTATGCAGATTTTTCAAGCAATAGGTGTTGAAAAGTGATAAAAAATTTCATCAAGTCAATCAAGTCAACATCATCCTATTTCAAGCTTGGAAAGTCTTTCTGCCCCATTTTCTGCAGAATCGAGTACATACACCTATTAGAAAAGGAAGTGCAGACCCGAGACTACAAGATTATGTCCCAAATTTCTTGAAATCTGCAGGAGGACTAAGTCACCACTAGGGGAAAATTAGTTCTGCTTCCGATCCTAAAAACTAATTTTGACATTTCTAAACACCCATTTGACAGATTCTTGTTTCGAAAAAGTTTCCCAAAATTGGGACTAAGTCACCTAGCCTAGCCTAAGTGTCCTTGTCAACATTTCAATCAACTTTTCTAGGATTCCAGAATTTTAACATCAAACTTCTAATTCTAGGTGCACCTCTTCCATTATGTTTTGTTATTTAATCATATAGTTGCATTTCTTAGGTATTTTTGAATATCACATTGTATTTTCCAGCACTTTACATTTTCATAGTTTTGCATCATTTGATTACTTCAATTTTAGATTATTGCATTTGTACATCTTAATTAGGCACAATTACATTTCATTCACATATTCTTGAGTGTAAACCCTTGCATTTTGGTAACCCTTTCCATCCCCTTTCTCCTTTTATGTGAAAAATCCTAGGAGGAGCAAAGCATCGTGAAAGGGGTCAAACCAAAATCATCGTTTATAGGTTGAATAATAATATAATTAAAGATATTAAAGAAACATAATCACTAGAGAGTTTCCATCTACCACTAACCCCAATGGTCATCCACAAACCAAGAGATGAGAATATGATTTAGGAACTTTTCTGCCCAACCATTAAGCTTATGCTTCCTTAGAATTCTTCCTAACATGAAGAATACCCGACTTCGCATGAGAAGCCTAGCAACCTGGAAATGATCAGTAGGATGGAATCTGGTGCAACTTGGTATATCTACATGCATTTCATATATGAAAATTCTTTGCCCTACTATCAGGGTATGGCAGAGAGAATAAAATAACATCCATCTATTTCAATGATACACACAACTTTGACCAAAGAAAGTAAACTAAAAATCATAGGTAGATTTGGAAAAGAAAATCTACTTCCCTCTAATAGCACATATTTAGCACCTGTCCTAGAAGGTAAATCCAAATTACATATAAAATAAAATAACATACATATATCCAATTAGGATCATAAAATAAATAACTCTTTTCTTTTCATGAAAAATGATGCTTAAATGTATAATTGACATGCAATTTAATCATTGACATACAACTTTATTATAGACATGCAATCTTGATTATTGACATAAATCTAGATTATTGACATGCAACTTGATTTTTTTAACTTGATGGAACTCCTAACAATTCTAGTTCCATTTCTAAATTTTATAAAATTGGGTTGGTTTCAAGTATCTAGACTTAGGGTTTCATCCACTATCAATTCCTTTGGGTTTTTGTTGTCAAAGCCCTTCCTAAATAACCCTTAAGTTTTGTCCTTTTCAGCGTTACAATCCATTGTTGAACCCTTATCGTTGGTTCCCAGTTAGTTAAGTTGTGACCTATGTCATGAAATCTGTTGTATTACTAGCCCCCCATGCCTAGGTCTGAAATATATTTTATAAGGTTGACTGATCGACCTTTTTTGGCCTTTACATCCTTTGAATAAAATGATTTAAGTATTTTAAGTCCAAATTAATACATGGTCCTAGGTGTTCCCCTTCTTAAAACAACTTACAAGAACGTGCAAAATTGTCTTACTTAAATCCCCGTTCATTGCTTTGTTGGTCGCTCATTGTGGATAGAATTCTAGCTTTATGTTTCACATTAGCGATGAGTGATATGAGTTTCCCTTTGTATTGCTGGTTTTTTTTCTATTTGTAATCACTTTTGAGTCCTAAGTCTTGAATTAGCAATGTGTGATGACCTTAAGGCTCTTCGTGATTCTTTTTCATCACTTATCACTGATAGTTGTGTGGTTACCTTTCTCAAATGGGCAATGAGCGATGTGGTCCTTTGTTCTAATGTGTCATTGCTATTTTGAAGTGTTGACATGGGCGATACTGTTTGTGCCTTTTATTTTCAAGTAGGTACATGTGGCTTAATTTTATTCCATCACCTTTTCTCTCCCATTACTAATGTGATCTAGAATTTCAAGCATGAATCAACGATACACAGTGGGAAATGAACATGACCAAAGGTAGGATTTGATCCAATGGTTGAGATTTCATTGCACTAGTACTCACATCACTGATGGAACTCTGGAGAAGGAAGGGAAATCTATGATGGGAGATGGAATGTTCAAGAGAGTATTCCCCTCAATGTCGGCTCTTGGTACCTCACCAATTAAATTGAAGGACCACAAACTAGGATGGTGATACATGATGGTTGTCATATTAGAGATGACTAATGAGATTTAATGGTGACATGGCAACTTTTTAAGGAGTTATCACCATTTTTGAGGCACAAGTTTTAAAAGCAAGGAACGATGGTTAAGAAGCATCATTGATTATTTTTTAAAACCAACAAGATTGATGACCAAGATTCAAAGTTGAGCGGATGGTTGTCAACTCGCTTGCGCGGGCCTTATTTGATCACTAATGGCTACATGCTCTAGTTGCTCTACTTAATGAGGATCTTATGTTGTTTCATCTCACCATTTATAACCATCAAGAGTTGAGAAATTTGTTTAGAGAAAAAGAATAAGTGTGTGAGTCTGGGGCAAGTAATTGTAGAGATAGTGAAAGTGGTTTTCTTGGGTAAGTGGCTATTCATACCTGCTATGTTTCAATTATGCATGAGTTAGCTTGTGAGCTCTAAATTCCTAGGGTGGTAAGAGTTTAATTTCTTGTGGTTTCTACTTGGGCTAGTAAAAATTGTATGGGTTTGAGGGTTTCTTTTATGCAATTTCAATTCGAGAGAAAGAACTAGTGAAATTTTTCTTGCAATTAAGGTTTACTAGTTCTTGTGCTTTTCCCTATGACAATGAGTAATCCAATTGAGTTTTTCCAACTAGTCAGAAGGTCTAGGAGACTTAGTATACTTGAATCCTAGGATGATGCACCTGAAATTGAACATGGCACACTAGGAGCTCCTACAACGCCAAAGGGTAGGAGGAGTGCCCACAATAAAACTAAGAAGGGTGGTGTTAGGAGCAATTACCACCTGAGGAATAGTGTTTTTGGTCATAACAAGGGTGAGTTTGGTGGGAAATTGGCTAAGTCTTGTGGGAAGAAGAAGAATAAGTACCACAAGAATTATGATTCTTATATGGGGAGGAACAAATCTCCCATGGAGGATTTGGCTGGTCCTTTGAGTGATGAAGAGGATACTGACCCAGAGTATGATTGTTACCTTCTCACGCTAGAATTTTGAGAGGATTCTGATGATGGAGGGGTAGTAGCTTCTTCAATTTCAACAAGAACATGGAGTGGGCGTGCCTACTTTGATTCTAAAGAATTAGAGTAGCACCTCGGTTCTATTTTTGTTTTTTATGACACTGCTACCACAACAGAGGGCTCATCCTCTTTAGAGAGCATGTAATTTTTTTGTCTTGGGTGCTAGCATGGAGAACATTCTTTGGTTGACATGGATGAGAGATTTTTATGCTGCTACAACAAAAAATGATGCCTTTTGGAAGGCTGACTAATCTTCTTCTATGGACTATATGGGTTTTGTCTTTTGTTTCCCCCCATTTTACAATGATCAAATATAACCGTTTGGGAAGTTTCTAAAACTGAAATGAAATTAAGTGTCCAATGTAAATGTGATTGAAATGGTAATTTGGCTTGAAGCTTGTTGCTCCCATATTTCTATAAATGGGATATTAGGGCTAGTTATAGGTGGTTCAAATTTTGGGTCTCAAATGGTCTAGGTTGGAAAACTAAGCTCATGAAAGAGCATTGTAAATTCACACACAAATGAATAGATTAGTATGAATTCTAGTTTATAAGTTGATTTGTAATGAATTTAATTAGTTTTACAGTAGTAGCAGTATAAATGAAAATGCAAGTTCAAAAGCATATTCTCTCCTATGTATTTTTCCTTCTAGATTATAACTAAAATGATTAAGGATCTTTTTGTTTATCTTCAATTATTTTGGTTGTATGAGTGATTTTAAACTGCTTCAGTTCAAGGAATTGATTAAAATGCTTAAATGAGATCACAGGTTTGAGAGGGAAGATTCTAGGATTGCTAAGTAGTTTTGTTTTTTCCATAATGAGTTTAATATTGTAATGCAATATGTTAATAGCCTTTGAATTATTGAGACAAATTTCTAGGGTATTACAGGTTGTTACAAATGTGACTCCATTACCCAAAGACAAAGAATTGTTCTGTTTGTTTGGTTATCTTGAATGTAAATGAGTTGGTCCTGCACTTGAACAAGAGAACAAAATGAGAATGATAATCATCTAAACACCTTCAATTACAACATATCAATATGAAACATCACTTATTCCTTGCTATAGGTGGTATTCACTTAAGGGCCAGCCAAATCCTTGAGGGATGCTATCTATTTGCAGCTGATAGGAATGCATCTGTGTGTTCTAATGTTCTTGATAAAAAAATGGCTGAATGATATCATATGAACATTACCAGGATCACCCTCTTGGGTTTCACAGAGCCTGAAGAGTAGAAGTAAGGACCTAGTAATCCTTACTTGTTTGTTGGCCAATCCTTACCTATGCTTATCATTGGATTGTTGTTAATTCATAGGCATATGGTGAGATCAAGTTTGGTTCTAAAAAAATAACCAACATAACTAATGATAATTCTCAATTTCATGCAAGATTTAATGTTTGTGCAATGCTAACTAATCTTTGATATCATGTATCTTAATTCCATAAGAAATCAGTTCATAACATGTGATACATATTTGTACCAATATATTTATATATTTATATGTATATACATACATACATACATACATACATATACATGTAGACACCTAATTTTTTTTGAACTTATCACAAGTCTCAAATTTTATTTTTAATATCATTTTTTTCATTATCACCTATTTCCTCATTTTAATTAAATAAGTTCTAATTATTTGATTAAATTCATTATTTTCCTCTATCAATTGAATAATTAACATTATTTGATTAATTCATCATATTTCATCATTTTCTCACTAATTTACCTTAATTAAATAATTTTGAATTATTTAATTAAAAATTTAATTTTCTCTCTTTCCACCATGATTATATATATATATTTTTTAAGCAAAACTAGCAAGCCACTATATTATTATATATATAAAAATAAATTATCACAAAACCTGGTTCAAAAGAGCATACCGATAGGAAAGAACCAAGAAGAAAACCTCTGGTTGTAGCTCGAATAGATACAAAACATTCTTACAAAATCATCCCATTAATAGGGATCCATAGCATAGTTTGACAAAGTCAAGATGAAAGCATTTGAGGATGTTGGAAATAATACAAAATAGTCAAAATGGGAATGCTTCAAGATACAAAAAGATAGACTATTGACTATTTCAAGAAAAAAATTTATCCTACTCATGCTCATAAGGCCATCTGCAAAGTTGATATTGGCTTAACAAAGTTCAACTTCGACAAAATTCATTTGACAATGCTTAAGAGCAACTACTATTTAATTAATTTTAATTTTTCTTCAATCCCTTATGATTAAATATTTTTTAATTATTTAATTAAAAATCCTAATTCTTTCTCATCCTCACAATTGAATAATTTTCTTAATTATTTAATTCTTAATTTTCCTCCAACTTGCACAAAGCATATTCCTTTTTCAAGAAGAGAATAATCCTTTTTCAAAATATATTTTTCCCTCCAAACTATATAAATGGCATATTCCCTTTAAAAAGAATATTCCATAATTCAAATTCTAATTCTAATTTGATAGATATTTCGCTCCAAAATAACTTTAACCAATTTTCCATGAAAATAGGGATATTTTCAGCTCTCATTGAATTTCATCCCTTGATCTCTTTGATTTCCTCTCAACTATTGATCTTCAAATTCAATCTCCACCATTGATTAGATATCTACAAATCTATAAAACAAGTCATTTCTCCATTAAAATCATTCACAATCTTGATCATATACAATCTTGAGCAATTTGAGCATAAATTTGAATCACATCAAAAAATCATTAAGATTTTGCAATCATGGGTTATGTTTAATAGAGAAATCCACATACATTCAGAGCATAATCCACCAGTGGGATTATAGGTTTGCATGTGTCTTTAGTTCAATGACATTTGAATTGGTTTTCATATCTTTTTAATTGAATCTTTGAAGCATTTTGCATTCAATTTCGTTGAGTATGGGCTAATATGATCAATATTTCATAGGTTTTTTGTGTTTTATGCTCTAATTGCTTGAATTATGCTTTCTAAATTTTACCCATATTTCCCCTACAATATTTTGGCATGCCCGATGGGACCCACATCCCAAATTTAACATTTCTTTGAGTTTCTGTTGACCTATAGGTTATAGAGGAGCTTTTACAAAATCACAAAACGTTTATTTTCTTCACAATGATGCTTTTTCTGAGATTCGATATGTATGCACAAATACAATGACATTTTTCTATAATTCAACACATTTGAATGATCTTTTCTTTGTCTATTCTTGTATGTTACAATGATTTTTTTTACTAAAATTCGATGCTTATGCTAGAAATTGATGCTTATGTCTAATATACACTAAAAATTTTGCACCATTTCGATGCTTCTATTTTGATGCCTTTGTGTTCTATGTTATAGGTTAAATTGATGCTTATGTGCAGGTTCAATGCTCTATGTTTTACAATGATGATTTTTTAGAGAATTGATGCTTCTATCTGCTATAAATTGATGTGTTTGCTCTATTAGGGTTTTCAATTTCTTTTTGAATCTTTCTTTTGTCTAACACCTAATGTGGGCTTGTTTCCTGATCTTTCTTTTTGGGCTAATATTTGCACATGTGGCTTATGTTGGAAAAAGTATAATTGCAATACTACCAATGATTTGTTTTATAGGATTTTTTTAATATAGTTTTCACATTTAATTTTGGTGCTCTAAAAAGAACAAAAAATTTCACATTTGGTTTTGGTGCTCTAAAATTAACCCACAACTTTCATATTTCAATTTGGTGCTCTAAAATTAACCCACAACTTGCATATTTCAATTTGGTTCTTTAAAATGAACAAAATATTTACATTTGGTTTTAGTGTATTAAAATTGAACCAACCACTTTCATCTTTGAATTTGGTGCACGGAAATGAATTTTATGCCATTTTTGGTAAGCTAGTGGTTGTGTATGCTCTTTCCTTGCGCTTCATGTGATCTTGGAAATAAAAAGCACCATTAGTTTGCAATATTTTTTTTTACACCTAAGGTGTGGTTGTCTATGTATGCTCTTCCCTCACAACTCTTAAGAAAAATCTTGGGAATAAAAAAAATGTCATTATCATTTAATTCAATTAGGAGGCCTTCTTGGGGATTTCATCACCTCAAGGTCGACCTCAGCCATGTTTTATTTTTTATTTTTGTTTTGGGGGGGTTATATAAAGGGTGGAGAACAAAATTTGTACCCCAAGGTGTGGCCAACATTCTTCAAGCCAAGCCTCATAACCGTCAATCTATCAAGACATGTATAGGTGTTGAGAAAAGGGGAGACCCCCTTAACTCAAACATCCACAGACAAGCTCGCTATTCACCGATCCTGCACTACAAACCTTGTTTATTAGTAGCCTTTAATACTTTTGACCATTAGCTTAGGATAATACAACAAACAATATCATGTGTGAAGTAACTCATCATTTACTTCCCCTTGTTGAGGTGATTGACATTCCTAGATTTGGACCTTGTCCCTTTTAAGGTGAGATGTGCAAAGGTGGTACATGGCCTTCATATACTCTAGTCAAACATTCGTTGTGGAGGTATTTTCTTCGGTAGATGGCATTATCCTAAGTTAATACACCTGATCTACTACTATCTAGGTTGTGTATCTTTGGCATGTTTTTATTGTTTAAATACTTGTGACACCAAATAGTGTTCTCTTGTTGAAGAAGACAAACAAAATATATCAAAAAATCATTGGAATTAGTCCTATATGCTATTCTTTATTGTTTATATCACTTTCTAGATTATACAAACAAAAAATTAGCCATCAAACAATCAAAAAAATTCAAAATCCTAGACGTATTTAGAGTCAAATAGCAAAAGCTTTATCTTTGAGACAAAGCAATGCTTTTGACTATCATCTTGCACTGCTTCTTTTCATCTTGATGATTCTATTTACAAATCGACACAACTATGCAACTCGACACGTTTTTATTAGAATATTCCTCTATTAAAATTCTAAACAAATGTATAGTGATGTGTATGACAGTCACATAGTGATGCTTTTACATGTAAACCTACACTTTTGAAAAATATTGTCACTTATGTCAAGGGTAGTGCACTACTTCCATCAGTTAAATTAATGCTTTTGTAGAGTGACACATTTGAATGTTAGTCCCAAAACATCTAGAATTCTCATAAAACTTAGATTCCAAAATCCATCATTAGTCATTATAGGACTCTTAGATCTGTGAGCTAAACAAACCATCCTTCATTTGTAGAATAAAAACTAAAAATTGGAGTTTATACGATCATTCGTCTTGTAACTAATAGAGGCTAAATTTGATAGATTTCCAAAATAAACGACCAGAATCCTATCTTTCATCAAACAATCAACGATCCATCAACAGCCAAAATTAGTCTTATTTTCTCTTAGATCTCTAAATCATACATCAAATCCTTTTGAGAAAACCATCTTAGAGATACAATTTAATCCTAAGATAGAGAAATCACCATAATCCCCTTTGCCTAAACTCATTGTCTAGGTCAAGTGAAAATCAACATCCATCCTATAGAGATCTAGTGAAATATTGACTTCTTGAGTTTATCTACCCAAAATCAATCAAAACAACATCAATCATTGCTAATTTTTCAAAATAAAAGCTATCAACCATATCCTCTATAAGGTTCATCACATCCTTCTAGATTAAATGTCATAACGAATATGGGTGTCCCTAAGCAAGAGTTTGGAGTGCTTTATCTCTTATTAGATTTTAATCAATGCCAAACTTCACAGATCAAACAATCAAATAATCAAACACGTGAATCCTCCAACAAGAACATCACAATCCGACTAAACCACCACCAAACATGAGTACACTCCTTTAGGGGATCTAATCAAGTTTATGTTGAACAAGCTAATCCAATCAAATTTTATCAAACTTTCAGGACTACAAGTTATTATGAACCTCAATTTAAACCCGTATAATAAAATGACAATGATTATTGTGAATGCCATAGAACAAAAGGTTATGAAACGTTAAATTGCATACAACTCAATAATCTCATACAAGACCTTATTGAACAAGGCACACTCAATGTTGAGAATAGTCTTCAAAACCTATCCAAAATTATCACATTAATAATGTCATTACCACAGATAGTGAGAAAGTCGACATATATAAGGATGCTTTTGCAAAGCATGATAATTATCCATCCATTTCTAGAAATGCATTATCCCATGACACATCAAAATCATATGATTTCATGATAGCACTCATTAAATAATATTTCTCACAAAAGGCTTCCATCTCTAATTCCAAACCATCATTTTCTAGTCTGTTACAACCTCAATTTGCACCATCCCCATCAAGCAATCTATCGAACAATGTAATCTTTCCAAATTTCCTCCAAGGACTATCCCTGATAATCTATGTCAAGTTCATCAAAAAATTAAAGCAAATCCATTTAGTGATCCATAAATCCTTAGCCAAACACTATCATGCATCCAATATATTCTCATGCCTTATTTAGAAAATATAAGCTGAAAGCTTTTACCAACATACCAACATTTTAAAGGCATACAAAATTCCTTTACAAAAAATCCCTTCTTTGAACTCAATCAATGTCAAGAACATAATTCAGAGCATAAGGAAGTTTGCTCTGAAATAAGTCAAGATCAAGATTCCATCTCTAATACTACAATGAATTAATGAGTATTCTACAATCCATACATGGGATTTCGCAAAAGATGACCATATCCATACACCAATAACTCCTACTTCTACCCATGACATACTTGTTTCCATTGGACACATAGATACACCAATAACTCCTACTTCTACCCATGACATACTTGTTTCCATTGGACACATAGATGATCTTCCTCTAGAACAATATTTTCCTACTCTAGACATCTTTGAAAAT
The DNA here is from genome assembly GCA_007258455.2 of Sequoia sempervirens. Taxonomy (NCBI): domain Eukaryota; kingdom Viridiplantae; phylum Streptophyta; class Pinopsida; order Cupressales; family Cupressaceae; genus Sequoia; species Sequoia sempervirens. Next base: position 557,251,001 of record VDFB02058242.1, read on the forward strand.
GATCAAGCAATAGTCAAATTCACAGGACTTCATGGTGAAATTTCAGAAAAAAACCATGAAGAAGGTTTTTACATTAACTTTGAAGCACCAAAATATTTTGAAGATCAATCAAAATCTAGTGTTCCTCAAAATTAGAATAAAGATATTGATAAATAAGCTATCCCACATATTGATGAAACAACTATGACTTATAAACTCAGATCACTTACATTCATCAAAGCAAGCCCTCTTACCAACAAAGAGACTACTACCTTTGAAGGATCATAACAACAAAAAGAAGGATTAGAATCCTATTTCCAAGATAAATCATATTCAATAACAAAACAAAATTTTTCAACAGATGCATTATGAAGGAAAAGGATTAGGCCTACATGAATAGGGTATCATAAAACCAGTGTAGTTTGTTGACAATCTTAAGCATCGAGGTATCAATTATTCAACATTCAAAAAAACTAATGCAAACATCAACATGAGAGTCATGAAGGGTCCTTATAATGAAATTTCTGCCAGCACTTCAACCATCCATGTCATGAATTTTTGGCCTCATATCTTTCCACCCTCTAATTGGGGCCAACAAGAGAAAAAATATTGCAAAGAAAAAGAGCATGTCATTGAAGCTAATGAATAAGAAAATTAATATGGAAACATGAAATTAAAATGGATCCTAAATCAAAATAAAATAATCTATATCAAAATCCATTAGTAAAAGAAACTATGGGGAAAAATACAAAAGGGACTTTCATCCATCAAAGATGTTCACCAATTCAAAAGAAGGCTTCAACATCGACATACAAATTATATAAAAAAGTTGGTCCTAAATCTACTCAAAATTTGATATCCACATTTCACTGCTCATCATCCCAAGTTTGGAGAATAAAAGACCCACTATCCAAACTATTGACTAATCCATCCTCATTTCATATCCCTCATCAAAATCCACCATCCAACTTAAAACCCAGAATATCCAAATCTCGCTTTAACCATGTCTTGACAATGAATCTTTTCCATAAGGGTTCTAGTGGCACTCTATTGCAATTTTCACATCAAGATAAGGCCAAATTTGATATCAACAAATATAACAAGAACATTAAGGGGTTATTTACAAGAACCCATATCTTGGCTAAGCAACTCCTCCAAATAGGACATCGTTGGCCCATTATGATATCAACATCTACATCAACACCACCAAGTGGTTTGACACAATCAATAATCATTCAAAAAACCATAAAAATCATAAAAATAAATAGTGAAGAGAAATTTTCCACTAGTGAAAACCACTTTGGCAGCACTTTGGGCAAGTACCTTGATGAAAACCTGGCAAGCAGACATCATGTGTAGAATAAAACATCTACATGCACTAGTCCAAGTAGAAGCATCTTATCCCATCCATAATAAATCCAACATATTATCCATTCCATCTAATAAATCCATGATCCATCTAATCCATTTTCATCCACTTCTAAAACTATATTGATCTTGACAAAGATTAGGGGTATACTTTAAATTTTCTTTTGGAAAAATATAGACATGGTCATTATTGTTGATTGTATCTAATCCCATACAATACATTCACCTACATTTGGCACTATCTAAGAAATCATGCTCTATCTGAACATGTCATCCTATCAAAAGGTAGTCCTTTGCATCCTTCACATATCTATTTATCATACTGATCCATGCATCCACTCATAGAATTCCATACATTTCTAGACACTAGGGGTAGGTACTTAGTATCAGAATAAATCTTAATATATATCTTCTAGCTTACTTAGTAATCTAGGAATCATCTAAATTAATCCAAATAATCCATATCAGTTACATCTTGCTAACACTTCAACCTAATATCAAAATATTCAACAAATTTTGTTCCTAGACTAGCTAAAAATCTTGATCCATATTATTTGATCAATCCATCATCATCTCAAGATGTATCCTTCCTAGTCCTTGTGTTACTATCTTGACAACACTATCCTTGCATTGTTGTGCATCATCAACAATGTTATCACTATCAGTAATCAATCAACCAAATTAAGCAATTTTAGCTTGGCTATTGACAAGATCTCAAAAGATTATTGATAGCCCTACATAATAATATATCTCTATCATCCACTATCATCATTCAGATAATGTTGAAAATCCAAAAACATCTAAATAATTGTAAAATCCAAAAATATCCAAATAAATTACAAAATCCCAAAAACATCCAAAAAATGCATAATACCAAAATAAACTCAAAAATATCAAAAGAACAAAAACAACCTCAAAAATTTTGAAAAGATAAAAAAACTGGGATCTTGTTCCAGAAAAAGAGAAAATCACCCATTGCCAATCATCCATCCACAATAAAATTACCATCCATAATAAACCTATCATCAACCTCACCTTTGAGAAAGTAAAATAAAAACAAATACAAACAATCATTGAAACACAAATATTCTTGAAAAATCGTAAGTCTTGATCATTTTCAAAACATGTCAATCAACTTTCATATCAATGGCCTAAAAGCATCTAGATTAGCATCCAATGCATACCCTAATGGATGCATCTTTCCTATGATAGGCATCATTTTAGATGTCACTTGAAACCTAAATTTCTATAGAAAGAGATATGATGGCATTGATGTGTTTTGTCAGTCGATCTTTTCTTTAGGTTTTATCTTTGGTCTCATTCCATTGCTCACTTGAAGCTACCTTGATCTTCAATATCTTGGTGTGTCTAGAGGGGTACATAATGGGGAATAGTCATTGCTTTCATCTAATGTGTTTGTTGTATATTCTTGTAATATGACCTTGGTGAATCCTTGCCTTGTGTGTGTAGGGATAGTCTTGAGTAATACAACTTGTGCATATCAAGTTCTTTATACCTTTTTTGTATTTATCTACTTGCTTCAATGGCTTCATTCTCTCACATGATAAAATAGCGTTTTCGTATGTTAGGTATGAACAAGGATACTCCTATCTATTTGAAGAGTTAAATTACATGTAATAGATAGAAAACCACACTAGTTCTTCATACCTTGGTGCATCATGTCTACTTGCTATACCAAAATAAGGTTTTCTCTACATTATTTAGCATAACCTACAAGAAAAAGAAAAATCATCTATCATATCTCATTACATATACAATAAAATATTGAATCCATCTAATAATCATATATTTATTTCTATTTGGTCAACATCATTCATCACTCATCTATTCTATTCTATCTATCTAATCATCCATTCTTATACCCTACTCATCATACTAATATTTCTATCCAAGTATCATGACATACAAAAAAATATCCATCACATACTACATCCATAAACTGTTAATAGTATTGCATACCATGCATCATGCATAATCATCGTATATAATATAAAAACATGAAAAGAAAGCCATGATCATATATCATCATATCACAAATATCATACATCCTACATCCACAAATCATTATAATCAACATTCATCATAATCATATCATCATATCATGAAAACATTAAAATATCAAAAGCATACATCCATGTATCATACACATCTATGATAATCAATACATTGTATAACATCATATCATAGCCACACAAAAAAATGATCTCTCTTGAATATATATATCATCAAAAATGAAAATGCCATGGTACAATCATCAACAATGTGATACATCAGATATATACATCAATGATTTATACAAATAATATATATACATAACGTCAACAATAGCTAATGAATGCATGTAAAAAATAATAACTATAAAAATATTTTCCTACAATATATGTAATCAAGAATATTTGTACAATGTGCTCTACTGTCTGTTCGACGGGCCCACCGGGCGTGCCAGAAACTGTTATCTCCCAAAAAGGCACCCTACGCACAGTGATGAAACTGAGCTTTCAGGAGAAACATGGGATCACTTCAAGGCTGTGGGTCACCTTAAGTTGAAATGAACCTCCGGAGAAGGCCGACTTCCTTTGTGTATCACCTAAACTAACAATCCTTGTAAGGAAAAGGGAGAAGGAGAAACATAAAAAAAAATGGAAAATTAAATTCTAAGGTGATGCCCCGAACTGGTAAGAACAATGAGATACTCAATTTACACTTGAAAAGTAATGATGGATATGGGACTGCACAACAAGATTGTGTGGATTATGCATACAAACAGGTTTGACATGCACACGCTTTCAAGAAGGAAAAATAAACTTTCATAAATTAAAAGCTCATGTGCAATTGAGTAAACACAGTTTATAACCTACATGATACCACTTTTGCAAAGAAAGGAATGCTAACATGAAACAAAGCTATAAGGAAAAGAAAGATTTCACTATGTAGCTTGATGAATCACTTAAAAATGCACAATACTTCACAAGAACTAGAAGGCAAAAATGAACCATCAATGGTAACCAAGGTAAATTTTATATAATATGCTCAAAATGAGTTACAAAATTTTGTTAATCTGAGAGAGGACTGGAAAAGTCACAGATTTCAGAAAAAGCATAAGGAGAACTCTTTTATTCAAAGAGGAAAAAATGCCTTATATACAAAAGAGTGTCGGCCCCTTTGGGCTTACAAAATATCTGCCTTAGATCTTTTGATTGAAATTAATGCCTCATTCTTGCGTGTCCTTGCTGTCCATGTCAGTGAAGAAATATTTCTGGAGAAGCCTTCAGATCTTTCGTAGCTACTGCATTCATTTCTGATCCTCATGTCTATCTTTGAATCTCTCTGTTGAGTGCTTTGAATGCTCCTGAGCTCAAAACAGATCCGTGTCGATTTCATTCTGCTGATCTTCTTTTTGCTGGTCAGACAGCCAGATCACCTGTAGCTCTCTCTGATTGGCTGGAAACATTCCACATGGATTCCTCAATGATCAAAAGCACACTCAGTTAGAATCACATCTCGGTGAGACACTAAAAGTGTCTCACCAATGCGATTACATCTTTCTGTAACCATCAGCACAACATGGAACTGTCGATGAGAGCTCTTAGCGAGCCCAAAAGTCATGCTGATATCATTTTACTTTGCTAAGATTACTCTTTGGCGAGCTCCTTTATGTCAGCGAGACCTCCTTTCTTCACCCAGACCTCACAGTGATGTCCTCTCCTTCACCGAGTTGTTCTCAGGTCGACAGGACATCCCCGGGTCACTGAGACTTCTTAGCGACCCTTTTTCTTTTCCTCGAGCTGACTTCTTCATTCAGCCAGACACTCGAGTGTCGGTGAGATGTTTTATTGAAGGAAAAATGTTACCTCGAGACCCCTCATCCTTGGTAGGAGTTTATTGATGTCACCCAAAATGCACTTCATTCTATCGATCTCTACATTTCTTTTGGCAAGATCGTGGAAAGTTGCGAAGACTTCATCACAAGGTCCCCTAGTCATACAGATTCCTGCTTCTGTTGCTGAGACCACACCAAGTTGGTAAGACATCACTCTGCCAATTAGATGCTACACCAATGTCTTTTATGTCGGGGAGACCCTTTGCATTTGGCGAGACCTCCTAGCGATGTTGGATCTTTCTCCTCAAGCTAGTTCCCCTTCGGCAAGACTTTCTGCTAGTCGTTGGGACCTCTTAGCGACTTTCCCTTCCTTTCAGCGAACTGGGATCTCATCGGGGTGACTCTCTTGTGTCAACAAGACCTCCTACTGAGCTTCTCGCACTACACTAAAGGCACAAGGCATGTTGGTGTGACTTTTCATTATCAATGAGACTTCCTACCGAGCTCACCTCCATTCGGCGACACTACTTCCCTTAGACGAGACATCACATTGGCCACTGGGAGCTACAACGAAGTCTTTTCTTTTCCCCCGTTGACATCTCTCTTTTCTGAGACCTTTGCTAGTAGCCAAGACCTTTTTGTAGTCATACCGACTCCATGTTACACTGAGAGGTATCCCTTTGTGCTTTGTCGGTCAGACCTTTTGCACTCGCCAAGACATCTCTCTGATGTAAAAGCTTATGTCGATGCATGTATCCCCCTGCCACCGGTCGATGAGACATAAAGATCTCACTAAGACCTTTCTCCAAAGGAGATCCTCATGCCAATGGGGAAACTCTTAGGTGCTAGGAAAATGATTTTGTCTTGTCGATAGGATCCCTAATGTGAAGCATTTAGACTTGATGGAACCCCTGCTAGTCAGTAAGACATCTGGAAGGTCTTGCTGAATTTTTCCTTAAAGGAAAAATATGTCAAACTGATTGAAGCATGCTTTTCAACTGAGCTCCTTGTGACTTAGCATCAAATGTATGATTTAATCCTGCACAACAATGTCCCCATTGGCCTTCATGAACACCTGAAACACAGATGCCCTGCCTGATTAAGCCCATAGGTGAAAAATTGGGCAACATTTCTAGCGACCTTTGCTGGATGTTTTCCTGCTAAACACAAAAACTAGTAGCCTGGCCTATCTATTGGGCACGGAGTCATTGGGAAAACTCAGGAACAGACCTGGAGTAGCTTTGTACATGGCCATAACATATTGTAACTCGAGAAACAAACCACTCTGAAATTTATGAAAATAGGAAACTACATAAAAGAAAACTATCTAACTATGTTGGGACAACACTTAGGGGATGTAAACTGCATCTAAACCTACTCTACACTAACCAGTAAGAAACTGATCAAACAAAACCATTTATAGGATAATTGAAATAGATGCCCTTTCTCTTCAATATACAATGGATCTCAAGCTTAATGGCAGCTGAATAGAGATGGTACACTGAAAAATGTCTAAAAAAGAAATGCACTTCCTCATGAAAGAGGGTAACAATTTCACTTACCTCCTGAAACTGATCATATGCATTTTCAATCGAAGGAGGACAAGTAACCTGAACATACTCTTGTTTGGCTGTCAGTGCATCTTGGATATCTTCTTTTACTGTACCTTCATGTGTAGGTACAAGATTGGTGCTTGGTGTTGTATTGGAATCCATCTGAGCTAGGTACCTAATTGGACAACCCCTGGCAAGGGTAAAGCTCAAACTCTCCTTGTTGGCCTCTCATTGATCTCTAAAGATTTCATATTTTCCTTGAAAAGATAATGATTGGAGGTAATATGCAGGTTGTTCATTGGTTTCTACAGTCTAATCTTCTTGACTAAGGAGCTGATATCCCTATTGGATAACTGAAAAAAAATCTTTAGACTATTTCTCCTTATGCTCTTTGTCCATGACAGAATACACCTCCTCTTCAACAAGGTGGTGGAGCTCATCTAATAAATTCACATGCTGCAAGGCATTATCTTCAACCACTTCTTCAATAGTCTTACCAACTTGAATGGGCTGATCACATGCTTCCCTTTCATATGACACTAGTTAATCATCTATGTTGGAACAAAAAGCTTCTATGATATCATCTAACTCATAATTTTGCATTAAATCTAGATGAATTTTATCACTTAGTTGCTCCATACCTGACATAGATGCTATCATGCATGTGAGATCTTCACCTTTATCGACAAATTGAGGAAGTTCATCGAACAAGTCAGAAATATTCTCTGGCCATTCCAAATCAACTAGTAAAATAGGAACCTGCATATTCTCTTCAGCTTGCTCAACAAAACTAGGTAGTTGGTCAAGCAAATAAACCAATTGTTCTTCTTTATGTGGCTCCTTTTCCAGTAAAACTTGGGTATCCTCTACCTACAAGTGAAGATCTTCAACTGTCTACTATCCTACTTCCTGCCTCTCCTCCTATTTGAGCTTTTCTTGCTGTAGTCAGTAACATGCTACAGCTAAATGCATTGGATTTACTTTGCTAATTCTCTCCTAGAGGAGTAAGTCATCTAGATCAATGGGCTACTCTTGAGGGATGATGGACTGATCTTGTTTAGGTACTACATTCTCTTGCATTGAATTGAATCCCTTAAAGCTTGGAATTTCAAACTGAGAAGACTTACTAGGGGAGTTAAGAGGCTAACTTTGCTTGAAGCTGGAAAACTTGTACTTGGGAACCTCCTGCTCGAAAATTTTTAGCCTAACTTCTGCCTCTTTTGCAGCCAGTTGCTAGGAAAGGTTCTCTTCCAATTCCCTCTTTTGCAACTCCATTAGTTGGTGCTGATAATCTAAGTAAGCTTGAGTATTCTGCACCTGAGTAGAGAGCAGCTTCATTTGTTCTTCCTTAGCAGCTATTTCCTGTTCAAGGCCTTCCTTGAACTAGATTCTTTTTGGCACTCTTTCTTGATCATAAAAGTAGACTTGCTCAACCACTTCTTGCTATTGCATAATGGTACCCTACTGCATCTTGATATCAACCAACATCTTAGATAGACATGCAAGCACATTACTAATGTCATTAATCTTCATATTATGAAGACCTTGACTGAGATCCCACAACGTATGGTCAATCTATTGGAGAAAGTCCAATATGTTCTGGTATGGATGTGTAGGAGCAACATACTCATGATATGGAGGGTAATAGTAAGCATCTTCATAAATACTTGACATCTTTTCATTCAAAGAGTTGGAAACCCAGAATTAACAGATTATTTTGAGACATACCAAGACTTGTGCCTACGAAACCAGAAGATTTGAGTTTGGAGTCACCAAGTGTTATTCAAACTGCCTCCAAAGGCTGAATGATACTGAGGTAGACACCAACTCTCTTAGTATTTTGAATTCCTCAATGACGCACTGGTACACGAAGTCACCATGATATGCTATGTTAACCTTTGAAAGGTTTGAATCTTACTGGTTGCATATCAAAAACCAATAATAGATATGTAATTTTCAAACTGTTTGTTCGACGGGCCCACTGACATGCCAAAAACTGTTATCTCCCAGAAATGCACCCTACGCACAATGATGAAACTAAGATTTCTGGAGAAACATGGGATCACTTCAAGGCTATGGGTCACCTTAAGTTGAAATGAACCTCCGAAGAAGGTAAGTTTCCTTTGTGTATCACCTAAACTAACGATCCTTGTAAGGAAAAGGGAGAAGGAGAAACATAAAAAAAAATGGAAAATTAAATTCTAAGGTGATGCATTGAATTGGTAAGAACAATGAGATACTCAATTTACACTTGAAAAGTAATGATGGATATGGGACTGCACAACAAGATTGTGTGGATTATGCATACAAACAGGTTTGACATGCACACGCTTTCAAGAAGGAAAAACAAACTTTCACAAATTAAAAGCTCATGTGCAATTGAGTAAACACAGTTTATAACCTACATGATACCACTTTTGCAAAGAAAGGCATGCTAACATGAAACAAAGCTATAAGGAAAAGAAAGATTTCACTAAGTAGCTTGATGAATCACTTAAAAATGCACAATACTTCACAATAACCAAAAGGAAAAAATGAACCATCAATGGTAACCAAGGTAAATTTTATACAACATGCTAAAAAATGAGTTACAAAATTCTGCTAATCTAAGAGAGGACTAGAAAAGTCACAAATTTTAGAAAAAGCATAAGGAGAACTCTTTTATTCAAAGAGGAAAAAATTCCTTATATACAAAAGAGTGTCAGCCCCTCTGGGCTTACAAAATATTTGCCTTAGATCTTTTGATTGAAATTAATGCCTCATTCCTGCGTGTCCTTGCTGTCCATGTCGGTGAAGAAACATTTCTGGAGAAGCCTTCATATCTTTCATAGATACCACATTCATTTCTAATCCTCATGTCCATCTTTGAATCTCTCTACCGAGTGCTTTGAATGCTCCTAAGCTCAAAACAAATCCGTGTCGATTTCATTCTATTGATCTTCTTTTTGCTGGTCAGACAACCACAATCACCCATAGCTCTCTCTGATTGGCTAGAAACATTCCACATGGATTCCTCAATGATCAAAAGCATGCTCAGTCAGAATCGCATCTCGGCGAGACACTGAAAGTGTCTCTCTGATGCGATTACATATTTTTGTAACCATCGACACAACATGGAACTGTCGATGAGAGCTCTTAGTGAGCCCAAAAGTCATGCCAATATTGTTTTACTTTGCTGAGATAACTCTTTGGTGAGCTCCTTTATGTCGGAAAGACCTCCTTTCTTCGCCCAAAACTCACACCAAGGTCCTCTCCTTCGCCAAGTTGTTCTCAAGTTGGCAGGACATTCCCGGGTCACCGAGACTTCTTAGCAACCCTTTCCATTTTCCCCGATCTCACTTCTTCATTTAGCCAGACACCCGAGTGTTGGTGAGACATTTTACCAAAGGAAAAACGTTACCCTAAGACTCCTCATCCTTGGTAGGAGTTGATTGATGTCACCATGAATGCACTTCATTCTACCGAGCTCTACATTTCTTTCGGCAAGACCATGGCAAGTTGGGAAGACTTCATAGCGAGGTCTCCTAGTCATACCGATTCTCGCTTCCATCGCTAAGACCACACCAATTTGGTAAGACATCACTCCACCGATCGAACACTACACTGATGTATTTTATGTCGAGGAGACCCTCTGCATTCGGTGAGACCTCTTGGCGATGTTGGATCTTTCTCCTCGAGTTGGTTCCCCTTTGGCAAGACTTTTCACTAGTCGCCGAGACCTCTTGGCAACTTGCCCTTCCTTTCAGCGAACTGGGATCTCGTCGGGGTGACTCTCATGTGTTAGTGGGACCTCCTGCCGAGCTTCTCACACTACACTGAAGGTACAAGGCATGTCGGCATGACTTTTCATTATCGATGAGACTTCCTACCGAGCTCACCTCCTTTCAGTGATGCTGCTTCCCTTTGGCGAGACATCACTTGTTGGGGAGACATCATATTGGCTGTCGGGAGCTACAGCGAAGTCTTTTCTTTTCCCCCATTGACATCTCTCTTTGCTGAGACCTTCGCTAGTCGCCAAGACCATTTTGTAGTCATACTGACTCCATGTTACACCAAGAGGTATCCCTTTGTGCTTTGTTGGCGAGACCTTTTGCACTCACCAAGACATCTCTCCGATGTAAAATCTTCAGCCGATGTGTGTATCCCCCTGCTGCTAGTTGGTGAGACATAAAGATCTCGCTAAGACCTTTCTCCGAAGGAGATCCTCATGCCAATGGGGAAACTCTTAGTCATTGGGACAATAATTTTGTCTTGCCGATAGGATCCCTAATGTGAAGCATTCAAACTTGATGGAACCCCTACTAGTCGGTAAGACATCTGGAAGGTCTTGTCGACTTTCTCCTTAAAGGAAAAATATGTCAAACTGATTGAAGCATGCTTTTCAATTAAGCTCCTTGTGACTTAGCATCAGATGTATGATTTAATCCTACACAACAATGTCCCCAATGGCCTTCATGAACACCTGAAACACAGATTCCCTTCCTGATTGAGCCCATAGGTGAAAATTTTGGTAGCAGTGACCTGATGGCCTAAATGTGTTGTGATAATGGGATGACATGGTCCTAGCCCAATGCCTCTGGCTTCTATCTAAAAAATATCTCCTCATATCTCTTTTTTGTAATCTATGCCACCTAGGCCTCTAGCTATTGTCGCCTAGATATCTCAACATCCCTCTCCTAATCTCATTGGTGGCACTCATTCCTCATTTGATCCCGCTTAGTGGTATGTTGAGCTAACTATACTACTAAACCATCCCTCTCCTGATGATAATTTTCATGGTTGCAATGTGCCTACTCTTGTTATTGAAGTGTGACCATATCCTCTAATTGCCAGGGTCCACATGAGCTTGTGCTCTATCATCCTCCACATGCGCAATAGCTATAACTGATCCTATAACAAGTCCCTATCCTTTTCCTCTATCGTTGGCTATAGGGATCTTAGCCTCTTGTAAGAGAGGGGGGGCAACCACATTAAGGCTCCAAGTCATGGAGAGCCAAGAGTAGAGGGATTCCATAACTTACCTCACTCTAAACGATGTCTTGGGGTGAGGATCGAGAATGAAGAGCACTATATAGTACTTTTGTCACTCTATAGACCTAGAGTTCAGGTTTAGGCTAGGTGAGCTAGTTTTTGGAGTCGGTACTGCACCTCAAACAACTCTTTGTGTAAGGATGGCAACACAATTCTAGGAAAACAACATGGCACACTAGCATCTCAAGTGTGTTGGCATCTGTATGGCCAAGAAACATAAAGTACAATACAAATTTCCTATAAACTAATTGATAACCTAGGTAGTTGATTTTGACAGGGAAAACAAAATGATGAAATATGAGAAATAGAGAGAGAGATGATAAATCAAGTAAATGAAAGCTAAGGTAATGGAGATGATCTCACAAAAGCATTGATTCACTAGCTAGCTCCACGCACACATCCACCTACACACAAGAAAGAGGGAAAATTGTTGGGGCTATATAGGGAACTGCATCAATCAAACCCCCGTTTTGGTGTTTCCACCTCCATGGAAAGTTAGAAATTAATGAAGTAGAATATGTGATAAATAAAGTAGAAAGAAAGAACGATTGCAATGAACACTACAAAAAAAAATGCTACTCTATCAAATCACAAAGGAGAGGAGTGAGGCATTACCACCTCCACCCAAAATCTCACTAGCTAATGGAGGAGAATGCAAGGTATGGACTTGGAAAAGTCACCATAGTCGCAACGGTGGTGAAGGGAGGTCTTGCAAGACTCCAAGACCACAACTTCTATGATAGCCTCACACTTGCAATGTGGAGTTGATGGAGCTTCAAAGTTGTTGCATTGCTCACAATGGAATGCTAGAATGTTGCTTGAGAGTGAAGAGGTGAAGTGAAAAATTCCAAGGTAGAGTGATTGAATGTGCAAGGGATGAAACTTAATGAGAATGGATGTTTTTGAAGGGGGGATGGGAAGGAATAAGGCATTTTTAGGTTAGTTGGTTGAATAGGTAGGTTAAAATTTGGCCCCAATCGGGTGTATAACGCCTTTTCGAACTTCAAATGTAGGAATCCATTAGGGACAATAGTGCATCGCGCAGATGTCCTCACACCACACATTCATACCCAACAAATATTCTCTCACTAATGCACAGGACAAATGCCAAGTGGATGGAAGGCAAGTGGGTGATGTTGAATTTCCCCTTCGGATTCGATTTTCTAAGGTGAGGGTATGTGAAATGGGAATTTTCCTAAGGGGTGAAAATTTTCTCCTATACATTTTCCCCCCACTTTAGCGAGCATGAATATCGATGAGTGTTCGATAAAGTAGATCGAAAGGTTAGTAGGGTTATAAATGTATACCTCAACCGTCAAGGAAGCAAGTCATGATATGGAAAACTCAAAATCTCAGGGGAGACAAAGGACTCCATAGGTACTCTCCTTAGGGAGTTTCAAACAAAAGGATTCCATAGCTTCACAAAACTATGAAGTTGCACAAAGTATACCGAAGGCCCTCAAACTAACAATGGATAAATTCCATAGGATGAAAGCATCTCATAGGCCTATGACCTACGAGAAGGAAACCCACAAGTTCTCTCTCATGAAGGAAGCCTAGGGTAATGGGGACTCTGTAGAGTCAAACTGGAAAGTGGCTTTACAAAAACACCTACAAAGCAACATGTTAATCCATAGATAAAACCTGCCAGAAAACAAAATAGCCACATAGGAAAACAAGCAGACAGTCACACAGATAGTCAACAAATTGAAAGGCTTTCAAAGGGGTCCCTTAGGAACCCTTTAAAAGAAGAGGGGTCCACTCAAGGGACACACTATTTGAAAGAGACATTTTTTTCTCAAATCAATTCATCATCAAAGAATCCTTTTGATAGATGTTCACTTCATCAAGGAATTCAAAAGGAAGAAAATTCCCCCTTGTGAGGGGCAGGTCGAGGATTCTCCCATAGGAAAAATCTGCTCCCACCTCGGAGGGAAGTTGTCAAGTTCTTTCTTTATGAACCCATGATGAAGGAAACATGTTCCACTAGGGGTCCAAGTTGAGAATGTGATGTTTGAAAAAAGCTTGCAAGGATTTTCAAGAAAATATTCGCTAGCCACGAATGCATTTTCTAAAAATCAAAACATTGTAAAAGTAATGTTGTCACACATACGAGGGACAACTCAAGCAAAGAAGAGAGAAAGATAGAAGAGCCAAAAATAAATAGCACGAATAAGAGTCACAGGGGTGATCTGATATTTTAGGGTCATAGCTGCTCATGAATATATAAGTATAGTAATAGTATATAAATGAACTATCATCAGACCATGTGAAGAATGCACAAGAAGACAAAGTAAAAATAAAAAATTGCGTCAACATGGAAAAGAATCCTAAATGCCCCCAACGCTTTGGATCATCCCCAATTTTCTAAAAATCAAAACACATAATAGAGGAAGAATGATGATACAAATAGAGTAAGGTTTACGACACAAAATAACTCATGTATCTAAGAACCAAAAAGGGTGGAAAGGGTCATCTAGGAACACATAACACAAACACAAGGGAACGCATCAAAAGACACACACTCCTAATCTAAAGATAAAGAAGAGGTCTCCCCCTAACATTCATTGATCAAGAGGTCATCCGCTTCCCAATCTAGATCACTATAAGGGGAAGGATGATGAGCCTATAGTGGTGGAATATTAAGGGGAGGTGCTTTTGACCCTCTTGCAACAAGGGCTAAGGAAGAAGGCCCAGCAAGGTCTTCTCTTCTAGGCTCTTGTGGAGCTATGGTTAGTGATTTTGCGAAGATCACTAACAAGGATAGAACTTCATCCAAAGATTTAAACATACACTTTCTATAAGTTCCATGTCGTACCTCAATGGACACAGAGGATAGCATTTGAGATTCACCACTTGGTTCACCGAGTGACTCGGGAGTGGTGACAAACTTAGGGGAATCTGGAACTTGCTCCATCACTAGGAAAAAACAAGGTAGTGTAGGACCACCCTTTGGAGAAGGTGGGCTCCTCTTATAGCCTCCATTTATAGAAGGGCCAGCCTCCATTTCTAGCTTCATCGGGGGGTGTGAACTCCCCATAGATGAGGCAAGAGGCATGAAAGAGGAGGAAGAGAAAACCACAGTAGATACCATAGAGTTATTTAGCATGTCCAGAGGTTTAGGGAATGATGGGATGTTTGGAAGGGACATCAACAAGGGTGGCTTAGCCAAAGGAGCGATAAACACCTACAACTTTTTAGGGTAAGGTACACTAACACTAATAGTAGGAGTTGGAAGCGAGATTGAACTCGATTGATAAAAAGCAGAGGGGAGGAGAGAGGAGGATACATCATAAGGCCCTGAAGCAGGGGTGATCATCTCCTCTTCCTTTCTCTACAACCACCATAGCCTTTTGTTGGTGCTTGTGCTCACACACAAGGCAGTTTCTACAACTCTTTGAGCTAGAGGCTAGGAGCTGTGAAGGGACAAGAGGCTCCTGCTCAGCCATAGGGGTGTCCATTCCAGTGGAGGGATAGACCCCTAAGCAGGAGGAAAAGGAAGATGTTGAGAAACAATGGGGGGAGTTAGCTCTAGCACCTCGACAATGGGCCTCTTCCCATTCACTGCTTTAGGAGCAAGAGTGGTAGGAGGCTGGGGAGGTTGAGAAATAGAGGATTCCCCATGGGGACCCTTCCTTTTATTGTATTGAATGGGCCTAAGCTCCGTGGGTAGAACAAGAAGTTCAAATGCAGGATGCTTGGGATTTTTCCAAGCGGGCACCATAGGGTTCTCTTGTAAATGTGAAGCAAAATCTGATTATACCATAGTGGGGTGAGAGGAAGCATTGGGCTAGATAGAAGAAGAGGAACCTCGAGAGAACTTCTCTTCTTCTTTTTTATGGGCCTTGGCAACATCACTATTAGCTTTTAAGCATGCTCTGTGTGAAATAGCATAAGGTAATGGAGGGTACCTCACTCTAGGTGTTAAGTACCCTTTCTTTTACTTCTGATAAGTTCAATACAAGAGGTCCTTCCTAGGTGGGAGAGGACCAACGGGTGTAGGCCAAAAGTGATCTAGGGAATAACTACCACACACAAATAACAGTTTATAACTGGTGTCATGGATCACATGCATGGACCCCTCATGAATAAAATTCAAACATTTATGCACAACTAAGGGAACTTCATTCATAGCAACTAACCAAGGGATACCCAACTTCACTTTGAAGATTTTAGACCTCAGGATTATGTCAAACAATAGGTTCACAAACTTAGGTCCTACAAGGACTGAAAAAATGATACTACCAAGGGGAGGTATGGAAATTCCGTTATGCGTATAGATGGTGCTCACAGCTGCATCATACCCATCTTTATGTAGGAAGTTAATTAACATAATCTCCTCGATTATAATATTCACCTAAGATGTTAGGTCAACAAGAACACTTGCTACAGTGTTCTCGTTGATTTGTGCAGGGATATAAAGAGGAGATGGTTCTCTATTCAAACCCATTGATAGGTCCTACAAGGTGATGATTATACTTGGACTACTACTCATAGGCTGCACAAAGGGGATAGGAAGATGTAGAAAAGAGGCCATCATGTACACTAAACAATACTCTCATAAATACTCCCAAAGGTTTGAAATAGGACAATGACCCAGTTAAGGCTTCATTCTGCAATACCTACAGAACCTTCCAACTACACCTGCTAGGGATCATATGTTGGGCTATAAGGTGAATCGCCTCACAAAACACACCTATAATACTCATAGAATGTGAGGAAAGGACCCTTCAACACTGCTAAATAGAACCAAAATGGTTCACATCGGGTTCACCAAAAAATGTAAGAGAGGGGAACCAACCACGTCAAGGCTCTAGGTCACAAAGAGTCGAGAGCAGAGGGCTGCCCTAACTTACCTCATTCTAATGGATGTCTTGGGGTGAGGATCAAGAATGAAGAGCACTATATAGTAATTCTATCACTCTACAGACCTAGAGTTTAGGTTTAGGCTAGACGATCTAGTTTTTGGAGAAGGTACTATACCTCAGACAATAATTTGTTCAAGGACAACAGTGTAGTTCTCGGATGATAGTGCGGTGTGCTGGTGTCTCTCAGGCTTGTTGACATCTGTATGGCCAAAAAACACAAATTATAGTACAAACTTCCTAAAAACTGACTGACAACCTAGCTAGTTGATTTTGAAGGGAAAAAAATGATGAAATATGAGAAATAGAGATGAAAATGATAAAGAAAGTAAATGAAAGCTAAGGTAATGAAGATGATCTCACAAAAGTGTTGATTTTCCAGCTAGCTCCACACACACATCCACCTACACAAAAGAAATAGGGAAAAATTTTGGGGTTGTATAGGGGTTTGCCTCAGTCAGACCCCCATTTTGGTGTTTCCACCTCTATAGATAGCTAGAAAGCAATAGAGTAGAATATGTAATAAATAAAGTAGAAAGAAAGAATGATTACAATTAACACTACAAAAAAATACTATGCTACTCTATCAAATCACAAAGGAGAGGAGTGAGGCATTACCACCTCCACCCAAAATCTCACTAGCCAATGGAGGAGAATGCAAGGTATGGACTTAGAGAAGTCACCACACCCGTAGCGGTGATGAAGAGAGGTCTCACAAGACTCCAAGCCCATAGCTTCTATGATAGCCTCACACTTGCAATGAGGAGTTGATGGTGTTTCAAAGCTCCTGCAATGCTCACAATGGAATGTTGGAATGCTACTTGAGAGTGAAGAGGTGAAGTGAAAAATGCTAAGGGAGAGTGATTGAATGTGTAGGGGATGAAATGAAGTGAGAATGGATGTTATTTAAAGTGGGATGGGAAGGAATAAGGAATTTTTCAAGTTAGTTGGTCAAAGAAGGACATTACAATTTGGCCCCAATCAAGTGTGTAATACCTCTACCAACTTTAGATGGAGGAATCCATCAGGGAAAATAGCTCATCGTACAGACATCTACACATTGCATGTTTTTCCACAACAAATATTCTCTCACTGACACATAGGAAAAACACCAATTGGATAAAAGTCAGGTGGGTGATGTGGAATTTTTCCTTTGTATTTTATTTTCTAAGGTGAGGGTATGTGAAAGGGGAATTTTCTTAAGGGGTGAAAATTCACTCCTATATACCTCTATGAATTGCCTTTGCCTACGTGCTCTCCTTGTGTCACCCTCTTGAAATCTTCAACCTCCAACAACACCTCCATTATGATGTGTGAATCTCAAAAATATACATGAAATCTACCATGTGTTGTACTCAACAATATTTCTTAGATCATCCTAGCCATCAACCCAGACCCACTATACCTGTGTAAGTTGATCAAAATCAATGATGGCCACCTACAAGGAGGGAATAGGTCCCCACTCTTTGATATCTCATGTGGCATGAGAAAAAAATATGTGGTAATCATCAGCTAGGACATCTTGTGGCTCCTTGAACTAACGATAGACCTTGTCTAGAATATATCTCTCTAGTATGTACTATGTATGGCCAATCAACCATCTAGTCTATTGGTAATACAAAAGATGATCCACATCATCATCCCAATCCCCCATTCTAATCCATGGCCTCCACCTGAATGTTGGCATCTCATCAATCAGACACCTCCAATAATCTAAGTTTCCAATCCTATGCTAGGTAAGCATAGTGTCATACTAATACACCATCAAATAACTGGCTAATAGATCCACTTCTTCAATAAATATTCTCTTCCATCAAATAACTAGTTGAGTAAGTATATTTGTTCTCCATTCCTATACTCATAGATCCAATTCATCAATAAATATTCTCTTCCACTACTCATACTCTGCATCAGATGGCCAATTGAAATCAATGTTTTCATCCATCTTCTTTCTATATGGAGAGTATTTTGTCATTACTAAATTGGACTCCTTATCAAAATCTTGTAGAAAACTAATGATGAAAGAAAATTTTTCTAAAGCATCTTTTAATATATCAATATCAACCTTTTCACAAATAAGATCTGCTTGAGAAATTATTGTAGTGTCCACCTGGTTCTTCCACATTTGCAATGGTTTCAACTCATCAAAGGTATGTTGAATATCAGGCAATAATTGCAAATATTCCTCATCAAACTTTTCCTTCAATTCTCTTATTTTTTGTTCTAATGGGGCAACATGCCCTTGAAACTTTTGTTCCTTAACCTCAATAACAAATTTATAAGTTGGGACCACCCTTGGATATCTATCCTCCTATTGCTTAGCCCCAATTTCCATGAATCTGAATTTATCAACTCTAGGAATCCATTTATCTAGGATTGGGGTAGGCAATTCCTTATCCCTCTGAGATAACTTTATCGCTCACAACATTGAAGAATAATTTGCATGAACACTATTTAATTTAACTTGAATATTTTTATTTAGATGCTTCAAAATAGTATGAATAATCTTTGAATTTTTCTCATGCATGATGTTCTAAACTTGTTCGAGCAATTCTCTATATACTCTAATTTGCTACAATAATTATTCCTTAGTGGGATCAGTTGGTGGAACTACACCTAATGTGCTTGGCTCTTCAACTATGAGTGGCTCTCGACCCATATTATAAGTCACTATTGCTAGATATTTCTTTGGTGGAGGAGGAGGGGTAGGTGTGGTATGACTTGAACTAGCTAAACCCTAATTTCTCAATGTTTCCACTTGTCACTTCCACAATGTTACTTTAGTTTCCAGTTCAATAACCCTTTGTTGACTCTTATTATATTTTTCCACAAGTTCATTATATTTTCTCTATACCTATCTCTATCAGTGGTGAGGTTCTCCACTATTTCTTTTGTGAACTTAGCAACATTTATTTCCATGTCAACTACCTCTAATGTTGGGGTGTCTGCCACTCTCTTTATAACTATTTTCCCACTAAAATCACTTGGTTATGCAACCACTGGCTTCCTAGATCCCAATGACAATGACCAAATAGCTAGGGCATCCCATTCTTCACTAAATGTTGATCCTTGAAGAGCCAATTTGGACTCCTCCTAGTTTGAAATAAGGGTCTCTCAGACCTCCTTATGGTATCCAATACTGCTGCATCAACAATGTCCCATTTGGGCAGCAATAACACACAACTTTTCTATACAAGGGCTTTCCCTCTTTAGCTGTCATATTTTGAAATTATTTCTTCATAGCCTTTCTTGCATCTACCTAAATAACACTCTCGGATAGCACCATCTATAAGCTACTCTCTCTAGCAAAATTCTCTGCATATTCAGAGGCCTTGCCCTCCACACAAAATCTCTAAATGCCTTTGTTTCAATGAAAGAATCATCTTCCATGAATGCTTTACATGCTTCTTACCTCAAATCATCTACACTATTCAATCCCTTGAGATCAACATTTCTAATTCTAAGGCCATCTCCCCCTGAACTTGAGGCAATATCCTTGATGGGAGAAGGTATTCCTTGCTGCATTTCTTTAGGAGTAATGAGAATATCATCCTCCTCTATGTTCAGGTAGTCAACTACCTTTTCTACCTCAACCTTTTTATTTTTCAGAGGTGGTTGGTTTGATGGAAGGGGACCTCTTGGAGGTGAGTCTATATCAATAACAACAGGTTGGGCACATCTTAAAGGTGATGGAACTAACCTCATAGGAGAACTTACCCTTGACTCCTTTGATGTAGCAGGGGTTGGCAAAGTTTGTTGCTTCTGTATTGTCTCCTTCTTACTAGAGTAAATACTTATCTTCTTTAGTAATGGTTTTTGGTAAGTATGTCTCTCCTCCAACACTACATTGGGATCCTCCTCAACTACCATTTATTTCTCTTTATCTGTAACCACACACTCTTCCCTCAAGACTCCCACATGCTCTCAAAATTATTCATAACATGCATAATCCTATTGAACTCACCCCTTATATTGGGCATAGGGTCATAGTTAGGATTAGGTTTCTTAACATTATCCACCATTTTATTGAAATCCAAATATTTTTCTTTTCTCTCCTCTTGTTCCTAGAAATTAAAAAAATTCTTGATTACATCCTCAAGATAGTAAAAATTATGCACGAAAGAATTGTTCCTATTCTTTTCCTTTAGTGCTGCAATAAACCCTCGAGATCATGGTTCCTTGGGCGTATGGTGTTCAAGTTGTAAGGTGAAAGAAGTTTCAACAAATTTATCCACCCTCCCTTTATTAACACAAAATCTGCAAGCGTTGTGTACACTAGGAAGAATGAACCCTTCCTCAATGTCTCAGGAAAATATGCCATTTCAGATCCTCCCAATTGTCTCATGATTTCCAAAAATCCAATCCTCAATGGGACATCACTTGGTAATACAAACGGAATGACATTTGTGCCATAGACTCTGAAGATTTTTATGTGGGTATATGGGATTATGTCTCCACAATTGTGACTCAAATTCAAATATGTTCTCCTTTCCATGGGCCTCAGGAAGTCAGGGATTTCCTTGGGGATTTGGGGTGGATCATATACTAGGAACCTTCTCAATTTTGAGGCAAAGGAATTATGGAAAACCACATAATCAAATTTATGATCATCCTTGTCTAGAGTTTGGGTCTAGCATTGGATAGGTAGATCAATGTCATCTTCCCTTTTCTTCAATGCCATGTCCTACTCAAAATTATTCTCACCCTTATGCAAGAATAAATGCATCAACAAAGAATACCACTAGAAATGTACCCAATTCTTTCCACTTTTCAAATCAACCAAACCATTTTGAATGCATTCTGACAAATATGTTGCATAGTCATAAACTACATTGAAGGTTGGGTGTTGTAGATGGCATGCCATTTAACTATATTCTATCGGCAAGGTATTAGGTGGAGTGAAACCAATGATATGGCACAAAGAATACATAGTCTTCTTGAAGTAATTAGAAAAATATTTCATGGGGAAGGGTTCAATTTCATCCCTACCAATATTTATTTGCTTCATATTCTTCCCTATTCCAGTGCTAGCAATGTGCACAAGTAACATTGGTGTTCTAAGTAGCACCCTAGTATTCTCATACTCCTTTATGAAAACATCCATGTCAAGAGGAATCATATATTTTCTCCACTCATGTAGTTGGAAAATCTTTGCAATCTCTTCTCTTGTTATCCTCAACATCTCTTTGCTATTAAATTTTCTAACCATCCTAGCAACTAGGTCATATCTTGCAGCAATGTCCTTCAACAAATATACATCCATGTACACATTGGGAACTACCAACTTTCCCATGTCTAGTCTCCAAGGGTTCCAAACAAGAACCCCAATATTTTTGCTCTTGAACCCATGTTAGAAAAATTCCATCCAATATAGGGCACTTTTGCATCCTTAATGAAGTATTGCTTGTCCATCAACTTATCAGTAATTCTATGACTATATCTTGGGATAGGGGTCTAGATGAGGTTGGAGGGCTAGAAGTTTGCGCTTTGGGTTCCATTGGTAACAAAATTAGTTTAGATAGACTTAGGGTTTCGATAGAAATGGGTTCAAGACTAAGCTTCTCAATTCAAACCTAGGGCTCGGTTTGAAGGTGCAAAATTCAAAAGGTTAGATAGAATTGTGATTTTTTAAAGTAAATTCAAACCTCAAAAAAGCAATTAAAACAAAGTACAAACCCAATTCAACTAAAAGCATAGTGAATTTTAACCCTAATTTGAGGTAATCTGAATAAAGCACATAAAACTATGTTTGATTCACTTATGACTTTTAATAGTAGGAAAACCCTAATATTGATCATGTTGAACTCTACAGATACTCTTTTCAATCTCTTGTGTGCTCCAAATTTATTTGCAAATTGCAAATTTCAATTATGCAAGAATTAATCATTATATGTCTAGCATGAGCGAGGATTGGTACCGATAGCTTTGGAGGTCATTTGTACCATTATTTCTCACTTGAACAAAGCAAAAATGACTACCATGGTTGTACTTTCAATTTTAAAACTCCACCATCGATATCCAGGTGAGATGGCCTTTCGAATGACTCAAACCAAGTCAACCAAGTTTGAATTCATGTCACCATCATGCACCATTCCATTAGCCAACACGAGCTCACCAACTAGACACCAAATCATCCACTCCCTAGACCCCACCCTTTCTCATTCCAAACAATCATGGAATCCATGTGGTAGCAGCCCACTAACCCCAACACTTTTATTAAAGCCTATTTTTTAATCCCACGAGGTTAGTAGGGAACAGTTGAGATTTAATCTCATTGTTGTATCCCATCCATTGATCTAAAATATTTAGAATGCTGGGTTCCACATTGAAGACCGGCACCCACACGCATGATGGTACAAGCGTTGATAGCCCATTGACCTTGAGGCTTTTATTAAAGCTTTATTTTAATTTTACAGAGCTAGCGAGGAATGGCCAAGATTAGATCTTGCAATTGGAGGATTGTATATTCTACACATGCAAATAAATTTATTTTTAAAATGGGGACATCGCTAGGTTGACGAGACTCAGACCTCAGGATTAAAGACTTAAGATTTGAGGATTTTGTCATAAAATATTTTGGTCCAACTTAGGACATATTAAATGGTAAACAAGATCACGATGATATGCAAACCTAAATAAAAGGGTCAGTAATACAATGACCTCAATGGCTCAAGTTGCAAATTAAAAGATTGGTAACTAGGTATGATAGGTCAATGCAAAAATAGAACCTTCAAGGTTTATGACTGTGAGATTTTGAAAAGAGGGTTTTCATTCTAAACCCTAAACCCTACCCATGGACATAAAAGCTCATAATCATGTCAAGGTGAAATCAACTGACAATTTTCAAAAAAAAAAAGGTAGAGCTCTACCAAAATTATTATAAAAAGAGTTTATGATACTCCAGCATTAGAAGCAGCTGACATGACCATAAGCATTGCTAAGCTCACAAAAGCAACAATTGAGATCCTTACTAAAGATAGAACATGCATAGAAGTAATTATAATGAGCTTATTGATGAATATAATAAGAACTAGAAAAATGTTGTTGAACTTGAAATAGAACTAGCATTATGGAAACAAGTGGAAATATTAAGGTGAAGGTCTCAAGAACCATCTACTTCAAGTCATGTTGTAACTAGGGAGTGGATGATTGCTCATGAGAATATTTTTTGGTTTGTTGTAACCATTTCTTAAGGAAATGACCAGTATAATCTGTCAAATGAAAATGTGACATGTGTACATCTCATCTTGAAGCTTGTTTTGATCCCTTAATATATTTTGAGTCTATTTTCTCTCTAACTGTAACATTTTACATGAATTATTAATGAAATTTGATCAATAATTTTTCATTAATCTTTTGTCATTATGCATTGATGTATGTTTTAATTCTAGATTTGGTTTAATAAACCAATTAAAGTACCTTGATTAAAGCATGAATTCATATAAATTTTTAGTGGATTTGATAAGTAATCATGGAGTTTGAGTATTGATGTGTGAATTGTAATGCAATTTCACTAAGATTATGGATGCCTAGAATTAAAATCACCTTATAGTTCATATTTTAATTGTGTTAAAAGTAAAACTTGAACATGTACTCAGTGATTCATCACTCAACTCAATGCTTAATAACATATTAAGAATAGTATTAGTAGCATATACAAAAATGAACATCAACAATCGTTTAATGTGTATCTAGTAGTTGAAACCACTACCAGACTTTTTCTTCAAATGATAAAATAAATAATACAAATAATTGAACATCAACACATTATTGAAGTGTGAATTTGATATTTTTAATTTATTTTCACATGAAGGAATACCAACTGAGTTGGAACTTGGAAACTCATATTATCAAAAATCAAATCATTGCATCACTTTTTTCTAGCAACTTCCACTATTCAGGTGGTGGAATTGTCATTTTTTCTAACTGATGTTGTTTGACTTGAAGATTTGTTAACAATTCATGATTGAAATTGGAACCTATCTTGGATTCTTCAATAAATTTTTCATTCAAGGTTAGCAATGGTTTGATGGAATCCAAATAATTCACCACATTTTTGTTATGAGGAAACTGGTCCAAATCAATCTTCCTTGCACCCTCCATCTTCTTTCTGAAATCATTATTTCCAATGAATCATTCATTTGTGTCAAAATCCTCTAGAAATCCAAGCTTTGTGAAGTTCCTCACCTTTTCATCCACCTTCTTCATCTCTTCTACAGCCAAATGTAAATATTCCTTTGTTTCATGCATTCTCAAACACTTTTCAATGATAGATGACATCATTGATGTAGCAAGCTGATTAGTAATCCTTTTTTATTTCAAAACATTGTCACTGGCTTTGTAGAATGTTTTTTGAACTTGATTTGCAAATTTCTCTAATGCCAACACATTTTTGTTGTCTAATAAATATTTGTTGAGCTTCTTATATTGTTGTCTGATAGCATCAATCAATTGAAACATGTCACACAAATGATCCTCTGCATTATTTCATCCTAGATCTTTTTGTTTCATATGCCTCATTGTTTCTCTAAAAAATGTAGATAACTTATTTTGGCAAGACTTAATTTCATTTTTTGCTTCCATTAGCTTTGCCTCCAATCTTTCATTTCTTTTTCTCTCTTTCTCCAATTTTTGCTCCCACTGTGCATTTCCATTTGCAATGCTTAGTCTTAATTTTTTTGAAGTGGAATTTTCCTCATAATGTTTCGTGTTTCTCTCATCTAGCCTTTGCTTTAGTTCATTCACTTCTCTCTCATCTTGTTTATCCTCTTTGCTTGTTGATGTAGAGGCAAAATTTTTTATTCTTTTTCTAATTCATTCTTCTTATTATCTGTTGCTTTCCTCTTTTCTTTCTCATTTGCTAGGTCTGCCTATAACTTTTCTATTTGAGTCTACAACATTTTTTTCTCTCTATCTTTCTTTAGCAATGATGTGTACACCAATTCATTGTTCTTTTTTGATACATTAATTTCGTTAGTATTTTTGAGTCCAAAACAATACAATTGAATATTGTTCACCTCGAATTCAGATCGAGCCATCTAATTTGATGGTTTGTTTTGAACTGTGGGAACACAAATTGTGTACTCCATGATTTATTTTTTTATGTCAAATGTGGGTAATACCATGGTTGTTGCAGGCTTTGAAGTTACAACAGACACACTCTCCATCAGTTGCTTTTTTTATTATTCAAGTCTGATTTCTTTTTAAACTCTTCAATGTAATCAAAACCTAGGGATGTAGGAACAATGGAATGCTTGAATGGAAAAGGAAAAAGAGTACTTGCAGTTGCTAGTGATTTTGTAACCACACTAATTGGCAGTGGGGGAGTGCCTAGAAATAACTCCTTTGTGGTAGATCCACTAGTAGTGTGACTTGGACCTGTCAAAATCCTTTGCCTCTTTTGTATGCCTTGATCACTTGGTGTTTCTTTGTTATCTTGGATTGTTGTCCTTTTGTGCGTAATTTTTTGTTGTAGCACATGTTGACCACTACTAGTACTACTACCCATACCATTTCCACCAAAGGCAGTGCTAGTTGCACTAAGCTCTCTACCATGGGAATGTCCTAGTTGTGATTGTATCTGGCCATGAGGATGAGGATTTGAAGCTCTAACAAATTGACATGTATGCCCTTGGTCTACTTTTTCACCTCCAAGCTCAAGGCCATATTTATCAACTAGTTTTTTGTGCTCTACATCTGTTACCATCCAAGGGCCTTGTCTTTGGGACCCCAAAGGAACACCTTCATAACCCATTTTTTCAGCTATGGCTACTCCTGAAGTATATGCTTCTTTTGTGGCCTCACTTAAACCAAATTTGACATTGACATGGATTTGTTCTTCCCTATCATCATCACATTTGTCATCAGTTTCTTTATTATCATATTCATTGGGATGCTCTATATTCCATAATTTTTTAAACTCACGATCTTCTTCATTATCTCCATACTTTGCAAGAGCTCTTGGATCACCTGGCTCCTTCCTCATAGACCAAAAGGAAATAATTTTTTATTGTGACCAATTTTTAGCTGTAACTTCCTTATCTAGAGAATCTAGTATTTTTACTCTACTAGATGGTTTATCACTTTTTTCATAAAAATTATTGTACCTCTTGATTCTCTTTAGATGCAATGTCATAATTTTTGCTAACAATTTTTCAAAAGAAATACCATTCTCAGCAACACTTTTCTCCATTGCAATTTTGACCTCATCCCAAGAATCCTTGTTTCTCAAGTTTTCAAGCAAGGGTTTACTTTGATGTTGAATTCTACTTGCAACATTCCTATTAGCCACAATCATTTATTTAATGGTATCACATGGATCATACTACCAGTGATAGATAGGATCAAAATTAAAAAAATTCAAAAGATTATGTGCCACACTAAATGCTTTTTCTCTCGAATGTGAACCCTCCATATGAAAAAGGTAAAGAAGGAAATAAGGTCTTCTTTTGTTGACCAGTAAAGTGCAGTTCATCAGTACTCTGCATCTTCCTTACATATTCCAATGCAAAAACCGTTTCTGTCACATGTATTGGAAGTTTGTATGGTTGTACTCTCGATCCATAAAATCTTAGCATAATATATTCTTCCATTAAGTACCAATTGGCCAATTGTATTTCTTTTCCTAGTTGAATGTAGTTTCTACATGACATAGGCAATCTAGGCATTGGAGTATTTGTAATTTCTTGATGCAATAGAGCCAAAAAGTAGTCTACAAAATGACTGTAGTTCCTTCGAGAATCATGCATCCTTATCTTAGTGGTCCAATCATATATTGGAGCCATTTTATTTTCCTCAAAATTACTATAGGGTTGAATCTGAAGCTTGTTGGTCTGAAACATTCCTCTAAATTTGAATAGAAAAAGATAGCACAAGTAGGTTGTGAACCTAAATTTCTTGGGGGAACCTCCTTTAATAATTAAAAATGATTTATGCATGGATTCTACAATGTGCTCAATAAAATTATATTTGAGATGTGGAACACCATGATGGATATTATATACCATTTCAAGGAGGCTTGCACCCACTTCCAAATTGTTATCCAGTCCAAGGAAAAACAATACCACAGAAATAATATCCTGAACCTATGGTTTAAAAATATCTGAATCATAAGGAGGCTTATGATCATCTTTCAATTTTTTTCTATCCTAAACTATTTTATTTAAGAAATATTTTTTCTCCATTTCATCCACTGCTTCATAATCACTAGCAAGCTTTTCTAGGTCAATGTGGACATTTCCAAATTATTTGGTTGTAAACCCCAACACTTTTCCAAGTTCTTCTGCATTAATGGATAACAATTCTTCTTTTCTATCTTTATTAACAATTTCTCTTTTGTTATCATCATAATTTTGGGCATAGACCATGATAAATTCTATGCATGGGAAAACCTCATGTAACATCATGCGCCATAATCCAGTTACCCACGATGCACTGATACTATTAACTTGCATTTTATTTGCAGCCTTATTCAAATATGAAAATATAAGTTCTAAGGTACAACTACAATAGGTTTCAGGATCTTAAATATCATGGTATTCATCAGTGAAACTTGGGGTTTTAAGCAATTTTGCATAATGTATTTTTTAATCTGAAATTGCTCTAGTGGTACTGGTGGTAGACATGCTTATACAATGCTAAATTATGAATTAATTGTTAGTCCTCCTTAATTTTTCTTAATTATTAAGTCTCTTAAACCTAAACCCAAAATTCAAAGTTTGACAAAATAAGAATTTAAGAAATGTTAAATGATGAAACGTAGCCGCAGGAATTATTTCACTTACCCGGATTTTAATTCTTGAAAAGATTAATGCTGACAATCATGGAAACTGTGTTACTAGAATGGCTTTGTAGGAATTGGAACTATGGAACCCAGAATGAAATAAAATCTATGTGAAACTGTGTTATTGGAATGAGCAAACTAAAGACTGAAATCTCTCTATGTGCTAACCCTCTCACTTAAAAATAAAATCACTAGGCAGTAAGGCAAGAACAACCTTTCTTTCTTCATGGTTAGGTGTAGGGGGAAACAACAAGGAGTAAGAAATTATGAATGCTTTTGTTAGGGTACAAGCCCCTTGGCATATGGTCCTAACATGATTGGATCATCCCAACCCTACCTTTCTTTCTTGACTGGATAACCCCACCCATTCTTTCATTCTTGACAGAAGGTATGGGGATAACAGTGTGAGTGAGGAGTAGAAAGTGATTTTTTTTCGAACATTAAAGTGAATGAAATGTCTAAGTGTTGCTTTTAGACTACACAATTAGTACATGGTTGACAACATTTAAAACAAGCCATTTAGTCTTGTATTGACAACAAATTCTAAACCATTGATCTTTGTAAATCTAACGGTTATAGGGTGATTCTAGAGGTTTAAGTTCGCAAGCCTAGTGCTTTGTGCATTTCGTTCTGGAATGCAACTACAACCATACATCAAATTTTCATTGAATGGTTGAGTAATTTATGATATAAATAATAAACATGTGTTTTAAAGTTGTTTTAAACTTTAATTCACTAGGATTGACATCAAGGCCAAGGGGTAGGTAACTTAACATTTCAAAGGAATTAATAAAATGAATAATGATACCGAGAACTGAGGGAGAAGGTCAACAAAAAATTAGAAATCAATAACATTTCGGTAAACCTTAACAAGAGTGACAACTTTTAGTGTATAATGTTTTTTGTCAATTTGATGGAAACTTTCTCTTTTCATTTGTATTGCTTTATGCTTTTGTTGGCTAATAGATTGGGCACCTTGAGATATCACAATTCCACGTCAAAATTATAGGGTAACAATTTTAATTTTGCATGCAATTATTTCATAAATAGATAATACTTAATTTCTTAAAGGAAAAAAATAATGATTTTAATAGATTCATAAACACTGAACTCAGAACATAATTCTTTATTGTAAATGAATGATGAAGAATAACACAACCATTTATTTTATTACAACTGAATTACAATTTCACATTATTACATATCTTTTTAAAGATGAGTGGAGCATGCAAGTGCCAAGCTCCTATTTGGTATAAAAAACATATGTTACTTTACATAGTACAAATACAAATGTAAGTGTCATGCTTCTGCTAGACCGCGTGACAACATAATACAAATGTCTCTCTGGAAATAAATGCATGGAACTTGCTTAGTAGGCCATGGGAACTCAAAATAAATGTGTGGGGCTTGTATGGCCAACCATGCTAGGGAAAGGGGAGCTGTGAAGATACAAAATATACTTATCCCCTTTGAGAACCAAAGTCATGCAAAACATGAGGGGTAGTAATATTGCCCCCATCTTTTACATGCAACCGAATAACACTTATCTCCATCAAAGCTCCTCATCCTATTTTAAAACCTTCCTCAGAAGTCAGGTGAACCAGATCAACTTCTTTCCAATTCCACCCATTTTGAACTTGAAGAAAATTGGTCTTTTACTCTATAACTACATAATTGGAGGTAGGAGAATTTAGAGTATCCCCAATAATACCACATCATCTTCTTCCTACATCCTTATTAACCCTACAAAATGAAAACCCTTATGTCAATTCAAACATTGCACTCAATAGTAAAGCCTTTGGCCTTCAACAAATGATTTAAGTTATGCTCACTATCCTTATTTATGGGCCAATAGTGCATCTACCATCCTAATCCTTGTGTACACCTCACATGTGTCACATGTGAGGTTGGGTATTATCATAATCACATTTTGCACAAAACCAAAAAACCAACTTAATTGATTTGTGTAACTTAAGCCTTACATTTACAATTTAAATGTTTAATTTGATTGACGACTGGACTTTGGCAACCTGGCTACATGCAAACTATACCTCAAGCTAACAAGTTGTCAATTGTCAAAATTTCTAGTGCCACTTAAATGATATGAAATCATTACAAATCTTGTTTCACTAGATCACTGGATTATTGAAATTATCGTCTATGATTCTACAGTACATCGTACAGTTTTCAATATAAATCTATCAAATCAATCACTTTAGATGTTCATATGGCATTAATTCGTCATGTCTCCTGCAATACTGTAGCCACACTTTCTTCAAAAAGATTAAGAATTTCAATAGAATAAATGAAAGGTAGATTAATTCAACACATTAAAAAGAGAATTAAATGTATTGTTTTACCTTAAATTTTAATCATTATCAATGTCCACTAATAAGTCACAATAAATTTCACTCACTTGTGATCAAAACTGTATGTTAATAATTACTATTAGTTTTAAAAGCCGCATTTTTATGTTGATGAAAGAAAAAAGGATTTACAAGAATGGAGCCACGAAAAGCATTTTAATTTGAGTAGCTATTGCTAAAGACTAAAGTACATAGTACATAGCCAACATGGCCAAAAAGCCACTAACTATGACAAAAAACTAGTCACAAAGTACATATTACAAGAACCGTTACACTGTACAATAAAATATAGACACGTGACATGTCACACAATTCATTACAAATTTTTTTTTGTAACATTAGTTGGGGCCATCAATCGAGTGTTTTAGTAGAACGTGAATCAAATTTAACAAAATAACAATAGAGAAGAAATGTGAATCACCCAAAACCTTCCTCCAAAACTCTAGACTCTTTAATGATTTAGTTTTCATATCACATAGAAGACCCCATCTCATATTAAATAGGGCAAGAGCCTACATTGTAGAAGCATGCAATTCCACTTTCCTAAAGATTCCACCAATAGGCGCTAACCCACTTTCAAAATTGTAATGCTCCAACGCCAACTCCAATGAAGAAATAGAGTAAATGAAAGGCTACAAATAACATATTGCCAGTATCTTCACCAAATCTTTATCGAGAAAAATGTCCATGCAATTGGACAAGAAAGTCAAAGCTACCTCAGAATATAGAGCACAAGGGTTGTTATGAAGCCATTCCCTACCCACAATTATTCTTAGAGCATCCTCAACCTGCACACAAGGAATTGTAAAAACCATACCCATCTTTCGTCTGTCATATGTATCGTCCCTTCTTTTCTACCAAAAAAATTTGGGTAGCATGACACACCATGAAGAATCCATAATATCTCAGTTAAATTGAGAATAGAGAAGAAAGAAATCAAAGCCAAATATATTATAAATGATATGAAGAACATCAAGTTGGTAAAGTATATATAGAAGTTAGAACAAACACAATGAGTACTTAACATTTTTAAATTAAACCACTATCATTGATGTGACAATTAAATTTTATTTCAACACTTGAATCCTTAATCATTGATGTGACAATATTATTCCAAGTTACCCACGAGAAAATTCACGTTTCGGCCTCCCCGCTTCCCCGTTGGATTTAACCCGTGTGCAACTTTTAGCAACGAGGAGGAAGGGAGCAGCCCAGATTAAATCTAGTGCTTCAAATTTGTGTGCTCTTTGCCTTAAGACCATTCACCCGTGCATAACCCTCAGACTAGATGAATGACCCAAATTAAGATGTCTTGCTTACCTTTAAAACAAGTGCTTAAAAGGTATGTTCGCAACAGATGACAAGATGACTACATCAATCAAGATTAATTTCCAGTTTAATTTGATTGGGAATTTGGGGGGTGTAACTATGGAAAATTATCGTAGGGTTAGCAAATCAAATGCATAAACATAAAAACCCAAAGTAGTAATGAAGTGCAAAGGAAAAACATGAAAACATAATTAAAGATCTCACCAAATGTCTTCAATCTCCATGGCTGACCTCCATTACACCTTCTCAACTTGCTGCAAATATGATATTTCCCTGATATTTGTGATGAGAAAACTAATGAAAATAACAAGACCCAAGCAAATGTTGAAGGATTTGATATAACAACATGCAAATACTATGCTAATATGCAACTAGTGAGCATGAACCTATGTCTAAAATATGTTAAATGAGATGCTAATATGACTATGACAAAATGGCAATATGACAAGAGTGCAAGATAGCCTATGATTGCCTAAAACAAGATTGTATGAGATTATACTAGCATGATATGAAGTAAACATGAGGTGAAGTGACAAAATGAGAGAAAAATTGCCATTTTATAAAAAATACAATTTTGGATGAATGGCCAAGATTAAAGATTGACAAATGCCCTAGAATCAATGGACAAGATTCAATTTGACAACCCACAATTAGGGTTAGGCCAACATTAGGGAAAATTCAGAATGAGTGGAAAAGATTGATTTTTAGAAAATCAAATCAAGGGTGTACAATGCATGTGACAAGAGATAAGATTGGCACAGAAAAAGAGGTGGCTGGAAAATCAAACAATAATAGCAATTAATTTAATTTTTGAGGAAAAATAATATTTTGAATTAAAAATCAATTTAATTCAAAAGGTGGGGACCACATGACAGTAAATAATTAATTCAAATTAAAAGAGGGAAATGTCAAATGAGATAATTAAATAATTAAAATAATTATTTAATTAGAGAAAGTGACCAATAATTAAATAAATTAAAGAATCTATTTAATTATGAGAAGACTTTGAAAATTAGTGACATATTAAATAAATACATAAATTTTATTTATTTATTTAATAATCAGGAAGACATAAATGGGCAAGGATAATTAAATAAATTAAGAAATTTATTTAATTGTAAGAAGACTTTAGACCAATTAATGACGTATTAAATAAATAAATAAAATTTATCTATTTAATAATCGAGAAAAATAAGGACATGAATTAATTAAATAATTATGAATTATTTAATTAATAGACAGAAGTAGGCCAATGACATAATTAAAATGTCTTAATTATGCTAGGAAGAAATAGTGGAAAAATAAAGCTTGTAGCCCTAGGTAATTTTTATGTGTCTACAATTTGCCCCTCTTTGTCATAATGCAACCTATTGCATTGTGGCAAAGAAAATTTAGTCAAAAGTATGCCCCAGTGAAGGTATGGAGTATTTATGCCCCCTCGAGAAAATTTTCAAATTTTGGGTCAGCGACAGAAAAATTTGTAAAGTATCCCGATAAGCCAATATGGTGATAAAAAACATAATGGCACAGATGGTTTATGATTTTGAGGAGTTTAAAGCAACCAAAAGCATGGTCAAAGTTGGTCAAAAGGGCCTCTAGTAATAAAAGAGTTGAAAAATGCCATTTTGACCTTATAAATAAGTTGACAATGGGGTAAAAGTAAACTCATTTTCACTATTCACCTTAGCAATTTTGAGAGCGCCGAGTGAAGAGGACTGTAGCAGACATGGTGATTCCAGTGGCCGAGCATCACAGGGAGATCATGCAGACCTTCAAGCGGCCAGAGGGCGTGGAGTGAGCGGTATATACCCCTAACCCACTGTCATTTTGTCATTTTTTCATGCAAAAATTAGGTTTTTAGGGTCAACAACAAATGCGTTATGATGCATATGCGTGCGCGTAAGCCGCATTTGCCTTCATGTTTGACACATTTGATGCGTCACGTCACAAGTGTAAAGGGTCACTAGGTTAGGGAAAGGAATTGCAACGCATTTGCAAAATCACGCCGCAAATGAGGTGTGAAACGTCACATTTGACAAATGGTGATGCATTCGATACATCAAACGACACATTTGAATGCAATGATGCATATGCAAGAAATTGTTACACAAGTGCTCTGATGTGATCCAATCATGGGACAGAATGACACAATCGACAGATAGCGACGCAATTGAAGTATGGAATGATGCAAGTTCCATTTCGTGACACATTTGAAGTCAACACGATGCATTTGACTTTTGGCTTTCACCGATGCTGACTTTGCTTGTTTCAAATTTTGAATGCTTTTTGAGTTACACAAATAATAATGATGGTTGTCTATAAGGTGTTGACGCATTATTTTTCCATGTGCAGAGATAGCTAGAACCTATTTACACGCGAGAGAGTAGGCCATTGACCTACAGATTCTGAGATTAGTTGAGTCTGTGAGAGCAATAACGGTTGATACAGCTAGATTTATATTATATTGCCTATATGCCCATTATCTAGGAAAATAGGGGATTGGTGAGCACATTATGTGAGAGAAGGCAATCGTAGACATGTTCTTTCCATTTTCCAACAGGAGAGGCCACCGTTATGCTTAAGGACGTCTACCGTATTCTATGCCTACTGATCCGAGGGGAGTGGATTTTTTACGACCCTCAACACGGCTATTAGACTTTTACAGCTTACTATCACGACGAAGGTGGAGGACTTTGCATTGAGGGATACGAGATCCACTAGGAGTTTATGGCAGAGCACTATGGTCATTTTGATGCATTTTTGGCGATAATGATTAGCGGAGTATTGATTCCTGACTGCCACGGACACAAGTTTTCTATTGGTTGGGAGGACATTCTGGTGGGAATGAGATGGGATAGGACCATTTATGCATGGGGACCTTGCTTGTTAGGTATGCTTTATGGGCCTGGGAGCATGTGGCTATTTTCTAACCTCCTATCCAAAGATCGCGATTGGTAGATGGGATGTCATATGTGTATTATTATGCCAATGCTCTACAATAGACGAGGGTGGGAGAGATAGGTTGGTGGTGACACTGAATTGATATGATAATGTCCTTTATTTGGAGACCTTACAGGGACTGCAGGCAGTGGGATGACAAGGATGATCATCTTAGCTTTTGTCGACAGTTTCAATATTTGATTGGAAGGATAGTGCAGAGTCAGCTGATCATCGAGATGTATCTTCCATAGCATGTACTGTGATAGTTTGGAGAGAAGTAGAGTGTACTAGTGGGTATGGCCAAGTATGCTAGATCGTCCAGAGAGTTAGCCTGGGGTCCACCTTATTTTGTACCTTTTTCCATGCAGTAGATTGATGGGCTAGTGGCACAGTAGTGGGGATGGAGGGGTGGGATTGCAAATCTAGGGATGAATTCTAATTTTTATTTATGGTGGTAGACACATCGTTCAGTGCCTTTGATAGATCCACATGGGCCAGCACTAATTAACAGGAGATCAATTATACCACATGGTCCATGAGGTGGCCAAGGAGGCAGAGGTGGAGACAAGGGGAGAGGCAGAGGTTGAGGGAGAGATAGAGGAAAATTTGCAGAGGAGATTAGATGACAGTGCAACATAGGTCAAGGCACTATAGGCAGAGCTAGAGGTGATGAGGGTAGAGCAGGATCAGGTAGTGATCCATCAGCAGGAGGTAGCGTAGTGGTGCACAAAGTTTGCACAACTATGTATAGTACCATATATAGATTTGGCTTGGGAGTTTGGTAGGGTTAGTGTACGGATCGGGTGATACAGGTAGTTATATGAGCAGGTCATGCCAACTGAGAGGAGAGACCCCACTCTGACAAGGACACAAATGATGACAAGCAATTGCAGTGGTAGTTAGAGCAGTGCTGGGGGTTCAACATCTTTAGGGAAGTCATCAAGACATCAATCTGGCCACTCCCAGAGGTCCAGGCATAGCCACAGGTTAGGGCATGGCCATAGGTCTTCTCACAGTCAGCCTCCTTTAGTAGACCCGTTAGTCACAACATCAGTGCAGCCTTTAGTTACTCTTCCATTAGTGTCACAGATACAAACCATGGTGGCAGACCCTTCTGCATCACAGACATAGATAATTGTTACCATGATGGCCACTGGTCCTTTGAAAAAGCACCATTCTCCCAAGTCTTCTCCTCGACAGGATGAGGAGAGTGCATCATAGCTCTCTTATTTTTTATCTTCAAGACATTCCAGACACATATATTATGATATTTATATTTTGAGCATTGAGCCTGAGTGCTCATATTTTTGGGATATCTCATGACTCTATTCTATGAAATTATTTTATTTTGAGATGATGCTATATATATATGATGCAGTTTTGATGTGAACTACATGTCTTTTATGTGATGTTATTTAATTTATGCATTTATGATGTATGTTTATGTGATGATGATGATATAGATATGATTACCATGTGATGCCTATATGACCAATGCATTTATGATTCCTATGATGATGATTGATGTTATTTATGTGCCATGTCATGAATGCATTTATGATGATTACTATGATATGATGCCATGGTGAATGTATTGCTTACATATATGTTATAATGGTGTTATGCCTTGGATGATGATTTTATTTATTTGAATGGATTTCATGTTTATGATGATGTTAATGTATGACTATTTATGAATGATGTGATGTGAGATGCAATGTTTATGCAAATGATGTATGTATGGACCTAATGCAATGCCTATGTGATGATATATGCACTTATTTTTTTGGTATGTCGCAGGATATCATCATAAAATGGACGAGATGAAAGGAAAAGAAAGAAGGAGATGAATGTTAGCGTAGAGACCAAATCCTTCAACATATTGCTATAGGACTTTAATATCTATTGCTCTTAATCATCATTGGGTGAATTATTGTAATGTCCAACAAACACCATGATATGATATAGGTCGATGGTGTGCAAGGTTGTACCATCACATTAGACCAACAATCGCAGACAAGTGATGATCATGACTCATATTGAGAGTGTAGTTACCCCAGCATTTTTATCCTAACCAACCACAAGTAGTAAAGACAAGACAAGACAATAGCATCATCATGATACGTCACTGCTTCTCTATGTCTAGTTGTCAGGACATTGCTCAGAAATTAGTAACATGATTGTTAAAATGACAAGTCAAGACAATTATCATGATAGGTCATTGCTTCTCTAAATCCCATTGTCAAGAAATCACTAAGAAACTAGTAACATGATGAAAATTCAAAAAGACAAATGCCAAGTTTTTGCCAAGTGTGTCTGAATGCCAAGTGTTTTAATGTCAAAGTGCCAAGTTTGAGGATGTCGAGTGTCAAGATGTTAGATTTTCCAAATGCCAAGATTGTTGAATGTTTCCATATGTCAAAGATGTCAAATTCAGGAAGGACTAATTTGTAATTAGAGGTTTACAAAATAACTTGCAAATTAATCCTAATTACAATTTTTCCCTGATCCAGACATAATTGCGTGATTATGTTGTTTAACCATTGAAATTACAGACTAAGTTCACTTAATCCTTTATAGAACTCAATGAAATTAACTAATTACTAAAATTTTGTAATTAGAACTTAAATGACAAATCAAAAATACTGGAAAGAAAATAAGAGAGAATGTAAGACAGGAGATAGAAGAATAATAAGACATAAGATAGAAGAATCAAACGCAAGTTGATAACGGAGTTCGTCCAATCAGGACTATGTCTCCGGGTCCACTTCTCAATGTTGGACCTCTTTTATTAATATCGCCAAGCACCTGAAGATGCCTTCTTACAATATTCAAGCTTCAAAAACCTGCACAAAATTCCTCACAATCTCTCTCACTTATACAATTTTGGTGTATAACAACACCTTGCAATTCTTCCTCTCAAAAAGAATTCAACTCTCACAAAGGAATTATTTCTCCAAGTAGACTTGCTTATTTTCAAGCTAAAACTCTCCCCCTTTTATATAAATTTATTTGCTAATATGGGCTAAAACCATATTATTTGCAAATATACCCATACTCCTATTACAAGAAAAAAATTCAATAATATCCTCCTTTAATAATTTTTGGAAGGATAATATCCCCTCAAAATAATTCTCTTTCCATTTGAATGGTTACGAATGGATTTATTCTCTATTATTTAGAGAATATTTTATGTAAGGTTTTATTTGATCCCTTAATTTAGGAATACAATTCCTAATATTTCCATGTAAAAGAAAATATTCTAGGCCTCTAAAAATATGGGATAATTTAGGCCCCTAGGAAAAGGGATTTAGCCTTATTCTAAGGCTTTGAAAAAGAAATTAAATATTTTAGAGAAAATGGCGGGTGGTGATCCCACCATCCTCTCCTCTTAAGTTTTTCCCCTAAAGACAAGGGAGACTTCCCATATAAGGTGGGATACCTCCTATTGCTTAAGTGGCATCCCACTTCAATAGGTGGTGCCCACTTTATATATATTTTTTCTTTAACAAATATGGTTTAATCCATATTTATGCCATGTCACCACTTGCCACATCACTATGCTGACATCATGATGATGTCATCATTTTGACTGGTCAACTCTTTTTGTCTACAAACTTTGA
Source organism: Sequoia sempervirens (assembly GCA_007258455.2). Lineage (NCBI taxonomy): Eukaryota > Viridiplantae > Streptophyta > Pinopsida > Cupressales > Cupressaceae > Sequoia > Sequoia sempervirens. The sequence goes on from VDFB02058242.1 coordinate 557,289,678, forward strand.
CTGGCTCTGTTTTGCTCATACAGACTCTATTTTCAAAACCGAATATAGTTCCGGAATCAGCACAATGATCTCTACATTTTGGTGTTATTTTTGTCTCATTTTGAGATGATCAATTTTTGGCCTTTTTGAATGCCTAATTTACATGTTTGATCGGACCTTTGATTGTGCATAACTTCTGCATACAGACTCCTTTTGAGCCCGTTCAAGTTGCATCAGGACCATGTCAGCAAGCTCTATGTGATGATGCTAGTTTCATGAGATTCTGAGATTGTGAAATTTTTAGGTTTTCCAGGATCCACCTGGATCAAGGACACATCCTAAATAGTGTCGATGTCAAGAGGATCAATCCTCGAATGTCAAGAGGATCCCTCAAAATGCTAGATAATAGTGACAATACTTAGGAAGAACACATCCCAAGGTATAAATAAATGACGAAGGTAATCCTTGAGGACACATTTGAAGAACAACCAAGAGTCGAACGTAAGGCCAGTTTTGACTGAGTTTGACTCATTTTGACTGAGAAAGAGTGAATTTTTGACTGAGTTTGACTACATGCCAAAGTTGACATGCTGATTTGATTGCCATGTTTATTAAAGTATTGCCAGAGTTTGTTTTTCCTATATTGAAATAATTTGTTTGACTTGAAGACTTTTTTTGATATGTGTGCCAGTGCAGTGTCATGAACCCTAATGGACTAACCTAGTGCTTCCTCGGGGGCTCATCAATACATGGCCTTGCGTACGTCATACACTTAGAGACCTTGTAGTTTGACATGACCAATGACTTTGTCTTGAAAATGAAAGAGTTAGCCATGATTTTTATTTGGACAAACCTAGAAGGACTGACCTAATGTCTGGAGGGCCCCATGACAAGCCTTGCCTATGTAGCAATTGTGCAGAGACAACGTAGTTCAGACAAATGACCAAGAATGACTGATTTGATGGAGTTGATAAGAAATGACTTTGTTTTTGTGTTTTTGAGATATTTCAATTTTTCTATGGCCTTCTTCAGGACGCTTTTCGATTTTTAAGTCTTTTTTTATGATTTTTAAATTTTTTCAGGAATTTTCATGATTTTTAAGGGTTTTTCAAGACTTTTTATGATTTTTAGGTTTTTTAGGACTTTTTATGATTTTTAGGGTTTTTTCAAGACTTTTTATGGTTTTTAGGGTTTTTTTCAAGACTTTTTTTATTGGTGAGACCATGTGCGATACCCACTGTAGTCACACGATGAAAATTTTCCCCTAGTCAAGTTTGGGACTAACCAATTAGATGGGTGCAGAAAGGACATGTATGGGTGATGAATGGGTGATATGCAAGACTTGATGTAAATCATTATCGACCATGGGAGAAGATGACAGTGTTTCTTGGTGGGTGTCAAATTGGTGTTGGAGAAATGATTGTCTATTATGGACCAAGGTAGATGGAGTGATAGTAGAGGGAAGAGAAATGACCAACTACACATGGTGCTCATTTTCCAGGTTTTCACCATGGTACTTATCCAAAGTGCCTGTTTACCAGGTTTTCATGTTTGGACAAATCATTTCTCTTTACTATTTTGTCATTTTCTTATTATTTTTTTGGTGTCACCAAGACACTTGTTTTCCAGGTTTTCATCAAGGTGACGATTTTTTTCTCTTTTTTTTCTTTTTTTGTATTTTTGAGGTTCTCGGCTTGACTTTCTGATGCTATGCATAGAATTTGTGAAGATGGAGACTATTGATAGGATCTGTCAATTGTTCACCGTCTAGAGTAGCCAACTAATATGCTCCAAAACCAAAAGAAGATATGATGACATAAGGACCCAGCCAATTAGGTTCGAACTTGCCAAGTTTTTCTCTGTCAGCCTAATTTTTAGGATTTTGCATGAGATCTAAATCACCAATCTTGAAACTCCTAACCATGACTTTCTTGTTGTAATGGCAAAAGATCCTATTTTGATATGCATGTAGATGGTTTAGGGAATTATTTCTTCTTTCATCAAGCATCTCTAGCTCATGTAGTCGTGACTGTCTGTATTCTTCATCATCTATTAGACCCTTTAGGGAGACTCATAAGGATGGAATTTTGACCTCGATGGGCAATATCGGTTCAGCTCCAAAGACAAGCGTGAATGGAGTGGCTCTTGTAGGCATGAAGATGCAGATACGGTAAGCCCATAGAGCAAGGTTGAGTTGGATGTGTCAATCATGACTAGCGTCATTGACAATATTTTTGAGAATATTAAGGATGGTTTTATTGGAAGCCTCAGCTTGACCATTTCCTTGTGGGTAATATGGCATGGAAAAGTGATGTTGGATGTGAAATCACTCACATAACTTATGAACATCCTTATTTTTTAAGGGAAATTTGTTGTTAGTGACGATGGATTACGGAATACCATACCGACAAATGATGTAATTGAGGATAAATTTAGAAATTTGTTTGTTGGTTATGTATGTAAGAGGGATGGCTTCAATCCACTTAGTAAAATACTCAGTGGTGGTGATGACGAATTTGTGGCCATTGGAGGATGTAGGGTGGATTTTTCCTACGAGGTCGAGTCCCCATTGTGTGAAGGGCCACAGAGATGTGATTGGTTGAAGTTCTTGTGCTAGAGCATGAATTAAATCACTATGTATCTCACATTGGTGACAAGCTCTGACAAACTCCAGTGTGTCTTTCTCAATAGTTGGCCAATAATACCCAAGTCTTGTTATCTTTTTGGCCAAGGTAGGACCACTCAAATGAGACTCACATATACCCTCATGTACCTCATGCAAGGTTGTGTGTGCTTCATTAGAGTCAATACATCAAAGAAGGGTATTATCAAAGCTACGATGGTAAAGGGTATCACTAAAAATGGCGTATCGGGAAACTTTTTAGATAAAGTACTTCCTCTGGTTGTTGGATAAGTTGGGGGGGGGGTTTGGGACTTGAGGTAGTCATAAATGTCTTGATACTAGGGAGAATAGGGACCAACAAGCTTGCATACCATCTCTGATTCAGGGATATCATATGTAGGGACCAACAACTATTCTATTAAGAATTCAAATTGTGGCACATTACTTGGGATGTCTAAAAGAGAACCAATTGTAGCCATTACATCTGCTGCCTTGTTTTGTGTTCTAAAACTTTCTCAAAAGTCACCATGTGAAAATATGTCTGAAATTTGTCAACCATTCATTTGTAGGGAATTAGTTTCTCCTCCTTGCTATCGTAGTCATCATTGACTTGATTGATGACAAGCTGAGAGTGTTTGTAAACGTGAAGTGTTTTGATCTTCCATTTTATTGCCATTCTAAGTCTTGTCACGAGTGACTTGTATTCCATGATATTATTTATTCATGAAAAAGAAATGTAGAAAGACTTAAGGATGGAGTCTCCTTGTGGGGTGATAAACAAAATTCCTACCCCCGATCCATGATTAGTATGGGACCCATCAAAGTATAGCCTCCAAGGTGATCTAGGCTCTGTATGGAATATGGATTCATCTAGAAAATATGCCACTAATGGATGATCACTTTGTATAGGTGCCTCTACCAATTGGTTTGTTATCACTTGTCCTTTAATGGCTTTTCTTTCCACATATTGAATGTCATATTCACTCAAGATCATGACCCATTTTTCCAAACGTCCTATTAGTGTCACACAACTCAAGAGATATTTCAAGGGGTCAATTTTGGCTACCAACTTTTTTTTGTGACTCAACATATAGTGTCTTATCTTTTGAGTAGCAAAGACAACCACTAAGCAGGCACGTTCAATGGCAGTATAATTTAACTTATATCCAACTAGTGTCTAACTGATGTAATATATAGTCCTTTCTTTTTCTTCATGGTCATGTTGTGCCAATATTTCCCCTAATGTTGAAGTTGTCATAGAAATGTGTAAGATCAAAGGTTTCCCTTCGATTGGTGGAATTAAAACAGGTGGAGACAAGAGATAATCTTTTATTAACTGAAAGGCTTCCTAACACTTATCTATCCACACAAAGGGAGTACCCTTACACAAAAGGTACCTATATGGTTGACACTTGTTGGCCAATTGTGCTATGAAGTGCCTGATAGATTTTACCCTACCTTGTAATGTCCTGAGTTCACTTATCCCTTTCGGAGGAGGCATTTCTAGAAACTATATATCCCAAAATCTTACCAGATGTTACACCAAAGACACATTTCTTCATAATCAAATGGACCTTGTATTCCTCCAATCTCTTCAAGATTTTATCCAATACGCTCAAATGGTATTTTCTTGTCAAAGATTTAGCCAATAGGTCATCTACATAATCTTCCATTATCTTGTGCATCATGTCATGAAAGATTGTTGTCATTGCTCTCTGATATGTGGCACCTACATTTTTAAGACCAAATGGCATGACATTCTAATAGAATGTACCCCAAGGACAACTGGATGTTGTTTTATGTTGATCTTTGGGGGCAATACGAATTTGATTGTAGCCTGAGAAACTGTCCATGAGGGACAACATCTCGTATCCTGCCGTGAGGTCAACTATGATATCTACATTCACTAGTGGAAAGTCATCTTTTGGAAATGCTTTGTTTATGTATCATAAATCTGTGCAGATGTGGATCATCCCATTTGGATTTGTTACTAGCACAAGGTTACATATCCATTCAGCATAATCAATAGATCTTATGAACCCTACATCTAGAAGTTTCTTGAATTCAACCTTGACTAATAGAGCAACCTGAGGATGCATTTTGTGAAGCTTCTATTTTACTGGTTTAGTGTATGGTAGTAGTGGTAGATGGTGCAAAACTAGTTCTGGATCCAATCTAGGCATATTGGTATATGACCATGCAAAATTGACTTTTCACTCTACAAGGAATTTATGGAACTCAGGCTTCTATTCTTCTATCAGGGAAGCTATGAAGAGGACCATTTTAGGATCTTTTATTGTTGATATGTTAGCTTCTATAGTATCCTCTATAAGCATTGTTGATTTCTCTTGGGTCACAAGAAGAAATTCTAGTCCTCCATCTTTGAGCGCCTCAAAGAGGGATTCACCCGTAGATACATCCTTTCTTTTTACTTTTTTTTTCATCAGAAGGTGCCTTTCGGTTTTCACCTAAAGAAGTTTCATTTTTTGTTTTATTTTATTTTTTTCATTTTGTGACTAGAGGATAGAGTAGTCTCCCCAAAGTATGCAACACAATATAATTCAATAGCAAATCCGGCCTTATGATCACCATTGGGTATTCCCTCGCATAGTCCCATAAATTTAGAAATGACATCATTTTGAAATATGTCCAAGACTGGCGGACCTTTTTGGTCCCAATTGATAAGTTGCAGGTAGACTAAGGAAATTCCATCATCAGTATTGGTGAATTGTGGGGAAGACACAGAAATAATGTAGATGGATTCATAGACATTGAAAATGAAGTTTTCATTGTCCAATTCCCAATCAGATTCTATCCAATATTCTCCTTCACTTGACTCATGCTCATAGTCAAAATAAGGGACAAATGGGCTATCATTATAATTTGCAGGCTTAGAAGAATCTCGGTGATGGTCACTAGGTTCGAGTGGTTGGGTGTAGGAGTTAGGTATATGGCTGATAGGATTGGAAGATTTTTTTTTTTTCATTGTTCCTTGAGTTAAAGAATTTATGCCAATTTTCTCTTTTTCTTGGGATCTTTGGATTGTTGGCTGTATCAATTTTAAATCTTTGTCAAAACTTTTGTTCAGAGGTAAGTTCTTCGGGCTCAAGGAACAAATCATCAAGGAAGCAATCACTTAGGGATAGTTGGCAACCCTGTTCCCACTCATGGGAGTCAATTTTAGCGAGGGATTCCATGGTTGTCTCGACACTTTCTAAAGCATTTACAATCTCACTTGAAAGCACACTGGTACGTTGATTGTCATTTTGATGTGGATCATGCCCTAACCCAAGATACTTTGGTCTTTTGGAAGGTTCTATTGGTTCCCTTTGTCTAGTTTTGTTCTAGCCAAGGCCACTAGTTCCATCATTAGCTTTAGCCCTCATCATGTCGTATCCTTTGCCATATATCTTAATTGGTAATGGGGGTAAGTATTCCATTTCTTTGTAAAGCCATCATGTGATGTCAGCAATATACTCATTGTTCATATCTCCCCATTTTATGAAAATTGTTTTTGGTGGAACCTTAAAAATTTCTTTGGGCTCCATTCTAAAACATGGGCAACCATAGAACTTTGGAGACTTCAGTATTATCATGATACTATATGTTGTATGTAGTTTAAACTCTCCATAGCCTAGGTCCTAGATCTTCACAATGGGCTCAGTCTTAGGAAGTGGGGAAGATGATGTTGTGGCGGAAGATGTGGATAGAGTGGATGTGGATGATGATACGAATGTGAAAGGGTCAATGAATTTGGAGGAGTTTGGAACCTCTTGATTAATGGGCACCTGACATTTGAAAATACCCCTTAAGTTGGTGCAATACTGGAAAGGGTTGGGGTCTCCATATATGGTGACCTTCGTGTTGTCAAAAGGAAATTTAAGGCATTGGTGATAAGTGGATGGAATGGATTTGAGGGCATGAATCTAGGGTCGGCCAAGTAAGATGTTATATGGTAATTCAAGATCAAGGACTTGGAAAGTCGTGTCCACAATGGCTGGTACAACTCTGATGGGAAGAGTGATCACACCATGGGATGAACATTCCTCATCGTCATATGCCTTTATGACTATGCTCTTTGTTGAATCTACGTAAGCATCAAAAAATCCTAGAGCCTTAACTAGTTTCAAGGAATATATGTTTAGTCCTGCTCTGCCATCTACTAGGACTCATCTGACCTTATGCTTATGGATGAAAACTTTGATGTGTAAAGCATCATTATGATTGGCCTTTTGTGATGAATAATCCTAATTGGTAAAGGTTATGTGATGGGGTGTGGTGAGATATCCCACCATAGTCTCAAATTGACTAACATCAATGTCTTGTGGGACGAATGACTCTTGCAAAGTCTTTTCGAGTATAGCCATATGTGTAAGCAAAATGCAAAGAAACTCGAGTATGGATACTTGTGCAGGGGTTTTTCCTAACTGATCAATGAGGTTAAATTGACTCTTGGGTTGGGACTACTTTGTGGATGGACCAGTTTGCAATTGCTTTGTGGATGGATGAGCTATTGTAATTTTTGGTTGTCATGGAGGAGGACTAGCTATAGTGACTTTTCCACTTTGGGTAGTAGCATTACATTCATGTTCTCTTTTAATAGTTATGGTATCGAAATAGTCATCATTAGTTTAGACATTGTTAATAATGGGTCAACTAGAATAATTTAAAGCAACACGAGTATAATTGGCTTGATTGTCATTAGTCTTGGGACCTAATGTGGAAGCTTTAGTAGAACCATGATCTTGCAGTGGGTTTTTATGAATGGTATGGTTTGAACTGGATGTAAACTAAGGTCCAACCACTTCAATTATGTGATTTTCAATAAGGTCTTACACAATGTTCCTAAGTTGTCGATAAGATGATGTTTTATGTCCCTTAGCTCGATGGTAATCACAAAAAGAATTATCGTCCCACCATGATGGTTTAAACTACCTAGGTTCATATGGTTTAGGATCCTAAAGTGTGATGAGACCATTCTAAAGAACCTTCTTAAGGACCTCCTCAATTGGCTCTCCCAAAGCAGTGTATGTTCGTCTTTTCTAGAATTGTTCTTGATTTTGACTATTTAGGCCACTTTGGTTGTTGATGGGAGGTGTCATTGTTATTTTTTGTTTGTTTTGTGGCCGAGTTCCCTTAAGAGCGAGAATTGGTCCTATTGTGTTTACATCCTTGGCATCAATGATGCCATCATTGGTGACATGTCTATTTTTGACCTAATACTTATTTTTTTCATTGGGCATATTTGTGTTTGTGTTTTTGGGACCATATTTTAATTCCTCTTTGGAAATGAGGACTTTCTCAACTTGGACTCGTTTTTCAACTAGGTCTACAAATGTTGTACAACAATGGACTTGCAATTTGTACTTTAGTGGGCCTATGAGTGTTTGCAAAAATATGTCAACTTTTTCTCTTTCAGGTATATCAATATTACAATGACTTGCAAGACTTCTCCACTTTTGGAAGAATGGGATAAAAGTTTCACTAGTATTTTCTTGTGTGAGAGTGCCTAGGCTAGTGATTGAAGTGTCCATGTCAATGTTATAGGAATAATTCTTTATGAATCTGTCTTTAAGTTCATCCCATGTTCTTATCCATTTTAAAGTGGTGAACCATTCAAGTGTCGGCCTTGTAAGGCTTTTAGAGAAAAGTCTCATTAAGCAAGTCTCTTCATAGGAAATGTCCATGCAATTGGTTGTGAATTCTCGAATATGCTCAATAGGACTTGTTTTACCTTTGTATTTGGTGAAGTTGGGTGCCACATAGCCAAGAGGAAATAGTGGCATGTTCAAATTTGTGTCAAAAGGATATAAGTTTAGGTCATATGTCATGTGTGACCTCCTGTTAGATGCTTGTAATTCTTGCATTTCCTTTTGCATATCCATCATTTGGGCTTGCATGGTGTCAATTATGGGGTTGTTTGAGGTATCACAAAAGGGAGTGATAGTTATGCCATGGGTCCCCATTTGTTGTGAAGAGAAATTGGTATTTTGTTGTGGGATATGATGTTGTGACATGTATGATATGTTTTGGTCGGCATGTTGTTGGTGCTGAAAGTTTGCATTTGGACCTTACTGATGAGTGTGAATATGTAATCAGTATGTCAGAATATGTCCTCCAGCCATTTGAGTTGAGACTTGTGGAATATGCTGACCATGAACATTTTGACGTCTAAATGATGCCATGTTTTGGTTATTGGGATTTCCTTATCCAAATTGTTGGAATGGCCTATTAGGAATGTTCATGTTCTGCCCTTGAAAGGTATTGGTGTTGAATTGTGATGATGTGTTAATGTTTGGTTGTGGTCCTTAGATAAAGACACATGGTTTGCTTCCTCCAATGGGATTAAATGATGTTCCGATGAAAGGTCTTGATGAGGATGTACCCATGGCATTAGATGAAGCTCCAAATAAGGGATTTGAAGAGCTTTCCCCCATTGATGAGTGCCCAAAAGTGGCTCCAACTGATTGTGATGATATCATGGACATGGTTGGCATTGATTGTGTCATGGTTGACATTGATTGTGACATATTTGGTATACCCCCAACGAATGTGGCATTGATTGAGTTGGGATTATTTTGATTGGTTGTGTCAATGGTGGTGGTATTGATGGTACTCATGATAGTTTGTGAAGTGGTACCTATGGAAGCATTGTTTGCAGCGTTTTAAGGTATATTGTTTGCGCTATTGACATTAGGGCCAGGTGATGTCGGTCTCAAAGTATTAATGTCAAACCCACATGGCAGTTTAGCTTCTTGACTTAGAAGTATGGAAAAATATCCATCTCTGTCATATAAAACCATTTGTTCTACAAAGAAGCTGCCTCTAGATCTTGTGCTGCTAAATCTAGGTGTTCCTCTAGTATTTTTCCATATTCATCCCTACATATGAATGTTTCAAAAGGGTTTCTTGATGAGGATGGCATGTTCGTGAGAATTTGGGTGTTTGTGTTCTTAAATGGGTCGTCAAAATTCCAATGTGGGTCATAAGTTTTATTGGTGATGTTGGGATTGGAATCTTGTCCAAAGTTTTCCATTTGTGTTCTCCTTCTTTAGACTATAGTCTCAACCATAAAAGGAAATTGTTCAAATGAGGATGATGAGAATGACCACCAGTATGCAAGGATGATGCTAAACTATGTTTTTGGATATTTTTTGATAATAAGGATGACAATGCAAGGCTATGTATTTTTTTGGATTTTTGATAAAAGGGATGACTATGCAAGACTATGTATTTTTTGGATTTTTGATAAAAGGGATGACTATGCAAAACTATGTACTTTTTTTGGATTTTTGATAAAAGGGATGACTATGCAAAACTATGTATTATTTTTGGATTTTTGATAGAAGGGATGACTATGCAAAACTATGTTGTCTAAAAGACATGACTAATGCTAAGGGATAATGAAGACTAGGATGATAATGTTGACTAAGGAAGTGACCAATGTCAAGTCAAGATGTCAAATGGGGACTATGATGAATTTTTTTTGGGATTTTTAAAGATAAAATATGTGAAATGATGACTAAGATAATTTGAACGTCTAAAGGTCAAAACTATTTGGAAGAAAGTTGAAAAACCACCCTTTGCTTGATCTATGTCTCAATTTTGGGAAATCAAAGGAGTTGTTTAAAAGGCTAAATGACAAGCACAAAATAACAAGTGAGATTTCCTAACTAGAATTATGAGTTGGAAATGTCTCACAAAAGGACAATGATTAAAGAAGATAATAATGACTAAGTCCAATGATAACCTACTTTTGAAAGTCAAGATTTTGCAAAGTGAGGCAAGGTTTCCTAGTCCAAAATATGAAGATGAAGTGAGGATGCAAGGACTGAAAATGAAGATAATGATGCCCTAAGGATGACACTAGATTTTTGCATGGATAACCTAAGGTTAATAATGCAATCTAAGAATGCAAATTTTTAGCAATTTCTGGTCTATTTTTTGACAGTCTTTTGGAAAAAAGATGTCAGATGGAAAATTGGACATATTAGAACTTGGTTTCTCGTCTGAGACAAGTTTTTTATTTTTATCAGGAAAATGCATCATTCCAGGTCTCGAATGCATCTCATTATGGCGGATGCGGCTCAGTTTTAGCAAATGTAGCTTTACAGAAAGACAATGCGGCTCCGTAATGTGAATACAACTTTCTAGGAAGGAGATGCGGCTTGACACAGTCAAATGTGGTGTTTTGCAAAGAAAATGTGGTGCAACACAACAGATGTGGTGTTTTGATAATCAAATGCAGTGCAATAGAGTGAATGCATCGCAGCAGATGTGGTGTAGAAAATAAAAAGTCTACTTTGTTCGCAATTTTGGAAAATTTGAATTGTTTGATGTTGACTGTTTGTTTGCAGATCTAAAAGTGTTGTTTTTATTTTGTTTGAATATTTGAAAACACTTGGCAAGCACAATATTTTGTCTTTTTGAAACAAGCACAATCCTAGGTCAGGCCAGGAAAATATTCACTAGATTCCATGTGGGTTACCCCAGCTACATATTCTTAGCATGTGAATCTAGAAGCTTGGTTGCATAGGCTCCCCCTTACATTTCACTCACTTCTCAGGCTAACTAAGCGTCCAACCCCCAAGAAACTCCCATGGAATATTGATCACCTCTACTAAAAACTATGAAGATGTGGATGCCTTCATGCCTACCGGTGTTGCACTAGAAAATAGAAGGATTTTGGCTACTACACAAATATGTTTAGTTTGGGACCCCTGTTTGATTGGCCATACATGGGGTGCAAGATTAATCTATGATTAGGAGGCACTCCAGCCTAAAGAGGTTACACTCAATAAGGTTTTAGGGAGTGTTACTTGGTCTGTATGACACATTTGCACTCATAATCCTAGGCTTTCCCTTAGGATTTACATTTATATACTGGTCAGGGGTAGCTTGGCTTTAGCTCCATTACTGGTTTGAGTTTCCTTGGGGTGAGTACTTTTTCCTAGCAAGGAAGACCCAATTTCTAGAGTTAATAACCATTTCTCTTACATCCAGGATTAGATAAGTGTGCAAAGGGAGAGGATACTTCGATTATTGAATCAAGGTAAACACAAAATGGATGGGTTTGGTTTTCTGATCACCTAGTTTGCACAAGGTGAGAGCATAATCACCTACCACCGCAAACACAACCAAGCAAAGGAAAAGAAATGTTCTTTTTAGTGCACCAATTTGAGTGTTATCTAATCTAGAAATCAACAAGCACAATGTTTCAAAATAAAAGCCTTGGAAAATTAAACCTACAAAACCACAGGTTAGTAGTTTGAAAATATGTTTTCGACCTACGAAAGACTCAAAGCCACATGTTGAAGAAATCCATTAGTAACTAAAAATATCCTAGAGAACAGATTGCAAAAGAAGAAACAAAATGCCAAACAAAAATGAAGTGAAATCTGAAAAAATCTGAGAACAAATTTTCACCAGGAAAATGCATCACAACAGAGTGATTTTGTCGTTCTGAGTGGCATAAGCATCATAGTCCTGGATTCTGGAATTTGTCAAATGAATGCGGCAACCTACAAGAGAAATGTGTCACGACCTAGAAAATGCAGCACTCTGCAAGGCGAATGCAACTCGATAAAGTAAATGTGGCTTTCTGGATGTCAAATGTGTCTTTATGCAGATCAAATGTGTCTCATTTGTACTTGTAGTTGCAAAATTAGAAAAAGCCATACTGAAAAAAAACAAAATGTGCACGATTTTGCATTGGGGTCACTAATGTAACTAAGGGAAATTATCCTAGGGTTAGCAAATCAAATGCATAAACATAAAAACCCAAAGTAGTAATGAAGTGTAAAGGAAAACATGAAAACATAATGAAAGATCTCACCAAATGTCTTCAATCTCCATGACTGACATCCATTACACCTTCTCAACTTGCTGCAAATATGATGTTTCCCTTAGATTTGTGATGAGAAAACTAATGAAAATGACAAGACTTAACCAAATGTTGAAGGATTTGATATAGCAACATGCAAATACCATGCTAATATGCAACTAGTGAGCATGAAACTATGTCTAAAATATGTTAAATGAGATGCTAATATGACTATGACAAACTGAGAATATGACAAGAGTGCAAGATTGTATGAGAGTATAGTAGAATGATATGAAGTAAGCATGAGGTGAAGTGACAAAATGAGAGAAAAATTGCCATTTTATACAAAATGCAATTTTGGATGAATGGCCAAGATTAAAGATTGACAAATTCCCTAGAATCAATGGACAAGATTCAATTTGACAACCCAGGGAAACATTAGGGAAAATTCAGAATGAGTGGACAAGATTGATTTTTAGAAAATCAAATCAAGGGTGTACAATGCATGTGACAAGAGATAAGATTGGCACAGAAAAAGAAGTGGTTGGAAAATCAAATAATAATAGAAATTAATTTGATTTTTGAGGAAAAAAACTATTTTGAATTAAAAATAAATTTAATTCAAAAGGTGGGGACCACATGACAGTAAATAATTAATTCAAATTAAACGAGGGAAATGTCAAATGAGATAATTAAATAATTGAAATAATTACTTAATTAGAGAAAGTGACCAATAATTAAATAAATTAAAGAATCTATTTAATTATGAGAAGACTTTGAAAATTAGTGGCATATTAAATAAATAGATAAAATTTATTTATTTATTTAATAATCAGGAAGACATAAATGGGCAAGGATAATTAAATAAATTAAGAATTTATTTAATTGTAAGAAGACTTTAGACCAATTAATGACGTATTAAATAAATAAATAAGATTTATCTATTTAATAATCAAGAGGAATAAGGAGGACATGAATTATTTAATTAATAGACAGAAGTAGACCAATGACATAATTAAATTGTCTTATTTATGCTAGGAAGAAATAGTGGAAAAATAGAGCTTGCAAACCTAGGTCATTTTTATGTGTCTACAGGGGGAATGTGTGGCAACTAGTAGCCAACAAGATCACAAAAATATTTGTGTATAAAGAATGCATGACACATTTGATGTTGGTTTTCATTTATTTGTATGTTCTTGACTCTCCATAAGGTTGCGGGAGGTTTTTCTACAAATAGGGGTCATTGTGCTCATTTTTCTCAAATTGGCTTAGCGCTCTCGACAAACACTAAGGGGAAATGAAGACTCCCCTATTTTTGAATTCCATGAGGTAGCAGAACACTTTCCATGGTGAAATCACTGAGAAATGACTGAAAGGGATAATCATTTCCAAGCACCCACTAGTGCTCCAACCGGTGAAGGGTGTTTTGGGCCAAGCATTTCTACTAGCTACCCACAAGCTCAGGGGGAATTCAGAAATTCCAGCCATGTTTCTAGAAATGCTCGTGTACATGGGTGTCTCGAAAGCTTGAGGGAAGAAGCTATGCCAAATGATTTTTCCACACTCTCTGTTGGAAAATATCAGTGTGGCATTGGACAACATTGACAATAATTTAATGATCCCTCTACCATTGCACTACTACAGGGCTTGTGGGAATGAATGGCCGGTACCAAAGTTTCCCCTAGTGCGCTTACTAGACCATGCAACTCCCAAAAACTAGTGGGGGGAGATTGACTGATGTATCTACTTTCTTTTGTGTGTGGTTGACATTCTTAAAGACCGGTCGAAGGGTTGGGTGAAGGCGTTTGCAATGGCAGAAGCTCTCGATAGGTAAAGATGATCTTCAAACGAGGAGGATTGGGAGTTGGGAAATGGTGAAGAATGGGTAGCAAATGACACCAAGAGTTGGGAGGAATGAGCAAACCATCTTGCCCATAGTGCCTGTGGTGGTGCTTGTTCAGTGATTCTGAATGCAATCAAATCCAAGAAGACTAGCAAGGATAGCTATAGAATGCATAATATGGTGTTTGTGGAAGGTCATTTTGGTTTGTGATGGTTTACAATCTGTATAAGTGTCCAGTGTTAGTATGTTCAATACTTGAGTCTTTAATATTTTGTGGGAATGAAGGAATGTGAAAAATATTTTGGATTAATATAGGGTGTTGCCACATTTAGAATCTATTTAACTATAAAAAAGCATGTGCTTAAAAGTTAAAAGGCTCCTTTAGTAGTGTAGGCTTTAACACTAGTTCCTTAATATTTCTTTAATATTTCACACCTTGCTATCGTTCCTTAAATGGTATGATCGTTCCTTAATATTATTTTGGTTGTCATGACTTTAAGTGATTAAATAAGTAATAAAATCTCAACCATTCATTTTTGAAAATCTAACGGTTCTAGTGTTATTTCAGATGTTTCAATTTGCAAGTCTAGTGCTTCAGAGATTTACTTCTGGAATACAACTATAGTTGTTCATCGAAAATTCATCGAACAATCGTGGATATATTAATTTGCACTGACATCTGGCTATAAATATGGAATATCCTTCACACATATTTCCTTGATTACTTAGGTCCGGGGATTCAATTATTTTATAAGGTTGATAATTCAACCTTGTTTGGCCTTTACATCCTTTGTGTAAAACGTTCTTAAGTTTTTAAGCCCTAGTCCTACGTTCTTCCTAAGCGGTCCCTCTTTTAAAACAAACTTTATGCACATGCATATTTCTTCCACTTAAGTTCTATCGCTCATCACCAAAATCCTTCAACCCATCAGGTTCATTACCACAATGAGCGATGAGCCTTGATCTTGCCACGTGTCCGCATCTAACGGTTCTAGGGTTATTCCAGAGGTTTCAATTCAAAAATATAGTGCTTCAAATATTTACTTCTGGAATGCAACTACAGTTGTCCATCAAAAATTCATCGAATGGTCATTGTTATATTGATTTGCATTGAAATTTTGCCACTAATTTTTTTTTATTAATTTTAGATTATACTAATTCGCCAATGTTTTTTCTTATTCATTTGAAAATAGGTTTAATACACCAATGAAAATATTTTTTTGGTTTGAAAAAAAAAATTTAATCACCAACAATTTTTTTCTTTGTTTTGAAAACAAGTTTAATTCGTGAATGAAAATATTTTATTGGTTTGAAAATAGTTTTTAATTTCCAATGAAAATATTTTATTGGTTTAAGAAATGTTGCATTTCCCTAATATTTTCCACAAACTTCTAGCGATTATAAAAGATTTTCCAATTGAGATTTTTTTCCCGAAAAACGAAAAAATTTGCCAATAAAATTAATATTTTTATCGGGAAGTATACAAGATTCGCTAGGATTTTACACCTTCACCAAGGGGGGTGGTGGGCTTCTTAAAGTTATCCTTGAACTTGATTGATCCAATTCAACCTACCCCTTTTAATTGGATGAATATCTTGAAGCATAAAATATTCCCAAAATCACTTTTTTATGGATTGTCTATAATAGAGAACTGTTGACTATAGATAATATTCAAAAAAGGAAGATTCTAAATGGTGAACATAATGAAGAAAGCATAGATCATCTTTAAATTAACTACAATTATGCCTAGAAAACTTGACAAAATATCCTCAAAAATTTCTTTATCACTTGGGTTTGGCATGACAATACTTGGAGTATTACAAATAGTTGGAATCACCCCTTTTCCAAACACCTAATTAATGAGTTATGGTGACAATCCTTCTTACATATTAATTGGGGTTATGGAAAGTGAAAAAGATTGATCTTTAAAAACCAACACAAACCTTGCGAGGTTTTGGTTGATTCTATAATTTAAAAAATCATTAAAAATATAAAGGTGATAGATATCAAAAAACCTAAATGTAATCTATTAGATCTAGAAAAAAAGATATCTAAAAAATGGGGAATTTATGACAAATTGATTAATGATCTCTAAAAACTGGTCTCTCATATGACCACTATCTAGTCCCCTTTGATTCTGGTTGGTTCAAACTCAATTTTGATGACTCTACTAAGGGTAACTCGGTGTTGCAAGTATGAGGAGTTAGTGTTGTCATTGATGTCAATAGGATTATGTTTGTGTTGTCATTGATGTCAACTAGTTCTATTGGTGATTTTTGGAAGTCTATTGATGGTTGATAAGTTGTGGTGTTGCTTTAAGTAGTTTTGTTATGTTGTCATTAGTAAGTATTACTAGTGTCAACCTCTAGTTTTGCTTTGACAAGCATGTGTACGGTTGAGTTGCAATGTTGCAATTGGTTTATTTGTAATGATGAGAATGTGTTTTTGGTGCTTGGTTTCCAAGTTCTTTTGAGAAAATTTGAATAAAATAGGAAATAGTGTGTTATAGAGGTGTTCTGGCATATTGAGTAGTGTTATGGTTTTTCTCCACATTTCTTTTGTGTTGAAGATCTTATTGTGCAGTTTGGATGCATTGATCAAAGGTATTTAATGGTGTTATATCCAAATTTTCTTATTCTAGATTGTTGTATAGAGAAAGTTGTGTTCACTAGTGTGTGAACTATGCAATATAGTGGTGTTTGGGAGAAATGGTTTTGCTCTGCATTTCTCCGTAGTTTGGTTTCTAGTCTTGCAGTTCTAGAAGCATGCTAATAGGGTTCATTTCTAACTTTGGTTGAATTTTTTTCATGGTTTGGTGCTCCACAAGTTGATTTCTTGATTTATAGTATGTGGAAGATTATTTGGGTGTACAAGATGAGTTTGTTCTTCAAGTGAAAGTTGTTAAGGAATTTGTTAGATTTCAAGGTGTTTGTGGAATATTCCAAATTGTGTTGAAGTATTGTGTGTGATCACAATTCATATTTGATCAAAGAAAGTTTGTACTTAAATGTTTAATGGTGTTTACATGGGTTCGACTGACCTTGGGTGTTTACACTAATTGCATATTTTCTTCGGTGATTGTGGAAGCATGGCATGACATGTATGAGTGGATTTAGGTCTAAGATAAGGTGTGATGTGGTCCACCTTCATTCCTTTCCATAGTGGGAATGTTTTGGTGTCAACCTAATTAGAATTTGCACAGTTGAGGTGCATAGCCAATCTTAGGAGAATGTTTTCAAGGTTGAAGAAGGTATAAATAAGTGTTGTGTTGATGGAGGATGTGTGAGTCGTGTGTGTGATGCAAATTGCAGAGGTGTGAAATGTGAATTTGTGAAGTGCAATGCAAGATTTAATGAGTTAGGCTACTGGAAGTAGTGAGCATAAGGTGTCTATGATCTTTAGAAAGACTGTGAATGTGTTGGTGATGATGTGATGGACTTTTATGTTGCATTGAGATGGATTTCTCATTGTAACAATCTTCTTTTCTTCTTTTTTGCAATTTGGTAGTGAGCCCTTCTATCTTTTGCGCACTGAGCCCTTTGACACTGAACCTATTGTATTCGATATTGCAATTACTTTATATTGTGAGCTAATCCTCACTATTGTTTTTCCCTTCTTGGGTTTTCCACATAAATTTGATGTTCTATTATGCATGGTGTTGATGTACTTTAGTTTCTGTTATTTTACTTCATGCAAAATCATTCTAACAGATTAAAGGTTATTGAAGTTGATATAGATCTAGATGTTAATGAGGGTTTTTATGCTTTAATGTACATACTTTAGTTTCTGTTATTTTACTTCATGCAAAATCATTCTAACAGATTAAAGGTTATTGAAGTTGATATAGATCTAGATGTTAATGAGGGTTTTTATGCTTTAATGTACAACTGATTCACCCCCTCTCTCAGCTGTCTTGTGAATTCAACAATTGGTATTGAAGCAAGGTTCCTTGGAATAAATATTAACCGCTTGAGGTAGATATGGGACAACACACAAGAGAGATGCTCCTTTGTTTGATGGATTAGATTATGCATTCTAGAAGACAAGGATGGAAGGTTTTTGTTATCCCTTGTTTATGGAGTTTGGATGTTTTTTGTGACTTGATACACTATGCCTACAAATGGTCAAAGTATTGATGATGAGATCAAGGCCTATGAAAGCAATGGTAAAGAAAGGTATGCTCTTTTAAGTGGTCTTTCTAATATTGAACTTGTGAAAGTTATGAATCTGAAAATTGCTAAAGAGATCTAGATAAAGTTGGAAAGCATTTATGAAGGTGATGATAAGGTCAAGCAAGCTAAGATGCAAAATCTAAATATCATGTTTGAGAACATGCAGATGTCAGAAGATGAAAACATTAAAAGCTACATGCATAAGGTGGATGAGATTGTCAACTCCATCAAAGGTCTTGGTGGAAAGCTTGAAGAAAAGCTGGTAAAGAAGGTACTGAGAACTCTTCCTAAAGCTTATAGTCACTACTGTATTTGACTACAAATTTTGATGAATGTTTGGTGACATGTTGAAAAAATATTGTTGAATTACCGACACAACACTATTTTAAATTTCATCACTTTAACAACCAAATTTTATTCATCAAAACCATGATCTAGCATCATCGGTCAATGCCACAAAAATTTTTGGTGGTTTCCATTACAAAATTGATGTAACTTTGTCCATCTATCAACAACAAAAAACAAAAAATGTTGCAGAGCGCCCAGTTGAAAGCGTAAAAAAAACACCAAACATTCATCCTTTTTTCGATGAGGTAGAGTTTCCATTACAATGAAAAATGCGTTGTGTATACAACAACCTCATCACAAATTTTTCTGGTTCATTAGGCTATGTTCGTCAAAATTGTGACGAAACCCTGTAGTTTTAAAATTAAAAAAAATTATTTGTTTAAAAATTATATTGAAAAGTGCATTACCTTATTGAGATTCTCTTTGTTTTTGAGAATAGTTTAATATTCTCTACTTAACAGGGCCAACCACATGCATCATTTATTTTCCACCATAGTGAAAAGTTAGCAATTACATTTGGTTTGTTAAACATGGCCCCTGGTACAACTATTAGAGTTGTTAAGAACCTTCAAGTATGTTCTGATTGCCACACTACATCTAAATTCATCTCCAAGATTGTTGCACATGGAATTCATTGGTATTGTTGTAGTGCTTTCATTCTTCCCTAGTGTCAAGCATGGGTGGTTTTTGCTATAAAACAAAATATATATATCACATTGAATACTAGAAAAGAGAATTCAAGTTTAATGCAAATCGTCCCATGGAGTTATTTTGTTAGATCTTATTCAAAGTCCATCTCATAAATAATTTCACTTTTTAAGAGGTTAAAGGACAATCCTTCTAATGGAAATATTTTTTTTTGAATGTTGGAGCATGTCTGAAAAGATATTGCGCTCAGATGAAAAAATTTGTATTACTATTGGTGCAAGCATTGAGGCAGTGGTATGCTTCTACTACAACAAAAAGTTAGCAATTGCATTTGGTTTGTTAAACATGGCCCCTAGTACCACTATTAGAGTTGTTAAGAACCTTCAAATATGCTATTATTTCCACACTACATCTCAAAGGAGAAATTCAATACCTGGAGGGCTCAATATCATGATGCCAACACCTCATGCACTATGGGACATTCCTTTGGATCATATTTTCTGTAGAATAGGGAAAAATATTCCTCAAATGCAAACACATAATTCCTGGAGAGACCTAAATTTGTTGATTTCTAATGCCAATTAAATGGCTAGAATACAACCCATAACTTAGGGAGTCAATCTCCTCAATTTCCATGAACACTATGGGAAAAAATCAACTCTCAGCCACCATCTTCCCCAGCAGCAACTTGGCATCCAAATCATGGTCTTCCTCTAAAACTATACCCTTACAAGAAAACTACTTGAAAAATAAGAGTTAATCTTACTATTCCAAGTGTCCTTCAAATGTTTCATATTCATTACTTGGATCCACCACCTTAATTTCCTAAACACGAGACAAGATTAATAGTTGAGATGCTTTGGCTTTGATGATCAATGATATCAATGGATAGATAAACTACCAAGGTGGAAGGTGGACCAATCTACCAAAATCTACCAGATGACACCACATGGTTTTGCAAAATCTAATTGATCACCCATTATAATGCACTCTAACCCCACTCAATTAATGGTCTAGATCAATTTTACATCAATATTAATGGTCAAGGGAGATCTTCTCTTCAACCAAAAATTACTTGAACATATTTGACTTCAATATCCAACCAAGACATGTCATGTAAACTTATGTTTTTGCATTTGACTATATACCCTTTGATTCACCTTGAAGATCAACAACTTGAGAAAATTAGTAGACTACTAAAGTGTTGAATGGTATGATTTATCAAAGTACCTACATGCACCGAATTTCATTAGATCACACCACATGGTTTCACCAAAACCATTTGATAAAACTACTTGATATATATAGTCTTTACTTAAACACCAATCAACATTGAAAGTGTAGATAAACTTGCCCCAAAGATTAGTGATTATGGCCAATTGGTGGATGGCTAAAGTTTTGAGTGGTTTTATTCACCGAAGTGAAAACATTGTTGAAATCCACTAGTTCATGCCACATGGACATATCATATATGCACCTATCCTCCTACTTTCTATCAATGGCCACAATTTGCTCCTCTCAAGATTGACACCTTCAATAGATGGTTGAGGAGATTGGTAGCTTGATCTACTAATATGCTACAATACACTAGATTGTGCCAAGTAGTCACAATTTCCATTACCAAATAGGGACCTTAACACATACTTGTTGCACCTCTATCCCAATAAGGATCATACACCTCAACATCTCTTTGAAAAAGGCTCCATGTTGGAGATTCCCATGATAAAAATAAAGACCTTTTTAGTAGATAAATATATAGAAGGCCATAGTATGATTCCAATGGAGAAGGAATAATATTAACAGGTCATAGTGAGCTGCAATATTATCTATCCCTTATGAATCAACAATTACCAATTGAGAGCTAGTTTATCTCAAAATTACCAAATCATTTAAATGCAGAAATTGTCCTAGGTATAGTTTAAAATGTAAGTGAGGTATGCACATGGTTGGGATACACTTATCTTTTCATTCACATGCTATGAAACCTAGTTATACTATATGTTGATGCTTTACAAAAAGACAATACCTTAGAAGAGAGAAGGGAAGACTTGGTAAGCATAGTTGTGATTTTCAATTTAGTACATAGTAATTTTACTATGGTATTGTTAGACAAGTATGACCCTTGCATTTTACTTTAATGGTACTTGTTAGTGCTTCTGATAATTTAACTCTTTATGTTAACAAATACATTCAGATACAACTATCTTGGACAAAAGTAATTTGGTGAAATATGATTGGAAAATTGGATATTTCTAGGTTAATGATCTAGGACAAGTAGCTAGTTATTACTACATCACTCATGGGAAAATGGCTACTTATAATAAGCACTTGAAGCCAACAATGGGTGATATTGAGCTATGCCGATTGTTTTCATTAAGTGAAGAGTTTAAATATGTGACAATAAGAGAAGAAGAGAATATGGAACAACAATATTCATGTTTTTTTTGTGTTTTAATTTATAACTCTTTATCATGGGGGAACAAGATAAGAGAGAAAGGAAAAGATATTCATAATATTACATTATTGAAACCATAAATCTAATTTTTTATATTATTATATTACATTATTTATCCTTTCATTCATCTGAGTGGGCTCCTATCAGTGATGTAAGAATGCAAATTGATTAATTATTTCAATATTCACAGGCAGGTGTTGTATTGTTGTGTGCTAGTGGAAGGGGTTTGTGAGATATTCTTTATCCATCTTGAGGTTGCAAGTTCTAAATCATGGATGAATTTGCATACTAAATTGCAAATTCACTTTTACAAAATATTTCAAAAGTTGTAGGATAGGAAAATAATTGGAATTACAAAAAGAACAATTGTACGAGAGTAGACAAAATGTTGCTTTTGTTTCAGAGGTAGTTTTCAATACAATGCTAGGAATATAGAGGGGACCTATAATAATACCATAACAATAGAAGGGGGGCATTGAAAAAAATCACATTTGTGTCTATATCCATGTCCATGCAACTCTTATTGAAACTAGTGCATTGTTATTTATTGTTACACGTACAAGTCCTCTATTGTTATTCTTCCAAAACTTCTCAGACATCCAATCAACTACTTATATACATGCAAATCCTTTCTTCGGCCTTCCTAGATATATCCAAGATCATAAGGCTTGGATACAACAATATATGTAGTACATACTCATGTATTGAATAGAGTTCTCTTCCTAGTCTATATGTTTAAGAATTTTAGGAATAATGAATAAATATAACATAGTATAAAGAATGATTGTTAATGATGGTTTGTTTAACTTACATGCCCATTTTCACCCTCTATTCATTGTAAACTATGCATAAATTGAACATATTAAAAAAAATATAGCCCACATTGACATTGTATGCCACATTAATCCAACCATATGACAAAAGATAAGTGATCTAGCCTCTTGAATGAATGTAAGTAGAGAAATTTTTGCATACCTACACATGGTACAAAATTTCATGGTTAAGTGGAAGCCTCCCATCAACCACAAGATCCAAATATTCGTGTATCTCTCTCAATTGAGTCGTAAACCCTTTAGAGTTGTCAATTTTTACACTAACCTGTTATGCACAAAAGTCAAATTTTAGAGTTATGTCACCACTAAAAACAAAAGAAATAGAGCTTTGAAACCAAATCCACACACAACGCAATGTGGTATTCATACAAAGCCATATAGACAAACTAAACTCAGAACATTGGAATGGAAACAACTTCAAATTACGATGTAGAGCATGGATTCACTTTACTCAACTGGAAGCACATTTCACAATAATGGGTTCTTCATCTAAAACATTTGTACGAGGTTCAAATAGTAAAGAGATTGATGAAAGATAGAGGAATTAAAAAGATACTTGGATGTAGTTGGATTGAAGGCTGTAAATTGGTACATTTTTTTGTGTAGGAGACATATCACATCCACAAACATGGTAGAGCTATGCAAAGTAGGAGAAATTGGCTTGGAAAATGAAGGCATCAGGGTATAAAGAATCATTTTCTACCACCATAGTGAAAAGTTAACACTTTCTTTCAACTTTGCATATTGGTTTGATGCTTCAAATGATGCATTTCTTATATTGAAAAGTCCATTACCTTATTGAGCTTCTCTTTGTTTTGAGAATACTTTAATATTCTCTACTTAATAGGGCCAACCACATGATGGCGGAAGCTCATTTGGCCCATCCCCCCCCCTCACATCACTCTCAATTCCCCATACCCGATCATATAACATTAATCATTAATTCATCCATTAATAACATAAAACATTCGTTCATTCATCCATTAATAACATATAGCATTCATTCATTAACATATAGCATTCATTCTTTCAATTTTTACATATTATAAAAAATATGGTTGTCAAAAATATCATTTTTTAACATTCATTAACATATTACTAAAAATATGGTTGTCATAATATGATTACACTCACTTTTTTTTGGTTTCTTTTTTGCAGCTAAAAAAAGAAGTGAAGCATCATTTTCTAAATCATTTGTCCCCCCTTCAGTTGTTCTGCCCTCTGCTCGTGATATTAGTGTATGCCTAGTCATCATGTACTGATGACTTAGAGGCCGCTGCAAGGGGGGGTCTATTGCAATAACAAAGAAATGTTAAATTGATATGTTTTATTTGTATTGTTACAAGTATTTCATTAATTAAAAGAACATTAGAGTGGTGCTCTTTACCTAATGGGGCCACATCATGTTCCTGATCTTGTCTTATAACGTCATGCTCAACATGTTGAACACCCTCTAAATCTTGATTTGGAGTTGAAAAATGAAAGGTTACATTAATTAATACACCAATTACAATTAAATATGTTTAAAAGAACATTAGAGTGGTCTTATTCACTTGATGGGGCCACATCATGTTCCTAATCTTGTCTAGCCTAATCATGCTTAACATGTTGATCATGATCTACATGCTCTAAAGTTGGAACATGAAAGGTTACATTAATTAATACACCAATTGCAATAAAAGATGTTTAATTGTATTAATCCATATTTCGTTTTGTATAGCACATGAATACATCCAATACCGGGATGCACACCATAACCTTCATCTGTAGGTTGTGCTCCACCTTCACTAGGTTGCATTCCAATGTCATGTGCAGTATTATCATTCCTTGCTTGTTTAAAACAAATAGGCACATAATTACTTTATGGTGGAAATTAATATTGAATAGATTGCACAAGTATTCAATTTTAAATAAACTTTGTTGAGTTTATTTACCTGTGTGTCGGATGCAGTGGAATCTTGTGTTTGACCAATCAAGAGTCTTAGGCATTCAACCATGACTCCATAGCCTTGCTGGAAGGTAATCTTTAGGTCCTCTTCTATGGGCACTTTGTTGAATTCATAGCCCTCCATTTTTACATAAGATCATGAATTTTGCTTCTATGGTGTGATAAAACCAAAATTGTTTGAAATTTATTATTTGGATGCAATATCTCATTTATTGATACTTAAAATTTGTGTGGCTAATTTCATATAACCACCAAATCCAAGTTTTTGCTACTCGTGTTTTTCTAGTCTTGCCTTTGTTTCCTTCGATGTGTCGAGCAGCCTATTAAAAGTTTGAAATATGTCATATTATGTAAAAAGAAAGAGTAATTAGTATATAATTACATTGTTGATAGTATCACATACATTCTTTGGTCTGGTGGTGTCTTTCCTTTTTTATATTCAGCCTTCTCCTTTCTATCCAACACCAGGTCCTTCCACTCCCTCTCTGGAATCATGGGGGGCCACTTGTACTTTTTGTTCTTCTCTAAATGTGACCTATATTGGTCCCTCACATACTTTAGATAGGTACCAAATTTCTTAAGGACCTTGGTTTAGTTGAATGTGTTATTACCGAACAACAAAACTAAACGGTTAATGAGCTCATCTTTTAAATCTTGATTTTGGGCATTCCACTGTGTATGTATGGTGGGCCCAAAGATCTCCAATGTAATATCATTTAGATTTTTTTTTAAAAACATCATTTCCTGCAAAATGATCATGGGATCATTAGTCTAAAAAGAGTGATCAATAAGTAAATTTCAATTGGATTATATATAATAATAATTAAGATATTTTAAAGTACCTGGGACCTTCTCTATCTTTATGGGAACGAAATCCCTGGTCACCAAAAATGTGACTGGCAATGTTTCCATACTAGTAATATAGAAAGATCCAAGAAATGCTGCTAAAACATCACCAGTACTAGTGGCCTTTACATCCCCAGGTACATGTCCTGACGCATGTTCTAGCATGTGTTCTCTACCAGAGGGTGCACTACCCGATGTCTGCATGCTATGTGTTGTGGACATTTTAGTTGACAATATAGGCATGGATGATGGGGTCGGATGATGTGATGTATGCATAGGAATATCAGGATCAACACTTGTACCAACCCATACTCCCCGAGCAGCACCTCTAATACCCTGATCATGGCCAACAACATCATGAGGACACAAAAAATCCTATAAAAATAACACATATTTTAGTTCATGACATAAAAGAGTACAAAACATAAAACCATGAATGAACTTATGTTATAATTAAAGATCTCATGACAACTTACTGACAAGTTCCATGCTCTCTTAGTCAATATTTTAACCCTTTCTTTTATCTCATATGTTTGAGGCACTATGAATAACAATTGAAGGATTTTTTCATTGCATTTTTTTGGGTCTTCCTTATCATATATAGAGGGTTTGCGGAATATGCAATGTCATCATTGCATAATAGTGATTGCACCTCCCTATGGATGCTCTCCTCTACTGTTGTTTCCTTTCCCCGATTAGCTGACTATGACAAGAATATTAAAAAAATTATTGAAATTAACCCAATAAACTTATGAAAAAAAAATAATAATAAAACATTTTGCTCGTATCTAATTTGTACAATTACAATGAGGTAAACCTATCAAGTAGAAGCACCTAAAGATGCATCACGAGCTGTGCTCTGGGCTAGAGCCTTCCCCATATGATCAATGTCCTGCTATGACAAAAATTAAATATAAAAAAATTACCAAAATGAAACCAATAAACTTATGAAAAAAACATAATAACAAAAAGGTATATTGGAGTCATTAATTGGAGGTTGGGTAAAATGGTATATAGTACGTGCCACCCCCATAGTAACTATGTTTTTATCTATGCGTCAAATTTTAATCGATTAGCAACTCTTCCCTTGCAATTATTGATTTTATCGCACATATGAATACATGGTTTCCCTTGTGCACCTCGAATCTGCAACTGGGTTGCTTATTTGTTCACCCAGGTTGTGTACTATTTATAAACCATGCAATATTCCCTAATGATTTTGGCCTTCTATTAATGTACATAGCCACTCCTTTATTTTGATCCTTATCTTTTAGTTGTATATAATTTGTTGATAGTGCATACTTACGCATACTTCATGTATATCGGACCAGTTGCATCCAATCTTTGTAACTGTAATAGGGTCTGACATAATCCATCAATTTAGTAACTTTTTCATAATAGAAATTTATGTTGTCAATGCAAAATAGGCCCAAACCATGTAATGAAGATGGTGCTATACGATATATCCTCTCATTGACACAAAAATTAGTGTTTATTGGAGGAAGTTCCTTGGGTACCCATTGTTTCTGTAGATGTTTGTACCTCAAGAGAACCTCAATGTTTCCTATGCTCTCATCATCATAAGAACATGATCCCCCTTCAATAAGAAAAATTTTCATTCATTTATGGAATTTTCTTCTAATATTTTGACCTCTAGTTGATCTCCCTCTTTTAGACCTACTACATGTCTCGCTTTCCTCTTCTCTTCCTAAATTTCCCTCACTTGAGGAAGATAGATCTGAGAAATATCTATTTTGTGGTACCTGCACTCATAAGGATGTTGGATGAAGTTCTTCCATTGTGATGCAATCCCAAGGTGACATTATGATTAATCTATCATTTCATCGCTAGAATTTCACAGGTTATAAGGTAATCAAATCTTGATAGTTTGCAAGTTATTGTTACTACTGTCCAAATGTGTCCATCACAAATCAAATCAATGTATGAAGGAGACTTTCCCTTACAATTAATGACTTTAAAATATCATTATTTTACAACCTAACACAAATATGAAGTTTGGGAGATGCAGTTCACAGTAGCTGAGGCTATGGAAGCCTAAAAAACCTAGACTCGATGATGAATTTTCCTACATGAAAAATGTATGGAAATGTTCCAAGGATTTTTACATGACAATTAAGGGGCAAAGGTAATGAATGATAGTCATTATCAGTCTCACCGTCTTAATCCAAGTTATTTGATTTACTAGACTTCTACTTAATGTTTTAACTACCAAACTTTGTAACAAGTGTTAAATGTGACTATGGTCCACCAGTTACACAACCAAGGCCTCAAATGTATTCTCTAATTGTAATAAAAGGACTTTTTCTCTTCATTCAAGTAAATAAACTTGAAACATGACTAAAAATAGCAAAAAAATTACATTTAATGCAAATTTAATGAAAATTTCCATTGAAATTTTCTATAGTTTGCAGAAGAATGATTTCATCATACATAATATCTTGGTTTAAGTTATCTTGAAAAAGATGAATTAGAACACTAATAGACATAATCCAGGTGCACGTGTGAGGTGGTTCAGTTGTCCATTGATAAACTCCATATGTTTAAGTAGTTAACGAGGAGGGAGTGTGTACTAGGCTTGGTTAAGTCATCATAAGTTTATGCTTTGGAAATAATTTTTTTTTTTCATCTTAAATCTTCCTATGTCTAATTTCTAGGAGACTTTTGGTATGTTTTAAGGTAGGATGAGTGGTTGCATTAATGTTCTAGTTCTCTATGACAAGGTTTCAACATCTTCAAATAGTGAAAGTTGGTGCTCATAGTCATTTGAAACAACATTTTTATTATGTATGATGGTAGGATTTGATAACTTAAAAGAATTGGCTACCCAACAAACTTAAAGTTAAAAGAAACTTTTTCAGTTTAAGGGGTTAGCACTTTCTTTCATTTTTTCATATTGGTTTGATGCTTCAAATGATGCATTTATTATCCCACTTCTATCATATTGTATTCCCATCCCATTGCAAAGAAAAAAGGTTAAACATTTAACAATCTACCATTCTTAGCTTTGAAGTTGTTGGCCTTGCACACTTGTTTTGTTGAGTCACAAGTTTTCATGATAAGAAAGGAAGAATGAAATTTTAAATTTTAAATGTTGCTAAGACCCTATCTTGAGTTGCTCCACTTTTCTTCCCAAGCAACTATATTATTTTTTTGTGAATGGGGGTCAATAATATGTTCTACAATCAATGGAAGACAGTTCCATGTGATACAGGCATAGCTCATTGGGGAGTCTCTAGTGCAGGAGCACCTACACCTTATGTTCACTATTTTAGCATTAGAGGTTTATCATAGAAGTGTCTAGGGAGGTTTGAAATTTTTTTTGATGTTTTAATAAGTTATAAAATACCATTTATTGTTTCATTGATCCATATTGTAAACAAGATCAAATATGTGAAGAAATTGTCAATGATGGTCAAATATTGTCAAAGTAGGTAGAATAGGTTTTATTTTAGGGAGTCATGTATTCAAGGTGAATAAGGTCTACCAAGAAAATTTTCAATGTGTTTAGGGTGCTTGGAAGTAATCTAGTTGATAATGTAAAAAGTTGCAATTGTTGACATTAAAAGTTGTCAAAATTGCAATTTTTCAAAATAATAGGTTGTTAAGTGTTTGTAAGTCAGTTATGGACATTGGTTGAAGGAATTTTGGGTCTAAGATGATTTAAAAATCCTTCCAAGGCCTAAGAAAAGGTTTTTTGAGGATTTGATACCAAAATTTCATATCAAATGCCATATTCTTGAAGCAATTTTTTGTGTTTTTACTATTTTTTTGAAGTTCTTTTGTGTTGTACGGATCCATACAAGCTTGAAATGCTCTAATATCATTGGTGTAGATAAATATATGTGTTCCCTTTCATTTTCATTTATTTTGAAGTGCTAAATCATTATTTTGTGGGAGAAAATAATCAAATACAAGGACTGCCTTGTTTTGACTGTGTAAGGGTTTGAGGGCTAAAAACAAATGAGATCCACCAATCCACCCACTGTCTTGGAACTATAACTCACTGGATTGGTGTAAAACATGGTAGGATAGAGGTTCATTGCATTTAGGGGTCTGTTAAAGCAAGAAACTTGGCATTGAAGTGATGCCCTAGGGCTGACAACGAAAATTTTCTTGTGAATTTATGGTTGTTAAGTCAGGGTTTGTCAATTTGATGGATGTAATAGTATGAATGAAGGTTGTTTTTCCTATTTTAGGATATTTTAATGTGTTGAAGCAAATATTTGAGTTAGGGAGGTCGGGTATATGGTGTTTCTCTAAAACCCTAGTGTATTGAGGGAAAATGGAGGGTTTTGTAGAACAATGACAAAAGGGGCATGGATTAGCCCAAAAATGGTGAAATCTAATGTTTTTTGTCATAAAAAATCTCTATCAATAGGTTTTGAAACATAACCAAGCAGTTGGAAAGGCCTTCCTTTATAAAACAGGGGTAATTTTGTATCCTTTTTGGTAGGACAGACTAATGAAACACATGAATGTTGTAAAATAACCTCGTGGAATTGGTTGGGATAGTGTTTAGGGACTTGTGTCAGTGCTTAATCCATGATTTTGTGGCTTGTGTGTGGTCTCATTCAATAATTTCATCAAAGGATGTGATTTGAGGCCTAGTAGCCTAGTGAGGGTATTGTGTTGAAAATAGACACTTTGTTTGTATTTGAATCAAATTGAGGTTGGATATTTAGTCACATCCTTGGGTCTACATCAGTCTAAAAAAATTTAATTGTGTTGGTTTCTTGGCTTGGGTGCATTATTTATATTGACAAAAAATCCAATAATGAGGCTGAAACTATTGCTTCCTAGTAGGGATTAATAAGAATGAAGGATAAGGGTTATTTTAATGTTGAGATTGAACATAGGGCTAAAATTTGATTATACAAATCTTGAAAGGTAATTTTTTCTCACCTTGGAGGATCAAAAACATGATGGATGACTTCATAAGTATGATTAGGGGTTTCTCTAAGACCAAAATTAGCCATATCTTTAGAGGCAACTCGGTTGTTAATGTTGTCTCTAATGAAGGGTTGCGTTGTAATGAACATAACTATTGGATTTATTTTTTCTATGTTGAAAAAATGGGAACA
Source organism: Sequoia sempervirens (assembly GCA_007258455.2). NCBI lineage: Eukaryota > Viridiplantae > Streptophyta > Pinopsida > Cupressales > Cupressaceae > Sequoia > Sequoia sempervirens. Next base: position 557,320,298 of record VDFB02058242.1, read on the forward strand.
AAAAAAGGTTTTCCTTTTCAATGTGGCTAATTAAATAGCTAAATTATAGAACATAAAATTGGAAGGATCGCCTATGTTCCAAATTGTTGAGAAGCTATACAATGTCAAGTTTAATGTTAGAAGATGAAATAAGAATTCACTTGGTAACTTTTTTAAAAGAAATCTAAAGTTATGGCTCAACTAAAAACCTCATAAACTGAAATCCACATTCTAGGAATGAGTTAAGAGATGATAGTGAAAGAAAAAGGTATTTTATGTGAGCTACAGTCATTAATTGCTAAAAAAAAACTTTTGGGGGCAAAGATCGAGAACAATTTGGTTAAAGGTTGGGGGTAGGAATACTAAGTTTTTTATATGAGGCCTCTAAAACACAACTCATCTAACAAATTGAAAGAGATTTTGTTGGATGGTAACCAAATCTCTAATGAAGCCTATATAAGGGACAAAAGGAACAAAAAAATTCGACAATCTCTTCACTAAAAACAATGTTTTAGTCCTATGAATTATAATGTTATCCTAAAGCTTATCCCCACAATTGTTGATGAGAAAGATAATATGGAGTTGATGAAACCTATAATGGAGGAAGAAGTGAAAATTTTTGTTTTCTCTTTTTAAGGAAGGCCCCCAACCCTAACAAGTTCCCTCACTTCTTTCAAGTGCATTGGGATATTGTTGTTGATGACATGGTAGCTGCAACTAGGGAGTTCTTTAGAAGTGGAAGATTACTAAAGGAGTTGAACACTAAATTTTTGGTTCTTATCACAAAAAAGGCTAGGGTTGTCTCCTTGATATTCCAACCAATCAACCATTGTAACTCGATGTATAAATTTTTTGCAAAAATTATTTCCTTAAAACTGCAACAAATTCTCCCAAAGTTGATCTCTCCATAGCATAGTAGTTTTGTCCATGGGAGGAAGATTCTTGACTGTATCATTACAATTCATGAAGTGCTCCATTATATGGAACTTGATAAAAAGGAAAGGTTTCTTCTAAAGTTAGATTTGATGAAGGCTTACAACCATGTTTTATGAGAGTTTCTCAATAAAGTTCTAGAATTTTTTTGAGTTTGGAAAAAAGTTCCTAAAAATTGTTACGGTTCCAAATTTTCTATTGTCATTAGTGGTATCTCTTATGGCTTCTTGAAGGGATCTAGAGGAATCTACAAGAGAACCTTGTATCTCCCTTCTCATTTATTATTCTAGTGGAAGCTTTGGGTAGAAGCCTTCAATAAGCGATTATTCAAGGAAAGTTAAGATGAGAAACCCACTTCAACTAGTGTCCCCATTTCCCATTATCAATTTGTGAAAAATATCGTTGTGGTTGTTGAAGCCTCAATTATGGAAGCAACAGAAATAAAACAATTTTTATGTAAATATGATAATTCCTCGAGGTAATAAATCAACCTTCTTGAAAGCACCATCTTTTTTTTCAATGCTCCTCCTATGAGACAACTGAAAATTGCCAACATTCTAGCATGTCAAATAGGATCTATCCTATCCTTCTACCTTGGGATGCAACTCTTTAAGGGTCCAATCCCAAATACTTTTTTGAATATCCTATTGGATTGATTCCAACACAAAATTGAATGATGGAAAATCTCTCTCTTAAGTCAAGCTAACAAGCTTCAACTTATTAAGGCTACTCTTCAAAATCTCCCAGCATATAATACAAGTTTGTTGCATATGCCTGTGAAAATTATCGACAATGTGGCAAATAATGCTTTTGGTCAAAAGTGGAAGATAAAAAACGTATTCCTATGTTGGCTTTGGATTTTGTTTCTAAACCAAAGAATAAGAGAGGGTTGGGGTTAAGGCTAATCAATGATTTTAATCTAGCTATTAATGCTAAAATTGCGCAGAGAGCTCCTTAATAAAGAGAAGAAGTGGACAACTATTACCTCTAAGAAATGCTTGGAAGGGAGGAATGGAGATATTTTATCAAGAAATGACCTACCCCATATCTCTACTATTTGTCATTATGGCAAATGCTCTTAGTCGTCGAATCACAACAAATGTACGACAAGATCTTTGGAAAGGCATGAAAATTGTAGGTTAAAGAGAATGGGGGTTCCAATATAAAATATATAAATCACTTATACTATTCATTGTCCCTTGGTCATCGATTTTCCCTTTCTAAGTGCTCTCAACCTCATCGCTTTGGCTTTCCTCCTTCCCTATTTTTCCAGTTAGGGTATCTGTGCACTAAGCTATGTCGTGCTCCTATGCACATAGGGCCAAAGATTAAAATAAAATGTGAAATTCAAATTAATATTTAAGTTTCATTTGTATGTTTTATTTTAGAACTAGAATGGTAGAGATAGGATAGAATAATACCATTGGTTGAAAATTCATTGTAAGAACCTTAAATTTATACCTTAAACCTACAAGATAAACCTTATAATCAAACAATAAATCTAACACTTAAAACTAAAAACTATTGTATTTTGTGATAAAACAACCTTGTTTGACCTTGGTAAATATGAATTATCTACTTGTTACATGATTAGGGCATATTATTTGATGGGACCTACGATAAAACCCTTATGAATACAATGGGGGGTTTGTAGAAAGAGAAGACTATATATGTGGTATTTCTAAAGTGGTACTTGGTTCAATTATGTGATGGTTAAGTAACACAAATCAATGCAAGATGATATCATTGGATGAGTATTAGTTGGCTAGTATATTATTACTAGATCAATCAAGAGAAAATTGATAGCTAAGTACTTGAATTTTATTTTAATGACACTTGGTAAATGCAAGATTATAGAGGTATTATGTTTCTCAATTAAAGTAAAGAAAGTGGTTGACATGGAAGTAAAATATTTTTGAAACTCATAAATGATACATATATAGATGTATCTTCTTTATATTATCCTTGTAATTAGTTATGTATCTTCAAATATAAAAATTAAAAGGAATCCATTGTGTATCATCTAATAATAACTTATAGAAAATATCAAAAAGATCAATAATAATAAAAAATATATTAACTAAGAAGCCATGCAAGCATACAATAATATATGTTGGTAAAACTATGATATATACAAGAAAGCAATATATGCATACAATGTCACATGTTAGTAATACAAAATACATGTACAAGAAAGCTATATAGGAACATAAAAAAATCATAATATAATCAGTCCTCTCAACTAGGATGGAAGAGTTGATGGCCTTTTGATTATTGAGTAGATAGAGAGACAAGTGATGATTTTTTATTTTGAACCTACTAACTTGAACTCCTTTCTAACTTTTTGGAGCTCCACATAATATAATAAAAATATATAAATTAATATAGAAAAAATTAATTATACAATGATATATAAGGGAATAATCACTTACCACCATTTCATAATTAGGAACAATATATGAAAGAGATGAAGAATAAGGCAACTTGTATTATTAGGAAGGACGAGATGCCTTTATATAGCATGACATCATGTTTGAGTCTCGAAACCCTCCCATATCGTCAATGCATGTGTCTAGGCTAACCATGTCAAATTTCACTCCATACAAGCACAAATTGAAAAAATTTCAATGTTGGCCCCATTCACATGTCACTATGCAATGTCAACATGAGGAAACACTATTTTTTTGGGAATGAAATAACCAAATATATGATCAAATAATCATAAATAGTCATAGAGTAATTAGGATTTGATCATATGGAAATTTCTAGGAGAGCTAAAATAGTTGTAAAATCATGAATTAACAACATTAAAAAGTACATCATGAATTAATTATGTAACTATTTAAGTCAAATATAATTCTATCAAGAAATCAATATCAAATAGATAATATAATTGCATAACTCATACATTTCAATGTCATTGATCTTCTTCTTCATCCAACTCTTTGTTTGTATCATCCAATATAGATTCGACATTGTAAGGATTGGTCATATCATCATCATCGCCATTGATATCAGTTTCAATAATTTCATCATCCACACGGATATCATCTTCATGAACATTAACTCCTACATAGTCATGATCTAGTTCCTCTTCTTCGACATCTTTTTCAGGCACATCATCAACTAACTGTTGATCATGATCATTATCTACATCATCTTTTAGTTCTTCAATATATTCTTCTTCCACCACATTATACTTTATCAGCCTTCTTCTTGGATTATGTCTAACAACAAATGACCAACCTGGTTTACCTAGAACCTCTAAGTAAAATACCGGCTCACATTGGCTTGGAAGAACATAGGGCTCATTTCCAGCTCGCTTGATCGACCTTGTATTAACCATGGTAAATCCATTATCATGTTCAATAACAGTTCTCTCGGGATCATTTTCATTCAATCGTAGCCTGCACCATTAGAAAATGAACAAAACTAATTTGAAGGACTTAAAGTCACACTCAAGTATATCATCCAAAATCCCATAGTATCAATTTTCTGAGACTTTTGGATGTATGTTGCTTCTAGATGAAACATTAATCACCTGAAAGACTACATTTATCCCATAATCACAAGTTTTCTTCGTGTCATCCAACTTTTTGATTCAAAATTTATGACCATTGCACCACATAGCCTTGTGGTGTTTCACCTACAATATGTCAAACATGTAAAAATTATTGCATCATCAATTGATAAACATATTTATTCTTGGATGAATGTATGCAAAGAAAAATAAAATCAACATATATATACATCAATATAATTGAAAATAATTAAATAATATGGGTGATTAATATATTTATACATACTTGTTTATCTATTAAACCATATGCTAAATAAGTTTCCCTTGGTGTAACATTGGAATCTCCATTACGATGAGCTTCTTTAACCAATGAAGCCACACCTTCCCATGTTAATGCGCAATTGTATTGTTGACATCGTTCAATCCATACCATCATCCAATCAAGATTGTTTGTGACGTACAAATGTAGTGCATCCCACTCTCGACCAACTATATAAAAAAAATGAAATTCAAAAACAACGTATAATTAGTTAATTACCATGGTATACAACTTATTTTCTGGAGTAATACAATACCAATACTTTTCTATTAGTGTGTGGAGAATTCTTTCATTTGGACTAGTTCTCTGTTGTTTCTTTTCAAACAATTGAAGGTAATGTAAAATGTATTCTAATTAATCTCCATGACCATCTTATAATTACCTCTCACTTTCCTCAATCTACATTTCCCCTTCAAGTACTCCCCTTCGAATTTGTTAATGGAGTTGGGATCCCAAATGCGATCTACATGGATCTTTACTGTGAAGTTAGGAAGATATTCAATAATGTACACCATGGTCTGGTATACCATATATCCCTCCACCATAGAACCCTCAGGATGTGCTCTTTGTCTAACCAAAGCCTTCAAAAATTTCAAGTTCCTCTCAACCATCCACATTGACCTTGTGTGTACAAGTCCACACAATTCAATCTCCTCAACTTGGTGTATGAGGTAGTGTTCTTGTGCATTGAAAAATGTCGAAGGTAGACACTTTTGCATTTCACACATTAGACGAGGAATTTTTCTCCTCCAATAATTTATATATTCTTTATGGATTTCTTTAGATGATAGTCATCTACAAGTGATTCAAGGTGCAAATATATTAACGAGATTTAATAAAAATATACAATATATTAAACATAAGTAAAAAAAATGGAAAATATAAGATCTATACAACAAATTGAACAAATATCGCTACTTACCTCATGTATTTTCCAAGATCATATATAAATTGCTTGAAATTGTTGTCAAAGTTGTCTAGGAGAGATAGAGATAGAATGTACTACAATTATAAAATGATCTTTTCATTATTTTTCCAAAACTAGTAAACATAGTACACTGAAAAGTACATGAAGTATACTAATATATATAAAATACACCAGAATGATTACCTTAATGAAGGTATGCCAATCATGTGTTTTCATCCATGACCCAAATTCACCTTTCTTTGTTATGATATTGTTTATGTTTGCAACAAATCCTGTGGGAAATTGAATTTTCCGTATGACTTCTTTTCTAGCATTGTTTTGTTGCTCCACTAATAACCAAGGAAGGGCACTTATATTAATTTGGTCTCCATCGCTATTTAATTGAATAACATTTTTCATTGCATGATTGGCTTCCTAAATGTCACTACAAATTTTGACAATTTTCTCTTTGTCATGCCCTCCATCCAATATTTTCCATAACATTTCTATTATATTCTTTCCAATATACATTGTATCAAACAAATGCACAATTTGTAGTTGCTCATAGTAGGGCAACCTACTAAATTGTTTGGGATAACTTTTTAGTCCTTATGGAAGCCGACCATTAATGCCTTGAGGACCTTCATGAAGCATATAAGTTAAACAAATTAACAACGACAATCATTATCAATTACAACATGAGTAAACAAAACACACACTAGTAGAATTTGGTAAATAAATGACTAATTTGGTCATTTATAAGTGACTAATTTGGCCATCGGGTAAAATCATAACTAAATGACTAATATCAGACAAATAAAAATGACTAAATAAATAACTAAATAAATGTGCCCATTATTAAAATCTTGGCCATAATTTTCATTTTAATAAACATACTCTAAAACCTTCGTGAAGACCTTATTTTCAATCATAGCCCGCCATAATTAATAATAAAATATTACAAATAAAATTACTAATAAATAGTTTTTGTGGAATAAATATTTTTTGTGGTGTCATCATATGAACACCAAAGTTTCTTCTAAATTGATGAAAAATCACCAAATTATAAAAATTAATGAAACCATAAGAGAACCCAAAAAACTAAAACCCAAAACCTTGAAAAAATTAAAAATAAGCAAAAGGAAGAGAAAAAACAAAATATAAGAATAAACAACCAAATAATCTAAGAGGAAAAAGGACCAAATTGTTTTTTATAAGCATAATTTTCATTTTAATAAACATACTCTAAAACCTCCATGAAGACCTTATTTTCAATATAGGCCACCAAAATGGAGTAGTGAGTCGAAACCTTATTTTCAAGGTAGCCCGCCAAAATGGAGAAGTAAAGCACACCTGATTTTGGATTGTAGCCTCTACCCATTTTTCCACATTGGACACGATTTGTGCAGAATCTTGTGGTAAGTCACTTTCCATGGTTTAAGTTAATTTTACTTTTCAAATCTATACGCGGTCAGGCCATATGATCTATATGATCCATTCTTTTAAATAATTTTACTAGATGCTTGTTGACTAACAATGATTTTCTTTTTTAGGCTAATTATGAAAAAGCAGATCCATTTGGTGTTGCAGAAGTTAAGAATTTATATAGAGAACTTGGAATTGAGGTCTGTTTATTCTTTTCTTTTCCATTATGAGATGTTAAAAGTGATATTTTCTTTTTGAATTTTCCACTATCAAATTGCATAGTTCATAGGAGAACTTAATTTTATCTATAAAAATTATATTAAGGGACATGTAGATTGAGTTATCTATACAAATTTCAGAATTTGAACTCTTAAAATTAACTTCCACTTTTTGAGGGGACATGCAAATCAATTTTGAAGTTGAGTGTAAAAAATAGAGTAGCACATAAAGAAAAAGGATGAAAAATAATAAAGTGAAAAGTGGCTCTTCTTATATCAACCATGTAGAGTACAATGAAAGGAGTGTAGGGATGGTAGGGGTTTAACATTTACAGTGTAGTGGAACAGTAGTTCAGTTGTATAGATGTAATCCTACTTTGTTTGAGAACTCTTACTGAACTCCCAAAAATAGGAGTTCCCAAATGACACCAACAACAAGAGCTGATTCATAGGCCCTATGGAAATCTCTAACTTTTTGGCTCCCCTTTGATACTTTTCTGCATACTTATAGATTACATCTCCATGATTAATATGGACTCGAAGGGTTGAAAGGGCACATGTTAGTCTTTTCCATTTATTGGGAAATAAAGAGTTTGAAGTGACTGAAACAATCAAATGTAGCTCTTTACTCTACATGCTTTATTCTCATTCAGTTATTAATATATCCAAATATAAACCATTATGACTTAAATCAAAACTAGAAGAAATCTCATGAAAACTACAAGAAGAGATCAATGATTATATGAGTCATGGAAATGAAACCAACTCCATAAGCCACAACAAACAAAATATGCAATGCAAATGAGAATATAGGCCTTCAAAGGAGTTGTCATGGATAAAGAATCATGCTCCCTTAGATCTCTTGTGGGAATTCCCAAAAGCTCTTTAGTTATCCACAATATCCACATGCTATGAGCTCTGATACAAAGATTGTACATATTTCTTCTCAATTTATTCCATTTGGTGCTATTATTTTTATCCTATGATTCAGGCTTCAATCCAACCCCTCTCATTAGTATTTGTCTTCCAGAATTGTCTAGAAGAGGGTAATCAAAATTAGTACTAGAGTATCTGAAAGTTGAAGATCCTTTCCATCAAACTGAAGCTTTGTTCTCAACAAACCAAAGCTGAGACATGCTAAGAACTAGTGGAAGGGAAGTTGAATGAAAATAGAGAGCAACTAAAAGCCTTCCTAAGAAAAGTTCCCTTTCCACAATAACTGTCGGTTCTAGTGTCTCCTTGCTCATTTTTTCTGGCATCTCCTCATTTTTCATTTCTTGATAGAGAGCTTCTAAAAGATGTGCAAGATGTTCTTCAATCTCAACAATCAATGTTGAGATAAAATGGAGGCATTTCTCTTGCAAATAAGGTGTTAAATCATTTATCCTTAAAGGAGATTTATGTGCATAAAGAGAACTTAGGAGGTCTTCCAGAATATTCTTGGACCCCTCATCTATGGTATCTTTTATTTGACTAGCCTCAATTCAAAAATAAGGGTTAAGGCGACCAAACCAATCTTCATCATTTGTCATCATAAATCTAAAACTCAACCCAAGTAAATTGACAATTTTTAGGTCCCCTCTCTTGAAAAGCCAGCCCTCACTAGTAGTTAATTTGTGCAAATGGGTTTCAACATCTTTGTAACTTGCCAAAGATGTAACTATGGCTTCAAGGCATTTACCAACCTTAACTCTCTCACACAGATCTGAAAATCCATTAGCTATTATTTGTTTCATCCTACTAACAAACAAGCTTTCAAAAAGTTCATCCCATAGACTCTTTGAGTGCTTCAAAACAATCTCACACACGCATTGGCATGGAAACTCAACATTTGAACCAAAAAACATTTTTAGCCACTCCAAGCTCCCTTCAAATGCATTCAGACTATCCAATGTTTCTCTGATCAATGTCTCATTCTCTGCAAGTTCCTTGCCACTTTTCACAAGATCAAGCAAATAATTTCCCCCAAACCTATCTGTAGAGAGAATATCATTTGCACATGTCTTAAGCCATGCTAAGCAAGAATTTGATATAAATTCCCTCAGAAAAATCATCATGGTATCTTGTAGCTTCTCTCTATGAGATTTCCACAACTGCACCTCATTGTCTGGGTTTGGAATCCCACCATAAAACTATGATTTAGGTGGCACTACCAACACAACTTATAAAAAAGAGGCAAATCATTTAGAACCTCCAAGAAGAGTTCCCCATCCTAACATAGTGTTACTTGTATGACTCTTACCACATTACAGAAAATGGAACTGACTGGCCCCACCTTATCGATCTATCGATCGGGCATGTCTTCTAGTTTCAGCAATGCATCTACAGTTCTATTTTTTCATTGGCATGAGGATCTTCTATCAATTGGACAAGGTCTCTTATTCCCACGATGGTCTAATGGGGATGTTAGGCTGACATCGCCATCAGACCATCATGGGAAAAGGAGACCTCGTCCCACCGATAGAATATTCTCATGCCGATGACAAAACAAAACTGTCGTGACATCCCCATCAGACCATCGTGGGAACAAGAGACCTCATCTTGCCGATAGAAGATCCTCATGCTGATGAAAAAATAGAACCATCGATGCATCACTGGAACCAAAAGACATGTTCGGTTGATAGAACCCTTGGTGTGTGAAGTCTTCTAGCCATTTTTGTCAAAAAGAAGAAGATGGAGATCAAGGGTTTTGTTTCAGATGATATGGAAAAAAAAATGGGAACCAAATAGAGTTGAATGGGTGTTTCAAACTCAATCAAATCTTGTTTAAAACAACCCAACATGAAGACAAGTGTACTTAGAAGATTGGGATTTCTTTTCTGATCATCATGATTTGGTTTTCAACATCTTTGTAACTTGCCAGAGATGTAACTATGGCTTCAAGGCATTTACAAACCTTAACTATAGTTGACCTCCACCCTCATGTTCTTATTTCAATTCAATTTCTTTCCAACCCTAAAAATCACAGACTAATAAATGGTAAAGCTTGAAATCATGGAACAAAAAACTACAAGAGATGGAGCAAGCATACAACATTAAAATTGTGACTTGCAGTGATAAAAGAAAAGAAGCAGTAGGCAGTTTGATATACAATCAAAAAAGGGCATTTTATGAGGCTACCTTAAGGAATCAAATTAAAAATTAAATAAAATCATGCTTCAAATTCCTTTTAAATTTTCATTTGTACAGTAGATGTCATCCTATTTTGTTTGAGAACTCTTACTGAATTCCCAAAAATAGGAGTTCCCAAATGATGCCCATAAATATTATAAATAGAAAACAAACAACAATATTTTCATATAAAAACAACAAGAGTTGATTCATAGGCCCTATGAAAATCGCTAACTTTTTGGCTCCCCTTTGATATTTTTCTACATACTTATAGATTACATCTCCATGATTAATATGGACTCGAAGGGTTGAAAGGGCACATGTTAGTCTTTTCCATTTTTTGGGAAATAAAGAGTTTGAAGTGACTAAAAGAATCAAATTTAGCTCTTTACTCTACATGCTTTATTCTCATTTGGTTATTACTATATCCAAATATAAACCATGATGGCTTAAATCATAACTAGAAAAAATCTCATGAAAACTAGAAGAAGAGATTAGTGATTAGATGAATCATGGAAATGAAACCAACTCCATAAGCCACAACAAACAAAATATGCAATACAAATGAGAATATAGGCCTTCAAAGCAGTTGTCATGGATAAAAAATCATCCTCCCTTAGATCTCTTGTGAGAAATCCTGAAAGCTCTTTAGTTATCCACAATATCCACATGCTATGTGCTTTGATACAAAGATTGTGCATAGTTCTTCTTAGTTTATTCAATTTGGTGCTATTATTTTTATCCTATGATTCAGGCTTCAAACCAACCCCTCTCATTAGTATTTGTCTTCTAGAACTTTCCAGAAGAGGGTAATCAAAATCAATACTGGAATATCTAAGAGTCGAAGATCTTTTCCCTCAAACTAAAGCTTTGTTCTTGACAAACTAGAGCTAAGATGAGCCAAGAACTAGTGGAAGGGAAGTTGAATGAAAATAGAGAGCAACTAAAAGCCTTCCTAAGAAAAGTGCCCTTTCCACTATAACTATCAGTTCTAGTGTCTCCTTGTTCATTTTTTCTGGAATCTCCTCATTTTTCATTTCTTGATAGAGAGCTTTTGAAAGATGTGCAAGATTTTCTTCAATCTCAAAAATCAATTTTGAGATAAAATGGAAGCCTTTCTCTTGCAAATAAGGTGCTAAATCATTTATCCTTGAAGGAGATTTATGTGCATGAAGAAAACTTAGGAGGTCTTCCAGAATATTCTTGGACCCCTCATCTATGGTATCTTTTATTTGAATAACCTCAGTTCCAAAATAAGTGTTAAGGAAACCAAACCAGTCTTCATCATTTGTCATCATAAATCTAAAACTCAACCCAGGTAAATTGACACTTTTTAGGTCCCCTCTCCTAACAAGCCAACCCTCACTAGTAGTTAATTTTTGCAAATGGGTTTCAACATATTTTTAACTTTCCAAAGATGTAGCTTCAAGGAATTTACCAACCTTAACTCTATCACACAGATCTGCAAATCCATCATCTATTATTTGTTTCATCCTACTAACAAACAGGCTTTCAAAAAGTTCATCCCACAAACTCTTTGAGTGCTTCAAAACAATCTCACACACGCATTGGCATGGAAACTCAACATTTGAACCAAAAACTATTTTTAGCCACTCGAAGCTCCCTTCAAATGCATCCAAACTATCCAATGTTTCTCTGATCAATGTCTCATTCTCTACAAGTTCCTTGCCACCTTTCACAAGATCAAGCAAATACTATCCCCCAAGCCTATCTATAGAGAGAATACCATCTGCACATGTCTCAATCCATGCTACGCAAATAATTTGATATAAATTCACTTAGCAAAATCATCCTAGCAGCTTGTAGCTTCTCTCAATGAGATTTCCACAACTGCACCTCCACTAACTCATTTGACTGCAAAATCCTACGAAAATGTTCGATGAAATATGTATAATTTGATGTATCGTCGGGTGCTTGTAAAATTTGATGTGTAATTTTCAATTTTTTGAAAGTTTATCCCCAATGTTTGTTGAAATTTTGACGAACCTGGTTTTGTTGAAATGTCGACTATCAGTTTCGTCGAAATTTTGACAAACATGAAAAATAGAAAAATCAAATTGTGGCCGACATAAAGAAAAGTGAGTTCTTGATTTATTGCGATAGTATTTTTCTCTACTTGAGACTTTTGAGAACTAAGGATGATTTTCTTGGGAAAAATCAGAAAAAATTCAAGAAGATATCGCCAGGTTGAGGGTAGTCATTGTCTTTTTGCAGAATTCAGTTGTGAAGTCAGATTTGTAGTTCAAGGTTTGAAAATCATATTTTAAAGCAACATCTCATCAGATTTCATTTTTAGAGGTTTAGGGTTTTGAGAATTTCATGTCTAGATTTTGTTGTGTGGAATCACCATAAGATCACAAACCAAGGAACAGATTCTTGTGACTGTAATTATGTGATCCATAACTCTATTGGTCATGTGGCACAGTTGTGCTATAACAAATACATGATGCATTCATGTGTGACCCAAGTTTAATGTGGCTATGTTGTGATAGAAATGAAGGCACTCATATAATTTAGTTAATTCAGGTTGTATAATGTAGGTGTCAATCATCATTGGGTGCATTCAGGTTGTCTCAAGTTTAACAAGTTAGGATGTAATTATAGCATGATCGAAGAGTGATTACCTCTTGCTGTAATAAAGAGCTTATAACTCTGATTGATATGCAAAGTGGTTGTGTTATATCAAGTATGTAGTGCATTCAAGCACAACCCATGTTTAATGGGCTATTCTAGAGAGTGATCAAGATTTTATAAACCTTATGAATGTTACTTAAAAGTGTATAGCTTAAACTACAAACCAAGTTTGTTACATACCTGAATGCAATCTTGGGTTACCGCAAACTATAATAATGTGATCTTCTAATAACCATTATGGAAAGGATTAAAGAAAGACCCATGCTATATAGGATACATTTTCCTAATCAGGTTTACATACCTTAATGATCAAACACAAGCTTCCCACACACTCTAGGATACAATGCAAGATCATACCACAACTTTGTCAAGACAACTAATTTTCTGACCCAAGATTTAAGGTTGTTTTTTAATTTCAATAGAAGCATTGGTAAGAGCATGATTAGGGTACAAACCCTAGGCTTCCGTAGAAACATAAACAATAACTATAGCAGATTAGTGAGGTTGCAATACCAGAAAGATTGAGACATTGTAGCTAATAAAAAAATCTTGAAATCTAAAGATTGTATCCAGTAACAAGCACACTATGTAGCTTAGTGAAATTTGTAAATTCAATATATGGTAAGAAGAATGACAGTCACTTGAGATGTGACAATCAAAAAGAGGCTAAGCAGTGACAAGATAATAAAGCTCAAACCTTGCATAGTAAAGTAGAGATTTTAACAGTGAGTTTCCTTACCCCCTTGTTGAATTTAAGGGTTTTTCAAATGCTTTTTGTAGTGTTAGACAAGGTAAATGCAATCAGGGAATGACTATCCAAATGAAGTAACAGTGGTAATCATAGATTCAATATTTCTTCTTAGCCATTAATGTATAACAGAGGTAGTGGATTGCATGTTTGAATAGTGTTTTGAGACTCATCAAAGATGGGAGAATAGTGAATAATACCTTGTGGACTGTGAAGTAGTGTCAATAAGGTTGAAGGATCTTAAGAACTACAATACCATGAAACAATGAGTCCCCTATAAAAAGTAGGCAGTCTATAGGGCATAGTTTGATTTTATAGAAGGATGCTCATAAAAGGAATCTTCAAGTGATAGTGAGTGAGCTGTTTGAGATTACAGCTGAGGGTGCAATACCTAGTCTTAAAGGAAGTTAGCAAAGTAGTAAATGTGTAATAAAATCAAATCATACACAACAAACAATTCACAATGTTATCTTACATAATTCCTTGAGTTTGAAGACAAAAATCTCATTGTATCTTGATGAAAGTGGTGACCTTAATGGTCAATCACTGGCAACCATGATTTTAAAACATGCTATTGTGCTTATAGAGGAAACATTTTAAGCGAGGCAGTGAGTGGTGGTTTGGAACAATGGCAGGTATGAAGGACTTGCTTTATATGCATACTATGCAGTCTAGCTTAAGACATCATACTTAAAAGAGATTGAAGGTGGATTATGGAACTCAAGGGTTTCCATGAAAATGAGTAAAGAAAAGACTAAGATCTATTTAAAATCCACGGTCATGAAGATATTAAAGATGTCACATGCAAAACCCTAGTAGCTAGAGTAATGAATACAGTGCCAAAGAGGATAGTGGGCTAGGGAAAATTTAGGAGATCTCCACATTATCTAATTATAGGGAAATACATCATTTATTTATTTATTTAATTAAAAGAAATCACTCTAAACCATATATAGGATACATTGATACTTCAAAAGCCTCTGAAGGAATTTGAGATTATGCAAATATATGTCAAGTAAATACCTAGATTACAAATAGTAGCGGGAACAATGTAAGATTTGTTGAGCAGAGTAGGAATGAGATAAGCAGTAATGAATCATATGCCTCCTTTCATGCACATCTCCTCATCGTTCTCTGTCATTCTTTATGCAAACACTTCTCCATTTTGGCGGTCTATGCTTGAAAATAATGTTTTGATGAAGGTTTTAGAGTATGTTTATTAAAATGAAAACTCCATTCTAGTGGGCTATGCCTAAAAATAAGATTTTGACAAAAGTTTTAGAGTATGTTTATTAAATTTTTAGAGTATTTTGGCAGGCTATATTCTTGATTCCTTAAATGATTTATTCAAATAGATTGTGAATAAATAAATGACTAACTATTTAGTCATTTTTATTTGTGTGACTAAATAATTTTTTAATCAACGACCAAACTAGTAATTTATTTACTCATTTATAGCTGAGTTGCAAAAAATGAGCAGAATCTAGTCATTTTTAGTTGTTGTGACTAAAAGTTTTAGTCACCTAGTCATTTATTTTCCAAATTCTACTAGTGTGTGCTTCCTTGTGCGATTAGGGCTCTCTCAATGTTGAGGGCCCTAGGGATAAGCTCGTCATAAGAAGTGACACATTGCATCTTTAACTAAAATGATAAATCTGTATTGACATTAGCAATGATGATTTTAACTTGTTGCTCCTTAGGAATGGGTCATTTGCTCTTACTAGCTCGCTACCTCCATCATTGTAGGAAGTTTGCAATCAAGTTCAATATTATGATTTTAGGAGTATTAACGGTTAGAAATCATAGTAAAATCATAATTTAATAAGTTTTGGAATTAGAATTTTAAAGTGTTTTTTGGGGTCATTAACTTCAGACTATCTTCTCTTTTGCAGGGGTGGTTGCATGCCAATTTTTTTGGTGTAAAATATCAGAATTATTAGATTTTGTTACTTGTCTATGAATAAAAATTATTGGAGTGTGAGTTTGATATTTTTTGAAAATCTAAATAGTCAAGCTTAGTATAGAAAAATCATGTCAGATAGTATTAGTCCAGAATAAAATGAAGAGACACTTGATAGATTGTGGGCTAGATTGAAAAGAAAGGGTGATGGGAAATGTTATTGTCCTTGCAATAATTGCAAGGGCTTAAAGACGAGATGAATTTTAATCACAACAATTGAGAAACATTGTAGGTAGCATGGTCATGTTGAAGGGGGCATGATTATTGTCCATTGGTAAGTTGTTCATTATATGTGTTTATATTGATTGAATTTGTAAATGTTTAGATCGTTTTAACATTTTATATATATATATATAATCACTTGATCATAATCATGGTTTATTTGTGTCTATCATTATTATAAAGGTCAAGCGCCCTAGGGTAGATGATATGGAATATCATGGCCCGAAGAATGTTGTTTTGTAAGCAGGTGAACATGGAGCTATGAATATCGAAGTTGAAGTTAATGATACTATGGAAGAAGATGATCATGCGCCATAAAACATAGTTGAAAATGATGGTAAAAATACATTGATCCATGACACATTTAGTGGTAGAGCTGATCATGATGATCGAGATGACTTTGATGATCATGATTTACCTGTACTTGAGAAGGCATACGAGCCCCTTTCTGAAGGCTCCCAAACAACTCTTCTCTCTGTTGTATTGTTGTTGTTGAACTTGAAGGTTATGAATGGTTTATCAAACATAGAAATCTCACAAATGTTAAGGTATGTCATATATGTCATCTTTTTGCATCTATTTTAATTGTTGTTAGTTCATCACTAGTAAATAAAGGATGAAATATGTACCATTAATATTCTTTATATTAACAAATTATTTTTTGTTGTAGATTTATTGGTGAATTTTTGTTACCACCATCAAATATTTTACCTCGCTCATACCGAGATTTATCTGCCATTATGAAAGATATCATAATGGAGTATCAAGCAATAGATGCATGTCCCAATGATCATATTATATATCATAAACAACAGTGAATTTGCAACAGAATGTCCAGAATGCTATATTAGTAGATATCGAATAGATCAACTAACAAAAAAGGTTCCTCATAAGGTTCTTCATTATATTCCCATTATTCCATGTATGCAACAATTATTTAGGTGTGAAAGCTTAGTGCAATTTATGGATTACCATGCATAGAATAGAAGTGGAGATGACATTCTTCGAATGCCTGTGAATAGTCTCTACATTTAGCAACATGGAGGAAAAATGGCCACACTTTAAAGAAGAACCTCGTAATCTCAGGCCTCATCTAGAGCACGGTGTCAATCCATTTGGAGAGCTGAGATCTATTTACTCGGTGTGGCCTATTTTTGTTATCAATAATAACATTCATCTATGGATGTTAATAAAGATGGAGCACATAATGTTGTCAATGATTGTTCTAGGTATTTGTTTACATCAATTTTCTTTAACGTAGTAGCATCTCATTTGTCTTATTTGTTGCATAATGACTTATATTTTTTCATTCAATAGTCATGTACATTAATTTATATATATTGCAGTAAAATGGTTATAATAATTATGTAATGTTTATGTTCATTCAACTAGGTAAGTACCAAGTTAAAGATATGAATGTATATATCAAGCCTCTTATCGACGAGTTACTAAATTTATGGAATGGCATCACTATGTATGACGTCTCTAGACCAATAGGACAAAGACAATTTCAATTCCATGCAATGCTTGTATGGACAATTCATGATGCCCCAGGGCTAACACATTTTTGTGGTATGTTATAACGTTCGACTACACTTTAACAATATTTAATTTGATGAAGTATATATCATGCATGTTTTTAAAATAATCTATTCATTATATATAATTATAAAAATTGGCATATTTAATCCAATTATATATTATCTTGTAGGTCTTCAAACAAAGAGAAAATTTGCATATCCAATTTGTGGTCCAAAGATGAAATATCATCATTCAACAAGTTTAGGAAAGTAGGTGTTTGATGAGTATAGGCACTTCCTCCATAGAAATCATAAGTATCGAACTACTGAAAAACATATTTTCAATGGGAAAGAGGAGACTACATCAAAACCACAAAGAATGACACCTCACCTATGGAAGTTAGAATATAATAGAATTAATCATCAAGGTTATACATTGGATCAAATTGTCTATCTATCATATATGATATGTTTTGAATTTATATTTTTATATTGTGTTGGGTTTACTCATGTTGTAATTGACAATGATTGTCGTTAATATTTTTAACTTATATGCTTCATGAAGGTCATCAAGTCATTAATGGTCAGCTTCCACAGGGACTGAAAAGTTATCCTAGATAATTTTGTTGGTTGCCCTACTATGAGCAGCTACAAATTGTGCATTTGTTTGATACAATGCATATCAGAAAGAATATAATAGAAACGTTATGGAAAATATTGGATGGAAGGCATGACAAAGAAAAATTTGTCAAAATTTGTAGTGACATTCAAGAAGCCAATCATGCAATGAAAAATGTCATTAAATTAAATAGTGATGGATACCAAATTAATATAAGTTCCCTTCCTTGGTTATTAATAGAGCAGCAAAGCAATGCTATAAAAGAATTCATACGAAAAATTTGATTTCCCACAGGATTTGTTGCGAACATAAACAATATAATAACAAAGAAAGGTGAATTTGGGTTAGGGATGAAAATGCATGATTGGCATACCTTCATTAAGGTAATTATATTGGTATATTATACACTTTTATAATGCATGTACTTTTCAATGTATTGTGTTTACTACTTTTGAAAAAATAATGAAAAGATCATTTTATAATTGTTGCAGTACATTCTACCTCTATCTCTCCCAAACAACTTTGACAACAATTTCAAGCAAGTTATATATGATCTTGGGAAATACATGAGATAAGTAGCAATATTTGTTCAATTCATTGTATACATCTTATAATTTCCATTTGTTTTACTTGTTATGTAATATACTATATATTTTTTAAAATCTCGTTAATATATTTGCACCTTGAATCACTTGTAGATAGTTGTCATCTAAAGAAATCCATAAAGAAGATATAAATTATTGGAAGAGAAAAATTCCTTGTCTAATGTGTGAATTGAAAAATTGTCTACCTTTGACCTTTTTTAATGCACAAGAACACTACCTCATACACCAAGTTGAGGAGATTGAATTGTGTGGACCTGTACACACAAGGTCAATGTGGATGGTTGAGAGGCACTTGAATTTTTTGAAGGCTTCGGTTAGACAAAGAGCACATCTTGAGGGTTCTATGGTGGAGGGATATATGGTATACTAGGCCATGGTATACATTAGTGAATGTCTTGCTAAGTTTGCAACAAAGATCCATATAGATCGCATTTGGGATCCCAACTCCATTAACAAATTTGAAGGGGAGTACCTGATGGGAAAGGTAGATTGAAGAAAGTGAGAGGTAATTATAAGATAGTCATGGAGATTAATTAGAATACATTTTACATATGGTTTATATGTATATTGTACATATTTAATTTTTAATCTTTAATATACGTCAATTATAAATTAAGGTTGTATATTGTGGTATTTAACTAATTATACGTCATTTGTGAATTTATTTATTTTTGATATAGTTGGTCGAGAGTGGGATGCACTACATTTGTACGTCACCAACAATCTTGATTGGATGATGGTATTGATTGAACAATGTCAACAATTTGGTCGTGCATTAACATGGGAAGGTGTGACTTCATTGCTTAAAGAAGCTCATTGTAATGGAGATTCCAATGTTACACAAAGGAAAATTGATTTAGCATATGGTTTAAGAGATAAAAAGGTACGTATAAATATATTAATCACCCATATTATTTAATTATTTTCAATTATATTGATGTATATATATGTTGATATTGTTTTCTTTGCATACATTCGGCCAAAAATAAATATGTTTATCAACTAATGATATTGCAATAATTTTTACATGTTTGACATATTGTAGGTGAAACACCACAAGGCTATGTGGTGCAATGGTCTTAAATTTTGAATCAAAATGTTGGATGACATGAAGAAAACTTGCGATTCTAGTATAACTATAGTCTTTCAAGTGACTAATGTTTCATCTAGAAGCGACATACATCCAGAAGTCTCAAAAAAATGATACTATGGGATTTTGGATGATATACTTGAGTGTGACTTTAAGTCCTTCAGATTAATTTTGTTCGTCGTCCTATGGTACAGGCTACGATTGAATGAAAATGATCTTGAGAGAATTGTTATTGAACATAATAATGGATTTACCATGGTTAATACAAGGTTGATCGACCGAGCTGGAAATGAGCCCTATGTTCTTCCAAGCCAATGTGAGCGGGTATTTTACTCAAAGGTTCCAGGTAAACCAGATTGGTCATTTGTTGTTAGACATGATCCAAGAGGAAGTCTGGTAAATTATGATGTGGTGGAAGAAGAAGATACTGAAGAACTAGAAGATGATGTAGATGATGATCAGGATCAACAGTTAGTTGATGATGTCCCTAATGAAGATATCGAAGAGAAGGAACTAGATCATGATGATGTAGGAGTTAATGTTCATGAAGATGATATCCGTGTGGATGATCACATTATTGAAATTGATATCGATGATGATGATGATATGACCAATCCTTACAATGTTGAATCTGGATCGGATGATACAATCAAAGAGTTGGATGAAGAAGAAGATCAATGACATTGAAATGTATGAGTTATGCAATTATATTATCTATTTGATATTAATTTCTTGATAGAATTATATTTGACTTATGTGGTTACATAATTAATTCATGATGTTTTTAATTTTTATGCCATTACATAATTAATTTAACGATGTACTTTTTAATGTTTGAAATTTTAAAAAATTATAGCATTTCAATAGTGATGTTAACAACCCTGAAATTAGTGTGTTTTATGTTTCATGTGATCATAAGAGATTAAAAATTCAGTTGTAGAGGTGGTTGTTCAATGGTTGACGTGTAAATGAATTTAAAAGGCATAAAGTGATCATTGTAATGGTTTTTGATGGTTGAGGGTTTAAAATACAAGCTCTTGACATTCCAAAATCTGTGTTTTTCTTCAAAATTTCTGTATTTTTTCTATTATGCAGCACTGTACAGTCACATGCAGCCATATTCTAATGTGAAATCAATTCTAGGTCCTGAAGATGTGTTAGCTTTGATTTGAATCTGATTTGAGGGCTTAAGGCATTGATTTGAGTTAGAAAGCTTCATTTCTTAGCATACAGCCCGGTTACCCTATTTTTTGAGGATTTTGTAGTTCAAACATGATATAAAGGTGTTCTTACACTTTTTTTGATTAGTGTAGCTTGTGTAAGAGGCCCCATGGATACTGTTGTAATTTTAGGATGCATGAATAAGGCGTAGGATGAGAAATAAAGAAGGTATAGCTGCTATCCTCAAGAGTTTTGTGAAGAAAAACATGTGAAATGAGAGGTACTTTCTGGCCCGATGCTTGTTTGCTCCTTCATTTTCTATAAGAAGGATTTCAGGGCCAGAAGTATGGGTTAGCAAGTTAGATATTTTTTGGTCGAGTCTATGTAGAGTTGCAGAGCAAATTGTAAAGTTCAATGGTTTTAAGGAAAATGCAATTTAGGATTTGAGTCATTCTGTAGTAGGTTTTGAATTCATGGGGATTTTATGTTTTATGATAGTATTGGCATTTGAATTGAAATGATTAATTCAAACTCATGTCTCTCCATTGTACATGCATATATGAATTTTGAATAAGATAATCAAAGGTTGTCTTGTTCATCTCACTCTTGTTGTGTGTATGATTTATGTTTTGGCTTTAATTCAAGGAATTAATTAAAATGCTTAAATGGGATTGTAGGTGGATATGTTCTATATAAGGATTTGATAAGTAGTATTAGGTCAGAATACATGATGAAATTGTAAAGCAATGTTCTCAAGGATCTTATATGTTATGTGTTAAATTTGTCATAAACCCTTAGATGTTTATGAATTTGACTCTCTCAATGGATATATGGCACTGATGTAAGTTGTACTAATTTGTATGGTTTAGTATTTTGTTTTTCTTTAGCTAGCACTTGCTACAAATTGCAAATCAATGACTATTTTACACTGTGGAATGTGTTGTAGTTATCTCATGCTCCCAATAGTTGATATTACTGATGAACAACCAATTATATTTAGTATTATGCTATTATGTTGAGGTATTAAATGAGATTATCTATTATTGTTAATATTTTTTACGATAATGGTGCAGAGGTTGTAAACACATTAAGGGATCACCCTCCCGGGTCTTGTAGAGCCCAAAGTGTAGGAGGTCTTTAAAATCCTCGTCAGTTGGTCCAGGTCATTCGAGTTACCCTTGATTGGAATTAGAAATTCCATAGGTAAATTAGAAGACCAACCTAGTTATAGTAAAAACAACCAATAGGTAGAGGGGAGAGAGATAGAGGGATTTAGTGAGAGAGAGAGGGAGGGAGTGGGAGAGAGATAGAGGGTAGAGGGGAGGGAGATAAAAGTGAGTGATAGAGAGAGAGACCTGAGAGAGGGAGAGGGGGTAGGAGGGTGAGACTTGAGACTTGAGAGAGAGAGGGAAAGAGAGAGGGAGTGGGAGAGAGATAAGGGGTAGAGGGTTAAACGTAGAGGGTAGAGGGTTTAAGGTTTTAGAGTTTAAGGGTTAAGGGTTTAGGGTTTAGGGTTTAGGGGAGAGGGGAGAGGGGAGAGAGATAGAGGGAGTGAGAGAGAGAGAGACCTGAGAGAGGGAGAGAGGGTAGGAGGGAGGGACGTGAGAGAGAGGGTAGAGGGTGTTGGAACTATAAAAATCTGATGTTTTCACATGTTGGTTTTACTCATAAACTTCCAAATTTGGTCCTACTGTGTGCATATTTCACCCATATTTTGCCATATTTCCCTATAGAGTCCATTGAGTCCTGCATTTTTCACATCATGGTCCATATAGGCTTGAGAATACCATTGTCTCCCTGACCCATTGGGCATTTTCTGCTAACATGAGTCTGTGTTGCCTTTCGGCAAGACTCATTTGGTGTCACAGCGATCAAAATTTTCTTGTAGGCACCGTTCGACAGGAGTTCTTCACGATCTCGGTGACAGAGGTTGATTCACTTTTCGGCAGGAGTCTGGTAGTCGATATAATGTGTCACGACTCCTTTCCTCCCAACTACATATTTTGATGGATTTTAATGCTAAAGGTAAATGCATGTCACGTTTGATATTCATGAAATGATGTTTATCTCCACATTTCCTAAAAATCTCAGCAAGTTGGGTCTAGCCATTAACTATCGATGAGAAAGGAATCTGCTAAAGATCTTTGAATGGAAGACAGATTGCATTCACCAACTATGGAAGTAAAGGCGTAGACATATGAATTAAATATCTATCAGTACAAACCCACTGGCAAGGATACATCGCGCCGTTCCCAACCACCCAAATTAGACTTATGATCACCCATGTTTCTCACGTTGGATTTTATTCAACTGCCACAATAAATTGTAGATCTAACCACGCCCTACAGTTCACAATGAATTTAATGCATTATATCTATATAAACGAGGGAAGGAACTTCTATTTTAGGCAGAGCAATAGACCGTTCTGTGAGAGACTCCAGAGAGAAGTTCGATTTCAGGCTTCAGGAAAGAGGGGAGCCAATCTGGGCGCAGTGTTCACTTTAGATCTCTCCCAAGAATCAACGCACACAGGTAGGTAATCTACATTCACTTTACTATGTATGTCTCTCTGTTATATATATATATTTGCACAACAAGTAGTTATAAAATGTTGAGCCCTTGTAAATATGCGCAGTCCATATCAGATAGAGAATGGTGCAGATTTATAAATCAGCTAGGATAAAGCAAAAGAATATGGTTATGCAAGAAGCGTTGCATCTAAGAATAACTTCAATTTAATTAGAAACTCTATGGTCACGTTGCTAGAAAGAACAAAGGTTATTCTGCCATTCACTATGCTTGATCTTATTTAGAAGATTTTAACTGTGGTATTATTATTCTGACAAAGGATATCGAATGCACACACAGTAATTCTTGTTTGGTAAATTACATTTTTCAATTATAATGAATCACCCTTAATTGGATTACAATTTAACTATTTTAGGCGTCCAATTTTTGTTTCAGAATGTTATAGCTCTATTCACTATTTCACTCACTCCCATGCTTATTTAGATGCCTTGTTATATCTAGATGTCAGTAGAGAATGTGTTATAATGATTGACTACAATAATCACCTATGTGTTATAAGCATTGTCACTCTTCTATAAGCAGAATGTGTGCAATTTATGCAAAGGGATAATTTGGGAATATCCATGAAAGTTGTAATAGACTTCATTCTAAAAAAAAAAAAAATTAACCAAAAAAAAAGAGAGGTATTGTGTCAAATATATATATATACCTTTTTGTCAATAATACATGCTGAAAAATTTAGTGTAAGACATGCTTTTATTTGAATATTTCTGATTGTCTCTATTGCCTCACTAATTTCTCTAGAATATATATATATATAAATATACATTTTTGGATACGATTTGTTGTATTGTTGTTAATGTTATGATAGTTGGTATTTAAGAAATTTCACGAAAGAAAATTGTTACAGAATTAGCTTAACAAGAAACCTCTAAATACCTTAACATATGAAGTTAGAAATCCAGACAAAAGACTATTAAGTAGAATCTAAATGTTTTGGGTTAAGTGATATTCAATGTCTACATACCGAAAGATAAGGCCATGTAAATATGGTTACTCTAATATGTTAGATGAATGAACGGACCTTGTTACTTTTCTTACAAAAAAATTGGATTGGTGCATATCAATGGGCATTGATCTAAGATTTCAATAACCATCCTTAATTTTTATTTCATAATAATTGAATGTTGATTTGGTATTTATATATATACACATTTCCCTTATACGATCTAATCCATTTAGGGAGTCTTACCAAACACTTGGCATTTGTAAATTATTTCTAGTATGGTTAGAAATTTGCAATATAATCAAATTAAAGATATTGTTAGCCTAAAACCACGTATTAACATTGATAAAATTATCTTGATATATTGAAGCATTCAAGTTCTCTTTTATTCTAGTTGGTCTAGGACCTTCAATTTAAATACAAAGAACAATGAAACCCCTTCTACACGAAGGTAGTTCTTCTATAAAAAAAAATAGACAACACAAGTACTCCATCACTCTAGTTAGTGTTGAATAATTACTTTATTACATTCCATAATATAGTCATTGGAATTTTCACATCCTAATGCTACATAAACTATCTAGAAGAATAGAAATACGAGTGGAATAATAGGACTCTAATCCTTGCAATAATTCTCGAAGATATTTAACTCTAGGTAAAAGTAATTTCTTGTATACATTCGATAACGAAAGTAGGGAACAGTATATGTTATGAAATTTCTCAAAAATACGCATGTCTTTAATTTAAGTACTCACTTAATTTCATTGTATGGGAATTTATTTTATGAGTAATAAATGGTTAAATGATTCCTTTAAAATCTAGGGTATTTAAGTTACTAAGATTAGGACTTACTATGAATTGTTGACCAATGCTCGTTGATTTATTTAATCATGTTGTTTCTTTTAAATTTTTTTTTTATGAATATGGTTAAAATTTCCATGCATTATGTGTTTAATTTCTTACTAAGATTAAGTATGTTAGACATAGATTTGAAACTAATCAAAAGAAAGGAAAACAAAACTAGCAGTGTTCGGTATTAACGATGCCTCTGGCTCACGTTTATGGGTAAAGCCGTCGCGCTTGAGCTACTGCATCTATAGCCTAACACAACTGCAATAACGGCGTCTGTGGCATCGTCCCTATAAATCGCCAGGGAGAAATAAGGGACATGAGTTGTTTAAAATCCAAAGGGAGGGAAATCCCCTTTGGATCGATAATCTAAAAAGATAAAACAAAAATAAATCAAATCCGCTAGTGACAACCTAGAAGATTGTAACTTAGGAATTTTCAGTGGTGCAAAGGTAATTCTAACTCAAAGATGAAATCATGCGGATAAATTATTAGGAAATCATTTAAACGGGTCAAGGGAGACGAACATCATTAGGGAGTAGGGTTAGGTGAATGTTAATAGGTAAACAATAAATGGTCAAGATGATCATTTATTATCCATGCTTCCCATCGTGGGTGGCAACCGCAGAGGAACTGTCTAGGGGAAATAAAAATCCTAGAAGGGGTTGCGTACCCGCTTTATAACAGTTCACATAAACATAGCCTAGAAAATAGAACTACATATTTTACGCCTTGATCCCGTTTGGAAGCAGGGTATGTAGGCAGTCTGGGAAACGAAGGATGCTCCCAGTACTCAGGCGTTCGGGAATGGGGTTTAGGGTTGGAGAGATCACATAACTAGTTATATAAGATAATCAACCAAAATACATGCAACTATACTCGGAAGAATCCCGCATGGATTGCTTGATTCCCCGAGGCCCTTAGGCCAAATTCCGAGGCGGGTTTCAAGTTTAGAATTACAATTTTACATACCCCTGAGGACGACGACCTCGGTGCACTTTTAGTAGAAAGTGTGGTCATCAGGGAAGCGACTCAGGATCCGGATGATCCCGATGAGTCCAAGACTCTGGCCAGAGCACGTACCTATCATATGATAGATGCCTGCCTCGTTTAGGTGGATGCCTATTCCGATTATATGAATAGATGTATTCCTATTCCATATGAATAGATGAAGTGAAATGCCTATTCCGATTATATGAATAGATGTATTCCTATTCCATATGAATAGATGAAGTGAATTCCTGTTCCGTATGAACAGATGATATATCTATCCCGTATGGATAGAAGTTCCCGAGTATACTTGTGAATGAATACTTAAAAAAAAAAATCAGAGTGGTATTTCCGGTTAAAAATTAACTGGGTCTTTACATAATGTTTCACCGAGTGCTCTATGTCTCGAAAACCAACTTGAATGAGGATACATCAGCAAGAGTTGTGGCATCAGTACAATTTCCTAGTGAACTCTTTTGGTCTCAGTGACAAGCACATTATGGATTCACTTCGGCCAAACAGGTTGCTTTTGATGTGTGGTCACAGCGAGATTGTTCTATCTTGTTGACTGATGGTGGAAGGATTGACTTATCGGTATGAGTTACTGGCTTTGGTAAAATGTCATAGCAATTTCATTTTGTCACACTAACCGACAACTAAATGAACGGCTCGGTGAGGGATAGGGTTCTCGATATGAGGTCTTGGTGAATGACCTTTGGTCTTGCTAATGGAAAACAAAAAGACTTGTCAATATGAGAATTGCCTTGTCTTAGTGACTCAGTTTGGATGAAGAATTTTGGTATGACTCAAAGCTTTCTATGAGAGGTCTCCCTGACATTGATATGTCTTGCTAACTTGTACAGGAGGTTATTTCGGTAAGAGTTAAGGTTTTCGGTATGAGGTCTCAGCGAATGACCTTCGGTCTCACCGATTGAAAATAGGAAGGACCTCGTTAGCATAAAAATGATTTGTCTCAGCGACACTCAAGGATGGTTGGGGTCTTTCAGTATAAAAAATTAATCTGCATGAGGTTTTCCCGATATCATAATGTTATAGCGACAGTGAATGAAAACAAAAGCGCATCGATGAGAGATATCTTGTCTCAGCGATTGGAAGGAACATAAAATGGGGCTCTCGATAAAACATAATGTATGATGTATGACATCTCACCGATGACATAAGGTCATGGCGAAGCACAAAGGGGAAAAAAGGATACTTCTTGACTTCGGCGTAGCGAACAGATGGTCACGACAAAAGCGAATAACAAAAAGAACTGAGGAACATGAGCAGAAAATGATAAACGTTATATTTGCCTTCGGCATACTTTTTGGGTGTCTCAATGACTATTCCATTGGCATTTAACAAAGACTCAAATGATGTGGCCGACATGAAATTTTCCCAATCTCTACGGTGGGCCGACATGAATTTGAAGTGATATGTTTCCTGTGTTGGCGTATAAATATGCACTCCCAATTGTAATTGAATCATCAAATTTTAGATTAGAGGCAGTAGGTAGAGATGGATACAGGAGAATAAATTTCTCAAAATAGAGGCTATGTTGTGTGTTTTCAAATGGTGATTCCAATGAAATTCAGCTAGTGTGGTAGTTTATTTTTGGTGTCAATTGTCTATTGAGTTTATTGAAAAGTATTGCTAAGTTGTCTCCAAGTTGATTCTTTATGTTTGTTTAAATTGATATAACAAGCTTATTTTCAATTTATCAGTGCACATTTGTTGTATTTGTGTGGTTAATTAACTGGTTCTCTCAAGAAGAGATTAAATCCTTTTAGTTGATCACAGTAATCAGGGAGATTCATCTGGATTATTAAAGTAGAGCTTAGTAGTCATAATATTGCATGTTTATACAAGTTATAAACAGATCATATGCCAGCAATTTGATTTTCTGCCAGAATAAGTTGCCCACTTTTGTTTCATTTGACTCCACATACCCAATAAGGCATTGGTCTCTACAATTTCATCATTTGGATTCATTCAGTTTCTTTACATTTGTTTTACATTTGTTAATTGAGCACTTTTGGTTTTAGATCAGAAGATTGTTATTGCTATCAAGTTTGAATTCGTTTGTTCACTTCCATCTACCATTGTGGAAAAATTATTACAAGAAGAATAATCATAAGTTAAGTCTGCTTCATTCAGAAAGGTACACCCGCCTAGGTTTAGCAGCACCTGAAGAGTAGAAGGTTGAGTTCTCTTGACCTTGTCTATTACCCTAAAATGTACCAAGAGATTGGTAGCCTCTTGAGGTATCTTTACCTACATTTTTGAGAGCTAACAAATTGGTAACTCTGCTGGGGACAAACATCAAAAAATTCGATTGAAGAACATCATATAGAGTCATTGAAAAAGATTTGTAATTTGAGAAGTTTCAGAAGGGGTGATTCTGTTGGGGAAAATATCATAAATAATGATTTTCCTACTTTTGGAAACGTAGGTGGCAACTCTGAAAGAATTTTTGTAGTTGTTCAAACATGAATGGAAGAGGATCTTAGTTCAGGAGAGGTCATGCTGGAGCTCCTCATGGTTAGCAGTGTATGCCATATCATCATACATAGCACTATGGTCTGATGTACCAGCATCAGTACTCGCATAGCACCCCCCCTCATCAATACACAACAATGGTCAGACAATTTGATTTGGCAGGGATTCAATTATCCCCTTATCCAATGGATAGCAATTGGAGAAGTATTGTTCCAAAGTTTACAGGAGTGATGCAATTACTGCTGAAGAGCATTTAAGAAGTTTCAATGCTTTCATCCAAGATTTGGCTATGCCATATGAGGATTTACGCATGAGGCTATTCATGATATCACTTGTTGAAGACGTCAGGGATTGGTTCAACAACCTACCAGCAGCTTCTATTAATTCTTTCCAAGGATTTCAGGATCAATTCCTTGAGCAATTTGGGAACCCAAGTACACCAGATGCTACTCTTTATGAATTAATACGGATCCTAAAAGATCAAAATGATACAGTTTATGACTTTAATTGGAGGTTCAATAAGTTGCAAAATAAAATACCTCCAAGATCAAAGTTTCCAAATTCTATAGCACTGAGTATTTATTTGAATGTTTTTGATCCT
Source organism: Sequoia sempervirens (assembly GCA_007258455.2). Lineage (NCBI taxonomy): Eukaryota > Viridiplantae > Streptophyta > Pinopsida > Cupressales > Cupressaceae > Sequoia > Sequoia sempervirens. The sequence goes on from VDFB02058242.1 coordinate 557,349,764, forward strand.
AAAATAGGATATGAATTGAGAAATAGATTCCCAAGAGATTTGGTTGAAACACAGAAGATAGCACTAACAATAGAAAATAACAAAAAGGCTGCTGGGATAATTAGTAAAAGAGACAATCCTAAGGTTCCTCAACAAAGCAGCAATTATCAGTACAAACAGGAGAATACTTATAGAAATGAAAGGCTGAGGTTGCATGACATGCCTTATAATACAGACTGGAAGGATAGAAAACCTATAACAGCTAGGCTGGAAACAAGGAGGCTCCTGATCCATTGACAAAGAAGGGAACCTATATGGTAAGAAACAATTATTTTTGTGAAGTTTGTGATATGCCACATTCCCCAGATTATTGTATTGTAGCCCAGAAAATGCAAGAACTGGGAATGCTGATGGAAAATAGTGGAGAAGAACACACAATATATTTGACTTCAAATAATTTTCACCATGTTGTGGAAGATGAAGGTACACAATTTTTCTCTTGCGTAACAGATTGTCACAGGGAAAGTAGTGCATGTTGTGAGGAATCCAGTGAATATTCAGATTTTGATGATGAACCTGAGGATTTTAATTTGTAGTCAAGGGATTATTCTACCTCTTATGAAGATTAGGATGAAGAGGCAATGGGAAATATCGATCCATTTGATAGTAGGTATACAATACCTCTAGCTATAGTTGAAAGCTATGAAGACACAGTTGATGATGATGTGGTTTTATACATTTGATAGTGGTTCCCACACTTTTTCAAACCCATTGTATGATGAAGAGTTAAAAGAGGATCTGATGATATTTCGCAAAGGTATGTCCAAGAATGAACTACAGGTATTTTCAAATCCACTTTATGAAAAAGAGGAGATAATTTCATACAAGCAAAATGATGGAATAAATGACTGCACTAATAATGTTTCTAATTTCTCATTCTCTGATGGTCTTGGATTTCTTTTTGATGACAACAAAAGTGAGGAATATGACTATAGTGATGAAAATGTTGAGACTTGTTCACTTAGCAGTGAGCAAATTTTAGATTTGCTAACTCCTAAATACCAGGGATGTGCACATGAAGGTGATCTTGAAGTTTTGTGTCCAGTTTACATTTGTTTTGATAGTAAAATATCTTTGTGTAAAGATTCTTATGACTCCCTATGCATTTCTTGGAATGATGGTGAAACCTTTAGTGTTGATCAAAAGTCTGTTTCCATTCAGGATGAGGTATGTGATTTTGAAATTTCTAATTCATATGGAGAAGATGTTTATTTGCATGCCAAGGATGATCGAATTCTAGCTTTGATTGGTTCATATATGCTTGACACTAGAGATGTGATTTATAATCTGATATTATCTCCAAATGACGATTTGGAAGAGGTGCAAAAGGTTTCAGAATTGTGTGTTTCAGATAATGTTGATATAACGGAATTTTTTGTTTCTCAAGAGAAGCACTTTGATGATGAATTTTCAATACAATTGAGTTAGTGTTTCATAGTACACAACAGTGAGAAAGATAATGAGGAATTTTGTAGTAAATATGTGTATATTTTGTATGTTGGAGATAATAGAGATTTGTCTGATGATGAAGAATATAAATTGCAAAATGATGATTCTCTAAAAACTTTCAGTAACAGGGAAGATTGCATGATTATCTTCTTGAGGAATCTGATGAACTCGAGACAAAACAAGGTATTTGACAGGGGAAAATATGGTTTGAGTTTCAGATCGCTCTGAATAGGTAAAGCAACATAGAGGATTAAGGGTTGCCAGTGCATGGACAACTCTTACTTGTCTTCTTTAAAATTCTTTTCCATGCACAGTAGTTTAGGGTTTTGGTTCACCTCCATCTTGCATTCATTTTGTATTTGTTCCATCATGCTATTTGTCCATTTCCATTTTGCTCATTTTGTGTCTGGTCTGCTCACCCAAAGATCTGGATCCTTGCAATGATCTCAAAATCATTCATCCCCAAACAGAGCCACTGTTGGAACTGTAAAAATATGATGTTTTCACATGCTGGTTTTACTCATAAACTTCCAAATATAGTCCTACCGTGTGCATATTTCACCCATATTTTTCCATATTACCCCATAAAGTCCATTGAGTCCTGCATTTTTCACATCATGGTCCGTATCGGCGTGAGAATACCATTGTCTCCCCGACCCATTGTGCATTTTCTGCTAACATGAGTCTGTGTTTCCTTTCAGCAAGACTCATTTGGTGTCATAGCGATCAAAATTTTCTTGCAGGCATCGTTCAGCAGGACTTCTTCATGGTCTCGGTGACAGAGGTTGATTCACTTTTTGGCAGGAGTCTGGTCGTCGATATAATGTTTCACAAAGTGCTCTGTGCCTCGGCGACTGGCTTGAATGAGGATACATCGGCAAGAGTTGTGGCATCAGTACAATTTCCTAGCGAACTTTTTTGGTCTTAGCGACAAGCACATTATGGATTCACTTTGGCCAAACGGGTTGCTTTCGGTGTGTGGTCATAGCGAGATTGTTCTGTCTTGCCAACTGATGGTGGAAGGTTTGACTTATCGATATGAGTTACTGGCTTCGGTAAAACATCATAGCGATTTCATTTTTTCACACTAACCGACAACTAAATGAACGGCTCGATGAGGGATAGGATTCTCAATATGAGGTCTTGGTGAATGACCTTCGGTCTCACCGATGGAAAAATAAAAGACTTGTCAATATGAGAATTGCCTTGTCTCAGCGACTCAGTTTGGATGAAGAATTTCAGTATGACTCAAATATTTCTATGAGAGGTCTCCCTGACATTGATATGTCTCACCAACTTGTGCAGGAGGTTATTTCGGTAAGAGTTAAGGTTTTCAATATGAGGTCTTCATGATTGAATTTTGGTCTCGCCAATGGAAAACAGGAAGGACCTCATCGACATAAAAATGATTTGTATCAGCAACACTCAAGGATGGTTGGGGTCTTTCGGTATAACAAAGTAATTTGCATGAGGTCTTCCTGATATCATAATGTTACAGCTATAGTGAATGAAAACAAAAGTGCATTGGTGAGAGATATCTTGTGTCTCAGCGATTGGAAGGAACGTAACATGGGGCTCCTGATGAAACATAATGTATGCTGTATGACATATCACTGATGGCATAAGGTCATGGCGAAGAGCAAAGGGGACAAAAGGATACTTCTTGACTTTGGCGTAGCGAACAGATGGTCACGGTGAAAGAAAATAACACAAAGAACTAAGGAACACGGTCAGACAGCGATAAACGTTATAATTTCCTTTGGCATACTTTCTAGGTGTCTCAATGACTGTTCCATTGGCATTTAACAAAGACTCAAATGTTGTGGCCAACATGTAAATGCTTAATTTTAGTTGCAGGCCAACATGAAATTTGTCCGATCTCTACGGTGGGCCGACATGAATTTGAAGTGATATGTTTCCTATGCTAGCGTATAAATATGCACTCCCAATTGTAATTGAATCATCAGATTTTAGATTAGAGGCAGTAGGTAGAGATGGATACAGTAGAATAAATTTCTCAGAAAAGAGGCTATGTTGCATGTTTTCAAATGGCGATTCTAATGAAATTCAATTGGTGTGGTAGTTTATTTTTGGTATCAATTTTCTGTTGAGTTTATTGAAAAGTATTGCTAAGTTGTCTCCAAGTTGATTCTTTCTAGTTGTTTAAATTTATATAACAAGCTTATTTTTAGTTTATCAGTGCACATTTGTTGTATCTGTGTGGTTAATTAACTGGTTCTCTCAAAAAGAGATTAAATCCTTTTAGTTGATCACAGTAATCAGGGAGATTCATCTAGATTATTAAAGTAGAGCTTAGTAATCATAATATTGCATGTTTATACAAGTTATAAATAGATCATATGCCAACAATTTGATTTTCTACCAGAATAAGTTGCCCACTTCTATTTCATTTGACTCCACATACCCAATAAGGCATTGGTCTCTACAATTTCATCATTTGGATTCATTTAGTTTCTTTACATCTGTTTTACATTTGTTAATTGAGCACTTTAGGTTTTAGATCAGAAGATTGTTATTGCTATCAAGTTTGAATTCATTTTTTCACTTCCATCTGCCATTGTGGAAAAATTATTGCAAGAAGAATAATCATAAGTTAAGTCTGTTTCATTAAGAAAGGTACACCTGCCTAGGTTCAGCAGCACCTGAAGAGTAGAAGGTTGAGTTCTCTTGACCTTGTCTATTACCCTAAAATGTACCAAGAGATTGGCAGCCTCTTGAGGTATCTTTACCTGCGTTTTTGAGAGCTAACAGAGGGTTTAAGGGTTTTGGGTTTAAGGGTTAATGGTTAATAGTTTACGGTTATGGGTAGTGATGGAACTTCAAATTTTTGTTCTTTGTGTTCTATTTTATCCTACCTTGTGTCTCTGGTCATCTATGGTGTTTGGGAAAAGCCTAAGGATGGGGTTTTACCTTCATCTTCATGTAAAACCCTGGTGTTTATTTTTCACCTTGGATGGGATCTATTTGGCTGTTACTTTTTGGGAAGGTTTTAAAATGACTTAAGCCCCATCGCTTCGTCTAGGCTGGGCCCCCTTTTGTTTTATCTTTTTATTTCCTTCGCCTAACTTTATTTTTCCTAAGTCTCTTTTGTTCATCCCATGTTCCCTCGTTAAAACAACTTATGTCATTGTTTGTTGCCGGCCTAGTGATGTCCCCTTATTCCTTTAGGGAGAGGGCCCAAGAGTCGGTAGGCTAACTTTCAACATGGCAATTGACTGAATATCATAGAGCCTTCATTTTTTTTTTTTGAAATGTAGACTAGTCTCTTATTTATCTATAACTAAGGTTTGGAGGTGCTACTCATCATGCAACTCGCCACATCGGCAGATCTTTTGAGAAGTGTCTAAAATTTGACTTTTTAGAGGTTCGACCAAAACTTAATCATGGAACCCCCAATAGTTGAACCAAAAAAATATTATTTGTTGCTTGTAGAATATGATATTTTTATTTAAATTAAAATTAATA
>VDFB02058242.1:557354837-557379846 GCA_007258455.2 Sequoia sempervirens
TGTTTTCATGTTGTCAAATTTTCATACATTTCTTAGTCTTTAAAAAAAATAAAATGAAGGTTCTATTAGTGTCCCCAATCTTGCTAAAAATCATGTATAGAGAGAGTACAATATATAAACTATTAATTATAGAGTATAACAACAAAATGAATTTTAAAACTACTACATATAAACAAGGTTTAGAATAATTCAAAATAGAGATACCATTCTCCTGCAAATACTATGTATAGAAACCCTATGTAGCCATATATCTCTACTCTCTCTCTCCTACTCTCCCATTAATTTCTCCCACTCTCTCTCCCAGCTTCTCGTGACCTCTCTCTCCCACTCTCTCCTACTCTTCCTATCTCCCACTCGGCCCACTCTCTCTCCATTCCCTTCTCACACCCTTTCCCACTCTCTCCCACCTTCTTCCTACCTCCCTCCCACTCTCTCCTCCTGCTCCTCTCTCCCACTTTCTTCCTCCTCCTCCCTCTCTCCCACTCTCTCTCTCCCCACCCTCTCTCTCCCACTTCTCTACACTTCTCCCACCCCTCTCTTACTCTCTCTCTCCTTCCTCTCCCAATCTCTCCTCCCCCACTCTCTCCTCCCACTCTCTTTCTCTCTCAGCTTCTCTCTCCCCCACTCCTCCTCCCTCCCAATCTCTCCCACTCTCCCACTCTCTTCTCATTTCCTACTCTCCCACTCTTTGCCACCCTCTCTCCCACTCTCTGCCACCCTCTCCCACTCTCTCCCTTATGCCCTCCCTCCCTCCCTTAACCCCCCTTTTTGGGAACCATCTTGGTGCACTTACCTAAAAGCTACCTTATCTTTCATTAAGGTAGAAATTTTTTTTTATACAACATGCTCCTTGAAAATTGGAGATAGGCACTGCAAAAAGAAGCAGGTAAACACTAATGAAAATGGTCAGTGGTATTGTGGAAGATGTGATAAAACTTTCCCTGAATGTGATTATAAATATATACTTCAATTCAAAGTGCAAGACTATACTTCATTCACTTGGATTGCAACTTTTGAAGAAGTGGTAGAAGAAATTATGGGTGTAACAACAAAAGAATTGAACATTTTGAAGCATGAAAAACAAGATGATGTTAAGTTTTCACACATTATACAAAAGTTCATTTTCAATAGATACATATTTGAACTTCAAGTGGAAAAAGAGACTTATATACTTGAACAAAGGATTAAATGCACAGTCATAAAAATAACAGAGTTTGATTATTCATTTGAGACCAAAGCTTTATTAGAGTCAATTGCAAAGCTATAGGTTTCATAACATTCAAATGCTTGAATGTATATAATGTTAACAATGTATTCAAACATTTGAAAAAAAAAAATAGTGGATATATCCAAGTTAGTTAATGCCATTTTGTCATGATATACTTCTTTGATGCTGTCAATACTAAATCTAATGATTGATGAATATTTCTGCTTTTAAATTTATTGTTCTTGGTTGATTGTTGTTATAGACAAGTTGGTATGATTTCAAATTTCAAAGTGTACCCTTATATATGGGAATTGAGATAAACAATGACACAAACAATAATGAAATAAAATTGATTGCTTTCCAAATTCATATTCATGAAAATGTAAGCATTTTTTCAAGTCAATAGGCATCTTGATAAAGATAACTCTCGACGTGTTTTATATATATTATTAATTAAATATAGGTATGGTTAATTCAAATCTATTAACTATATTTTATTTCTATTATAAATTGAATTGTTAAAAGATGTAAAATCTTAATACTAAATATATAGGAAAAATGGTTAAAAAATTACATATTTTCAAAAAATAAAATATAGTGTGTAATTTAAAATATAAATTATATAATTTTATAATATTTATATTATTATTTATTGAATATTTTGTGAATTCAAAACTAAAAAATTAGCCTCCCTCTCCCTCTCCCTCTCCCTCTACATATATCTCCTCTTTCCCCCATCTCTATCTCCTCCCTCCCCATACATTCTCTCCCTTTCTCCCTTCCTCTCTCTATCTCTCCCCATCTCTCCTTGATCTCTTGCTCCCTCCCTATATCCCTATCTATCTTCATATCTCAACCTATTTGTCCCTTTATCTTCCCATATATCTCTATATCTATGTCTTTCTCTTCCCATTTATCTATCTCTCCCTCTCTCTTTCTCTCTCTCTATCTCCCCTATTTCTATCTCCCTCTCCATCTCTATTTGTCTTTATCTACTTATCTCTCTCTCTCTTTCCCCTCTCTCTATATATCCTTATATGTCTATCTTGCCATCTCTCTCTCTCTCTATATATATATATATCTCCCTATCTCTCTATATATTTATTTCTCCCTCTATCTCTTTCTATATCTCTATCTATTTTTATCCCTTTTCCTCTTTCATTCTATATTCATTTCTGCCTCTATCTATAGGGAGAGATACAAAGGTGAAGCATTGGACCTTCCCAAAGATCCACCAATCTCAACACTACTCCCAACTATTTTAAGCATTTAAGTACATATTGTATGCTAGATTAGGAGGCATGTGTCAAAGCTCATATTTATTGATGCAAAATAGGTACAAAGTCACAAATTTGACGTAGAGTTAGTTATAGTTTTGTACAAAATTTCAAGTGCCACATAGATCAAAGATATTCCAGTTTTTTATATCATATCAAATTTGGTACTTCATCAAGATTTGTATCTTCATCAACATTAACAAAAGCAAAGGTATGTACTTGAATCCCTTGCATTTAAGTTTTTCTATATATATAAATATTTTAACATTTTTCCTCAAATCCATAATATATATATTAGTGTAGTATTTATTGGCAATAAAGAATTAACCTAAGTAACACATTAAGAATTCTAAGGATTTGTGCTTGGAAAAAATGCATAACAAATTTTTTGTTGGATGTCGGTTGTATAGTTTAGAAAAGCTCAAAATATGAATAGGATTTTAAGGCATATATTATGGTAGCCATAAATGCAAAAGAAGGAAGGAAATCTATTATCAATTTTAATCTACAATTTAATACCATATGAAAACTACATGTAGTATTATCTAAAAATAATCTTGACATATTAATTTTATAAAATATACTTACCATTCAATAAACTTCTCCCAAGAAAGAAACCCTAAGTGAACATTAATTGAACCCTAATTGCAGATTCATAACTCTAATCATAACTCTGCTTAACACTAATCCTAATCAAACCCTAACCCTAGCCTTAAAGTTATCATATAATCTAATTATCTCTCTTATCTAAATTTGGGTTGAATTATTTTTCCTTTATTTTAATTGCATATATTTTTGTTTATTAGATCTTATTTTATGAATATATGCAAATATAATTTTACTTCTACATTCATTCTATGCCCATTTTTTTCATGATATTTTAACATTCATTTTCTCGAATATTAGATCAATCTCACACATATAAATATGAAACCTCAAAATTTTAAAATTGAATTCTACCCAAAACATAGACACACAATTGAACAAATTCTCAAAAGAAGAATGACAACATCATTAACATTTCATTCAAAATTCACTTAAATCCACATAAGGAGAGAAAATATATTAGAATTATACGTTTATTCATGCTTTTTAGTCATATCTGCATACAATTTAAGATAATTTGCATATATTCATCCAAAACTCAAAAAAGTCTATCTATTCTATTCTGTCCACTTGGGGTTTTAATAGCCAATGGCACCACAAATATCACTTCCTCATCAGAGGACATATATCTTTCTACCCATATATTCAACTCAAAACCTAGCTAGATCTTTCATCAGTTATCTCCCTACAAATGAGTCTTGAATTCCCTTTTATATGACAAGAGAGCAACAAGCTTCGGGCTCAAATGTAATTTCACCACAAATTTTCATTTGAACAAAATCTCCATTGCATTTGACTTTTATTACAAAACTTCCCACAAGTTGAATTTGCAAAACATATATAGTGCATGAATTGGGATAGCGTAAAAGAATAGGGAACACAAATTGTCATCAAAATCCCCTTGTCGCTATCCACACAAAAAAACCAGGCAACCAAATTGCCACGAAGGCACCACAAAAACTTCTTATTTAGTCGCCATCCTACCCTTACCAACACTCAGACCCTAGTATACACGCCCGCTTCTAGTTGTTGCCCAATACGGTAGACCCTTAGCCTCCTCTTCTTTCTTGTCCTTGCCCAATACGGTTCTAGTCTGTCCGCTTGGGGTTATAACAGTTGATGTGCCCACACATATCATTTCCTCATCAGAGGGTAGACCGTGATTGAAGTGACTTAAATACCGATAGTAGTCCGAGTCGGTCTCGGTTACATCATCAGACGTGTTGCTTGTAAGGTCAATGGGCAAGTGTTGGCTGCATCTAGAGCACATCGACTGCTTGCCTTTGTCATCTACCAGTTGAGCAGCAATGTCCTAGAATTTCAACCTTCTATTGCAACCAAAGCAATAGAAGGTTGCAATTCTAGGATGTTGCTTCTCAACCAAAGCACCTTCTTGAATAGCAGGACTGAGCTTTTGTGAGCTCAAATGAACATACCTCCTTACTGACTTACTCATTTTCTCTTCTCAGACAAGCACTCAAACTTGATTAGACTCAGCCCACAAAGCGCTCTAACTGCTACAAGAATGACACTTTTAGTAGTTAATTCCTCTTGTATTTATTGTGCGAGGTAATGGCAACCTTCATCAATGCTTAGTAAATATGCATGTGCAAACATGGCAATTTGGCGGTGTATGTACTATCACCGTTCAACTAGAGTTGTATGAGAATCCAAAGATCACCCTTCATGATTGCCAACAACAACATCTTAACATAGATTGAGATCGACATGACTACACAAGCAAGGAATAATTCATTAATGCTTCACCAACCTTCCTCTTCCTCCTACGAGCTAGCAAGGAACAACATAGATTTACATTAGCTTTTGATCTTGGTTGTCGATCTAAAACCATGGGTTATGAGCTCAATAGTGGAGATTGGGCCCCACATTTCATACAGGACACACATCTGCTTTTTGCTAACCTCGCGCCAAATAACAAGCTGACACCTTAGGTTTGCGAGTTGGCGGGGTACGATCGAGATCTTCTCCCATATCTTCGAATCTAGAAAACCTACACATTACACGGTTAGTATTTAATGAAAGGCTTTGGCTAAGCCATCGACGACATGACCACTGGAGTTAATGGCTTAGGCTTACGTCACCGGATTAAAATTAAAACCCAACTTTGATTTTAATACTTTATTTCCTCCACAGGGTTTTATTTCCTGAATCTCGGTTGGCCCCGTTAAATTCTTATCCCAACCCTAACAAAGAACAAATGATTAAACTAAGGATTGTATTTGTTGTTATAACTTTATTTGTAGAGAATTCTTAATTACCAATTCTTATTTGTGCATTTGTATATGAATCCAATTGAATGCCTTTCCATATCATTATGGAAAATTTTATTATTGCAACCCTAACTCTAACACTAATTAACCTTGACCCTAACCTAATTGAACTCGTATTAAAACCCTAACTCTAACACTAATTGAACTGTAATACTAACCCTAGGTATTGTTGAAACCTAACCCTAATTGTATCAAAACCCTAGAGAACTCTAATTAAACCCTAACCCTAAAATAGACAATAACCCTTACCTTAATTGAACCCTAATTTAAGAATAACCTTAACCCTAACCTTAATTAAACCCTTATTGAATTATAACCCTAATTGATCCCTAAGCCAAATTGAATACTAATTGAACCTTAACCCTAAGTGAATAACAACCTTAATTAAACTCCAAGCATAATCCTATTTGAATTTTGACCCTAATCATAACCATAATTCAACCCTAACCTTAATTGAACCCTAACCCTAAACATGAGTTCAATTAAGTTTAAGGTTCAAATAGGGTTAGACTTTAATTAAAATTAGGTATAGGATTCAATTAGGATTAGGGTTGGGGTTGGGGGTAAAGATTGAGGTTCTATGATAGAGCTTGGGGTTAGTGTTAGGGTTCAATTGGGGAAAGGGTTAGTATTAGGGTTAGGGTTATGGTTCAATTAGGGTTTCATTAATGTTAGTTTTAGAATCATAGTTATGTTTAGGGTTAGATATAAAATTAGAGTTAGGTTTGAAGTTAATTAGTGTTAGTTTTAGGGTTGGGGTTATGGTTAGACTTATAATTAATGTTAGTATTGGGATTAGATTCTATCACTTTAATAAAAATAATCTTCTATAAATTCATTCAACTTTTTTTTTTGAAATTATATAATTTAAAATATTTTCAAATTTACCTATGTTGATATACTAGCTTATCTATCTTATTATATTAATCTATATATTATATGCCGAGATATTTCATTTTTGAGGCGTATTTTTTTTCTTTTTTTCTTTTTTTTTTTTAATTTAAAAAATACGCCTCGAAAATGAAATATCTTGGTGTATAATATATAGATTAATATATTAAGATAGATAAGCTAGTAGCAGCCATGGTGTGCGTAACAAATTGAATAAATTAATATATTTAGGGTTATGATTAGAGTTAGCATTTAGGATTAGGGTTTATATCATGGTTAAATTATGATATTATGGTTAGATTAAATTTATGATATTGTGGTTAAGGTTAGGGTTAGGATTATGATTAACATTAGTGTTATCATTATGAATAGGGCTAGGTTTATGATTATGTTTAAGATGATCAGTAGGGCTAGGATTGGCATTAGCATATATAAAAAGTGTTACCTAATCCTAATTCTATCTTTAACCCTAACCCTAAACCTAATCCTAACACTAACTACAACACTAATCCTAATTCTATTTCTAACCCTAATTGTAACCCTAATCCTAATTAGATATTTTCAACCATAACCCTAACCCCAATTCTTACACTATCTCTAAACCTAAACCTAATCATAACAAAAACCCTAACATTAATTCTAATTTTATTTCTATCTCTAACAAAATCCCTAACCCTAATCCTAACCCTAACCCTAAACCTAACCCTAACCCTAAACCTAAACCTAGTCCTAATTTTATCCCTAACCCTAACTCTAACCCTAATCTTAACCTTATCTTTAACCATAACCCTAACCCTAATCCTAATTATACCTCTAACCATAACCATAATCCTAATCCTAACCCTAACCATATTTAATTTAATGTTAGATCCATCATAACTCTAACCCTAATGAAACCATCTTAAATCTATTTGAACCCTAACCCTAATTATGCCATAACCCTAACTCTAATTTAACTCTAGCCCTAACTTTGAAAGACATTGTTCCCCTCTCACAAACCTCAATCCTAATCCTAATTATATCTCTAAACCTAAACCTAACCGTAATCCTAGCCCTATCTCTAGCCTAGCTCCAACTAATCCTAACCCTCACCCTAATTCTATCTCTAATTGTAACCTAACCCTAATCTTCACTCTACCTCTAACCAAAACCCTAACCCTAAACCTAATCATAACAAAAACTTCAACCCTAACCCTAATCCTAACACAAACCCTAACCCTAATCCTAACCCTATCTCTAACCCTATATCTAACCCTAAACCTAACCATAATCCTAATTCAATCTATAATCTTAACCAATATACTAACCCTAACCCTAATCCTTATTCAAACCCTAACCCTAATCCTCATTTTATCCCTAACCCTAACCCTAATCTTGACCCTATCTCTAACCCTAACCCTAACCTTAATCCTAATGCTAACCCAACCCTAATCCTAATTATATCTCTAACGATAACCCTAATCCCAATCCTAACCCTAAACTTAATTAATTTAATGTTGGCTCCATCATAACCCTAACCCTAACCTTAACCCTAATTAAACTATCTTAAGTGTATTTGGACCCTAACCCTAATTGTGCCATAACCCTAAACTCTAATTGAACTCTAGCCCTAACTTTGAAAGACATTTCTCCCCTCACAAAACCCTCAATTGTAATACTAATTGTATCTCTAACCCTAACCCTAACCCTAATCTTGGCCCTATCTCTAACCTAACCCCAACCAATCCTAACCCCAACCCTAATTTTATCTCTAGTTGTAACCTAACCCTAATCTTCTCTCTATCTCTAACCAAAACCCTAACCCTAAACCTAATCATAACAAAAACCTCAACCCTAAACCTAATTATATCTCTAACCCTAGCACTTACCCTAATCTTTACCCTATCTCTAACCATCACTACCCTACCCTAACCTAATCATAATAAATTGCTAACATAAACACCAACCCCAATCCTAACCCTAACCCTAACCCAAATCTAATTGCAACACTAATCCTAATTCTAATTTTATCTTTAACCCTAACCCTAACCCTAATCCTAACCATAACTCTAACCCCACATAAACACAAAATCCATAACCCTAACTTAATTTGTATTCTAATAAATAACTCCTAATCCTAACTTAAATTCTAATTTCTAATCAATTTAATAAGTTATTCACTATAACGTAACTCTAGCCTTTCACCTCCTAATTAAACTATCTTAAGTGTATTTGAACCCTAACCCTAATTATGTGATAACCCTAACTCTAATTGAACTCTAGCCTTAGCTTTGAAAGACATTTCTCCCCTCACAAAACTCTTAATCCTAATCATAATTTTATCTCTGAACCTAACCCTAACCCTAATCTTGGCCCATTCTAACTTCCAACTCCTAACCATTTAACTCCTAATTCTAATTCTATCTCTAATTGTAACCTAACCCTAATCTTCACTCTATCTCTAACCAAAACCCTAACCCTAAACCTAATCACAAAAAAACCTCAATTGTAAACCTAATTCTATCTCTAACCCTAACACTTACCCTAATCTTTACCCTATCTCTAACCATCACCCTAATTGTAACCCTATTTGTAATGATAACCCCAACCCTAATCCTAATTTTATCTTTATGCCTAACCCCAACCCTAATATTAGCACTAACCCGAACCCTAATCCTAATTCTATTTCTAACTCTAATCCTAATTCTATCTCTAACCCTAACACTAACCCTAATCCTAACCCTATCTATAAACCTAACTTTAAGCTTAATAATAATCATAATGCTAACATAAACACCAACCCCAATCCTAATCCTAACCCTAACCCTAACCCTAACCCTAACCCTAACCCTAACACTAATTTCAATACTAATCCTAATTCTATTTCTAACCCTAATTATAACCCTAATTCTAATTTTATCTTTTTTACCTTTAACTCTAACTCCTAATCCTTACAATCATCTCTATTCCTAACCCTAACCCTAATATGAACACAAATCGTAACCCTAATCCTAATTCTAATTTTATCGCTAACTTGAACCCGAACCATAATCCTAACCCTATTTCTAACCCTAACCCTAACCTTAATACTATCACTAATCCTAATTCTATCTCTAACCATAACCCTAATCCTAATCCTAACCCTAATTGATTTAATGTTTGCTCCATCATAGCCTAACCCTAACCTTAACCCTAATTAAACTATCTTAAGTGTATTTGAACACTAACCCTAATTGTGTCATAGCCCTAACTCTAATTGAACTCTAACCTTAACTTTCAAAGACATTTCTCCCCTCACAAAACCCTCAATCCTAATCCTAATTCTATCTCTAACCCTAACCCTAACCCTAATCTTGGCCCTATCTCTACCCTAGCCCCAACCAATCCTAACCCCAACCCTAATTCTATCTCTAATTGTAAACTAACCCTAATCTTCACTCTATATCTAACCAAAACCCTAACCATAAACCTAATCATAACAAAAACCTCAACCCTAAACCTAATTCTATCTCTAACCCTAACACTTACCCTAAACTTTACCCTATCTCTAACCATCGCCCTAATCCTAACCCTATTTGTAATGTTAACCCAACCCTAATCCTAATTTTACCTTTATGCCTAACCCTAACCCTAATATTAGCACTAACTTGAACCCTAATTTTAATTCTAACCTTATTTTTAATTGTAACACTTACCATACTCAAATTCTAACCCTGACCCTAACCCCTACTAAACTCTAATCAAAATTAAATCCTAATCGTATAACCATAATTATATTTAGATATTAATAACCTTAACCCTAAGTGTAATGCCAAGCTCAATCCTAGAATCATAGTTGAACACTAATTAATCCCTAACTTGAACCTAATTCAAACCCTAATTTTAGATAATCCGTAACCCTAATCCCAAACATAACAAGGGTAATCCTAATTTTAATTCTAACCCTAAACCTAACCATTTTTGCAACCCTAATCCTACTTCTAAATGTAACCCTAATCCTAACATTGATCTTAGTTGTAACTTTGATCTACACATTATTACATATCATTCATTTATTAAATTATATAATTGATATATGCAATTTTAGGGTTAACAATTATTTGTACTCTATAACTATTTAGTTTAATGAAGTAAAATTGAATGCTTGGATTCATTTGTCTCTCATCAAATAATTAGTATCTATGTTCATGAATGAAAGATCTTTTAGTAAAAGTTGGTGACATAATTTGATTTTTTTATTGTTTTTATTTGTATTTATTTTTAGAGTTAAGATAAGATAGTTTATCTATTGATTATTTTAGATTAGATTCATAATTTTCAAACAATTTAGATCACCTCCATAAGTATAAAAATGGTTAGTTTTATTTTCTTAAAATTTCATTTAAAAATTGTAGAACTTCTTATATTTCTCAAACAATTTAAATCGCCTCCACAAATATGAAAATGGTTAATTTTATTTTCTTAAGATTTTATTTAAAAATTTTAGAACTTCTTATATTTCAAAATAATTGAATTATAAACTAAAATATATATGTGTATATAAAAAGCATTAAACTCAACATAGAAAAATTAATATTCTTCTTCAAATACACAACATATAGTGCCCGAAAATATATAGAAACATTATATTTACAAATTTAAAAAGGATTGTATAAAAATTTGACTCCCTCTAAAAACTAACTCCCCATGGGTCTATCTTTCCTATCCTGCCTCCCCAATCATTACAGATCAACCACTTAGTATCATTTCATTGCTTACAAGGCATTGTCTCCTAATTTAACTCTAACTCTCCACTTTTAGCATGAATCGTTGTTCCCCTAAAAATTTGAATTGTTACAAACCACTTCAAAATATAGAAAACAAAATTTTCTTACCTCCTAGTTTTGAGGAATCAACTTGCATCAAATGGCATTAACTCAACTATCAAAATAATTCTATTATTGATATATTCATGTCACTTGGGCTTCTCCTGTAGATTTATTACCTAAGTCTATCTTAAGAATGTTTTCTATCACCGCAAACTATGATCTTTGAGTTATTCACCTTCAAATGGAAATAGATATTGATATTTAGAAATTTAAGTGACGTAATGCCTCCGGAACCGCTTGCTGCAAAACCCTGTGACATCTCCTTTCATCGCGTCTTGCAGGCATAGGGAGGTTTCTTCAATAGATGGAGCTTGGAATTGGGTGCGACATTGCTCTAACAGTCGCTGTGGGCATGTGGATTCCTCTGGCTGCAACTTTAGGCGTGATGCGGCAAGGAACAAATCATCTAGCTATCCCGAAAAGATGCAAAATTCAACAAGGCTTCCGCGATGCCCTTCTTCTGTTTCGGGCATTCTGCATGGGGTTGTTGGTGTTGGGGGCAACCTGCCTTCATGTATGGGATTTCCATCAATTGGGGGTTATCGCCTCAAATCCATAGAGGCATTGATGCAAGGCACACGTGCTGGTGCCTTCTCTCAGACGCATTCTGACCAAATCCCACACCCTTCCCTGGATCGCCATTTTGAGATGCCGATTGGGTGTGATGTGGCCCCAAACGGGTTTCACATGGGGTCCTCTCCTGGTGGGAAATCCGAGATATTTGCTAATGTTGGCGGGGCTCTACCTTTTCACCGATCTAAAGTTATTCCAGAGGTATGCATGAGCAGAGACATTCATGACATAGAGGATTGTAGAAGCTTCCTTCCATTCAATTTTGTGTATCTGATTTCAGTTTGATTCGCTGGTGCTTCTCCTCATTGTTTTTGGGTGTTGTTTCTCCGTAACACACCTCTGTTGCTAAATAAAAGCATGAGCAATTTAAATCAGTTTTCTCTTAAATTTTTCCAAAATCTGTTACAATATTTATAAAAAAGCTTCCAATTTTTAGCATTTGAGATGCATATGTAGAGTTCAACAGTTGGAACTAAAACACCGATAAAAGAAACAAAAATTTGTATAGCTATAATTAAATAAAATCAATGAAGTTGATACCTGGTAATAGAATGACAACAAATAATACCATTAAAACAAACCATTTTAGTTGATCCATGATCTCCACACTCGGGCCTATATTGTTATGCAACAAGAATTTTGTTTCTTCTGTGATGGTAGAGATGATGATAAAAGCACAGAGTTACGAATGTTGAAACGCCTTACCTTCAGTTACATCAAGAAGACACCGCCAAAACACCGCCAACACATTATTTGTCACTGCCTCTCCACGTAAGTGCACATGCATGCAGAATACAAATTGTTTCTTTTTTCTTACCTCGTTACTTCTACTAGCCTCCTATAGAGGCTGCTGCCACTGTAGGGTTATGCCTCTTGGCGTAATGAGAGATATAGCAAATCTAAACTCTATATGTAATTTATAGTTAACTTGACATTGTGTATAAAAAGGTTTAAGTTATGAATGTTATAATATAAAAAATAAATGTGTTTTCAATGTTTATTTGTCAGTTTAAAAGATGTGCCAATAATGTTGCAATCACTAATGATTAATTTTTTCTTGATGGTTAAAATAGATTGGTAATTAAATTTATCATTGATTTTTCTTGATAAGTAAATCAATATTTCATAAATTTATCTATAATTCTTATTTAA
The DNA here is from genome assembly GCA_007258455.2 of Sequoia sempervirens. NCBI lineage: Eukaryota > Viridiplantae > Streptophyta > Pinopsida > Cupressales > Cupressaceae > Sequoia > Sequoia sempervirens. The sequence goes on from VDFB02058242.1 coordinate 557,367,682, forward strand.
TTTTTCTTAATTATATTAAATTATATTTTATTAAATTGTTAAAAAATTTAAGTTGCTTATAAATAATTTTATGTGTTTTTATAATTAACTTGATATTGTGTATAAAAGGTTAAAGTTATGAATGTTATAATATAAAAAAATAAATTTGTTTTCAATGTTTATTTGTTAGTTTGATGTGAGAATAATGTTGCATAGTAATGATTAAATTTTTCTTGATTGGTTAAGTGATATTGTGAAATTATTCTATGTTAATTTAATGTTATGAATGCTATATAATATAAAGAAAAATATTTCTAATATATTTTTAATGCATCTTTATATTTTATAAACAAACATCTAAAATAAAAATATGATTGTAAAAAAAATACAACTTAATGAGTGAACATACATTTAAAGTTAAAAGTGAAATTATAAAACAAATTGTAAATTTATTTTATTTTTCTTCTCTAAATATAATTTTTTTATTTGTCGTCCGCCTAGTAATGCCCACTTCTCCTTTTAATGAATGTTTTATTTTGTAAGGGTTGATTTAGTGCTGTCGTTGATCTATTTCCTACAGATTTCAACGGTGCCCGCCATCCCATGATTGGGAATTGAAGGATCGCGAAATCATGGGTGGGTGCCACATGTCCTATTCAGGAGATCAAATTGAGCTATCGTTGACCAACTACCATTTGATCTGAGCCATTCCCCGCCATCTCGCGATGGTGCTTGGGTTGATTGCAAAATCATGGGCGGGTGCCACGTGTCTCATCCAATGAAGTGGAAAGAGTAAAGGAAACACTAGCCAGCTTTAAATGTATTAGGGGGCGGATTACTAAAGTGTTCTCGAGATGCACATGTTCCAAATCGACGGATATGTCATAATCTCGCTGGAAAAGTTGCTCGAAGGTTAACGACATGGCTGGCGACTTTGTTAAAGGAACGAGATCAACGACACCTGCTATCCCACGATCAGAGATTACATTGATCGCGATATCATGAGCGGGTGCCATGTACCCTTCCTAAAGGATGAAATCTACATGACCATTGATGAGCTGTCTCTTCAAGATTGATAGTGTCCACCATCCCGCGATTAGGAATTTTGGGATCGTGATGTCGCAGGTGCCTGCCACGTGTCTCATCCAATGAAGCCTAAGGAGTGAAGAAAGCGTTCACCGGTTTTAAATGTATTACGGGGTGGAAAAATAGTGTGCTTGTAAGATGCACGTGTTTTATTTCAACACAAATGTTATGATTTTAAGGGAAAAGCTGCTCGACAGTTAAAGGAAAGGATGGCGACCATTTTTGAAGGAGCATGATTTATGGTAAAAAGATCGATGATTCCCACCATATCGCGATGATAAATCAAAGGATTGCAATATAGCGGGCAACCGCCATGTGGCATTCCTTCGAGGTGTATGACATAGTGGGCCCCTTTATTGCCGTGTTGGTGATTATGTCAACCTGTTTTGAAGATAGCTGTCGATGATTTGATCAAACTGAAGGATCAACTACTCAAATTTAAATATGTATAAAATTATGGCTAGAGCCATTCGTGCAGCCCGTGAGTGAGCTTTAATGGCCTATGAGACATCCACTGGCAGAATTTGATTGACATAAAATCAATTTACTCGTCTTATTTGTATCACAAAGCATCCAAGTATTTCGTGAAAACAATTTCAGAGCCAAAGGTGAAATTGCGAGCAGCTGCTACCAGAAATTGGAGTTTGTGCGAAAAAAGCCGTGAGTTAATTTTCTCTGTTTCCCAATCATTCTGCACCTTAATTTGGGAAAGGGGGGGTCTGCTATGCTTGTCACTGAGATCATTAAAATATTTTGTTAGGGCTATTGTTTAATCATAAATTGTGAGGAATTGCGGTATTTTTACTCTGTAATTTCCTATCTTTGCTTAGTCATAGCCACTTGAAGTGTAACATTGTAGTGAGGCCCTAGTTTGTCTAAAATGGCACCAACCAAGCACCACTCTGGCCACATTAAGTATTTGAAAAGAAACTTGTACGATGATTTCCTAGATCAATTTCCATTATCAACAAATGAGAGAAGGAAAGGTTTGTTGTTGATGCAAGGGAAAATCCTAGGGGAGGGGTTAGTGTGTAATAATTCCAACATTGCTGATGCTAGGGTTCCACTCACAGGCTTAGAAATGTTCAGATTATGGTATGGACAAAGGAATTTTCCTCATCCTTTTTCAAATGGATGGATGTACGACATGGGAAAGCTAGTTGTTCCAAATGTGTTCCCTGATGTGGACTTACTTAGAGCAGTGGCCAAAAGATATGACCCTATCACACGGGTAATCAGAGATAATGATGGAGGGGTTCTATTGGAAATTAATAGAGATGTTATCCAACAGACTTTTGATTTGAGTGAGCCAAGTGATGACTTGGTTCCTATTAATCTTGAAGAAATGAAAAGGGAGCATACAAAAATTCCACCTCTTTAGGGTTAAGCCGCTCCACCTCACATCCGGTTAAGGTGTGGTCACACTCTACATCAGCCCTAGTGACAGAACCCTTCGTGATTGAATTGTTTTGGAAAGCTTTTCCTAGCTACTTTCTATTCACTATGTCGATTTTGGGTTTCAAAAAGTGCAGTAATGCCGATTGCATACATGTTCATGGGGGTGCAAATACAACACCCTAACTTCTCTGTAACATATGACTTTGCTTCTTTTTTGGTGGAGAGGATAGATGAAGGACCGTCGAAGCTACAAAATGGTGATACTGGTACTCAATTCTTTTGGTATTCCATGTTGATGCATATGTTCTTGTTTAGGAATGCTGATTTCTTTGCTGAGAAGATGAACTTAAGACAATTAGTTAATTGAAAAAAATTGCTAGTACAGATATGGGCTGCAGATTTGTCCTATAATAAGGAAAGCACCAGTTATGTGCAATTTGATAATTGTTTTTCTGCAAGATTGAGGGCTAGATTGATGGTAAATGTACCTAGGATCCCTCAAGAAGTGCATGATTTCCTTACGCCGAAGGAGAGGAAACCAAAATTGAGGGTTTTACATAACTAGGGTGACATTATCCCATATCTAGTCAGCACTGTCATGAGAATATATGGATTTCAAGGAACCCCTCACATACTGCCATACAATGTGCCACCAAGACTAGGGTTTGCAAAAGTTATGTGGCAGATGGGGTGTATGCATGAAGATAACCTAACTAGAAAGGGGAAGGGAACATTATTCCCTGATTATATCGTAGTGTCTAACTTTATATTTTCAAAGGGAGGCTGGACACATTTTGACAAATTCTTTGTTGATTACCATTTGAGATTTGGTCCAAGGCGACACCATGATCCTAAAGGTTTCTTTGCTCTTTTCAGACAAAGAATAAAAGGTGGAAAATTTACACATGAGTTCAATTTCCCTGAGGACCTGATCAAGAATGAATTTGATTTAAATAGACAGGAATTGAATAAGGAAAAGTGGATAGCTTATAGTAAGCTACTAGATATTGTGCATGAAATGGATCCAACATATGATCCATTGATGGAATTCACTCCATACCACAAGAGAATTGATTTTTTAATGAAGAATTTCAAGGAGATAATGAACACCTTGACAACCAAAAAGATAAATTTAAGGCTAAGTCTAGATATGCAAGGACAAAGTGATATTCCAATTGAAACAAGGCTAGTATGTCAACCTACAGAAAGATAGCCCATCTATAGGAGGAAAAGGGATACCGGTAGTGATGAGGAAGAAGTAGACAAAAAAGGGAAGAAAATAATAAAGGCACCTTCATGACCAGACCCAAAATTCAAAGTACTTGGGGCTATCAAAATCATTGAGCACAGTCCCCCATCACCACCACCTAAGCCAAGACCTAAGAGGCAAAGAACTGATCACCTACCTGAGGATGTCACAGATAAAATTATTGTTACTAATCAAGAAATGCAGGTTGGTATGTCGTCCCCTCCTAGGTCAGCTAAATTGGTTCTATCCAATTTGGATATGAAGGGTAAGAGTGTGCAGGATGCAAGAATGGAGGCTTGCAAGGAATTCTTAGATGACAATGCATTTGTAAAGACTCTTGTATTCTTGCAATTGACATGGAGGATGAAATTTGAGGAATATCAAAATAAATGCAAGGAGAGAAGAGAACTAAGGCCTGACAAGTCAGATCAGGAGAATGATGAAGAAGTGAAAGCTGAACTAATGGAAGAGTTCAAAAATATAACTCATGAAGAAGGAAGACAACTAGTGAATCAGACTGGTGTTTTCATTTTGCCTGAATGGGACATCGCAGATGCAGTGGATTTCAATGCCATTATGAAGTCCAAGAATCCTTTTCAGGATTCTAAAGAAGAAGTTAAGGCAACATTACAAAACTCTACCTTCAGTGAAGAATATGAGACCTTGGCAATTTGGGCATTGGCTCCACAAGGAAGAAAGCCAAAATACGCCGAGGTTAATCGTAAAAATTTTAAAGGAGGATTAATAATAAAGAGAGCTTCAGAGACTACAACAACTGAAGCCACTAGTTTAATTGTGAATGTGGCCAAGTTGGCCCAAAAGACTACTGAAAGGGAGGAGGCTGAAAGAAATAGCCTAATGGAGAAGTATAACATTTTAATTGAAAAATATAGTAAAATTCAATAAAGGAATGTTGAGTTGCAAACTGAAGTAGAAAGGTTCAAGTATAGACATACTGGGGAATCCAATGCTCTAGGAACTAGCACATCACCTCCCACAATAGGGTCAATGCCTCTTGCTTCTCCAAATGTTTCTACACCAGGGTCTCCCATTCAAAATCTTGCTCTTACCCCTCCTCTAGAACAAGTTGATGAACAAATAGAGTGCTCTATTTATCCAACAAAGAGGTAGATCATGCAGGAAATTGATCAATTACATACATCACAAAGGGTAAAAGAGGAGGGTTTTCTTTCAAAAGAAAAAGAAATTGTTACTCTTGTTTTGGAGCATTTAAATGAAAATTTGGATAATAAACTTCCCTCTATACATTCTTTTTATTCTTTGCTATTTGAAGCAATAAATAATATTGATAGGGATCAGGGGATAGTGATTCTAATAATTCAAAATTGGATCCCTAGGGAAAATAATCTAGATGTTATGAATAAAGCCTCAAGGTTTGATGTAAATAATAGGCCCCAATCATTGAAGCCTACTTATATATTAGGTAAATCATTGCAATGTTTTTAGACCTTACCAGATGATCTAAGTAGGAAGATTAGGGAATTGGTAAAGAACTTCAATGATTGGGGTAACACACTATTACCTGATATAACTAATGAGTAGGGGGAAATCATAACACTCCAACAAAAGAAGGATCAAGCAAGTAAAGTCATCAATAATAAAATTAAAATAATTTGTGATGACTCAGATTATGATTTGTTGGTAAAATTGTATGGATAAGATTATTGAAAATTCTATCATTTTGGAATCTTTGAAAGAGATGCTAATTAGGTAGTCAGGAAAGCATTTCCTTATAGTACAAAGGTAAAGGCAGTGATTGATTTTGACCTGCTAGTCAACTAAGAATTTAGGTGGGTGGATAAATATTTGAATGATGATGAGTAAAAGAGTGGGCTACCAACATGTGGCAAATTAGATGCCGCGTTACAATGTTTCCTTTGTATGGATGACTTTCTTGGACGTGGGTTTTATGCGTATTTTGTTATTGCATCAACCTTCCAACGACACATGATGAATCCAGTAGAATATGCTCCGGTGAGGACGCCGTTGCAAACAATTTTAATAAGAATATTTTTCAAGGTGGTGGTTGTTGTAACAAATTTTGGAATATCACCGTGTGTCTTAAATTGACTATTAGTGACAGGTGGGTACTTTTCTCTGCCCTACTTGTTTTCTCCTTCATTTTCTATAAGAAGGATTTCAAGGCCGTGGGTACAAAGTTAGCCGCTTAGATAATTTTTGTCGAGTCTAGGTGGGAAGTTGCAAGAGCAAATTGTAAAGTTTGATGGTTTTAGAAAAATGCAATTTAGGTTTTGAGTCATTATGTAATAGGTTTTGAGTTCATAGAGATTTAATGTTGTATGTAACAATACCAACATTTGAGTTGAAATAAAAATTGAAGCTCATGTCTCCATTGTACATGCATATCTAAACTTTGAACAAACAACTAAGGGTTGTTTTATCCATCTCAATCTGGTGTGTATGATCTCTATTTTTAGCTTTAATTCAAAGGAATTCAATCAAAATACTTTGGAAATGAGATTATATGTGATATGTGTTGTATAAGGATTTGATAAGTAGTCCCGGTTAGAATGCACACCTACGTGAAATTGTAATGCAATATTGTTAGAAAGATCTTATATGTGATGTAATAAATCAAGTATAAACCCTCTTAGATGCTGCGAATTTGACTTGCAATGGATATATGGCACTGATATAAGTTGTAATTATTCATGTAGTTCAGTATTTGTTTGTCTTTGCCTAGAGCTTGCTACAAATTGCAAATCATTGACTATCTTATACAATGGATTGTGTTTAGTTATCTCACGCTCCAGATAGTTTATATTGTCTATGAACAACCAATTCTAGTTGATATTATCTTATCGTGTTGAGCTATAAAGTGAGATTATCTGCTATTGTTAATGTTGTTAATAATAATGGTGTAGAGGTTTTAAACACATTAAGGGATCACCCTCCCAGGTCTTGCAAAGCCTGAAGTGTACGAGGCTTTTAAAGTCCTCATCAGTTGGTCTAGGTCCTTTGAGCTGCCTTCGATTGGAATTTGCAATTCCATAGGTATATTAGAAGACAAACCTGGTTACATTGTAAAAAGAACCAACATAAATGTCAACCACTGAACAACCACCTCTACAACTGACTTTTTAATCTTTTATGATCACATGAAACATAAAACACACTAATTTCAAGGTTGTTAACATCACTATTGAAATATTTTAATTTTTTGACCTTTCAAATATTAAAAAGTACATCTTTAAATTAATTATGTAATGGCATAAAAATTAAAAACATCATGAATTAATTATGTAACCACATAAGTCAAATATAATTCTATCAAGAAATTAATATCAAATATATAATATAATCACATAACTTATAAATTTCAATGTCATTGATCTTCTTCTTCATCCAACTCTTTGTCTGTATCATCTAATCCAGATTCGACATTGTAAGGATTGGTCATATCATCATCATCGTCATCAATATTAGTTTCGATAATGTCATCATCCACATGGATGTCATCTTCATGAACATTAAATCCTACATGATCATCATCTAGTTCCTCCTCTTTGACATCTTCATTAGGGACATCATCAACTAACCGTTGATCCTGATCATCATCTACATCATCTTCTAGTTCTTCGGTATCTTCTTCCACCACATTATACTTTACCAGCCTTCCTCTTGGATCATGTCTAACAACAAATGACCAACCCGGTTTACCTGGAACCTCTGTGTAAAATACCTACTCACATTGGCTTGGAAGAACATAGGGCTCATTTCCAGCTCGGTCGATCAACCTTGTATTAACCATGGTAAATCCATTATCATGTTTAATAACAGTTCTCTTAGGATCATTTTCATTCAATCGTAGCCTGTACCATAGGACGACGAACAAAATTAATTTGAAAGACTTAAAGTCACACTCAAGTATATCATCCAAAATCCCATAGTATTGATTTTCTGAGACTTCTGGATGTATGTCGGTTCTAGATGAAATATTAGTCACTTGAAAGACTGCAGTTATACTAGAATCACATGTTTTCTTCATATCATCCAACATTTTGATTTGAAATGTACAACCATTGCACCACATAGCCTTGTGGTGTTACACCTGTAATATATCAAACATGTAAAAATTATTGCAATATCGTCAGTTGATAAACATATTTATTCTTGGCCAAATGTATGTAAAGAAAATAATCTCAAGATATATATACATCAATATACTTGAAAATAATTAAATAATATGGGTGATTAATATATTTATACGTACCTATTTATCTCTTAAACTATATGCTAAATCAATTTCCCTTTGTGTAATATTGGAATCTCCATTATGATGAGCTTCTTTAACCAATGAAGCCACACCTTCCCATGTTAATGCACAACCATATTGTTGACATCATTCAATCCATACCGTCATCCAATCAAGATTGTTGGCAACATACAAATGTATTGCATCCCACTCTCAACCAACTGTATCAAAATAAATTGAAATTCACAAACGACGTATAATTAGTTAAATACCACAATATACGACCTTAATTTATAATTGATGTATATTGACAATTAAAAATTAAATAAGTACAATATACATAAAAACTATATGTAAAATGCATTCCAATTAATCTCCATGACCATCTTATAATTACCTCTCACTTTCCTCAATCTACCTTTCCCCAACAGGTACTCCCCTTTGAATTTGTTAATGGAGTTGGGATCCCAAAAGTGATCTAAATGGATCTTTGCTCCAAACTTAGGAAATTATTCACTAATTTAGACCATGGTCTGGTATACCATATATCCCTCCACCATAGAAACCTCAAGATGTGCTCTTTGTCTAACCAAATCCTTCAAAAATTTCAAGTGCCTCTCAACCATCCACATTGACCTTGTGTGTATAGGTCCACACAATTCAATCTCCTCAACTTGGTGTATGAGGTAGTGTTCTTGTGCATTGAAAAATGTTGAAGGTAGACACTTTTGCATTTCACACATTAGATGAGGAATTTTTCTCTTCCAATAATTTATATATTCTTTATGGATTTCTTTAGATGACATCCATCTACAAGTGATTCAAGGAGCAAATATATTAACGAGATTTTAAAAAAATATACAGTATATTACATAACAAGCAAAACAAATGGCAATTATAAGATATATATAACGAATTGAACAAATCTCGCTACTTACCTCATGTATTTTCCAAGATCATAGATAACTTGCTTGACATTATTGTCAAAGTTGTCTCGGAGAGATAAAGGTAGAACGTAATGCAACAATTATAAAATGATCTTTTCATTATTTTTCCAAAAGTAGTAAACACAATACACTGAAAAGTACATGCCTTATACAAGTGTATATAATATACCAGAATAATTACGTTAATGAAGGCATGCCAATCATGCATTTTCATCCCTGACCCAAATTCACCTTTCTTTGTTATTATATTGTTTATGTTCACAACAAATTCTACGGGAAATCAATTTTTTCGTATGACTTCTTTTATAGCATTGCTTTGCTACTCTGCTAATAACCAAGGAAGGGCACTTATATTAATTTGGTCTCCATCGGTATTTAATTGAATGACATTTTTCATTGCATTATTAGCTTCCTGAATGTCACTACAAATTTTGACAATTTTTTCTTTGTCATGCCTTCCATCTAATATTTTCCATAATATTTCTATTATATTCTTTTCAATATGCACTGTATCAAACAAATGCACAATTTGTAGCTGCTCATAGTAGGGCAACCTACTAAATTGTCTGGGATAACTTCTCAGTCCCTGTGGAAGTCGACCATTAATTCCTTGATGACCTTCATGAAGCATATAAGTTAAACAAATTAACAATGAAAATCATTGTCAATTACAACATGAGTAAACACAACACTATAAAAAATATAAATTCAAAACATATCATATATGATAGATAAACAATTTGATCTGATGTATAACCTTGACGATTAATTCTATTATATTCCAACTTCCATAGGTGAGGTATCATTCTTCGTGGTTTTGATGTAGTCTCCTCTTTCCCATTGAAAAGATGTTTTTCAGTAGTTCGATACTTATGATTTCTATGGAGGAAGTGCCCATACACATCACACCTGCTTTCCTAAACTTGTTGAATGACAAGATTTCGTCTTTGGACCGCAAATTGGGCATACAAATTTTCTCTTTGTTTGAAGACCTGCAAGATCATATATAATTGGATTAAATATGTCAATTTTTATAATTATATATAATGAATAGATTATTTTAAAAATATGCATGATATCTACTTCATCAAATTAAATATTGTTAAAGTGCAGTCGAATGTTATAACATACCACAAAAAAGTGTTAGCCCTGGGGCATCATGAATTGTCCATATAAGCATTGCATGAAATTGAAATTGTCTTTGTCCTATTGGTCTAGAGACGTCATACAAAGTGACGCCATTCCATAACTTTAGTAACTCATTGATAAGAGGCTCGATATATACATTCATATCTTTAACTTGGTACTTACCTAGTTGAATGAACAAAAGCATTACATAATTATTATAACCATTTTACTACAATATATATAAATTAATGTACATGACTATTGAATGAAAACAATATAAGCCATTATGCAACAAATAAGACAAATGAGATGCTACTACATTAAAGAAAATTGATGTAAACAAATACCTGGAACAATCATTGAAAACATTATGTGCTCCCTCTTTATTGACATCCATGGAGGAATGTTATTGTTGATAATAAAAACAAGCCATATTGAGTAAATAGATCTCAGCTATCCAAATGGATTGACATCGTCTGCTCCCAATGAAAGCCTGAGATTACGAGATTCTTCTTTAAAGTGTGGCCATTTTTCCTTCATGTCCCTAAATGCAAAACCATCTGCAGGCATTCGAAGAATGTCATCTCCACTTCTATTCCGTGCATGGTAATCCATCAATTGCGCTAAGCTTTCACACCTAAATAATCATTGCATACGTGGAATAATGGAAATATAACAAAGAACCTTGCGAGGCACCTTTTTTGTTAGTTGATCTGTTCGATATCTACTGATATGACATTCCGAGCATTCTATTGCAAATTCCTGTTGTTTATGATATATAATATGATAATTGGGACATGCATCTATTGCTTGATACTCCATTCTGATATCTTTCATAATGGCACATAAATCTCAGTCTAAGCGAAGTAAAATATTTGATGGTGGTAACAAAAATTCACCAATCAATCTACAACAAAAAAAAATTGTTCATATAAAGAATATTAATGGTACATATTTCATCCTTTATTTACCAGTGATGAACTAACAACAATTAAAATAGATGAAAAAAGATGACATATATGACATACCTTAACATCCATGAGATTGCTATGTTTTATAAACCATTCATAACCTTCAAGTTCAACAACAACAATACAATAGAGAGAAGAGTTATTTCAGAGCATTCATCAAGGGGTTCATATGCCTTGTCAAGTACAAGTAAATCATGAAAATCATCAAAGTTATCTTGATCATCATGATCAGCTCTGCCACTAAATGTGGCATGGATCAATGTATTCGTACCATCATCTTCAACTATGTTTTCTGGTGCATGATCATCTTCTTCCATAAGATCATTAACTTCATCTTTGATATTCATAGCTCCATGTTCGTCCGATTGCAAAACCACATTCTCCAGGTCGTGATAATCCATATCATCTGCCCTAGGGCGCCACACCTTTATAATAATGATAGACACAAATAAATCATGATCATGATCAAGTGATTATATATATATAATGTTAAAACAATATAAAAATTTACAAATTCAATCAATATAAACACATATAATGAACAACTTACCAATGGATGATAATCATGCCCCCCCTTCAACATGACCATGCTTCCTACAATGTTTCTCAGCTGTTGTGATTAAAAGTTGTCTCGTCTTTAAGCCCTTGCAATTATTGCAAGGACAATAACATTTCCCATCACCCTTTCTTTTCAATCTAGCCCAAAATCTATCAAGCGTCTCTTCATTTTGTTCTAGACTAATATTATCTGACATGATTTTTCTTTACCATGCTTGACTATTTAGATATTCAAAAAATATCAAACTCACACTCCAATAATTTTTATTCATAGACAGGTAACATAATCTAATAATTCCAATATTTTACACCAAAAAAATTTGGCGTGCAACCACCCCTGCAAAAGAGAAGATAGTCTGAAGTTAATGACACCAAAAAACACTTTACAATGCTAATTCCAAAACTTATTAAATTCTAATTTTACTATGATTTCCAACCGTTAAGACTCCTAAAATCAGAATTTTGAACTTGATCACAAAATTCCTACAACAATGGAGGTAGCGAGCTAGTAAGAGCAAGTGACCCATTCCTAAGGAGCATCAAGTCAGAATCATTATTGCTAATGTCAATACAGACTTATCCTTTTAGTTAAAGATGCAATGTGTCACTTCT
>VDFB02058242.1:557379946-557420025 GCA_007258455.2 Sequoia sempervirens
GGGACAAATGTGATTTAGAAAATGATACTCCACTTCAGCTTTATGTAACTTCCAAAAGAAACAAAAAAAGTGATTGTAATCATATCATGACAACCATATTTTTGATAATATGTAAAAACTGAAAGAATGAATATTATATGTTAATGAATGAATGTGAATATGTTATTTAATGAATGTTATATGTTAATGAATGAATGTTCTATGTTATTAATGGATGAAAGAATGTTATATGTTATTAATGGATGAATCAATGAATGTTATATATTATTAATGGATGAATGAATGATTAATGTTATATGATTGGGTATGGGGAATTGAGAGTGATGTGAGGGGGGGGAGGGGCCAAATGAGCTTCAACCGTCATGTGATTGGCCTTGTTAAGTAGAGAATATTAAACTATTCTCGAAACAAAGAGAAGCTCAATAAGGTAATGCACTTTTCAATATAAGAAATGCATCGTTTGAAGCATCAAACCAATATGCAGTCTGTATGTATGATTAGTCGTCAGTCTCCACAATGGTACATTTCCACGAATATTTAAAAAAAAAAAAAATTGATTCTTCGTCGCAATTTCGACGACATTCACCGACGAAAACCTACGACGAATCAACAAAAAGAATCGACAAAGTCTCTATGGCTGTGACGAATCTTTCATCGTAACTCCCTACCCATTTCGTCGCAATTTCAACGATCTTTTAGCATTGCTACCACGCTACTCCCTGCCCATTTCGTCGTACTTTCGACGAAATTTTGGTGTTCTTCTGACGCTACTCCTTGCTAATTTTGTCACAAAGTCGACAAACTCTTGGTGTTGTTTCGACGCTACTACTTGCCTATTTCGCCACACATTTGACGAACTTTTGGTGTTGTTTCGACTCTACTCCTTTCCCATTTCGTCGCAATGGTGACGAACGTCTGCTATTGTTTCGACGCTACTTCTTTCCCATTTCGTCAAACTAGCGATGAACTTCTAGTGTAATTCATCGGTGGATACGCAAAGTTTTCATCGATATTCTGACAAAATCCCAAGGTATTTCATGATGTCATCGACCAACGATTCTTCGCCGTTATTTCAACGTTTAATTCGTCGTCAGCCTTTTGATGAAAAAACAATGATGAAAATAATTTCTCCATTGCGTCACTCTTCCAACAAAGATTTTTCAAACGACCAACGAATGGCCATCAGAAAATGGTGTCAAATTTAGTAGTGTACAAGCTCTATTCTCTTAAGAATAATCATTTAATTTGTATGGAAGTAAGTATTTCTCATATTATTTGACTTGGTATCTATTATATGATTTAAAGAACCCAAAAATAAGAAAATTAATAGGTTCCATTTGTTTACTTTCTCTTAGACACTTGTTTAATCAGCAAGATCCTCAGAATATCTTGCTGATAACTAGCAGTGTTCAAAACTCTTGAAGAGGTCAGATTGGTGTGACATTGGATTTGTCTTGTTGACTGAAGTCATCGACAAGACATGGACTATCAGAGTGATTTTTCTATCCTATGTCAATGATTGATCTCTCATCAATGGGTTGGCTTCGGTGGTCATCACCAAGAGTCTCCGCAATGGTACATTTCAACGAATATTTTAAAAAAAAAAATGAATTGTTTTGTCACAATCTCAACGAAACCCACTGATGAATCACCGAAAAGGTCTGACGAAGTTGCTATAGCTGTGACAAAGGCTTCATCATAACTCCTTGCCTGATTTTTCACAATTTCAACGAATTCCATCGATGAGTCACAAAAAAGGTCCAACGAAGGCTTCGTCATAACACCTTGCCACTTTCATCACAATTTTGACGAAGGACACTGACGAATCACATAAAAGGTCCGACAAAGTTGCTTAGCTGCGACAAAGGCTTCATCGTAAATATTTTCCCATTTCATTGCAATTTTGATGAACTCCATCGACAAATCACTTAAAAGGTCCGACGAAGTTGCTTAGTTGTGACGAAGGCTTCGTCGTAACTCCTTGCCCATTTCATCAAAATGGCGATGAACTTCTGTTGTTGTTTTGACACTTCGGAAGAGCCATTGCAATTGCATTTTGGTTGTAATTCGTCAGTGGATACACAAAGTTTTCATCGATATTCCAACGAACATCTGAGTCATTTTTTTGAACACTTCAATTGCCTTTCTATGATCCTACATATAACATACATGCTAGTGTAGGAGCACCTAAGCTTCCATTTTCAAATTTGAAGGCATTGCATGTTAGTAGGTCATTTTAGCATTTGAGGGGGTAATTTTATGTTAATTAGGTCTTGTGAGACCATTAACTATGAATTAGGATGATTTTAGAGTCAATTGGATAAAAGAGACAAAGTTGCAAAAAATTAAAATTGCAAACTATCAAAATTTGTTGCAGGTCATTTTTGTCAAGTTTTACAGAATTGCTAAATATAGTGCAACATGAAAAAATTTGCATGTTTGAGGAAAATAGACGCTCCTCCATCGAACAAAAAATGTGCATTGATAAATTGAATATATACTTGATATACCAATTTAAATAATAAGGAAATATTAAACTGGATACAACTAGATAATTGAATATTTTCAACAAACAATTGATACCAATATAAAGCCACAGAATCAGAGATCCTTCATTGATTTCCTCAAAATTATATCTGCAACATAGTATTTTGAAATGGAAACACTATGGAAGCTTTTTGTTGTCTATCTATCCCTATTCGCCTACTATCTCCTCCTATATCCTTCTTTTGGTCTTGGTCTTTCTTATATACATGAGAGGCAACAAGCTTCAAACCAAAAGACAGGACTCTTCATAACAAAACATGATTTTGAACTTAATTTAAGAAACCAACACAATCATAAACATGTGTACCAATTCATTAATCTTCGAGGAAAAGCACATGGTCATCTAAGAACTGTTCAAAGCTTTTATTGTATGATAGGGTCCACATCATTACCACTAACTGATTTTGATTGTTGCTTAGTTGTGTGTAGATTATCCACTACCCAATTTATAAACAGATTGAAAGTTAAGAGGTGATCAATGTACCCCTGTTCTGCATGAGTGTCGGCATTGGATATGACCACCTTCATATCATACTCTATGTACATTAATTTCTCAATTTTTTTATGAGTATTTTGCAAGACCATATCCTTATCGTTGATCTCCTACAATGCAATTGTTAGAAACTCTATAAATTCTACTTTCTAATCATCCCTTTCTCGAAGATTCCTTGTATCATCATGGAATGCAGGAACCAAATTAAAATGACTAAGGTCTTCTTTGATTCTTTCTTGATATTGGTTGTGGGATCTCACCAAGTCATTATATTTGTGCAGTGTTTGGTCTTTCAAGATCTGTTTACCCAGGAGTTCCTTATTTTTATCAATCATTCTTCCTTGTAACCAGACATTCTCCTCTAGTGTTGATTGTATTTGCTTAAATACACCCCAATAATCGTCAACTTGCTTTATCAGCTTATTGAACCTCTCTTTGATTATCTCATACACAACATTGTACTTATGATTTTCACCTCCTTTTCCAGTGTTTTACACTTTTCTTGGGCTTTCAAATGGGATTTTTTCCAATAGGTTGCATCAGTTAATGCATCTAACACTCTATTATCCTTTTCGAGCCATGGAGTGTACAATTCTAGAGTAGAAGAGGAAGATTACTTCTCCATTTGATGTGATAACTACTTTTTCAATTTGTCATTCTCTTTGACCAATTTTTCAATTTGTGCTCTAGTTAATTTTGCCACATTGGCATTCAACTCTAAAGTTTATAAGGGATTAGTGTCTGCAACTCTTTTGACCAAAAGGTTCCCAAATACTTGATTAGGATTGTCAATCACTATTGGCCTCTTCTCATGAGGGTATAGTGACAAAATAAGCAAGGCATCCTCATTTGGATTGTATCAAGACCCTGAATAGATCTTATCACTAGCTTCCTCTAATAAGTTCATTGTTGTATCCCCTCTTTTTCTAAAACTGTCAAACACAATTGTTGAGCTCATATCCCATCCTAGTAGAAGTAGTACCCCAACCTCTTGAAGTAATTATTTATCTCTTTAAGGAGCGATGGATTGCATTTCCCTATCAACTTCCTTTTTTCAATTCTTCTAAGGCATCAACTTCCTTTTCAAGAATAATGTCTTGCTCCTTTTGTCTTATTTTCTTCCCCTTATACTCATAGAAAAATGATTTGAACTCAAAATTTTTAACAAAATCATTATCAAAAATGAATTCATGACCAATCTTGACCCTAATGTCATTAGATAACCCATCTGATGTTTCAAATTTTACAAGTTCCTGAGGGGGCTCATATTATGTAATCACAAGGGCCTTTATTTTTTCCCAAGGGGGCTCATATTGTGTAATCACAGGGGCCTTTATTTGTTCCACTGGTTGCTCCTCTCCATCACTCTCCTCATCACTTCCTTCCTCTTCACTGTTGTCAATAGAGTAACATACATCAATGGTGGGTTGTGGGGCTATGTGATCCAAAGGATCCACATCCTCAGCCTACATTCCTGTGTGACTCATATGAGATGTATCAAAAATGTATGAGGGAAAATCTTTTACTATTTCATTCATATGAGCAATAAGTTGCTCAATCCTAGCCACGGGATCTTGTATATCAACAAATGCTTCTCTATATGATGGTACATTCTTTATATTCCATTCCTCTGCAAGAACAAATTTATTATATGAAGCCATTCTCTCACTAGTGGAAGCTTCATCTCGGTTCCTGATCACATCATCAAGTGCAAACCAATGCTCATACCCTAACAAATTCTGAGTTAATCTTTCTTGATGAATAAATCCCTCTTGATCAAATTTATTTCTTTCATACCTAAGAGGAAGGTTGTAATGAGCTAATTTAGCATCAATTTATTCATATCCTTCAATGGCACATACTGTGAAATCTCCAAAACAAAGAGTGCTAAGCAAGAGTGATTGTTTATTATGACTCTTGATATGTTTAGTATCAGATCTTGCTAATTGTCGTACTATTTCCAAATAAGCAACTCTATTAGGAACCACTTGGGGTAGCAAATGTGGAACCCCTTCAAATCCATAAACCCTTATTACTATGCAATAGGAAAAGGCATACCAGTCTCCCAAATTATAGTTCACCTTACCTCTTGGGTTGTTTTCCTTTGGTCTCAAAAATCTCTGCACCTCAAGGGATAAATTGTGATCATATGAATAGCCTAGCAACTTCATTAGTGGTTTAACAAAATATTCTTCAAAATATAAAAAGTGATACCTCTCACATCGACTATCCCATAGTGCAGTCCACATCTACTATCCCATATTGTAGTCCACATCTATATAGGTTTAAAGTTTCCATCTTTATCTGTGTCTTTGATTCTTAATTCTTTACCCCACACATTTCTAGCATGTCACAAAGAATAGTGTTTGAAATATATGCAATCACTATTTTTTTTTATTCTTTCAATCCCTTGATTTAGAGCATTTGCCAAATAGTTTGCATAGTCGAATGACCTAGCATCTTTTCTTTGTATATCAGCTGCTAGAACCATCAGTGCAATAGACATAAGTGTTGGAACCTCAATTCCCAAGACTTGACCAGTTGAGTAGTAGGTATATTGGAAGTATTCTTCAAAAAAATCTATATGAAATGAAGTGTTTTCATTGCTCAAAAATTTTCTGAGTTGACCTTGCTCATTCTTAGGTCTATGCAAAGCTAGCTTCCATATCTTGTAACTAGTATTCATGCAACGGTATTCTGTCAAAAAGTCTCTAATGGTGGATGGCAAGTTCATGGGACCTTCTAACTAAAATACATTAGAGATCAGGTCTTGGGAGATAACAAGCATATCGACCCCATTTAGTGATTGGATAGTTCTTTTCTTGGCATTATACCAATTGGCTAGAGCTTTCACCAATTCTACGTTGATGAACATGTTTGGCACCACAAGTCTTCCTAAGTTTAATCTCCATGGGTTACAGACTGGTTGAAATTTGAATTGTTTTCTATAGTGATACATAAAAAGCTCATAGCCCCAATGTGGCATCCAAGCATCTCCAAGACCCTTATGTTTATCTAACAATTTACTTGCTTGAACACTTCTTCTGGGTCTTGGCCCTAACCCCGGACACTGATCTATCAACTCTTGGTTTAAATTCCTCTTTTCAATTTTTTGTTTCTTTGCCTTAGGTTTTTCCACATTTCCTTCCATTGAAAACTCTGAAAAAATACAACTTTCTAGCTAAGAGTGGAGTACTTACGTGAATTTTTGCTTCTCCTAGCTTCACTACGCGAGAGCTCTAAGTTATGTCCTTTTCACTTCTACCCTTATCCTAGCCATTCTGGTTTCTGCAAATTGTATGATTAATTTGTGGTGCAATTCACCTCTGTGTTGGCTCATTAATATACCACCTGCTTCAGTCTTGTCATCGAGGAGAGAATTTATGTTAAATATCTTGACAATTCTTTTAACACCACATTAGCTAGTAGTAATCATTCATTTCTATATTGTTGGGACCTTGGTTCATTTTCCATCGATGACCACCTTCTCCACCGATAAGTGTTTTTCTTTCAGTCTATTGGTAAGACATCAAACAATGTTACCCCAATGCATCCCAACTTCACCGTTAAGTGTTAGACTTTGATAGCCTGTGATTATATCGAGCTATCAAGGGAGCTTCATCATTCATTATGCGGATGCACCAGAGCTATGGCAATAGAAGGATATTACGTTGATGTAAGGATATGAATTGCCCCTATCAGGCTATCGATGGGGTGGTGATGGGAGTTCCACCAACAGAGTATTGTTAGCCCGATGATATCAAAGGACTTCAATGGATTTCATGAATGTGATTATTTGGGTATGTTGGTTACAAAAATGGATTCTTTACATGAACCTTAGTAATTTGTCTAGATCATGAAATTGAGTATGGTGAGATTTTGTAAGGACTAGGAGATAAATGATTAGATGTTAATGCAAATATGTGGGATTTTTTTTTTGGTCCTAACACACCTCTTTTGACTTTTCTTTGTCTTATACTTATTGTGTGATGCATGGTATTTATTTTTCTTTGTTATTTTGTGCATGCATGTGCCATGTGTAGGCTTAATAGTTGGTTATTGACCTCTCACATGATCTAATATGTTGGTGATCTAGGTTTTCTAAAAAAAAGTCCCCCCAATAAAGTAAATTGCCCCAAATAGAATAATATGTAATAATAATTAATTCAGGGAGTATAATATATATTATAGGGATGTATTTTCTAGGCATTGATGGAAAATTGTATTCGCTTGAAAGTTTTAAAAGTCTTTCCACAAAATTCATTTTGTGCATATCTATTGTAGATGTCCTTAAGCTATATGAAAAAGGTGTATATACAATTTGAGATCAATTGATAAGCTGAGACATGTAATATTGATTTGATTTACATTTTACTTAAGATTTAATTCCGTTGTGTTGCTGAATTTCTTAGCTCAATAATTGGGATTCTCAATGATCTTGTATACCCAAAGCATATGTGATAGAAAGAAATTAGGTAGTCATGTCAATTATTTTGACAATTTAAATGATCTTGAGTTCATAAGTACATAGTGATAAGTTTTGACAAATAACATAATTTCTTGTTGCATTTATCACATAAACAAAGGCCTCTTTTGATTGTAGTAGAGGATGTAGAGAGTGAAGCATTGGCTACTTTGATCTTTGAAATTGATGATTTTTTTACTAAATTGATAATGTTTGAAGTTTCTTTTTCTTTCTTAGATGTTGAGTCTAATTAATAAGTTTAATTGTGTTGCAACTTGTAGGTGAGTATGTTGATATGATAAAATTTAGCATTTTCGATCCTCTAAAAGTTATCAGAATTGCATTAGTTGGTGCAGAAAGGTAAAACTATTTATCTTTATTATAATTAGTGGAAGTTGCAACTACAATATATGATAAAAATCTACTTCCAAATATGCTTTTGGTGGATGTTATATCTAATTCTAATAAATTCACTATATCTAGCGCCTAAGTTTAGGGTGCCATAGTTGGAAAAGGAAAAGAAAATGCTTGAATTTTATCCTCTATATTATTTGAATTTTCTAAGTTTTTGATGTGCAAATTTTGAAACCTTATTTTCAAGCTATAGCTCCAAATTAGAGAAGTGAAAGGTCATGAATACCAGCGAGGAAGATTTTGGAGGAGCCGAAACCAATAGTGTTGAGAAAGCTATGGATTTGCAAGGGGATTAAATGGGTCAAGCCCCTATAAGAGGTTGTTGCCCTTCTAAAAGGACTACAGTTAAGGGGAAAATAGTATAAGTATATGAAAATAGGAGTATTATGTTTATATAGTGTTTGTAAGTTGTACAGTGTCATTGAGACATTGAATGTAACCAATGAGATTTTGATTTGCCAATGAGGCTTAATGAAGTAAATTTTTAGAGTGGTTTTTCCTCCACTCATAAATATTGTGTTGTGGCTCCTCTTGATTTGTAATCTATTTGAGTTTGTGTTTGATCAATCATATTTGTTCAAGCATTTTAGTCTTCATTTCATGGTGTTTTTTAACATTTGAATATCTATGATATTTGAAGTTTATATACATAAATTTGTGAGGATTAATTAAGTTAGATTTGATTTGTAATGACTAAATATATGACTAAATACATGACTAAATTAATGACTAAATTAATGATTAAATATATGACTAAATATATGACTAAATTAATGACTAAAGTAACGAATAAATATATGAAAAATAAATGACTACCATGACTAAATAAACAACCAGTTAACAACAATAAATGAATAAATTAATGACTAAATATATGACTAAACAAAATCACTACCATGACTAAATAAATGACTAAATTAGTGATTAAATCAATGACCAAATCAATGACTAAAATAGTTTAGTCATAAATTTAGTGGTGTTATAAATAACTACAAATAAACCACTAAAATAGTCACGTGACTAAAATGAATGACTAAATAAATGACTAAAATTGTTTAGTCATAAATTTAGTGGTGCTATAAATGACTACAAATAAACCACTAGTAGTCACATGACTAGTTAGTCATTTATATGCATTTTTTAGTAGTTTATTTAGTCATATATTGTTGTTTGTGTACTAGTGACAATATAAAAATATAAATTCCAAACATATCATATATGATAGATAAAAAATTTGATCTGATGTATAACCTTGATGATTAATTCTATTATATCTAACTTTCATAGGTGAGGTGTCATTCTTCATGGTTTCGATGTAGCCCTTCTTTCCATTGAAAAATGCTTTTTTAGTAGTTTGATACTTATGATTTCTGTGGAGGAAGTTCCTATATGCATCAAACACCTGCTTTCTTAAACTTGTTGAACGCATGAGATTTCATCTTTGACCACAAACTGGATATGAAATTTTTCCTTTGTTTGAAGACCTGCAAGATCATATATAATTGGATTAAATATGTCAATTTTTATAATTATATATAATGAATAAATTATTTAAAAAACATGCATGATATCTACTTCATAAAATTAAATATCGTTAAAGTGCAGTCGAATGTTATAACATACCACAAAATTGTGTTAGCCCTGGGGCATCATGAATTGTCCATACAAGCATTGCATGGAATTGAAATTTTATTTGTCCTATTGGTCTAGAGACGTCATACATAGTGACACTATTCCATAATTTTAGTAACTCACTGATAAGAGGCTTGATATATACATTCATATCTTTAACTTGGTACTTACCTAGTTGAATGAACAAAAACATTACATAATTATTATAACCATTTTACTGCAATATATATAAATTATTGTACATGACAATTAAATGAAAAACTATGTCATTATGCAACAAATAAGACAAATGAGATGCTACTACGTTAAAGAAATTTGATATAAAAAATACCTGGAACAATCATTGCCAACATTATGTGCTCCCTCTTTATTGACATCCATGGAGGAATGTTATTGTTCATAACAAAAATAGGCTAGACTGAGTAAATAGATCTTAGCTCTCCAAATGGATTGACACCGTCCACTTCCAATGAAAGCCTGAGATTACGAGGTTCTTCTTTAAAGGGTGGCCATTTTTCCTCCATGTCCCTAAATGTAGAACCATCTGCAGACATTCGAAGAATGTCATCTCCACTTCTATTTCATGCATGGTAATCCATAAATTGTGTTAAGCTTTCGTACCTAAATAATCGTTGCATACGAGAATAATGGGAATATAACGAAGAACCTTGTGAGACACCTTTTTTGTTAGTTGATCTATTTGATATCTACTGATATGGCATTCCAGGCATTCTATTGCAAATTCATGTTGCTTATGATATATAATATGATCATTGTGACATGCATCTATTGTTTGATACTCCATTCCAATATTTTTCATAATGGTAGATAAATCTCGGTATGAGCGAGGTAAGATATTTGATGGTGGTAACAAAAATTCACCTATCAATCTACAACAAAAAAATAATTTGTTAATATAAAGAGTATTAATCGTACATATTTCACCATTTATTTACTAGTGATGAACTAACAACAAAAATAGATGAAAAAAGATGACATATATGACATACCTTAATGACCATGATATTGCTATGTTGGAAAAACCATTCATAACCTTCAAATACACCAGCAACAATACAACAAAGAGAAGAGTTGTTTGGGAGCCTTCATAAAGGGACTCATATGCCTTCTCAAGTACAGGTAAATCATGAACATCATCAAAGTCATCTCAATCATCATGATTAGTTGCGCCACTAAATGTGTTATGGATCAATGTATTTGTACCATCATCTTCAATTGTGTTTTTTGGTGCATGATCATCTTCTTCCATAGGATCATTAACTTCATCTTCAATATTCAAAGCTCCATGTTCCTCCGCTTGCAAAACCACATTCTCTAGGTCGTGATAATCCATATCATGTGCCCTAGGGCGCCCCACCTTTATAATAATGATCGACACAAATAAACCATGATCATGATCAAGTGATTTTTTATATATATAAAAAATGTTAAAACGATATAAACATTTACAAATTCAATCAATATAAACACATATAATGAACAACTTACCAATGGATGATAATCATGCCCCCCTTCAATGTGACCATGCTACCTACAATGTTTCTCAGCTGTTGTAATTAAAAGTCTTCTTGTCTTTAAGCCCTTGTAATTATTGCAAGGACAATAACATTTCCCATCACCCTTTCTTTTCAATCTAACCCACAATCTAGCAAGTGTCTCTTCATTTTGTTCTGCACTAATATTATCTAACATGATTTTTCTTTACCAAGCTTGAATATTTAGATCTTCAAAAAATATCAAACTCAAACTCCAAAAATTTTTAATCATAGACAAGTAACAAAATCTAATAATTCTAATATTTTGCAGGAAAAAAATTTGGCCTATAACCTCCACAAACTATCACAAGTATAGAAAATTCCCAAGTATAGCATGAAAACACTATCACGAGTATAGATAAATTGTCAAACTCAAATTTATTTATTAGAATTTATGCCTGAAGTTCATCGAAAAAGTGATGAAAATCATGGAGCCTCAAAATTTCGACGAATGTTGGGCACAATTTTTTAAAAAAATAGAAAATTTCACATTAAATACACAGGTACCCGACGATTCATCTAATTATACATCTTTCATCAGAAAGTTTCGTTGTATTTTGCAGTCAAATGAGTTAGTGAGTTATAAATTTTTTGCCATTGAGGAAGCTCAGGATTTAAGTAAATATACTAGAGAGTAGTTGTATGGTGCTTTATTTACTTTTGAAATGAGAGAATTTGGTTCAAGTAATGCAAAAGTTGAGACTGCTTTTAAGGCTGGAAAATCAAAGAAGACTGAGGAATCAGATTAGGAGGATCTTGATGATGTAGAAGCAAACTTTGTCAGGAGAATGAAAAGGGGTACTGGAAAGTATAGAGGTAAGTTACCTTTGAAATGTTCAGTTGTGGAAAGATAGGTCATTATGCTTTAAGGTGTCCAAAAAAAGCTTTGAATGACAAGAATAAGGAGAACAAAGGTAAAACTATTAAGAAAAGTTATTATGTTAAAGAAGATTCCAATATATCTGATGATGAATCTGACTATGTGGATGATGAGGATAGTAAATGCTTGCTCATGGCCATAAATGTTGAATCTAACTCTACTAACTCTAAAAGATGTATGCAGGAAAATGTTCTGGAAGCTAGGCATAATGTTGAAGGAACTATGGTGATTGATTTTCATGCTAGAGGGGAGAAGAACTACTAGATCATTGATATGGATGCTCAAATCATATGACCGATGGAAAAAGTAATTTTGTTAAACTTGAGAAATATGAAGGAGGTCTAGTTAATTTTGGTGATGATACATCTACTAAGATATGTGGAAAGGGTTCAATCAGTTTTGATGGAAATCATAATACATATGATGTCCTTTATGTTAAGGGTTTAAGGAATAACCTCTTGAGTGTTGTAAAAATGTGTAGCAAAGGATATAATCTTATGTTTCAGGATGATGGATGTGAGATTAGAAAAGGCTCTGAAACTGTGGTTTTTACTAGAGGAAGGATAGATGGAAACATTTATCAACTTAAAAGTGTTAATGGTCTTTGCTTTATGACTCAGATTAATGAAAGTTGGATATGACATAGAAGGATGTGTCACATCAATTTTGATAGCCTAGTAAGGATAAATTCAGTCCAAGTTGTGAGAGATCTGCCAAAGATTAAAAAACCCATCAATTTTGTCTACAAGGAATGTCAGATTGGGAAGCAAGCAAGAAGAAGCTTCAAATTTAAAGAACAATCTCCTACTAGGTTGTTGGAATTGGTGCATATGAATCTTTGCGGTCCTACCAAAGTAAGAAGATTTCAAAGTGACAAGTATTTCATGTTATGGATTGATGATTACTCTAAAATGACATGTGTTACTTTTATCAAAAAAAAATCAAAAGCTCTGGATAAGTTTAAAGCATTCAAAGTTATGGTTGAGAATAAAATGGATATGAAAATAAAGTGTTTGAGGTATGACAAAGGTGGAGAGTTCACCTCCAATGAGTTTATTTTTTTTGTGAGAATCATGGAAAAAGAGGAATTTATCTACCCCTAGGACTCCTCGACAAAATGGAGTGGTTGAAAGGAAGAATAGGATTGTTCAGGAAGGTACAAAAACAATGATGAAAGAGGCAAATCTATTAGAATTCTGTTGGAGAGAAGAAATTTGTACTGATTCCTACATAATAAAGTACAAGCAAGAGCAAATAGTGCAAAGACTCCCTATGAGTTGTGGTATGGAAGGATTCCTATATTGTCAAATATTTCAAAGTTTTTGGAAGAAAATATTATATTAGAAGAGACAAAGAGGACTCAAGAAAGTTTGATAGAAGGCTTGATGAAGGTATCTTTATTGAATATTCTACAAGAAGCAAAGCTTATCATTGCTACAATAAGAGGCTAAAAAATATTGTTGAGAGTGCAAGTGTCAAAGTGAATAAAGACTTACAAAAGAACTCAATGGTGATATATGGATGTGAATCAAATGAATTCTCTTGTAGAGAAAATGACATAGATGAAGGTAAGGAAAAAGAAGTTCATATTAAGAGGAAGAAGCTCTGAAAAGGATCCTTAAGACCCCTAAGTATGTACAAAATAATAATTTTGAAGATTAGATCATTGGTAACAAAAGAAAAGGTGTGTTGACAAGAATAAAATATGTTATGGATGAAGAATAGGTAAATCTATGTTTACTTTCAAAAGTTGATCATAAAACAGTGATTGAGGTATGCAAAGATGAGTGTTGGATCAAGGCTATGGAAGAAGAACTAATGCAGATTGAGAAGAATCAGACTTGGGAACTTATCCCAAGACCAACAAACAAGAATGTAATTGGAACTAAATGGGCATTCCAGAATAAATAGAATGAGAATGGAGAAGTGGTGAGAAATAAGGCAAGGCTTGTGTGTAAAGGTTAATCATAAGTGGAAGGAATAGATTTTGAGGATTCATTTGCTTTGATGGCAAGAATGGAAGCTATTAGAATGTTTTTATCTTTTGTAGCACATAACGATTTCAATGTTTATCAGATGAATATGAAGTTCAATTTCTTGAATGGTGAGTTGGAAGAAGTTTACATTGAACAACCAAAAGGATTTTAGTTATCAAACAAACCAGATATAGTCTGCAGATTGAAGAAGGAACTTTATGGACTGAAGCAAGTTCCCAGAACTTGGTATGCAAGGTTGGGAAAATACTTGATACAAAAAGGATTCAATAAAGGTACCATAGATAATAATATTTATTTCAAAGTTGAAAAAGATCAAATATTGATTGTGGTTGTGTATGTTGATATAATTTTTGGAGGAAATGAAGCTATGTGTAAGAGATTTGTAGAAGAAACGCATAAATAGTTTGAGATGTCTATATTTGGGGAGATGAATTTATTCCTTGGACTACAAATCAATTAGATATAAAAAGGCATTTTCATTTAATAATCAAAGTATGTCAAGGAAATGGAGAAGTTTGGAAAGAGAAATTCTAAACCAATATGTACTCCTATGGTTTCTAGTTGTAATATTAGTAAGAATGATGAATCTCCTAAGGTTTATTAGAGAAAATATAGATCAATGATTGGAGGACTATTATACCTAAATATTACTAGATTAGATATCATGCATGTAGTTTATCTTGTGGCTAGATTTCATGAAGACCCTAGAGAGTCACATGATGTAGTAGTGAAGAGGATATTCAAATACTTGAAAGGCACTTTGGAACATGGTTTATGGTATCTGTAGACACTGAAATATGGTCTAAGCCTGCGACCTCAATATTCTTCATAATTTGTATTTCCATGGTCATGATTAAATAATGTTAATTATTTAATTATTCTCTAAAGTATTTAATTCTTCTATTAATTAAATAAACTTAATTATTTAGTTAATTCACTTTAACCTTAATTCATCTATTAATTAAATAATCTTAATTATTTAATTAATTCACATTTTCTTTATTCTATCTAATTAATTAAATAAACGCTTTTTATTTAATTATGTTACTAATTAACCTCGTCCTTCTTTTCAAATTATATAAATTCTTATTTAATTTACTCTTTATCATACTTCAACTATAATTAAATAAATTCTTTATTTATTTAATTATTCATTTAACCCCTTCATCACTTAATTAAATAAATCTTATTTATTTAATTATTCTTTAAATATCAAATCTTGAATTAAATAAATTATTTAATTCGTAAAAATCTATTTTAACACATTCCTCTATATTTAGATAATTGTGTAAGTTATCTAAGTATTCATGTTGACTCGACTCGAGATCTATTTAAATCAATCAGTTAACTCCTAATTTAATAACTGAGTTGCTTTCGCAAGTAATCTCTTTGTCAAAATCATTCAATTATCTAGTTCTAACTCGTTTGCATGTACATGAGTATTAATTAAATATCTTTGTTTAATTAATTAAATCTTGTGTATGTTCAAAAAAAACATTGATTTAATCCTATCTTTATCTTTTTCATGCAAAGACTATTCTTTTGTTTTTGAATACCAAACTCGAAGATTAAATCATTATTTAATCTTTATTTCTATTTCTAGTTTTTATCACTCATGTCACTATTAACAGTTATCATAATGCATGTCTAATCTTTTAATTTGAATCATCTATTGATCTTTTGATCCTGACCTGTCATTTGAATGATCAATTTTCTATAAATTGATTTGTATTTCATCATTTCAATCTCTCCCAAAATCTTATGACTTTTGGAAGCATATCTATTATCTAAATCTTTGATGTTTTGCTAAATCACTATCACAGGCTATACTTGCACAAGAGAAAATTGAGGGCAATTATACTACAACAGAAAAATGGAGAAGGGAAATCAAGGTCAGACATGGAACTATGTAGATATTGGGTGAGATTGTTTAGTTTATTTATGTTTTAGCTTTCCTTTGTTCTCTGTTGTTTAGCTTAGATTGCATTAGAGCTTGAATTGCATTGTTGTGTGCTTTTTAACCTTTGTTGTTTTCCTAATGTTACATTGGTGAACCTGACGTGAAGACACCATCTTCATGTATCCGTAGACTTTTATTTGATTTTTGCAAGTATTTGTATAAAATGATACATCTATTTGTGAAACGATGCAACTGACATTTGGAGATGCATCTGCTTGACGAAACGACGCAATTGACATACGAGACCACATCTGATATCATCAATGACATATTTGACTAATACTTATCTGTTATTTTCTAAGCCGCAACTGATTGATAAAACTTCTGTGACGCATCTGACAACGAAAATGACACATCTGACTAGTGAATTTTTAGGTTCAAATTTTCAATTGACAGCTTTCAATAATGTTTTTATTTTTGCTAATCTTCTATTTTCAGTGTGTGTCTTGAGGATTCAACAAAGTTTTTGCAAATCGATAGTCAAAGACCAATATCAAAACTACTAATGAATCTTTCTACAAAACGCATGTCGAAGACCATAGTTAAATTTTTGAAAAAAATTGTTTGGTAGTGTAGCAAATCTTTCATTTGGATTAAAATTAACAAGTGTCTACTATGTTTGGTGCGAAAGAACGCTCTGTTATTACCCTTTATGATTTGGTATATCAAAGTATCCTCTCCCCTTGCGCATTCATGTGATCCTGGGTGTAAGAGAAACAATTACTGACTCTAGAACTTGGGCCTGTTTTGGTGGGAAAAAGTACTCACCCCATGACAACTCAAACTGGTAGCACCTTGAACCCAAGGGACTTCTAGCCGATATATAAAAGTGGGTTCTTGGGGAAAGCCCAAGAATCACGAGTATCATTCTGACAAGATGGATTGAAAGGGACTCTCGCCATATAGACGATGCCCCATGAATGGAATGCCCGAATTAAACACCTTTGTTTGTACTATCCAAAATCCCTCTATTTACTAGTGCAACAGGTCAGACCTGTGAAGCCATCTCACGTTCTTATGGTTCATGTGTAGAGATGAAAGTATGCCATGGGAGTTTCATGGGTACTATAGCTTGGCTGCCCTAAATGAAGTGTTGAGTCGTGGAGGGGAGCTAGTGGGATCAAGCTACTAGTCATCTACCTTGAATAAGTATAGCTGGGGTAAAACTCAAGTGAGAACTTGGTAAATATTGTCCATCACAACCTAGGATGTACTTGTCTTCAAATCTTACATAGTCATGTTTGTCAAAATACTTTTTTTTCATATTGTCTTTTGTGTTTTCCAAAACTTGAATTAACAAAGTCAGCTACAATATCAGTCATTGAAAAACTGCAATTGATAACCAGAGTCACGCAATTGAGTTTTTGATTCACAATTGTTCAATATAGTGTCACATCTGTAGGAAATCACATCTGATTTAGAAAACCCGCACTTGTCTTATTATGTGATGCATCTAACCAGGTGAGCCACATCTACAGTCTAGGACAATGCAGTTGCCCCAGTCATAGTTGTATCACTAGTGCACAGTCTAATAGAAACCTGCATCTATCTAGTTCTAAGTCATAGTTGTCATCTTGAGTCGCATTTGTCAGAAACAAAACCGCAACTATCTGTTACTAGAATTAAAATTTTCCAGAAACCCGCAATTGTGAAAAAGATTACAACTATGAAATTCTACGACACATTTTCCTGATAATTAGGAAACCAAAGTTGAGTGTTAGATCCAGAACAAACCAATCAAACAAGTATCTAGTTTTACCTTTCTCACTGATCTTGGACAGAAACCTAAACGTTTGCTCAAAACTTGCATAAACTGCATTCTTTAGGCATCACTTAGTCATAGCAATAGGTACCATAGTTACACATCTTACTTTCTATTTAGATTTATTTACTAACCTTAGAGAGATCATCTTTTATAGATTCTAGGATAGGCACCCTTTCATACTTTAGTTAAACCCTTGTTCAACAAAACTTCATCACTAAACCTAGTTGTCATATCCTTTATGTGAATTATTCCAGCTCGTCACTCTAGCCTAAGAGTTCACTTTGTCTTTAAGTCATAGCTCTATCAAGGTTCCTTATTAAAAAAAAATTGAAGCTTGGGTTAAACTGTAGTTGATAGATACCTCTTTTAGCGTTCTCTAATTTGATCACCTAGAGTTTGCATTTCTAGACATGGTCATCCTCTAATAATATCATTCTTATACATACCTTATTTGCATAGAAAATCCCAAAAATATAGTTTAGAATCATATTATCCATTGGATTATCTTTTGCATTACTTGCATTTTGAGCTCACATCACATGGTTGAAACTAGATCAAAAAGTAAAGCAAGAGAAAAAATGGTTGATCCCAACAAATTTATCAATCTATTCTCATCTAGACCTCACAAATACTTGTTAGACAAATACATTACCAGAGATTCACAAGGGCGTATCATAGTTGAGGAACTAGATGTTGCAGCACAGGACCCCTGAGTTTTCCATGTTCATAGATGATTATCTAGCAAACAACCCTCAACGTCACTTAGCCAAATTGCTAGTAGAAGGTGCTAGACTACCTCCTAGTTTTGACATTAATACCCTACTGACTACATCAACTCAGGGAACAAACACCACTACCACTAGTGCTAGCATTCCTCAAGTGACTAAAACTATCCCATCTAGAGAACCCACACAAATTTCCATAGCTATACATGTGTCTCCATTTGGTATACCTACCTCGACACCGGGTTTAAGTTTCACTGCAAGGGTGTCCTCGTCCAATCCCTTTGGTACTCTTGGTGGGAACAAACATTTTAAAACATCAACTCTGATGACATCTACCATACCAACCATCAATGTCACTAGAATAACCCCACAGACAACAACTATATCTAGTCATAATGTTGCTAGTACAACACCACAAATGGGAGTCTCATAGACAGGAGGTATACCCTCCTTTCAGTATAGAAACCGACCTTACACTTCACAAATTCTGACTCAAAACCCATTTACACAAATCCCTAGCTGGAATCCATTCACCAACATCTTGAATTCCAATCCACTATGCATACCAACATTTAATTAGAACCCCTCACAAAACCTTGGGTATCAGAACACATACATTGATCTGAATAATCTAACCACCACCTTGTTAACCCAAGTCGACGTCCTGCAAACACAAATGCAGGCACTCTAAACACAAATGGATAACATGACAGTGTCAACTAAGAAATCCTTTTCAGCAAAGGATCTGTGCCCATTTCCCTTTGATAAATCATTGTACATGATACCTTTCCCTCACGGGTATTTCATACTAAATCTACCTAAGTACAATAGAAAATGAAATCTGATAGAACATATAAGGGAATTTTCTACCATGTGCATTGATGTCGCTTATGACCCCACTTATCTTATGAAACTATTTCCAAGAAGTCTTGTAGGAATTGCACTCGAGTGGTTTTTAGGTCTAGACTATGGCATCAAATCATGGGACAAACTGGTTGAGAAATTCATTGAGCAATTCTCCTTCAACATAGACCATGAGATAAATATAGCAACCTTATGTCACATAAACCAAGATGAAGGAGAAAATTGCATCGCTTTCTTCCAAAGATTCTAAGGACTATAGCCAACCAGTGTCCCGTTGAGATACATGAAAAATAAAAATTCACTATGTTCCAGGAAAACCTTAACTCAAAATTGAGGAGTGACTTAAGGGTACATTGCTGCACATCCTTATGGAATTAGTGGAAAAGGGTCTTATCCTAGAAAAATCACTTATTGACAAAGGAGAACTGAAGACACAGAAATTTAATAGAAATTCAAATGTGCAAAACACCCCCAACAACATAAACAAGTTTTGGTCTCGGAACAAAAATGTTACCAACGACGGGGTAGTGGATGCTAAAACTTTACAAGCAGGATCGGTCATCACCCTTAGAGGAGACAACCCCTTTGCTAATGTACTTAACACCATCAACCAAACACCAAACACCACTTAAAACATCCAATGGCCACAACAACAAAGACGGTTTCCTAAACGTGAGTTCACTCCCCTTGGAGAACCCATAGAGTCAGTTTTCAAGCAACTGTTAGAACACAAGCTCATACAATGACAGGAGCCAAGATAGTATGATCCAAGAAAATTTAAGCCATCTTGGTGGGATGACAATTCCTTTTGTGACTATCATCAAACTAAAGGACATACCCTCCAAAATTGCTGACAACTGAAAAATATCATACAAGACTATGTCGACAACAGAACTATCGAAGTTGTTGGACAAAAATTGACATC
Organism: Sequoia sempervirens; assembly: GCA_007258455.2. NCBI lineage: Eukaryota > Viridiplantae > Streptophyta > Pinopsida > Cupressales > Cupressaceae > Sequoia > Sequoia sempervirens. The sequence goes on from VDFB02058242.1 coordinate 557,400,170, forward strand.
TACAAACACTTACCACAAGGTCTTTTCATACCCACTACATGACCATGGGAAAGGAAAAGCTCCTAGTTTGGGTATCAATACTAATACTTCTGCCAACTATGCTAGTGTCAAGCATGATTATAGTGGCCCCATCATAAATCACCTTCGAGCGGATGATGAACATGTTGATACCATAACCATAAAGCAAACTCCTGAGTGTTAATTTAACACTTGCCAAACCAAAATCATTGTCCAAGGCCCTTCAACATAGCAAGTACCACAGACTTCCAAGTCATAGTATAACCTACTTGATCAATTGGGGAAGACCCCAGCTCAAATCTCTATCTTGGAACTCTTGCGTATTTCACCTGAACACTGCTCCATTCTGGACAAGGCCCTACAAAGTGTGACTGTCCCAAATGATCTTGATGTCACTCAATTTGAGGAAATGGCAAGCTACTTAACTAATAACCATCATGCCACATTCTTCGAACAAGACTATGCCACTGAAAACACCAATCATAATGACCCGTTACACCTTGAAGTCCTTGTTCAAAAAACCAAATTTAGACTAGTCCTAGTAGACAGAGGAGAAGGGTTAAATCTTTGCACTTTGAAATTGATAAAGGCACTAGGTTTCTCAAAAGCATGTGTAGATACCACTAAAATCATAGTCATCAAGGCTTATGACGATGAGGAACGGAAATAAATGGGATTGGTAACACTTCCTATCAAGATTGGTCCTACAGAGTTAGAGACAAAATTCCAAGTCTTGGATCTCACCCTTCCATACAACCTATTGTTAGGCAGACCATGGATACATACCATGAAGGCAGTCCCTCCTACATACCATCAATGTCTAAAATTCCCTTACAATGGAATGGAAATAACAATAGATGGTGACCCAAATCCATTTCAATATTGCACCACTCTACGAGAGATACCCCAACAGCAAGTGTCAGTCAACCAAGAGGCTTCATCATCCAAGTCATCTCACTATGTCGATCCATCTACTCTCACCAAAACATCCACTTCACGATCACTACCGTCCACACCTAGGGTTGAGATCCAAGACAAGGGTTGTGGAGAATATCAGATGAATACTTCCTATTGTGTTAGCCACTCGATTCCTCCTAAGTCTTATGGTTTTCCTACAGCAGATAGGAGACAGTCAGTAGTCACTATACATATTCCTCCCACTACAACTTTTGCAAAATGGGGAGAATTAAGTAAAGAGGCCATAAATGCAGAAGATGTGACTGCGTGGTTGTACAAAGAAGATCATGAAGAACCTCCCTCACTTGCTCGTATTCCTACATATCTATATGGAAAAGGTTTCACAATCATGCAGAGAAAGGGCTATAATGGACATAGTGGTTTAGGCTTACATCAAGATGGGAGGATTGAACCAATCTTTGTTTCTTAGTGGCCAAAAGGATTAGGGCTTGGGTTTCAACCAATTTAGATTGGTGTTCTTAGTACCATATCACCCTTAATTGAGGAAGTAAGTGCTTCAGAGGATATCGAGACATCTGACAAACAAAATGACCAAACCTATTGTGACTCCCTCAACTCAAATGAATATGAATCGGATTCTCTATAACCCACATCCTCCATGGACCTTGATAAAAAGATTTGGAGAACTTGACTTAATGTTGAAATCCTCACCAAATCCATTGAATTCATGTCCATCAAAGCATATGACAAAAGAGGAATGGTTTAAACATTACTATTGGGAATCTCTTGACCCTACCTCTCAGCAACCTGATACATTTGTTTCAAATCACCAAACCTTGGCATTAGGCCCACCTCAGAATCCACATAGATCTAAGTAAAAGAGCAAAGAGGATTTGGTACAAAACTTTTGTGACCATATGAACAACTCATTCCTTACCTTGACTCCTTTGAACTTTGATAACTCCGATGATGGCATGCCCTTAGTTTATCCCCAACTCATTGATTGGGACCAACAAGACACACCCATCTTAGACATTTTTGAGAACGACGAAGCAATTGCTATGTTACTGGGACTAAGAGAAGGCATACCTAATGGTGATCACAAGGTTGGCTTTACCATTGAATTGGACAACAAAGCATATTTTTGGGAATCTGTTCAACCCTCCAATCACAAAAATAAGAAAAAGAATGAAAAAGACAAAAATGATGAGTCTTTAGGTGAAAACTGAAAGGCGCCTTTAGATGGTCAAGAAGTAAAAATAAAGGACGCATCCAAAGGAAAAAACCTCTCTAAGGAACCTAAGGATGGAGGTTTGAACATTCTCCCTATTACATAGGAAAATTCACCTATGTTAGTGGAAGAATCAGTTGAAGTCAACATAGGCACAAAAGAGAATCCCTGACTAGTATATTTTGTAGCATCATTGACAAAATAAGAGTAGCCAGAATTCCACAACTTCTTTACACAAATACAGATTAATTTTTCTTGGTCATATGAAGACATGCTTGGGCTAGATCTTGAACTTGTACTACATCATTTTCCCTTACAACCAGGTGTAAAACCAGTGAAACAAAAATTGAGGAAAATGCACCCATAGATTGCTTTACTTGTTTAGGTAGAACTCAAGAAACTCTTGGAAGTTGGGTTCATTAGATCAATTGACTATGTCGATTGGATTTCTAATTTGGAACCAATCACCAAACCAATAGGGGGAATCCACATCTACACAGATTTTAGAGACATAAATAAAGCATGTCCTAAGGACGACTTTCCTTTACCCAACATTGGCATGATTGTTAACATGACAGCAGGCTATGAGATGTTATCCCTTATGGATGGATTCTTAGGATATAATCAGATAAGGATTGCATCTGAAGACCAACCAAAAATAGCTTTCACATGTCCTTGGGGAATTTATTGCTAGAATGGTATGCCCTTTGGACTCAAGAATGCTGGAGTAACCTACCAACAAGCCATGACCACAATTTTTCATGACCTTGTACACAATATTATGGAGGATTATTTCAATGAACTTATTGCTAAATCAGTGACTAGAGCAGATCATTTATAGGTTTTAGACAAGATATTTCAAAGGATAGAAGAGTATAAAGTGAGATTGAATCCGAAGAAGTGTGTATTTGGAGTGAAATCTGGAAAACTCCTAGGGTATATCATTTCTTGACAGGGCGTCAAAGTGGATCCAGCCAAGGTAAAATCCATCATGGACATGCCTCCAATAGCTAATCTAAGTCAGCTAAGAACATTATAAGGGAGACTGCAATCCTTTAGAAGATTTATAGTGCAATTAGCAAATAAGACACATCCCTTTCAACATTTACTTAGAAAAGGAATACCCTTTGTATGGACAAGTAAATGTCAGAAGACCTTTCAACTGATTAAAGATTATCTACTCACACCACCAGTCTTAATGCCACCTATTGAAGGATGACCACTGATTCTTTATATTTCAGTAACCCATTCATCACTCGGAGCATTGCTTGCACAGAATGACGATGAAGGTCATGAAAGGGCAGTATACTATATCAGTCAGACTTTGGTAGGTTATGAGCTCAACTATAGTACCATTGAATGTGTTTATCTTGCAGTAGTATTTGCTACTCAAAAACTAAGGCACTATATGTTGAACCATCAAACAATGCTAGTTGCGAAGATAGATCCTTTAAAATATATTCTAAGCAAAGCAGCATTAATAGGATGACTGGCCAAATGGGTTATGATACTTAGTGAGTATGACATCTGATATATAGAAAGGAAGGCTATTAAGGGACAACTCATTGTGGATCAGTTAGCTGACGCACCAATATAAGCATATCACCCATTAGTTGTAGACTTTCCTGATGAGTTTATATTCACAGTTGACACAAATACAACATGGAAACTATACTTTGATGGCTCTCATACAAACCATGGCTCAAGGGTTGGCATACTATTTATCACACCATAGGGTGATTCCATCCCTAAGTCATTCAGAATTGCATTCCCATGTATTAACAACATAACAGAGTATGAGGCTCTAGTGACAGGGTTATGCATGGCAGTCAAGTGGACAATTAAAAACCTACAAGTATATGGTGATTCTCAACTAGTAATTAGATAGGTAAATGATGATTATGAGACTAAGGATGAGAAGCTTGCTCCATATAAATGCATCGTAGATAGTTTTAAGGAGTACTTTGACAAGGTCAAATTTCATCAAATACCTCATGTTCTAAATAGGGCAGCAGACGTTATGGAGACGTTATGGCTACTATTGCATCACTTCTAGACATTCCTAGCAACGTGCCTAAGTTCAAGTTCTTGGTAGAATAGCTTTTGGTCCCATCCTATGATATCCCAGACTCTGAGATGGTATGTGACATTGTTGGTCCTGATTCCCCGTGGTACAAAGATATCTATGACTACCTTCATGCCGAAATCATACCCCCTGGCCTTTCAAATAGCCAATGTAGGACATTCCTTCGTAATTCAGCCAAATACACCATCGTTGAAGACACCCTATATAGACACACCTTAGATAATACCCTACTAAGATGTCTCGATTCCAAAGAAGCACAAGCAACCTTGTGTGGGGTGCATGAGGGTATATGTGGTTCCCATTCTAGCGGTCCTACCTTAGCTAAAAATATTAGGAGACTGGGTTACTTTTGGACTACTATGGAAAAAGACTCATATGTCTTTGTAAAGAAATGTCTCCAATGTTAGATACATGGAGATCTGATACATGCACCAACATAGGAGCTTCATCCCATAACATCACCATGGCCCTTTTCCCAATGGGGACTCAACCTCATAGGTAAGATCCATCCCACATCATCCAATGGCCATAAGTTTATCATTACATCCACTAAGTATTTTACGAAGTGGATTGAAGCTATTCCCATGACCTACATTACGGACACCCAAATTTTTAAGTTCATCTTGAACTATATCATTTGTCAGTATGGTGTACCACAATCCATCATCATAGATAATGTTCGTCCATTCAAAAACCAAGAATTTTTTCATCTCTATGAAGAGTTCCACATCCAACATCATTTTTCCACCCCATATTACCCACAAGGTAACGACCAAGCGGAGGCATCTAATAAATCTATTATCAGAATCCTTAGAAAGACTGTCAATGATGTTGGCCGCAATTGGCATTTACAACTCAATCCAACTTTGTGGGCTTATCACACAAGCATCCATACTCCCACTAGTGCCACTCCATACTAGTATTTGGTTCCGAATCCATTCTACCTATTGAGGTCAAGATTCCTTCCCTAAGGGTATCTTTAAAAGGGAACATTGATGATGCAGAATACCAAGTTTCAAGATTACATGAGTTAGAATTTCTAGATGAGTGATGAAAGAAGGCACTGGACCATCTGCAAGCATATCAAAATCACCTTCGTCATAGCTATAATAGGAAGGTCTTGAACAAAAAATTTGGCATTGGTGACCTAGTTTTAATGGAGAATCCTAAGAATCAAGCTGAAAGAGACAAACTAGGGAAGTTTGAACCTAACTGGTTATGACCTTATATTGTCACAAAAGCCTTTGGATCAGGAGCATATCAACTCTCTACTCCTGAAGGAGAACCATTGACAGAACCTATCAACAGTCTTCATTTGAAGAATTTCTATGCATAGCTTCCGAGGGCCTTGTCTTCATATCAAAAATACAAAAAAATATTCAAAAAATCATTACCTAGGTGAAAACCTGGCAAACAAGCATCTTGGTAACATCAAAAAAATTAGAAAGTCAAAAAAATAGTAAAGAAAAATAAGTCGTCCAATAGTGAAAACCACCTCGGTGGCGCTTTGGATAAGTACTATGGTGAAAACCTGGCAAACAAGCACCATGTGTAGTTGACTCTGCTCCTTTGTCTACTATTATTTTAATCTAATTTCCCCTATACATAGTTCACTTCCTTGTACATATCGCTTATCCCTGTACATAGTTCACATCCATGTACATATTATCTATCCCTGTACATATCACTTATCCTTTCCATCCATCTCTTGTACATACCATTTATAATAAATGGTAGTCCTTCCCATAACTTGGAATGATTGACATCAAGTGCATTTCATATCCCTCATCCAATCCTATTCCTAATCAATTGGTCTTATACTCAACTGGGGGAAAATAATTGTGTCATATTGGTTCTTACATTGGCTACCCTGAAGACATAAAACCATCGAAAAATCCAAAAACATTACAAAATGTCCTGAGAAAATCCAAAAAAATTAGAAAACTTCAAAAAAGACAAAAAAATACAAAAAACAGAATCAAAGTTAGTCGTACTTGTCAATCTTTGTCATTTGTCGAACTATGTTGCCTCAGCGACTGGACGTAGGCAAGGCCATCTACCAATGTGACCTTGAGGCATTAGGTCAGTCCTTTTAAGTTTGTTTGTATAAATCATGATTCAATCCATTTTTCTATAAGACAAGGTCATTGGTCATGTTGAACTATGAGGTCTCTACATGTATAACGTAGGCAAGGCCATCAAGCAATGAGCCCCCGAGGCTGCACTAGGTCAGTCCCTTAGGGTTCATCATCACACAGTCAATTTTCCACACATCATATCAATTCATGCACCAACAAGATCAAAAATTTAAAAATTTCATCAAGTCCGATTAAACAAATTGCCAAAGCTACAACTTATGTCTACTATAGGATGTGTCCTTCCTAAAAACAAACATTATCAAAACAATCAACCTGTATCTTGTTTAGGATGTGTCCTTCCTAAATACAGATATCAGCAAAACAATCAACTTATGTCTTATACAGGATGAGTCCTTCCTGCATATAGACACTGTCAAACAATTGACATAGCCTTACACAGGTTATCACATCAATGACATCAAACTCAACATCTTATACAATACATGTCTTTCTAAAACCAGGATTTTGTCATGCCTTATATAGATAGTCATAACATCGAAACCAAACTCAATGTCTTATCCATTATGTGTCTTTCCTGAAAACAGGTTTCAATCAATCAATCATTTTATCAATCAAAACAACCAAACAAACAAGACCAAGTTTTGGCAAATATTTTATCTTATCATTTCATTTGACTTTATGATGGGAATCTTGTTACTAGCTTTCTCAAAGATGTCCCATGAAGGATTTAGAGAAGCAACAATGTATCAAAATTCTATTTTCTTTGACTGTTGTCTGTTGACTATCTTTTAATTTTATGATTGGAATCATGTTACTAGCTTTCTCAAGGATGTCCCATGAAGGATTTAGAGAAGAACCAATGTATCAGAATTCTGTTTTCTTTGACTATTGTTTGTTGACTATCTTTTAACATATGAATTTTGAGTCATGTTACTAGTTTCCTCAAGGATGTCCCATGAAGGATTTAGAGGAGCAATGACGTCTAATGACCCATCTTTTATTTGTTTTTTGTATGTGGTTTGTCTTGAATAAAAGATTGGGGAAACTGTGCCCTTAGTATGAGTTAGGACAATCCTTTTCTACGACTATCTATTGTTAGCAAGTGGATGACCTTGTACGCCTTGATCTATGTCATATCATGGTGTTTTTCTCCATTTTTATTAGTCCCGCCCAATGATGATAAAGTGCAACGCCTTTAGTGATACAATGAAACATAGAAGATTGCTAATACTAACATCCATCTCATTTATTTTTATTTTTATTAATCTTTCTTTCCACATTAACATTTTTTTTCTTTCTTGCATTATGACGGAGTCCTGTGACATAAAAATATAAATCATCTTGCATATACATTCATGTTAGAAATATCATTTCAAAATCATACATCATAAGTCATACATAAATCTTGCATTTGAAAAATAAAAAAATATATGTATCTATCATCATAGCATCATGGCATAATAGACATCTATCCTCATAGATTACATAACATAAGAATTACATGTACATAACAAGTGTAAATAAATGCATCACATTACATCCATCATCAAATTTATAGCATCATATGTAGAAAGCATTGTACATATAACATCATATGGAATTTCATAATCATAAAATGCATACTCAACATCACATCATAGGTTGCATAAATACATCATAAAGTACATATGATCATCCATCACATAGGCATCTTATATAGACATAACATGCATAAATAAATACTTTATAATCAATAAATAGAACTACATATCATGAGATTCGCCGCCAAAATCATATATATATATATATATATATATATATATATATCGCTCAAAAGTGTCACATCACAATGTCATAATGTATCAATAAAATGGAAGCCTGCAAGCTATATGATCATAATACAATGTCTCAGTACATATCAATACATGTCCCTATCCGAAACTATCACTGCTCCCATGACTAGAGTGTGTGGATGAATGATGTCAAGACCCTGATGATCTGTGCGCGGAACGAGGCCTGTCATATGGTCTAGATTGGTGAGGCCCCTCAACACCCTCTATGCTCACTGTCTTGGTGTGCATCTTGGTCTGAGACCTATTGATGTGTGCCTATGAGAAACTAGGAGCCTGTCTCTCTGGAGGAATCTCTGCCTCATAAAAATCTCTATAATAAGAATCCCTCTCAATAGATCTGACTAACTCTCTGGAAAATGCATCTGACGGCCCACTGCATAGAGCTCTGATCTCATAAAACTGCTACTCGGTCTCCTGTCTCTAAGCTATAGTCTAGTCTCTATCCATGTAAGCCTTGTCTCTCTCCATCCATAGTGCATCCCGCTCGGACATCAAATCCCTCATCTGCTCCTCCAAAGATGCAAGTTGAGCATGAAGCATAGCAGTGTCAAGATCAACCATCCCTATATCATCTTATCTCACCCTCTCCAACCCATCATCATCATCCTCTAACTCCTCCAAAATCCTATCCCGGACCTCACGCTCCTAATCATCCTCCTCATCATCATCATCCTAATAGACACCAAGCAAACCAAGGGCATCGATCTTAGCCTCCTCCATGCCTACATCCTCCTCTACATGCTCCTCTGGAATTTCCTTCTCTGTAGCATGCTCCTCTCCAACAACTCCAACATGAACCTCATCTCTGTCAACCTCAACATCTACCTCCTCCTCACCTCAACCAATTTGTAGCATATGAACATCTCTCCCCATCCCACAAGAAATTCATGACCTCGACGGTTAGGGAGGACTATTCCACCAATCAAGGTACACAAAAGACGGTCTAACTGCCTATACCTTTGTACTAGGACATGCAAACTAATCTCATAGTGATCAATGCCTAAATCTCTAATGTTGTCATGGGGGTAATATCTGCAAATCTCATAGAAACCCCTTTGTGTGGCATACATGACTCTAGTCCCTCTAATAGGAAGTCTCAGAATCCTATAGATGTCCTCTAATTTCACTGTTGCCTCACCAGTAGGCAACTGAAATGATGAAGTCTCAGATTGCTACCACTTGCATAACACAGTCAGTAGCCCTCAATTTTCCCAAATAATGGGCATGTTTGTCACATGATATAAACCAAGGTGTCATAAAAACTGTTTCTCCCCGCTCCGCAAACTATCATGAAAGTGAAAAGTCAACGGTCTCAACTCTCGTGTATAAATAGGATCTAAAACAACCTGCAAAGGCATTATACATGCCTCATGTTAGCATCAAACAAAATTCCATTCAAAATTCAAGATAGGAAAATGCGTCATTATTTTGCAAATGTGTTTCAAACAAACAAATGTGTCATTTTAATTTGCAAATGTGTCATAACATGTCAAATGTGTCATTCAACATCACAATTGTGTGCATAAATAAAAAATGTGTGTAACAATAAAATGTACCTCTTTACATCTATGCATAACAAACATCTAACCTAAATGCATATGCGTTGATTAAATATCAAATGCGTTGAAAATAAAACAAGTGTGTTTATGCTAAATGCAAATGTGTATCTATTTATCATATGCGTCGAATCAAAATACAAATGTGTTGAACTTTGAAAAACTTATGCTAACCAAAAACATGAATTTACACATGCGTCATTTTTCATGCAAATGTGTTGATTACACATTCACATTCATTGATTACACATTCACATGTGACTTTTCAAAAAAGTGATGCATCCTAAAAATGTAAAATAAATGCATAAAAAAGCGCAAAAATAAAAAATTCAAGAGTCTGTGACCGAGTGCATACCGGAGGGTCTGCGTTGGTCGGCCGCCTGAACATTTGGATCCTGTATGCTCAATGATGGGTCTGCAAAACTGGAGACATCCTCACTAGAAAACCAAAACAAAATCTCAAATTTCAAAGCTATGTAGGTAAATATGAATTGGGTTTTACCCCCTTTTCTATTTATACCTAGGGTTTTTGGTGGCAATTCTTCAGACCTTGTCTATTGGCCGCATAAAATTCCAACTTCAATCGACCTAAACACATCCCTAACACCTCCAAATTCCTTTATGTCAACTCAATTACATTTTTGGCTATCAAATTAACTAATCGAGACTATTTCCAAATTTTTTGAAAATTTTCAAAAATTTGTCAATTTTCTTGAGGGGGCATACCTTCACCTGTTTTACACTGGGGCATGACTAGGGCATATTTTTTATCACCTTTCTTTGACACAACGCAGAAATACATTGTATCAAAGAGGGGCAAATGTAGACACTGAAATCTAGTCTAAGCCTGTGACTTCAATATTCTTCATAATTCATATTTCCATGGTCATGATTAAATAATGTTAATTATTTAATTATTCTCTAAAGTCTTTAATTCTTCTATTAATTAAATAAACTTAATTATTTAGTTAATTCACTTTAACCTTAATTCATTTATTAATTAAATAATCTTAATTATTTAATTAATTCACATTTTCTTTATTCTATCTGATTAATTAAATAAACATTTTATATTTAATTATGTTACTAATTAACCTTATCCTTCTTTTCAAATTATATAAATTCTTATTTAATTTACTCTTTATCATACTTCAACTATAATTAAATAAATTCTTTATTTATTTAATTATTCATTTAACCCCTTCATCACTTAATTAAATAAATCTTATTTATTTAATTATTCTTTAAATATCAAATCTTGAATTAAATGAATTATTTAATTCATAAAAGTCTATTTTAACACATTCCTCTATATTTAGATAATTGTGTAAATTATCTAAGTATTCACGTTGACTCGACTCAAGATCTATTTAAATCAGTCAGTTAACTCCTAATTTAATGACTGAGTTGCTTTCGCGAGTAATCTCTTTGTCAAAATGATTTAGTTATCTAGTTTTAAATCATTTATGTGTACATGCGTATTAATTAAATATCTTTATTTAATTAATTAAATCTTGTGTGTGTGTTCGAACAGAGCGTTGCTTTAATCCTATATTTATCTTTGTCATGCAAAGACTATTCTTCAATTTTTGAATACCAAACTCGAAGTTTAAATCATTATTTAATCTTTATTTCTATTTCTATTTTTTATCACTCATGTCACTAATAACAGTTATCATAATGGATGTATAATCTTTTAATCTGAATCGTTCGTTGATCTTTCGATCCTAACCTATCATTTGAATGATTAGTTTTCTATAAATTGATTTGTCTTTCATCATTTCAATCTCTCCCAAAATCTTATGAATTTTGGAAACATATCTATTATCTAAATCTTTGATGTTTTGCTAAATCACTATCACAAGCTATACTTGCACAAGAGAAATTTGAGGGCAATTATACTACAACAACAAAATGGAGAAGGGAAATCGAGGTTAGACATGGAACTACGTAGATATTGGGTGAGATTGTTCGATTTATTTATGTTTTAGCTTTCCTTTGTTCTCTATTGTTTAGCTTAGATTGCATTAGAGCTTGAATTGCATTGTTGTGTACCTTTTAACCTTTGTTGTTTTCCTGATGTTACAGTATCCAAAGGATATTGATTTTTCTCTAAATTATTATACAAATGTAGATTGGATAGATTGTGTGGATGACATGAAAAGTACAAGTGGTGGAGCATTCTTTCTTGGATGCAAATTGGGGTCTTGGCGAAGAAAGAAGCAATATTCAGTATCTTTATCTATTGTAGAGGTAGAATATATTATAGCAACATCTTTCTTTACACAGGTGTTGTGAGTGAGGCAAACCTTAAAGGATATCAGAGTGGTATATGATGAACCAAATTCTATCTTTTGTGACAATACAAGTGCTATTAAAATTTCAAAGAATCAGGGGCGACCCTTTGGTGAAATGGTGGGGCTTCTTGTCTGTAGTGCCAATAACCAAGGTTCAAACCTCACGGGGTCAATCTCTACCATGTCAAAAATTGAGATTGGGGAAGACCCTATGGTGAAATGGTGGGGCTTCTTGTCTGTAGTGCCAACAACTAAGGTTCAACCAGACAAAATCACTCTCTACCATGTCAACAATTGAGATTGCTCACCCCAAATTTTTTTAGTATGCTTTTATAAGACAACAATTAAGGATAAAGAAAAAGACAACAAAAAATAGTACTTCCTTTTAGAAAATATGTGCAAGGCTTCCCCGCGTGAAGTTGTGCATGTTGATACTGAGGATGGAGGCAAAGGAATGGCGTTGCATTCTGGCATGAGGGCTAAGGTGTAGAACAGAGGTAAGAAGGCTCTGTTTGGTAGGCTATGGGCTAGGCATTCAGCGGCTGGGGATGGTAGGAGACAGTATTCCCTTCAATACACATCTGGATCTCACTCTCTACCTTCCCCTTTCCTAGAGCTTGATCCTCTGCATGTAAATTTGGACTCAATGCCAATGGATGTGGTGGTTTCCCCTCCTCTGGATCTCAAATCCATGGCTAGGTGTAAGAACAAGGTGAATCCATTTCACAAATGTAGCTCCTTTTTTTGGCACAAATTTTGAAGGAAAACCCTAGCCCACCTCCTCCTGTGTCACCACCAAAGTTTGTTGCCATTCTGAAGCAGGTTCATAGTTTGGAGGGTTCATCTCTCTCTATTGGTGATGCGGTGGTAGCCTTCTCCGAGGAGCTGATGGATCTTCACATTTTCGATGACCATATCAGTGTGATTGCTTCCAACCTTGGTGTACGCTCTTTGGTCCTGTGATTCATATGCAGGTGCCCATCATTGGATTTGCTTATGGAATGGGCTAAACAGACTTGGGACAATCTTTCCCTCCCTTTGGTTGAACCAATGGATTTTGGCTTTTTTTTGTTCACTTTCAACTTCACAATGAACTACAACTTCATGAAGCTTAATGGTCCTTGGTTTTATGGAAACTCTAGAATTTTTGTGTCTTCTTGGAGCCCCTTTTTTGATCCTGCCACTACCATGGTTACTGATATTCCTATGTGGATCAGACTCTACAATTTTCCCCTAGTGATGTAGTCTCTGGACCTCATTAAAATGTTGATTAATTAGGTAGCAGTTTTTGTGAGGATGGAGTCAGAGGTGTTTGATATTTCTCATAGGTTTATCAAGGTTTGTGTCATGATGGATATCTCCAAGCCTCTTTCTCATTCCATTCGCATTCATTCTTCTTTCGACACTTGGACTCAGTTCCTGAATTTTGAGGGGCTCCCCTTTAGATTTTTTTGCTGCAACAATTTGGGTCATAAAGTCGAGGCTTGCTCCACCAAGCATCTCTCTAGCACACAATACATCAGTCTCAAAAAATGGGTGAGAAAGTATGGCAATCTTGATGTTGATTTCATCTGGTGAAACCATAATAAGTTCTCTTCTTTTGATCATGTGGTTGAGCCTGTACCTCTTGTTGTGTCTTCTTCTCCTCCTCATGTTGACCTCATCACCAACAATGTTGTTGCTCTCCCACTCGTTCTGGTGGAAGATGATTTTGATTTTGATGGCACTTATCCTTTCATGGATGACTTGGAGGAGAATGTTGAATATTTTGAAAATTTTGATACCTTCAAATAGGATTTTGTTCTTGCTCCCTCTCAATTTCTCAGGCTTGGACAAATGGATAGCAGTAAAACTAAACCTGACTGCGGGACTAGGAAAAAGAAAGGAAGAAAATATGATGCTGAGAAACTTTGTTCTAAAGGTTTAGATGTTGTGGGGAGGCGGTGGGGTCTTAGTGGACTATGGAGGCTCTATTGTCACAGCAGGCTAGAAAAGTCTAGTTCTTCTTGGTTTTGGGACTAAAGTTTGGAGTATTTTGTAATCGTTTTCTTTCTCTTTCCTCTTTTGGGACCTAAAGCCTAGGGATTTCTGTATTTTTTTCCTCCTCTGTTCCTCTCAGTCTTCTCTTCCTCCATTAGGTTCCTTTTAGTGCTTTATTCTTCTCTCATTCTTGGCCTTGTAGGCCTTTTATAATTTATTTCTTATGTTTAATAAAAATCACTTCTTATGGATCAAAAATAAAATAAAATTCAAAGAATCTAGTAATGCATTCAAGGAAAAAACATATCTCAATCTAGTATCACTTTTATAGAGAGAAGGTTGCTAATAATGAGGTGAAGCTAGAGTATGCACCTACACAGGATCAAGTTGCTAATATATTTACTAAGGTTCTTCCTAAAGATACTTTTGAGTATCTCCAGGAGAAGTTAGGGTTTATTACCCCTCTTTCCTTGAACTAGATGCATAAGGACATACATTATTCCAGCGGATCTCAAGATTCATTCCTTGTTCTAGACTAATGTTGATGGTTGTCTCTCAAGGGGAGTAGGTAGTGGAATTCTTGGTTGTTGTAATCAAGTGGAGTAATTATTGGTGCAAGTTGGTGTTTTCCTTTGTTAGTGTGTCAAAGGATATGTGTAGTGGTTGATGGTTGGTACAGTTTGTTGTGTGCTCTTAAGGGGGAGTATACAAAGTATTAAAAAGGAAAAGTTGTAGAATAGTAGTGAGTAGGTACAAGTATGATTGATGTCAAAGGGGGAAAGAGATGCAAATGTGTTGTCCTTTTCCATTGATCTCAAAGGGGGAGAGAAAATAATGTGAAAAAGGAAAGAGTCAGTTGAGAAAGGGAGAGAGATTAAAGTAAAAAAATGAGAGTATGATGCAAGTGGGAGAAAGAAAAAGAGTTGGTATGGAGCAGTATGTTGGTGATCAGAGTTGTTATGTTTGTTAATTGGTGGCTTTTCACATCATGTGTTTCCATCAATGAAAAAGAGGGATATTGTTGCAAGTATGAGGAGTTGGTGTTGTCATTGATGTCAATAGGCATATGTTTGTGTTGTCATTGATGTCAATTGGTTATGTTGGTGAGTTTTGGAAGTCTATTGATGGTTGAGAATTTGTGGTGTTGATTTGATTAGTTTCATTATGTTTTCATTAGTAAGTATTACTAGTGTCAACCTCTAGTGTTTCTTTGATAAGCATGTGTATAGTTGAGTTTCTATATTGTAGTTGGTTTAGTTGTAATGAGGAGTTGTTTTAGATGATGAGAATGTGTTTTTGGTTCTTGGTTTCCAAGTGTCTTTGAGAAAATTTTAATAAAAGAGGAAATAGTGTGTTGTAGAGGTGTTTTTCCATACAGAGTGGTTTTCTAGTTTTTCTCTGCATTTCTTCTATGTTGAATTCTACTTGTGTGGTTTGGATATATTGATTAGAGGTGTTTAGTGGTGTTATATCTAAATTTTCTTGTTTTGGATCTCATTATGTAGAGAAAGTTGTGTTCACTAGTGTGTGAACTACATAGTACAATGGTTTTTGGGAGAAATGGTTTTGCTTCACATTTCTCTACAATTTGGTTTTTGGTCTTGTGGTTCTAGAAGTGTGTCGATAAGGTTCATATCTACCTTCAGTTGAAGTTATCATGGTTTTTTTTCTCTACAAGTTGATTTCTTGAGTTACAATATATGGAAGATTATCTAGATGTACAGGGTGAGTTTTTTCTTTAGTTGAGAGTTGTTGCAAAGGAATTTGTTGGATTTCACGATGTTTGTGGAATATTCCAGATTGTGTTCAAGTGTTGTGTGTGGTTTTCCAGTCGTCTTCGATCAAAGGAAGCATGTTCTTAAATGTTTAATGGTGTTTACATGGGTTCAATCGACCTTGGGTGTTTACACTAATTGTGGATTTTCTTCTATGATTGTGGAAATGTGACATGACTTGTATAAGTGGATTTATGTTCGAGTTAAGGTGTGATGTGCTCCACCTTCATTTCTTTCCACTGCAAGAATATTTTGGTGCTAACCTAATTTTAATTTTCATGATTGAGATGCATAGCCCATCTTGGAGAATGTTTTCAAGATTGAAGAAGGTACAAATAAGTGTTGTGTTGATGGAGGATGTGTGATTAGTGTGTGTGATGTGAATTGCAGAGGTGTGAAGTGTGAATTTGTGCAGTGCAAGCTTTAATGAGTTAGACTACTAGAAGTAGTGAGAAAAAGGTGTCTACAATCTTTAGAAAGGCTAAAAATGTGTTGGTGATGCTACGATGGACTTTTATGTTGCATTGAGATGGATTTCTCATTGTAGCAATATTCTTTTCTTCTTTTTGTAATCTAGCAGTGAGCCATTGGAAGTGAGCCCTTCTTTCTTTTGGACAATGAGCTCTTTGATAGTGAACCTATTGTATTCAGTATTGCAGTTACTTTATATTGTGAGCTAATCCTCACCGTGGTTTTTCCCTTCTTGGGTTTTCCACGTAAATCTGGTGTTCTATTGTTTATGGTGTTGATGTGTTTCAGTTTATATTATTTGCTTTCATGCTAAATCATTCTAACAGATTAAAGGTTATTGAAGTTGATGTGGATTTGAATGTTAATGAGGGTTTTGATGTATTAATGTACAACTAGTTCACCCCCCTCTCAGTTGTCTTGTGCATTCAACACTCAGGTTAGGCAGGTGGGGGTGGTATTATTAGAGATAACAAGGGTCAATTAACCTATGCCTTTGTCATGAACTTGGGAGTCCAATCTTCTTCTTTTTTTGAGGCACCTATTGTTTACATGGTATTCTTCTTGTCATCGCTAAAGGAATTAGAAAGGTTATTCTTGAGAGGGACTAAAAGTATCATTGGTATGCTAAGTTCCAAAGCTAAACCTAGCTAGATTTATGAAGACAATAATGAGGAGATTACGTCTAACATTAGAAGCTTAGATGGATATAAAATCAAACATGTGTTTAGAGAAGATAATTTGATGGATACTTTTCATTTTTTTTGAGGCAATTGTTGTTTACATGGTATTCTTCTTGTCATCACTAAAGGAATTAGAAAGGTTATTATTAAGAGGGACTAAAAGTATCATTGGAATGTTGAGTTCCAAAGCTAAACCTAGCTAGATTTATGAAGACAACAAGGAGGAGATTATGTCTAACATTAGAAGCTTAGATGGATATAAAATCAAACATGTGATTAGAGAAGATAATTTGATGGTAAATCTCCTTATTAACTTAGGCCCCAAATTTATACTACAATGATTTGGAATGATATTTCCTCCCTCTTGGACCATATTAGAAATCATGTAAAAAATGGGGCACAAGGTAATAACCCTCCTCTTGTCAGGTAATGTATTGGGACATCTCATCGACATGATGACATTTACTCTAACAAAATTCCTCATAATGAAAAATTGAGGTAGTAGTTTATATCTCCCTTATTGATTTTTCTTGGCAAAAAGAAGCGAATTCTCTAGTTGTTTCTTGTCAAGAAGCATGGTTTCTAGTTAATCTCCCATCCCACCCCTTGCTTCCTTCGTACTACCATTATCTACTTTTTGGCCACCATGGAAGGGGACCTATTACAAATAGACCCTATAAAATATGAAAGAAGTCCATCCTTAAGAGAGGAAACATCTCTCCCTACATCAAAGTGATGAATGGATATGACACCCTTATCTTGATGGAATTTGCTAACTCGTGGAAAGCTAACACTATTTATGTGAGAGACATTTCCTTCCAAGCTTCCATGGATATGATTGCTATGACTACTAGTCTACCTCTAGAAGGGGTTCACAAACCTAAGAAGGTGAAAGGGAATTACCAAGATGCTATGAAAAAATTCCTTAAAAGAGGCGAGAAGGTTAGTAGACTATAAAATGGGTTCAATGAAAGGATCTACCTAGTTTTTGGAAGTAGGTTGTGGATGTTTTGATGAGGTATATATCTCTCGAGGAATACTACAAGAGGTTTTATACTTACCTATTTCCTATGTTGAATCATTTTAGATGCAATATTAGGATGAACTTTTCTTTTTGGTTCCATTTCTCTTTAGTTGATTCTATTTAAAAGGTCTTGCATAATGGTAAAGACCCCCAGCACCAAGGGCTTATATACTGCTTGTACCACTACAATATAGCTCTCACTCCAGTCCCTTCAAATTTCCCATATTTTTATAACCACTCTTTAGTTAGGATGGAGAAGGGTCCTTCCTTTAAAAAAAAAATCTAGCATGTCTAACCCTACTAAGTTGCATGACTCACCTTGGTTGTACCTTGCAAATGTTCTCCCTATGGATCCCTCTCCATTTTCTTCCAAGCCCAAAAAAGTATCTTTTAAGAATTCCTTGATGGGAATCTACATATCCTCATCTATGAAGAAGCTACTCTGCCTAGCTCTCCTAGTTAAGATTATGGTCCCTTTTATCCACCTGTCAACCACAACCCACCACCCTTATGCAACCCTCCCCTTGAGGACTCTCCCATTCAAGAGGGAAACCTTGTTGCTTGTACCTCCCATAGTGTTTCTTTGCATTCTAAAGACAAAAATCATTTTACCACAAATATTCCTTAGAGTCATAGCCTTTAGAAGCCCACTCCTTTGGACCCTATAGAGGATAACCCTACCTTTAAATCTTGTGCCTATTGGGAGAGAAAGTGAATAACTTGTGAAAGGTGATCAATATAAAAAATAATATTTTCAAATGACAATTATCTCAATGATGTGTTGCCAAGAGAAGATACAAAATTTGGAATCCCTTTCTCTAGCTAAATCCTTGGAGTGGCAAGATGAGGAGATAGAGGAAGATGTTTGGGATTATATTAAGAGCTTGATTGGGAAGCTTGACAAGTGGGAACAACTTAAAAAAGAGGTGGAGGATATTAATATTGTGGTTGGGAACTTTGAAAAGTGGAGAGGCCTAGAGAAGGATGTGGATTCATTAAAAGTGAATCAGGATAATATCTTAAGGAATATGAAGGAAGTTGTTGCTTACTGCAAAGACTCATTGAAAAACACTGCTACTACCCTTTAAGTTTTCCAGACTGAGCTAGAGAAATAGAAAATCAAACATAAGATAGAAGAGTCTACTACTCAAGTGGAATTTATCTTGTTGGACATTGCTAATAGATCCTGCAATAAAAAGGTGGCCAAGGGTTAAACTATTGTTCAGAATGATACTCCTCCAATCAATGATGGTGATCAAAGTGCAGTTTCCAAAGAAGTGTCATTTGAGGAGAATTTGGAGTTCTTCACTTGGGAATGGTAGGCCATTAAAGGCCTGAAACTACTTATTAATCAATAATTGTCTTATGTCGGTGTTCTACTGTCTTGGTGTCTGCTATTGGTTTTTCTCAGTTTTTTCTTTAGTGTTTGTTCTCCTTTAGTCTCACTCTTGGTGAGACTTGTTCCATTCACTTTCATGGTTGTTTTGTAATGGTTCCAAACCCTTTTTCATATTTAACTTAATCAAAACAAAATAATAAGTAAATGACATTTTCAAAATTATAAATAAAAAATTAATTATACATTATAAGATCTTTACCAAAAAAAATTCATATAATAATTTGTTAAATAAGTAAAATAAATTGCATCCAATAAATGCATTAATATCAATACCTTCGATAAGAACCAATAATATCTTTCAATGCAAAACTACTTCTATTTACTAGCACTTGCATCTTCAAGGGTGTAAGGATATGATGATAGAAAATTAGCTTGTAAATTTTGTTGTTTGTTTCTTAATGTAATAATTTATATTTATTAATAATTAATAAAAAATATATATTATTAAATTTTATGTTAAAATTATTTAATTAGAGATTATTAAAACATA
>VDFB02058242.1:557420125-557512089 GCA_007258455.2 Sequoia sempervirens
CTTACCTATTTCCTATGTTGAATCATTTTAGATGCAATATTAGGATGAACTTTTCTTTTTGGTTCCATTTCTCTTTAGTTGATTCTATTTAAAAGGTCTTGCATAATGGTAAAGACCCCCAGCACCAAGGGCTTATATACTGCTTGTACCACTACAATATAGCTCTCACTCCAGTCCCTTCAAATTTCCCATATTTTTATAACCACTCTTTAGTTAGGATGGAGAAGGGTCCTTCCTTTAAAAAAAAAATCTAGCATGTCTAACCCTACTAAGTTGCATGACTCACCTTGGTTGTACCTTGCAAATGTTCTCCCTATGGATCCCTCTCCATTTTCTTCCAAGCCCAAAAAAGTATCTTTTAAGAATTCCTTGATGGGAATCTACATATCCTCATCTATGAAGAAGCTACTCTGCCTAGCTCTCCTAGTTAAGATTATGGTCCCTTTTATCCACCTGTCAACCACAACCCACCACCCTTATGCAACCCTCCCCTTGAGGACTCTCCCATTCAAGAGGGAAACCTTGTTGCTTGTACCTCCCATAGTGTTTCTTTGCATTCTAAAGACAAAAATCATTTTACCACAAATATTCCTTAGAGTCATAGCCTTTAGAAGCCCACTCCTTTGGACCCTATAGAGGATAACCCTACCTTTAAATCTTGTGCCTATTGGGAGAGAAAGTGAATAACTTGTGAAAGGTGATCAATATAAAAAATAATATTTTCAAATGACAATTATCTCAATGATGTGTTGCCAAGAGAAGATACAAAATTTGGAATCCCTTTCTCTAGCTAAATCCTTGGAGTGGCAAGATGAGGAGATAGAGGAAGATGTTTGGGATTATATTAAGAGCTTGATTGGGAAGCTTGACAAGTGGGAACAACTTAAAAAAGAGGTGGAGGATATTAATATTGTGGTTGGGAACTTTGAAAAGTGGAGAGGCCTAGAGAAGGATGTGGATTCATTAAAAGTGAATCAGGATAATATCTTAAGGAATATGAAGGAAGTTGTTGCTTACTGCAAAGACTCATTGAAAAACACTGCTACTACCCTTTAAGTTTTCCAGACTGAGCTAGAGAAATAGAAAATCAAACATAAGATAGAAGAGTCTACTACTCAAGTGGAATTTATCTTGTTGGACATTGCTAATAGATCCTGCAATAAAAAGGTGGCCAAGGGTTAAACTATTGTTCAGAATGATACTCCTCCAATCAATGATGGTGATCAAAGTGCAGTTTCCAAAGAAGTGTCATTTGAGGAGAATTTGGAGTTCTTCACTTGGGAATGGTAGGCCATTAAAGGCCTGAAACTACTTATTAATCAATAATTGTCTTATGTCGGTGTTCTACTGTCTTGGTGTCTGCTATTGGTTTTTCTCAGTTTTTTCTTTAGTGTTTGTTCTCCTTTAGTCTCACTCTTGGTGAGACTTGTTCCATTCACTTTCATGGTTGTTTTGTAATGGTTCCAAACCCTTTTTCATATTTAACTTAATCAAAACAAAATAATAAGTAAATGACATTTTCAAAATTATAAATAAAAAATTAATTATACATTATAAGATCTTTACCAAAAAAAATTCATATAATAATTTGTTAAATAAGTAAAATAAATTGCATCCAATAAATGCATTAATATCAATACCTTCGATAAGAACCAATAATATCTTTCAATGCAAAACTACTTCTATTTACTAGCACTTGCATCTTCAAGGGTGTAAGGATATGATGATAGAAAATTAGCTTGTAAATTTTGTTGTTTGTTTCTTAATGTAATAATTTATATTTATTAATAATTAATAAAAAATATATATTATTAAATTTTATGTTAAAATTATTTAATTAGAGATTATTAAAACATAAAGCAATGCAAATGAAAAAGAAAGTTGTCATCAAATTGAAAAAAAAACACTTGGAATACAAATAGAATGTTCCCATCTAGTTGGAAAATCAATATGTATGTGGCTTTTACATGATAAGAGAGATTTTTGAGGATTTCATATGATATTTTGGAAGATTTTACTATTAAATGGTAGTTGGTATTTACCAACAGTTGAAACTTGTTTTCGGGCAACTCAAAAGTAGTTTCACAATGAGGAAATCTTGTTTTGAGGTGTGAGAAAAAGCCTATAGACTAATAAAAAAATAAACACCACTAACAAAAAACACTAATAATTCTTCCTATACAAAACAACTTTTCTATTTATTAAAAAATATCCACCACCAACTAGAACTTCTAGGTAATATCTTCCAAGGCAAAATAACTTTTTCCTATTTATTGAAAAGCCACCACCAACAAGGGATTCTATTTCATACACATTGTATGTAATGATTTTGTAGTATACCGTAAAGAAAATCATTACAGTAAAACCCTCAATGCCATACAAAGAAATGATTGTAAAACATAGCAAAATGCACAATGACCCTTGACGCCAATTGAAACCCATTGTTGAACATACATAATTGCAGGGAAAAAGATGCAGAGATTGTTACCTAGGAGCATATGGGAGTAGACAAAAGTGAGAAAGTTCGTAGGAGATTGCGACGACGACAAGAGAAGGAGAAGCGAGGTGAAAAGGACAAAGAAAACCACAATAGATAATTACTTTAGGGCTAAAAGTTGCCCGACAACCCGTGGTTAACTAAACCTATATACGTAGTTAAGTACATGCATATGTGGCATGTGGTGAACATATTAATGTGGTCGAGTAAATAAATTGTGCCCACCTCCTAGTGGACCCACGTGTAAATATGAGCGGGCCCACATACAAACGCAAGTTGAAATAAATGTATTGATAATTAGAAATAGGCTATTTTTTAATTTTTTTAATCTTTGTAATAAACGGGTAGTGGCAAAGTGGTAGTGATGTAGCAGATGAAGGTTTAAAAACACCTTTTTGACCACCTTTCGCTTTACAAGTTCAAGTAAACACGTTTTAACTACCCACAAGCCAATTTTTTCTTTTTAAGCTAATAACTTGCTTATTGACAGGCCCAAAAAAAAAAATCAAAGAAATTTGACGTATTCTTCACTCTCTATGGATGTGCAAAGTTAGCCTTGGCGACTACTAGTATGTTTGCCCTAATTGGAAAAATGATATGTATGTGGCTTTTACATGATAAGGAAGATTTTTGAGGATTTCACATTATATTTTGGAAGATTTTACTATTAAATGACAGCTGATTTACCAGCAGTAGAAACTTGTTATACAGCAACTCAATAATAATTTCGCAAGAAAAGCATATAAACTAATTAAAAAAAAAACTAATAATATCTTCCTCTACAAAACAACTTTTCTATTTATTAAAAAATATCCACCACCAACCCGAACTTCTAATATCTTCCAAGGCAAAATAGAAAAGCGACCACCACGGAAACTAATAAATACCTGCCAACACAAAACTCCTTTTCCTATTTATTAAAAGAGCACCACAACCGAACCATCATCAATAGTACACAACTTGTATTGTACAATTGTAAGATAGTTAGAAATATTCGAACACCGCACCTTGTACTTACAAGTCACAAACCTTTCTACCAACCACTACATCAAATTTTGAACAGTGTAGATGTCAAATGTGCATCCAGTATGGTGGACAGACATTGCCGTCTGTGAGCAGAAGCATTCAATCCATGGCCATACAGGCGACAGCAATGCTTTCATATCATGGCCGTAAGGTTGTGCGCCATGTGCTACTCATACGTGTGGTTGAACTGTGGAATGAGGGAGACGGCATTTTTCTTGTTGCTTCCGTTACCTGTTACTTTACGAAAGTGTACCGGCAAACCGACAATATTTTGTGAGCCGTGTCATAATCCTTATCAATTCCTTCAAAGGATTCAGATTATGAATGCATCAGGAATCTTTTAGGGTAACAGGGAGATTAAGAATAGAAATCAAGCTTATCTTTCACTGAAAATTGATGTCAGGTCACTGTAAGTATATATACAGTTAATATATCACACCAGTTAAAAGACCTAAAGTCCAACAACACCAGTCCAAAAGAAACGGTATGAATTGCATCCAAACAATTATGTCGTCGTCATGGAAATCCTCCATTTTGGTTGTATATATTCACTTTTCCTGTTTACTCTTAATGGCCTTCACATTGATTGTTATTTCTTTCTGTAACAATTTGTTATTGTCGGCTGGGCTAGGTACATCTCTGTAGTATAACAAATAATAATTTATTATTGTATTTAAATGTGATGCATGTAGGTAAGTTATCACATGATCTGGTTTTATAAAGGAAAGAGAAAAGCAAGGTCTTTTTCTAGTTTAAGAAGTAGATGATTTGGTTTGTAGGTGAAGTAAAGAAGTATATGTAATTATCTCGTACTATATTATGTAGGAGGTATTTAATTATATTTAAAAATACGAAGTATACATATCTTATTTTTAAAGTGTTCAAATCTATTTTATTTTATATTTCATTAATAGAGAGATTAAATTTTTTTATTTTTTTTCAAAAAGATAATCAATTGTAAAAATATTTAAGTATAGTCTTAAGGATAACAATATTTAGTTTAGAATTTAAATGTGTATTTTCATATTATGCTTTGTGTTCATGTTAAATTCTAAATTAGGAATGTCACATAAAAACTATTAATTTATAAAGAAAATGTTTATTTCTATCTTTACAATTTGTATAGGAAAATAAACTTTCCCTACCATTAATTTAGATGAAATTATGAAAACATGAAATTATCTTTACAATGTTTATTTTTATCTTTACATGAAATTATGAAAACATGTTTCTAGTTAGCCCATAATGGTTAGTGGAATGGGCTAAAGTCGACCAAATTTAAATTTGAATTTTGAAAAGGTAGGGGGTCAAATTTGTAGATTTAAGGTTGACCTTGCAACCACAAAAATGACTTGCAATGATGGAAAAATAGTCTATGTTGAGATTGAATGTTTAATCCAAGTGAAAGATAAAAAGGAGCAACTTTTCTTTCTTTCTAAAGAGTTAAATATTAATGAAATGACACCAAAATTAATTATGTTTTCCTACACAAACACCTAAAAATTTGAATCGAGTCTCTAATCTATGACTAACAACATGCACACAATTAATGGAAAATAGGAACACACTAATACTAGTCTAAAAACAAAAACAACAAAATAAATGCATATGGAGAGACTGGAAACCAATACAATCAATTTTAGGCCTATCTTTAGGGGCTCCAAATTAATTTTTTGAGTTTGATACTTCACGATTGTAAGGGGTTTTCCTAGCACTGAGGAGAAGCCGAGTTGAGGATAAGTTCTTGAGATCATAAAAGAGCCAATATTTCTTAACATGCTCAAAATTTGATTCTAATCACATTATAATATGAAAATAATCATAAAAATAGACAACTTAGAATATCCAATAAAATGATAAAACATGTGTTAAATTAGCTTAAATAAACTAGAAATCACGGGAAAACATATTTACATACACGCCCTTTTCTAGATTAGGACACCTCAAAATTGGCATCTACAAGTCATTAGAACCTTGAAAACTAAATTTCACTAAAATTTTAGGCTAATACTTTATATAATCTAGGTGTTCCTAACACTAAGGAATCATCTTACTTATTTAAATTGGAACTTCATTGGATTCTTCACATCTTTCCCTTAACTTGACCTACACGCATAAAGATCCTAGGAGGGAACACCTATAAAACAATTGGTTAAAGAGGGTTCTACCTCAATCAACCTCCTTGTGGAATTTCAAGCTTATATAAACATAACATGAATACTTATGTAAATTTGATAAACAACCTATTAAAATAAATTAGAATCATTCTAATGATAAATGGTAAAACTTAGATGCATTGAAAACTAGAATTTGATGCAAGAAAAGTTGGTAAAGGGGGTTTTGGGAGATGACAAAAAAACTAAGTGTTGTATAGATGAAAATAATCAAAGGTAGGATTGAGGCACACTTGGCTAAGATTGAAAATGATGGGTTGTGAGAAAGCAACAAAATTTCACCAAATTTATGTTTTCTAAGGTTTGCAATGGGGATAGGGTGATGAGTGAAGGAAAAATGGTAATAAATTAAAACAAATAAAAGAAATCTACAAATATAATACAAAATCAAAGATGATTGATATAGTTATAATTGAAAATGATAATATCAAATTAGGGTTTGGGATTGAGGATGCAAAATAAAAATAAAAACTAAAGTGAATATGGCATAAGCTTATAATGGAGCTAAGATAGAAAAGGGGAAGGAAAAGGATGGTAATGCATGTGTGCACCAAATTGGTGTACAAAAAAGTGGCCAATTTTGTTTTTTTAGCATAACATGAGAACATTATTGTGAACACCATAAAATGTACTCATGTTAAGTTGAGCACAAAAGACAAGTGCATTTTATACTCAGCATAACATGAGCATGTTTTGGAAAGTTAAAATAAAAATTTAAAAAAAAAAAGAATAGCTTTGCATGTTTGCAACCCATGACCTCGACCCACATCAAGCCCTCTCCATTGTATGTTTTCCAAAATAGGATCATGCTTTATAAATTTAATAAGGATATTCACAATGCCACACCGTAGAAGAGGTAAGTGTCGAATTTTAGTGTTTTGGAACCAAATTATGTTTTCATTTAAAAAATGGATTTTTTTTACAAATTTTTTTAATTATTTATCACATATCCTATAAACCATAATCCAAAGCCAAATTTTGCTAATGAAATGCTTGAATAAAATCTTGCAATATCGAAATCTTTTCCAACACTTTTGTCAAACCCTAGAGAAAACCAAGAGGATTTAGTAGAGAATTTAGAACAAAATAAAAGGCTTCAACATCAAACCCCACCATAGATCACTTACTTCATCACTGAAAGCAATGATGAACAATGTTAACACAGCGATAAGTCAAATAAATCAATGGCAAAATTGTAAAGATTCATGTCATGAATTTTATGTGACAAAATTATCCTATGATGTTTAGTGAAAAAGAAGGACATAGCAAACGAAAAAATATGTTATCTTTTTATAGATCCTAGAACCAATGCACCCCTTTTTATGACTTCAAAGAGATTTCCACTACATTGGTGCAATCATAATAAAATAAAAAATATTTTTTGTGATAGGTGGTAGATGGTATTTGACCAACCTCTATGTATAACCATGAGGTGTTGTTATATTTTCTTATAAAACTTTATTGTGACTTTTCTCTTCGCAAAATTCCAAATTATTTTGATATGAGGGAGTTTTAGGGTAGAGGTGGAAGCTTTTCCCAAGATAGACTAGGAGCTTATTGGATAGGAAACCATCAACAAAGACCAATAGCACAAAAAAACCTATTTATCATGTGATGGTTCCATTGGTCATCAATGAGACTATGGAGGTTCATAATCTCCATGCAATTCTTATCCTCATAGACACACTTATAGAGCATAGCACACAACTATCCCAGTCTTCTGCTTCAACAGATGATCCAATAGCTTGACCATCTAGTTCTAGTGTACCTAGCTCTCACTTATTCTTGAATTGTTATTATCTATGCTCTAGAAGAGAAAATGATGTAGAGGGTGCAAAGGGTGCCACCTCCCATGATTGTACACATTGTCATCTTAGATATATTTTGGGAGCACTGAGAGTGCTCAAGTAGTACAAGGTGGTGTATTAGATAATGTGGAGATGAATGATGACCTACTAAATGATTTTTTTCCTTATCACGCATAGGTATTTTCATATGAATTTATAGCACTTAAATTTTATACTTAAAATTTATAAATGTAAATTAATTTTTAATTATATAATCAAATTAAAATTATGCATATATTATACATTTCAAGGCATAATATCACAAGGTGGTATGAAATCAACCATCCCACCAACAAATTATATAGTTGCATCTATTTCAAAAGTAAAAAAATTATAATATCAAAATAAAATAATAGTTTATATTTAGAATATTTTTTAATATTTCAAAATGTACCAGTTTTTTAAATAGGTGGGCATTCATCACCATCTAGCATGCATGTTCATAGGGATGGTTGTGACATTGTATTTACTAAGTTATACTATAACATATTAAAAAAATTGATTTAAAAAAAATCAAATTTATTATTTATGTGTATTTGTGTTTTTGAGTTTAATCTATTATTATTTGTTTAGTTGATGAATTCAATTGTCTCGCTTATTATATGGGAAAAATTGGATGTTGGTGTTAGTTATGTAATTTCATCCTCAGTGTCCTTAACATAGGTATGAGTATGTTGCAGCCTATCATGGACTCAAATTGGCTCAAACCAAAGGTTATAGAAAAGTCTGGCTAGAGGGGGATTCTCTGAATATCATAAATAATTTGAAAAATTGCACTCCTCCCTCTTGGACTATTGAGTCCTTGATAAAGGATTTGATAGATATTTTTGAATTCTTTTGATGAGTTTTATATCTCACACATCCTAAGAGAAGGTAATGAGCTAGTGGATATTTTCACTAACATTGGTGTAAAATATTTTAGGGAGTGGGGTCTAAATGACCCTCTTCCTATAGAGGCTATTGCAACTATGAATCATGAGTGTTGATTTCAATTGGATTAACGTCTTATTATGGTTGGTGGCGTGCATGCTCTTCATCGTGTGGAAGATTGTTATGAGAAAATATGGTGTGCAAGATTTGAATCAAGCGATTCGTATGGGAGCAGGGTGTCATAGGCAATGAAAAGCTTTGGTCTTTATTATCCCTTGTCCCAACTCTAGCCTCACATGGATTCTGGATAGTTTTGGCTTTGTTTTCCAAAGCCTTCTATGTTCTTTGCTTAGTGTCTGTAAGTTGGTCTTTGTTGTTAATTGTGGCGAGATGGGTGGTGATAGAAATCGTGTCGAACCCAAATCCTATGATGCTACGAGGGAAAGGAAGGAGGTTTGGCAAGTGCTAGTAAAGGGAGGATTAACACCATATTTGGAGAAACTTCATGGCAATGATCCCCAAGTAATGAACCTTTTTCTTAAAGGATGGAATGACAAAGTGCTTAAGCTTTATGGGACTGAGTTTGAGGTTAATGAAGAATTCATTGCTGGAATTATTGGCCTGGCTATGGACAACGTGAAATTTTTCAAGGATAAAAAGGAGGCACAAACTGCAATGAATTTCTTTTTCAAAGATGATGAAGAGAAGAATTTAAAGACTACTAAGAGTGGCGAATATCAATGAAGTTCCCTTAAGGCTTTATGGGTGCATGTAGTGGAGGAATTAATGCGCTACATTACCCTGGAAGGTCATTTTTTGGCAATGAATGCATATCATTTCATTTTGCTTAACCACTTTCGACATAAGAGGAGGGTTTATTTCCTATTTTATCTTCTTATATCTCTTGACTTGGGTATCAAGGATCACAAGAAGAAACTAAAAAATCTCGTATTGCATGTTGGGTTAATTCTCCTTATCTTTGATTATGCGAAAACTTTTGAGGTTCCCAAACCTATGGTTACCTCAAAGGGTAAACAACCCAAACCTGTTGAAGGGTATGATACAGCCTCTGAAGATGAACCAATCAGCAAAAAGGCCAAGAGAAGAAAGTTAATTTTGGAAAAAGATTATGAGTCAGAGGATGATGTGGATTTTTTGCCTAATTCTCTCACTTCTCTGGAAGGGGGTCCACATTTCCCTCCCACGGGAAAGAAGAAAAAAGGGGAAGCTTGTGCTAGTGGAGGTTATTTAACTTGTAGTGAAGAAGTTGTTGTTGTGGTGCTAAGTAGGGGTCTAAAGGTGAAGAATGACCTATATGGGGAGGCTTCCTCGTCGCCCCCGGCTACCAAGAAGGACTTGGGGGAAGTGAGCAAGAAGAAAAGGGTTTTGTGGTCTGTGAGCCAAATTTTGGAGCAAGGCCATCCTCTCACAATTGTGGGCGGCCTCTTTGCTAATGATTCCCCAAGTGTTAAGTTAGTCTTGCAGGTGGAAGATAAATATGGGAGGTTGTTGGTGCTTTGGAGACCCAAGGTGTGGACGTGGAGAGGATTATGAAGAGAAAGGTAGTGGAAGAGGAATTGTGAGCTCCATCCACAAGCTTAAATCTTTGGCTGCTATGGAAAAAGGTAAGGATTCCCCTGCTGATAAGAATAGGATTGGATCCTCTGAGGAGGAGGATGCCCTAGGGAAAGGGGTTTTTAATATTGATAGATATGATTTGTTTGATGTGCTTGGGATTGTGTGTGAGGGGTCCATTATTTTGTTTAAGCTTTTTAAGTGGTTTTTCCATGAACTCAATAAAATGATTGTTAGAGTTAGGGGAATGGTTAACAAGGTTGAGGGGTCCTCTAGACAGAATCAAATAGATGAGTTGTTTTACTCCTTAAATACTATGGCGAACACTGTTGCGGAGGAAACCCTCAAAATGAAGCAGAATATAGAAGGAAGAATCCTCATTCTTGAGGAACAAATGGGGAAAATTTGGGATTTTGTGATGAGAGGTGGGGAGAGTCATAAAATTGTTGGAAATTATGAATCTACTGTTGTTACTTATCCTATGGTTAGTTCTAAGAAGAGGAAAGATAATTCCCATGATGTTGAGGGTGTTGTTGTTGGGAAGCAAATGGGGGAAGTTGTTGTTGGGAAGGGTGGTGAGAAAGGAATTGTTTTGATTTTAGAGGTAAATACGGATGGTCCTGGAGCACGGACTTGGAACAAAACTAAATCTCAGGGCAAAGCTTCTGGGAAGGAAAGTTCTGATGTTTTTAATGATGCACAGAAAGCTAAAGACTGCAACGTGGAGGTGGCAGACATTTTTAAAAGCATGTAATGTTGTTGGTCGGTCCTCCATTTTGGATTTTTTTTGTTGATGGGTCATTGTTGTTGGGTTGTTTGTTGGTGTAATGTTGGTATCATTTTTTCAATTGCTTTCTAATGTAAAGGGTTTCGGGCCCCTTCAAAACCCATTTTTTACCTCTAATCAAAAACATAGGTATGAGTATGAACATATATGTTTAATAATGATTATTTGATTTCAATTGATATCATTAGGTATTTGGAAATAATTGATACATACATCTTTGTTATGTTATAGATTGATGTAAACACTCTTATCTAGGGACATGTACCTCTCTTGATGATGTTGAGCATCATAGGCAAGAACAACTAGAATACCAATATGTTGTAAGTGTGTTTATAATATTTATATCATTTTAAAATTAAAATTTTTAGCTATAGAGTTTGGCATAGTATCTAGTTCTATAATTTGTATATATAGGTTGAGTTACAAAATAGTAAGGGGCATAGGAGATTAGAACAATGCAAGACAACAAATGATACAAGGGATTGAATTTCAATTTCTAGTTGGGCAAAAAGAGGTTGAATGTTTGTAAAATAGTGTTTTCTTCATAGATGAATAAACTTTCTATACCTTTACATCACACATTGATAATGCACTTTCTATGGCTATATGTATCGATGATATTTTATAGTTTGAGATACAATACATTGGCCTCATGCAATTATATGGTATTTTGATGATATTTCAAGTATGCCCTCATGGCCTTATCGAGATCAATATATATAATTAAAAAAATGTGTATTGGTAGCTTAAATGGTTTTAATGATTTGTACATATTCTTTTTCTTTTTATTTTCCTCTGTCTCCCTCTCTCTATCACTATCTCTCTCATATGTACATGGTGTGCATAAGGGTTGAATGGCATACATGCCAATACATATATGGTGTGCATAAGGGTTGAATGGCATACATGCCAATACATATATGGTGTGCATAAGGGTTGAATGACATATATGACATAATATCATACAAGTGTCATGCATGATTCATGGCTAGTGTGCATCAAAATCATATGACTATTTGCATAGTTTCCTTATTCATACATCATGGTTACCTACATAATTTAGTTTCTACTATGACCTATTCATCTATGATATATGTAATCTTAGTTTTCACCTAGTTGAAAGCCTAGATCACCCAAATTCTTGGTAACATGTATACATTTGGAAAGCATATGAGGACCTTTGAAAGCACCCTCCACCATAATAATGTTGTAAGTCATAAAATCCACCAACTTGTAAATTTATTGAGACCATCAATTATGTTCTACAACATCTTAATCATTATTTCTTTTTTAATTTTTTAAACTATTGGATACATTTTTTATATGAATTTATTTTTTTCTTCACATCATTCATCATTTAAAACTCCAACATTTATAAACTAGAAACATGTTTTCTTTCATGCACTTCTTATTCCTTCCTTTTGTCTCTCACCACTAACTCTTCTTTTTCATGCACCCCCTTCCTCTTCATTTTCCTTATAAAAAATAAACCCTACCAATCCAATGTTCTAGATCTTTTTATGGGTAGATGAGAACAAAAAACATGTCCAAGTCCTTTTCTAGTTACCAAAAATAGCTTATTAAATAAAATGTTTTAGTTCTGATAGAGGTAGTGAATTTACCTCCAATGAGTTTAATATGTTTTGTGAAGTTCATGGAATAAGAAGACAATTTTCTGCCCCTAGAACTCCTCAACGGAATGGAGTTGTTGAAAGTAAGCACACGAAAATTCATGAAGCTGCTAGAACAATGATAACAGAGGCAGGTCTATCAGAAGTCTACTAGAGAGAAGTCGTTGTTTATGTGCTCAATCGAGTTCAAGCAAAAGCTAACAACACTAAGACTCCCTATGAGCTATGGTATGGAAAGATTCGTGTTGTTAAGTATCTTAAGGTATTTGGAAGCAAATGTTATATCAAGAGAGATGAATAAAATCTAGGAAATTTTGATGCAAGATGTGATGAGGGTATCTTCATTGGATACTCTACTAGAACCAAAGCTTATAGATGTTACAATAAAAGGTCGAGAAAGGTTGTAGAAAGCACAAATGTCAAGGTTGATAAAGTGTTGAAGAATTCAATTGAAGTTGATGGGTATGTGTCAGATGAACCTGATTCTAAAGAAGTATAAGAAATAGTTGAAGAACAAGAAATGTAGAATGAAGAGGAAGAAGCTCTAGAAAAGGTTCCTAAAACCCCTAAGTATGTGCAAAATAATCGTTCCAAAGATCAGATCATTGGAGATAAGAGGAAAGGCGTATTGACAAGAAGTAAAGCTGTTGAAGTTGAGGTAAATTATTGCTTACTTTCTAAAGTTGAACCTAAGATAGTGAGTGAGGCATGTAAAGATGAACAATGGATGAAAGTAATGGAAGAACTTATGCAAATTGAGAAAAATCAAACTTGGGAATTAGTTTCTAGACCAACACACAAGAACATAATTGGAAGCAAGTGGGTTTTCAGAAACTAACTAAATGGGAATGGAGAAGTGATAAGAAACAAGACAAGGCTTGTGTGTAAGGGTTACTCACAAGTGGAAGGCATAGATTTTTAGGAGAAATTTGTTCCAGTGGCTAGAATGGAAGCTATCAAAATGTTTTTGGCATTTATTGATTATAAGGACTTTAAGGTTTACCAAATGGATGTGAAGTCTACTTTCTTAAATGGAGAGTTGGAAGAAGAAGTTTACATGGAACAACCAGAGGGATTCCAGTTGTCAGATCAACCAAATATGGTTTGCATATTGAAAAAGGATTTATTTGGCTTGAAGCAAGATCCTAGAGCTTGGTATGCAAGGTTGAATAGATATTTGATTTAACAAAGTTTTGGCAAAGGTATTGCAGATAGCAATCTTTATTTCAAAATTGAATATGACAAGATCTTGATAGTAGTTGTGTATATTGATGAAATTATCTTTGGAGGAAATGAGAATATGTGTAAGATGTTTGTTGAAGAAATGCAGAAAGATTTTGAGATGTCTATGTCTGGTGAGATGAATTTCTTCCTTGGACTTCAAATCAATCAAACAAACAAGGGGATTTTCATTTCACAATCACAGTATGCAAAAGAAATATTGAAGAAATTTGGGATGGATGGTTCCAAATCAGTATGCACTCCAATGGTATCTAGCTACAAATTAATTAAGGATGATGATTCACCTAAGGATGATCAGAACAAATACAAATCCATGATTGGTGGATTTTTTTATCTAACTACTATATGACTGGATATCATGCATGCAGTTTATCTTTTGGCTAGATTTCAAGAGGGTTCCAAGGAAACACATGTTGCAGTTGTCAAGAGGATATTTAGATATCTAAATGGCACTCTAGATCTTGGCTTATGGTATCCTAGGAATACTAACTTTACACTAAGTGCTTATACAAATGTAGACTAGGTAGGTTGTGTTGATGAAAAAAAGTACAAGTGGTTGTGCATTCTTTCTTGGATGCAAATTCATATCATGGTTAAGTAAAAAACAAGATTTGGTTTCCTTATCCACTATAGAAGTTGAGTATATTGCCGCAACATCTTGTTGCACACAGGTCTTGTGGATGACATATATATTGAAGGATATCAGAGTAATGTATGATGATCCCATCTCTATTTTCTATTATAATACAAGTGCAATTAGCATTTCAAATAATCTAGTGATGCACTCAAGGACAGAGCATATATCAATCAAGTATCACTTTTTGAGAGAGAAGGTCATGGAGAATGAAGTAAAACTTGAGTATGTACTTACAAAGGATCAGTTTGTTGACATATTTACTAAGGCTCTTCCTAATGACACTTTTAATGTATGATGATCCCATCTCTATTTTCTATTATAATACAAGTGCAATTAACATTTCAAATAATCCAGTGATGCACTCAAGGACAAAGCATATATCAATCAGGTATCACTTTTTGAGAGAGAAGGTCATGGAGAATGAAGTAAAACTGGAGTATGTACTTACAAAGGATCAAATTGCTGACATATTTACTAAGGCTCTTCCTAAAGATATTTTTAAGTATCTTCGAGAGAATTTGGGGGTTATTGCCTCTCCTTTCTTGAACTAGATGCATCAGTCCAGTGGATCTATGGATCTATCTTCCTTCTGAACTGATGTTTGGTGGCTACCTCTCAAAGGGAGTAGGTAGTGTCATGTGTTGTCATTGTGCAATTGTTTGGGTGTACTCCTAAGGGGGAGTATTCAGTATTGGTATAGATCTTGGTTCAATATCAAAAGGAGAGAATAATGCAAAACATATTTTGTATTTGACATTGATGTCAAAGGGGGAGAGAAAGTATCATGTGAAAAAGCTTATTCATTTAGGAATTAGGAAAAGTTGCACGAGAAGTTGTTTAGAGCTATGGTGTTGTCTTGTGTTATCTTTGATGGTTTTTCACATCATGTGTTGCCATCAATGACAAAGGGGGAGATTGTTGAAAGTGTGAAGTTGTTGTCATTGATGTCAAGTAGCTAGTGTTGTCATTGGTGTCAATCATTTGTAGAGGAATATTGTCATTGATTGTATATGTTGAAGATATTGAGAAAATTGTAATAAAGAAGGTTTGCAGTTTGTGCATGTACAATTGAGATGTTGGAGAAGTGTTGTAATTACATGGAGTTATCCTTATGTTGTTGTGTCTGGAAGTCTATTAGAGTAAAGTAATGTGGTAAAATGAGGTCTCAGGTACTTGGTCTCCAAGTGCTTTTGAGAAAATTTGACAAATAGAGAAAACCATGTCATGCACCTGTATTTAGTATATGCTCTGGGATGTGTTTCATGTTTCCTTTGTGTTGATGCTATGCTTGTGTGGATCTAAGGTATTGCTCATTGTTTTTGGTAGTTGCTATATCTAGAATTTGGGCTTCTCGATCATTGTACAATGTGAGATATCTTCACTAGTATGTGTGATGGGCAATTTAGTATTTTGGTTGTGGTATGGGAGAAATGTATTTGCTCCACATTTCTCCACATCATTGTTTGAGGACTTGTGGTTCTGAGAATAAGGTAATGAGGTTTCTCTCTTTCTTGGTTCAAGAGAAATTGAGATTTTGTTTTGCTAATGATGGGTTTCAAAGTTATAGTGTGTTATAGTGAGTTCAAATGTACAAAATTTTCATATTCTTCAAGTGAAGTTTGTTGTGAAGGTTCTAGATGGACTTACAAGTGTTCATTGCATTCTCTAAATTGTGTTCAAGTGAAGTTTCTTGTCTAGAAATATTGGATTGAGTTAATGATGTGTGTACTTAATTTTATGTGTTTACATGGGTGTTGGCCAACCTTGTTCTAGACACTACTTGAGAAGCTTATGGAAGCATGTTGAGGTGTGTTGGGACTCATTTAGGTCCTCATTAATAATATGTATGGGTCACCCTCATTCTCTTCCACCATGGAATTTTCTTGATGCCGACCTAATTTGAATTTGTAAATAAGAAAAGGCATGTATGTCTAACCTTGGAAGGGTTTCAAGGTTGAAGACAATATAAGTATGAGTTGAGATGTTTGTGAAAGATAAGATAGATGTGTGATAAGGGTGTGATGTGAGTTTGAGTAGATCAATGTGAAATTCAAAGTGTTGAGTTCCTGAAGGAAGTGAGTTGAAGGTGTACTCTATCTTTCAAGTATGTTTGCAAGAGTGTGAGAAAATTGTGGTGGACTTTCTGTTGCATTGAGATGGTTTTCTCTCTATAACAATTCTCTTATATCTTCTTTGTAATTTTGTGGCAGTGAGCCCTCATTGGACAGTGTGTCCTATTCTGGTAGTGAGCCTCTCTAGTAGTGAGCCTTTATATTCGGTTTTGGAATTCTTTATATTGTGAGATAATCCACATTGTGGTTTTTCCCTTATCGGGTTTTCCAAGTAAATATGGTGTTCTTATGTGCATGGTTTTACTACTTTCAGTCTATGTTTCATCATTTAATAATTAAACACATTAGCAAGGTAAACATTTTGTGAATTTGTAGATCTAACTCTCATTGAGAGTTTTAAAGGTTAAAGTTGCTACAACTAATTCACCCCCCCACCCCCGCCTCTTAGTTGTCTTGTTCAACATCTTCCATATTCAAATTCCACATAGTATACCTAGATCCATTGAACTTCTAAATATCTATATGGGAGGTAGGATCCATGGTATACAATATTTTTAGAAATCTATAAAACCACATAATACAAAAGATCCCACTACAACCAAAAAACTTTCAACACTTGAAAGAAAAGCACCCCTCTCTCTACATAATTGTTAGCTTTGATACCAAATGTTGGAAAATAAAGGTGAAACTATTGCAATAAAACTTCTATAAAGTGTTTGGAAATCTAAAAATAGATTCTTATTCAAGATTACTTTATGATTCCTGGAATTGTCCTATTTTCCTTGTTTGAGTCTCATACTTTTCATAATATTTATGTTAGTTTTAAAGACATTACCCAAACCTTTTCTCTTATTTTAAGTATTTAAAGCATTGAGGATGATATGTTATATTAATAAATTATTGTGTGAATCTATGAATGTCTATGGAATTTAATAGAGTTTTATGTTGGTTATGGTTAAATTAATGAGGACAAGGAACCTTTGAAATAAACTAACCCCTGCATCGAAGGATCTGTCAACCCATAGAAAAGGGACTATCAACCCACATCAAAAGGATACCTGTCTATTGTAACCAAAGAGGGTGATCACCTACAACATATGTATTTTTTATATAGATAATAGAGGCAACGGTTGGATATTATGAACATGATCTATTTATGGATCATTCTATCTTTTTTTACTTTATGCTATCATTAGTTCATGGAGGAAAGAATATTTTTTCAATAATAGTGGTTATGACTTGCGCATGTCTTCAATTATAATGGTGTTCTTTAAAGATGTGTAGTCCTTATATGATTCTAAAATTCTTATCTCCACTAGCTTTTCATTACTATTTGAAATAAGACTTAGTCCTCTTCCTATGTTTTTGGAAGAGTTAATAGTTGCTTATAGCTTGTTTTCGGTCCAAGAATAATCGAACTCTCAAAGATATTGTATATATTTTTTTATCTTGTGAGAGGTTGGAGAGCTAGCTAGATATTTTGTGTTAAGTAGATTGGAATATAAGTACTCTTCATGATGATATGATACTTTGTTCTAAATATATATATTCACATTGCAATAAAGAAGGATACAATTTTTTCCATGAATATTTGAGTTAAGATTTAGAAGAATATTGTGGGATTACAACAACTCAAGCAAGGGCCACTTGAGGTACTATAATACTCCTTGTATTTTAGATTATTAATTATAGTGAATGGATTGTTAAATTATATTTCTTGGTTTATAGTTAACTTAAATTTTTGAATAACAATTAATTGTCATTACAGTGAGCTACAACATAGTTGAGTCATTAAGTTATTGTATTCACAAGAGTAGTTACCCCATAGTAGTTACTATAGCTACCCACAAAAAATTTTATTCATCTAAATTTATTTCTAGATAGAGTTATTTCAATCAAGTTGCTTTCAATTATATTTGTTTTAGTTACCTTTCTATACACAATTAATTATGATGACTTAGGATTCTTAGTTACACATATAGTGCCAACATGATCCAAAGATTATGATTTTGTGGCTAATAAATTAAATGGAGCACCTCTAGGATAATAAGTTGCTTAATAAGGGATTTGTTGGTCTATTAAGTTGAACATATGCATTGTCTACATCAATTGATTGAGCATAGATGGAGTTGTACACCCAATATGATTAAGTTTTTGTGCATTCAATCTTAATATGAAGAAATAAGCATACAACACAAGTGACAGTATTATGCAGAGAAACCCTTTCCAGAAAAAAAATCCATAACCAAAGAGATCCAATGCTTGTATTAATCCTTTAAATAAGTTTACTTTATCACAATATTTGTCTCTAAATTTAGGTAACACTTCATTACTTCTTGAACCTATAAAATAATCATACATTCTACTAATCAAAGGCACCAATTTATAGAAGAGTTGGAGTGAGAATACCACTATGGTATCTCAAAAAAAAGAGGCAAAAAACATATGAAAAACCATTAAACCCCCTTAGTAGACAACATATAAACTTAGTAAAATATAATAAATTATCACATGGAATTCACATGGGTGCCTAGCCCATAACCAATAGGAAATCGGTAACTCCCAATGCTTAATAACTCCTAATGGATGAAATGCACAAGTTGGAACCCTTCTTTGGATAGCATGAACTAACATGCACCAACATGCAACTAACATGCAAGTCAAAGTGGCCACCATCTCTAGTATAGATGCCTATAAAGCATATTTTTCCATTATTCCTTGTAATCGCCACCAATGATTGGATCCTCCTTTATGAATATAATTATGATTTATCATAAATAAATAAATATTATATTTTTTCGTACATGTCCTTAGGTGTCCAAGTAAACCTTCCACAAATCATGGAGACACATGAAAATGACTTAGTATTGTAAGGTTAATGTTACCTTATCCTAACATATCTCTATATTTATCTCCCTTATTTCCCTCTCTCTATCTCCCTATCTCTCCCTCTCTCTCCCCTTATATGTCTCTGTCTCTAG
The DNA here is from genome assembly GCA_007258455.2 of Sequoia sempervirens. Lineage (NCBI taxonomy): Eukaryota > Viridiplantae > Streptophyta > Pinopsida > Cupressales > Cupressaceae > Sequoia > Sequoia sempervirens. Next base: position 557,439,465 of record VDFB02058242.1, read on the forward strand.
ATATCTCTATCTCTCACTTTTTCTATCACTTTATCCTTATCTATCTCTTCCTATTTCTCTCCCTCTATCTCTATATCTGCCCCCTCTTCATCTCTCTTGGTCTCTTTCTACGTTTATATCTTCTTATCTCTCTATCTCTCCCTCTATCTCTATATCTTCCTCTCTCCTCTCCCGCTCCCTCTCCTATATCTCCCCCTCTCCTCTCCCTATTTCTCCTCCTCTCTATCTCTCCCTTTATCTCTCATCTTTTTATCACTCTACATATTTCTCTCTCCCCATATCTATCCCTCTCCCTCTCTATATCTCTCCCTCTCTATATCTCTCCCTCTCTCTCTCCCTCTATCTCTCTCCCCCTCTTCCTCTTTTTTATTTCTCTTATGTAGGAGCATCTAGGTGCACTAGTGATCAACATCAAACATACATATTTCTAAGTTTTAATTAATTCTTGATTTATTTATTTTGCTTTTTTGTTATGGATTTAAGGATTTTTAGAGGTAATATGGGAAGATTAAGAGTGTCACATTATATAAGAGCTTAATAGGTACCTATAGTTCAAATTTGGTGAAAATTGGGAAAAATTTGATGAATTTAAGGCTTTGCAGACTTTTTGTCTACTATTGGCTCAAGAGACTTGTGAATGGTCACCAACTTGTGGGACTTTTGTGTTAAATAGGATAAGTTTCATTCTTTGCAACCAATTCATATGAGATTATATGAATTTTTGGGAAAATTAGATCCATCTTAATATGTAGGAACTTCATGCCTATTTGACCTTTTTTGGGGACTTCACATCCAACTAGAGTTTGTAGGTATCTTATGGCCAAGTGGATTTACAAGAAAAATCTATTGAACTGAAAAAATTATGTCAACAAAAAGGTTCAATTCAATAAAAAAATTTCACACAAAGGAAAACATGTATAGAGTGTAATTTTCCAAGTGATCCAACTATTTGCAGGAATCTAATAATGAATACGTTAGCAACACTTCCACTTTTTGTGTAACTTTCACTACCTATAGAACTTCCACTTCCTATGAAACTTCCACTAGCTTCTAGTTTATATAACTTCCTCTTCTTGTTGGTTGGTGAGAACTTTGGGGTCATCAAGATTTGTGATAATCTGCTATTTTTCCACATGTGCAAAACAGAGACCTTCATTTTCAATGAAAAACCTATGTGTAATAAAACTAAAAAAACAAATACATAATAAAATTAAAACATATTAAAATTATATTCGTTGGATAGCTCGTTTCGAGGACAACCTGATTCCAGTTGTGTTTTTCAAGACTCCTCCATTTTCATCCTCAACTCGAGCTTCGAAGCGTAAAAAATTAGGTTTTTTTGTGAACAATTTCAAAAATCAAGGAAAAGGGTGGTTCGCTAGAACCAGGGGGTTCTAGCGAACCCCCAAGGGTTCGAGCGAACCAGGGTCCATTCGAAATCCATTCAATATGCATTTTTCTTTTGTTTGTTGGGCAAGAAATGCGGGCCCAGTAATTAACAGGTTCACTCAAACACTAGTTTAGTCGAAACCCTTTTTGGTTTGGTTGAACTTGTAGGTTCATTCGAACCCCTAAAACCAATTTTTTTGCCATGGGGTCATTTTTTCTCAATTTTCCTTCCTCCATCAAATTTTAAACCACTATTGTGTCTTCACCCTAAATTTTAATCAACATATTCAAATTAATAAGTTCAACAATGATTTTAGCACGACATAAGCCAAATTTAGTTGGATAATAACGTCACCGTGTATAGATTGAAAAGTTTGATCGACCAACTGAATATGAATTGGAATTTTGTGTTTGAACTAGTTGATTGTATATTTCCACTCACAGCTACATTTGCAAGTTTCTAGCTTGCTATTGCACTTTGTAGACTTTCAACTTGCTACTGGAATTGTCATTTTTACAATGAAGTGGTTTTTGTAATAGCTAAGATTTGATTTGATCTAACTTCCTTGGCCACTGATAGATAAAAAGGAAGTGGTGTCTTCATTTTTAGGGTCCTCTTGGAAGAAATAGGAAGAGTAAGGCCGAGTTTGTAACCAAATAATGGGGATGTTAATTTGTACCTCTCTAAAAAACCCTATTTTATGAGAATTTTGAGAAATAAATAAAGCATGTTTATTGAAATAAAATGTGGAAGAGTATTCTAGGTTTTGTGATCATTCTACTTGATAAGACCCCCTTTTACAACTACATTATTCTCCCTCCCCATCTCTATCTCCCTCTATCTTCCTTTGTCACTTCCTCTCTATCTCTCCCTTCCTATCTCTCTATCAGTATCTCCCCCTCCCCCCTCTCTATCTCTCCCTCTATCCCTCTCTATATTTATCTCTCTCTCTATTTCATCTCCATCACTCCCTTGCTCCCTCTCCTTATCTCCCTCTCTATATAATCTAATAATGTGTATAACTAATATAATACACCACATTCTCCTTTCAATTTTCATCATTATTATTTTACTCAAATAGTATATTTTTAATAGTTTAGTGAATAGTAATATGTAGTCTACAAGTAGTGTGATGAATCATCTTATCATTTGTAGGCTATATAGTTGGGAAATACTCTTTGATAAAATCATGTTAACAATATCACTTATCTTTTTACATCCATCTCAATGACATCCACCTCAATTCTCATTGAGATATAATGACCATTAAAGTTAGTATAAATGCATATTCTATTGGTGTAAATAGGTAATTTTCCTAACTAGTTATTAGTGGGGTCCTATTTACATGTTAAATCCACTTAGGTCCTAGGCATATTTAAGTTGATTAGATAATATTTTATCTTTTTTTCTTTTATTAAATATTAGAGTCCTAGGTTATTTAATGATGGCTTGTGTCATTTAATAATGACACTAGTCATTTAATGTTTGGTATTTCATCACACCTTGTATATATAAGCAAGTTCATTATACAAATTTGTAACATACCTCGTCATCATATTTGGTAGATCTTAATATCAAGCAAGCTTATTTCTTGCATACTTTCTTGTAGAATTTTTCATTGTTTTCGTAGGTGGTCCTGAGATAGAGCTAATTTTTAGCTCCTACATGATATCAAAGCACGACCTTGCAAAATCCTTCTCATATTTTAGAGTAGATCTATTTCTAGTGAGATCTTGGTGGATTTTAGTAAGGTTGAGTGTGCTCTTCCCTTGTACCCTATGGTGATCTAGGGAATTATAAAACTTAAAAAAAACACTAGCTCATTACTTCCTCATTTAACATGTTCAGAGACCAAACCACTACCATAAACATGGTGTTCTCTATGTTCCAAAACTCTTTCATTACCAATTTTTCATATATTGAATGATCTTTGAAAAAGATCAAAAACAAACCTCGTTGTAACATTCTACAAAAGGTGAGATGGATTCCAAAAAAATTCACCTAGATACTATTAAACCATTTTTCCATGTATTTTCTAGTAGGTAAATTATTGTAGTCTAGGGCTACAAGAAATATCACAATCTTATTTAACCTACATTCTTCCTTATCAATGGCTTCAACCATGTCAGGGTCAAAACCAATTTCTTAGAGATATTCGGAGAGCACTTACCTACTCCTCTAAGATTTTTTCAGTCTCTATTGCACGAGTCATCACATACCTTTATGTACCTTTTCGTGGTTAGGGATCTTGCTTCCTCTCTACCCACTAAAATGTCCCTAAACGAGTGTTTTTCCTTCAATTTTCATTTAGAAAGTGTCATTAAAACCTACAATCATTTTGAAACCACTAGGAGGGTTGCTCGAGGCTAACACATCGCTTTTCATTAATTAAAGGTACCCTCCTCACCACCGAATCCTCCACATTAATGGTTTTTTTTAGCAGGGAAAAACCAATATGACAAAGTGGGAATTAAAAAAATACAAATCCCTAGCACATGAAAAATAAATATGAAAGCAAGGAATTTCAAGGAAAAAATTGTAGGATAAAGAGGAGTAGAAATAGGGTAAGAACTTCAAACCCTTAATGGCCTACGACCATTGAAGCCTCACACTCGTAGAATGTACTTCCTCCTCTGAAATCGTCATTCCTTCATCTCGATCTTCTCATAATATCATTATTTTACGAATGCCAGAGTTGGTATTTAAATTCTGAAATCAAGTTGTGTTATCAAAATCCTTAAAACCTTGCAAAGCTAAACAATGAAATTCTAAAACCCTTTAGACTGAATATTTAAAATCTGTCATGTGAGAATTTCCCATTAATAATGCAAGTATAAAAAGTACAGTGATTTTGCAAGAAAATCATTTGTTATTTAGCTCGAATCATCTGCTTCCTTTTTGAAATGCACTTTGTATTCCAAATGCAAAATGTGTTTTTACTCTACACGTTGAAGTCCTTTGAACCTCAAACTATATACAGAAATGTGTTTTTACTCTACACGTTGAAGTCCTTTGAACCTCAAACTATATACAGTGATACCTCTTTATGCCAAGATTTGCTGGAAGAGGAAGATTTGGATGTAGGGTTTAATCTCATTGTCTAACTGTATGGTCCCATGGGGGCCTTGGGCTTCTATTTTCATGGATCTAGCGGTCTCATGAAGCAAAAAAAATTATGCTCCAGGATTAATTGGAATCTTCTCCTGAAAAATAGTAGCCCCTACCTTTTAGGACTGCAAATTTCAGCAGGGGAAATTGCCCCTACAACTTAGGATTTTTTTAGGATTTTTTTCTGCCACTTGTCTATCACTTAGAATTTTAAATTCCTAAAAAAAACTAAAAAATGAGAGGATTTTTATTTATTTATTAGTTTTTATCAAATTACTCCACTTCGTTCCTTGAATTTTGAAGCTCAAACTTTTAAGCTGAATTGCAAAATTGAATTCATGGGACCACCAACTTTAAAATATTCCTAAAAAAATCTCAACAGCACCCACTGAAATTTTTTAGGAAGCCCCCCTCCATGGGACCATACCCTAAGCCACCCCTTTTCATTTAGCACATAGGGCATGGGGGATTAAGCGGTGCAGATCCTAGATGCGACATGCAAGTCAAAAACCAAAATGTTAAAAAACCCTAAGCGTGCAACTCCCAGGAACTTCAAGCCTCCATTACAGAAGTTGAAACATCCTATGTATAAAATGCATTTGTTTCCTCTATTTTGATTCTCTTTCCCCTTTAAATTAGATTTTTCTAAAGATATAATTTTAAAAAATAAATTAGAAATATTTTTTTCAGTTCATGAAGATCCTCCAAGCTTGTGTTATACTCATAATGGTTCCACAAATATTCTTCTCAATTCTCACATATTTAAGGTGTCATAATTAATATTAGAATATAAATATATCACTTTAGAAGTGATAAATGGAAAATAATATGTGTTCTTTGTAGAGCTAGTGGTAGTGTTAGTCAATATGTCAAAGGATTTTTCTAGAATCTTGAAAGGCCCTATAAAAATTGGTAATTTTTTTTCTTCCAAACTGTATTGTACTTCTATGATATTTAACATGAAAAAAATATTTTAACTAGTATAAAACTATCTTGATGTTTTCCTTTTATTGATATAACTTTTGGTTTGATTATTTCCTTCATGTTTATCCTTTGCCTAATCAAATTAACATGGTCTTACACCTGTTTCAAGATTTATGGTCCTATTATTACTATGTATTCCATTTTATCACAACTTATGGGCTTCCTACACTTACACTCATATAATGATTTAAATGGTGTCATTCATGTGGATGAGTAATCATAATTATTGTATGTGAACCCCACCAAAGGTAGATAGTATTCCCATATATATTATTGATCATGCAATATGTAAATATCTTATGAAACCTAGTTGACTCTTTCTATTTGACCTTTTATCTATGGATAGTAGGTAATTCTAAAGATTAAATTTGTTCCCAAATTTATCTTATGGGTTATCCAAAATCATGATAAAATTATAGTATCCTATTTGGTATTATCTTTCTAAAATACCATGAAACCTATAGAATTATTTCACAAACCTTCCAACCTACATAGGTGAAACATTTTTTAGGTTCTTGAATATGAAATATGCTACTTTTTAAACTTATCACTCACCACTAGAACTATATCATAATTAAATGGTGCCAAAGGAAGTCCTCAAATAAAATTGTTATTGATTCTAACACTCATACAAGTATTTCATAAGGATATAATAATCCAACAAGATGGGTGTGTTTAGCCTTAGGTTTTTGGATCTATAAACATATAAAAACATAGTTTAATACTTTTATTTTGATTCCTAACTAAAAATAAAATTGTCTTAGATCATATAAACATACATTTTCTAAAATCCTATATTCCTTGAATAAAATTATTTTGGCATATGGCTTGTTTGATGGCATGTGGCTTCTAGTGTTGTCATTGATGGAAACCCAAGTCATCCCTCTAGTCCGCAGATCAGAATTTATTCATACCAGTAGGAAATGTAGAGAACAGTGTTCTACCAATAGAAAGCAAAAAGAACAGGGTATTCAGTCAGTTAGTCGATATGTATGCTTCACCGGATCATCATTTTGTGTTGTGGATCCCTAGGATAGGTTTTTAAGCATATATGTTATCTCATTGTCAAGATTTGTGATGTTGCATTAATCGGTGTACAAGCCTGTAGATACGACAAGATGTTTTTTTGTTTATTTGCTCATTGTGGCCGACTTAGTGAATGTCACATGTCACAGATGTATAAGGAGTAATTGTTTAATTATTTCTTGTGTTGGTTATTTTTTTTGGGTCTTAGTTATGTCTTAGCCGACTTTGATGGGTGTGCATTAAATTTAATTTGTGATTTGAGCCGACCATTGAAGGATATTTCATATTTTGTTAAACCCAACTTGAAGTGATGAAATCTTTGTTAGCGAATATATATATATATATATATATATATGAGATCGGTAATTCATTTTGTGTGGAATAGTATGTGAAATTGTGTGAATGTGTGAAAAGAAGAGCAGATGTGTGTGTGAGTATTAGAAGGGTGATTGAGCGGTCTATGCACAGTTTTAGAAGGGCAAAAAAATAGAGAAGAGTAGAGAAAAAATACAGAATTAGTTAGAAGGGTTGAAGATCATCTTCTGAGCTTCACTAGAACTGAATCCAGGCATTTGAAGATGTTATCCTCTCAGTTCAACCTTTTGTTGTAACTCAAACATTTTGTAAGGCAGTGAGCCTTCCTGTAAGCAATGTTCTTCTTGAGCAGTGAGCTCTAGGCAGTGAGCTCTAGGCAGTGTGCCTAAATGCATGTGCATTCCCTTTTTATTCATACTTTTAGCACAAAGTATAATTGTGGACTAATCTCCACTGTGGTTTTTCCCCTAACAGGGTTTCCACGTAAAAATATCGGTGTTATGGTGCTTTGATTATCTTGTTCATGTGCTTGCATCTTGATTTTTGTTTATGTGTTGTAAATGGTTTAAGATCTAGATTTGAAGTTTAAATTTGTTGAACACTGATTCACCCCCCCTCTCAGTATTCCCTGAGTCCAACAAATTCATCCTCAAATTCATGCATCAATTTTTTTTTAAGATCACCTCCAATTAGTAAATACATTTTTTACCTATAACACAACAAAACACATTTTTATAACTTATAAGATTATTTTTTTAATGATTGAGTGTTTTTTCTTAATAATTCTAATATCCTTTTAGTAGTGAGGATGTTTATCCAAACTGTCTATTATATATTATCAAAATATGGCTCGCCCAAAAGATAATATTGCAATATGTCACCTCTTAATGCATCAAATACTCACTCTTATTTACTATTAATGTACTCTATATCAAAATAATAATATCATAATAATTAAAACCAACATCTCTATCTAACATTAATATTAGATTAAGTAAATATATACTTCAAACCTAGATGATTTATCTTCAACTCAAATAGTTTACTTAAAAGATAGTACCTCTACTTTTATAATGTGTGAATAATCACTACTAATTCTAAATCATGTGGTGCACAATTACTTCATAAGGTTTTAGCTTAAAAAATCAATACACTTCCACTCCTCCACATTATATTGGTACTCTATTTTTCATTAACACACCTCCAAATGAAACTATAATCACAATAAAATAACCATTAGGATTAGGCACCTTAATAATTGGTGTTTTCTCATTTTTTTATGGAAAAACATCAAAATTTTATTGACACTTACTATCCCAATACAACCACTTACCTTTCATGTATAAGGAAGTTATAGGGTTGACTAGATAGTCCTTCTATGAATTTCTAATAATAATTGATTAACCCCATAAAACTACACACCTCAAGAACATCTATGGGTCATGGATTTATTATTAGTATTGTTATCTTAGATGGATTGATAGAAATACACTCTACTAGTATTATATGGCCCAAATAGTTTACCTTCTTCTAAAATAACTTATAGTTGACTATTTCACATATAATTTATGTTCCCTAAGACTTTATGTTACCAATCACAAGTGTCACAACTACCATTCTTGATTCTTGGAATAAATTATGATATCATCTAGAAATAATATTACAAAACAATCTAGATAATTATAAAATATTACATTCATCAAATTTATGAAAATAGTTAAAGAATGGTCAAACTAAATGGTGTAATCATGAGCTCGTAGTGCACATATTAAGTTTGGAAATTTGTATTGTGGATATCCTCCTCTTTGATCCTAAGATGGTGATATCTTAAACTAAGATAGATGTAAAACACCATCAAGCTTCTCATATAATCAAATAAATTGATGCAATAATGGGAAAAAGATCCAATGAAGGATTATCTAACCATGTACTTGATAAATAATTACATAGAGCAATTTTATTAAAATAACTAAAAAGTATTTTTTTTTTCATAATAATAATAGAATTAAAATAACTATAATGGGTTTCCAAAATGCTAGGTTGTAGTCATTTGATTAAATATGGGCACAACTATGTGTGAATTAAAAAATTCAAATGATATTGCATTATAATGCAAATGTCTAGATAACTAATGAATTGACTAACTTTAAATGATTGTAAGAAAAAAATTATTTAGTAGCTTTTAGTGTTAAGAGTGATCTTAGTCAGATACAAGGAGATGAGAAGATCAAAGGGAAAGCAAGTGTAACATGTAGTCCACCAAACATGTGAAAGAACCTTCTAGAATTAATGTGGTGATGATGGATAATTGTTGGTGTAATTTAATGTCTTGTACCTTGTCCTAGGTCATAATTACACCTTACTTAAGTTTACTTAGGGAACACATAGGAGGTTGTTGGAGATTTTCCACCTTTTGTGGACTTGACATCTCATACCTCATCACTTCCACCTTTTGTGGACACATCATGTGATTATCTCTCCACCTTTTGTGGGTGATCCGCCTTTTGTGGAGATTATCACATTATCCTTTTCCACTTTAGATAGAGTGATAACGCTTCATTGTTGTCACATGTCATAAGATTACGACACTTGTCATAATCTTATGCCCTCCTATGTTCTCACCTTGGCTATATATCCAAGGGGTCTCCTATGTAATTATTGTATTGTACCATCATTATCTCATATTATTGACATTGAATATAGTTTATTCTTGTCATATTATTTTCTCTCTCTTTTGTGCTTTCTATTAGGCCTCTAGATCTTGGGTGGCTACCTTCATAGCCAATTCTTACATGGTATCAGAGCTATTGGAGCGTCTTTGGATCGCCATTTTGGAGAGATCTATGTTGCAACAGCATTTTGGAGCATCCTACGCCAAATCTAAGTCCACCATTGCGTTCGGGAGGCTGTTTCCAGTTGAGATCGCCTTTCGTTTCATCCAAATCAGACATCGGGAGCTCCAGATCTGAAAAAATCACCAATTTGGGGTATTTTTCAATTTTCTGAATTTTTCTATAGTTTTTGGAAAAATATTTTCTTAGAAAATTTTCCAATCTCAATATTTCTGAAAAAAAAATCCAGTATTCTACAAAAATTTTGAAATTTTTTGAAAATTAAGAAAATTTTTCAAATTTGTAGAGCAGAAATTTTATTGAAAAATCAAAAAAATATTTGTATTCTCTTGATTTTTTTTTAAATCAAAAATTTCGAAAAATATATATATAAAATCAAAATAAAATTTTTGCAGATTAAATCTGCATTGTAAAATTTTTTTTGATTTAAAAATTAAAAATCAAAAAAAAATTAAAAACTACGGATTATTGGCCACGGTACATAAAGTACCGCAGACCTGCAACAGTACCGCAAGGTGGTACTGTGTACCGCCGAGGTACCGCGGGCCCAACCATCGCCACGTGGCCTATAGCCACTGGTTCGCAACAACCCCGCAGCCCCCACATGCCGGTTCAAATTTTACAGCGGCATTTCAATTTTTCCGACCGGCATTTCAACTCGGCGGTAGCATATTCCGACCACTAAGGAATATTCCGGCTAAACATCCCGACGGAGGGCGACGTCCAAACGGCCATCAAATTTAACCTGCCCCGGCGTGCAACAGTCAAATGACCGTCAAATTTAACTTCGCGGAATGATGACGTCAACATGCGTCAGTGGTGACGTCATCAGTTTTTGAAAAATTTTACCCCCCTCTCCAATGGAGTTTTTGAATTTGCAGTCCAAGTTCGGAGGCTCATATCTCGCTCATTTTTGCTCCTTTTTTTGAGCAATTTTTTTTTATTTGGGTTAATTTTTCATGTACTTCGTAGTGGTGTACTCGGTTTCTAATTTTGGTTGACATATTTTCCATAATTTTTAGTTTCTCATAACTGTACCTGTCTTGTCACCATTTCTGCAACTTCAGAGGCTTCGTTCAGGCTCATACGAACTCCTTTTCAGGTGCCATTTTTTTTTAAAGTGCATGATTTTTCATCTACTTCTTGAATCTACAATCATTTTGAAGCGATCTTGAGTGGATTTTGTACTTTTAGCATATGGTCTTTTTTGGCCTATTTGGCAATTGTATTGCATAGATATGAGTTCAGGTCTTTGCTTATTTGTTCTAGTCTGTTATCAGCCTCTTTATTGGAAAGTTGTAAATCAGAAATCATAAGCCCACTTAGCCAAGTTGCAAGTGGCCTATTGTACACGCACTACATTATAAAGTGCCTAAATAATCTATTTGTGGGGGGGTACTTTGATTGAGTGAATTTGGGGGGGTGTCTCTTGTGTGATTGTTCATATTTTCTCTCTTGTGCTCTTGCATTCCATCATGGGTTCATCTAAAGTTCCACTCTTAACTGCACATAATTATGGTACATGGAAAGTACGTGCATGGAGTAAACTAATGGAAAAAGGTTTAATTCACTACATTGATGGAACCATAACTGTACCTTCAGATCCTAAGACAAATCCAACAGCATTTATGGGTTGGCTCACTAAAACTTCTATGGCATTGGGTACATTAAGAAAGTTCATTTTAGATGATCTCATTTTTCATGTTGATAAATGTACTACAGCTAAGGAAGCTTGGGATAAGCTTGCTACTTTGTATGGTAAGGTTGATAAGGTTAAGGGATACAAACTTGAGCATGATCTCTTAAGCCTTGATCCCAAGGATTTTGATACAATTCAGGATTATGTCACCAAGGCAAATGAACTAAGAGCACAACTAAAAGATTGTGGTATTGAAAAAGAGGATGATCAATTGGTCTTTAACTTGTTGGATAAACTTCCAGTTGAGTATGCAGCCTTTGTTTCAAGTTTTCAAACTCAAAGATTGACAATAAGAAACTTCAAAACACCATCTTTTGAGGCTCTCACATATCTTTTGATTCTTGAGAAAAATAAGTTGATGAAAATGGGCATTCTAAAGTCTTCAACTTCAAAAGCATTGGTGGTCAATCATGGAAACAATAAGCAAAGCAAAGGAAAGGACCAAAAGCAATCTTCACCAAAGCCACAAGGAAAGAACAAACAATCCACTCCTCCACAACAAAGCTCAACTTCATCTTCTTCAAAGAAGTACAACAATTCAAGCAAGAGGGAGCAACCAACATGTGCATATTGCAAAAGGATTGGTCATGATGAGCATCGTTGTCATGTTAAGCAAATTGATGAGTTGAAACACATCCTTAAGAAGAACAACATCAACTTGCCTGCTGCATATCAAGAGGACTCATCTCCTTCCACTTCTTCTAAGGGAAAAGGAACAACTCTCATGGCAACAACATCTAGCTCATCTCCTTCTTCTTCATCTCAACATGATAAACATAAGGGGCAAGCATTTCGTGCAGTTGCAGATTCCAATACAGATCAGTGGATCCTTGATTCAGGAGCTCTGCATCATATGACTTCGTCCAAGGATATGTACTCTTCATTTGATTCTTGTTCATCACCACCCATTTTGATGGCCAACAACACTTCTTTGGCAGTTTGTGGCAAGGGTTCTATTGACGTTGAAGGTGGAGCATTTAATGATGTTCTATGTGTGCCTACTTTGTCAAGGAACATTCTTTCCATCTATCAGATTACATATAGTGGTTCAAGCAAGAGTGTAGAGTTCACACCAGATTCTGTCATTGTTCAAGATTTGCATAGCAAGGCTCTTGTTGCAGTTGGGGAGGTTGATGATCGTCCTCTGTTCTACACCTTCTCATATTTTGCTCCTATTGATGATTCAGTTCACCCTAGTGTGGACACACTTGATGAGATTGAGTATGGTTACTTGAATCTTGGAGTGCTTTCTACTTCTGAGGTTCTTGAACCTATTGTTGATACTCCATCTCCTACATTGACTGATGTACCTGATGACACTTGTGTTCTGACAATTTCAGTACCTTGTGATTCAGTGCAACAGTGTATACCTTGTCTTCCAGCAACAGCTTCATGGGATGACTACTTGACAGACATTAGTAGTTTGTTTGTGGAATCCTACATTGCAGACTTGGGAGACACATTTGATTGTTTACATCTTCTCTTTGATGAAGGTGATTCTTCTTCAGTTGTTGTGAGGGAACGCTCTGACCCTCCTCTACATGATCAGTCTTTCGAGGTTGATGTGATTGTGGATGCATCTTTACAATAGTTGGAGGAGGCCACTTTCTCTTTTGAGGAGACATCGTCTTTGGAGTATGTTCTACCTTCATCCTTGCTAGATCTTGAGCTGTCTTTTTCAGCAGATGAGAGTGTTGTTGCAAAGGGTTTCTCACAAGTTCCAGGAGGTGACTTCATTACAGCTTCACATGGTTTGGGAAAGGCATCTTTCAGCATCAACACAGGGACATTTGAGCAGATTTCAGAGACTTCTTACACTTTGAGGGTTCTTCCTTCTTCACTTGTGGATTGGGGAGACTTCATTCATACACCTTTGGTATTGTTTCTTCCCAAGGGGAGAAATGTTGTTCGAAAGTTTTGGAGTAGTTTCTTCATTCCTTCTCGAGCATCTTCCATTGGTGATCATTGTACATTGAGGGGGGGTTACCTTGTCTCTCTTCTTCTCTTGTATGGGGGGGACTTTTTCCTCACATGGGGTTTTTTCCTTCTCATGCTATGTTCATAGTTTTTTGTATCTCATCTCTCTTTTGGGGGGTAGTTTTTTTCCCACAGGGTTTTTCTATCTTTACTCCACTTGTGAGAGATTTCATTACATTTGTACATGGGTACCTAACATGGCCTAGTAGCCGGGACCCATCTTGCATTGTTTACATTTGTGTACATTCTCCCTAAGTTGCACTTAAGGGGGGGTGTTGGTGTAATTTAATGTCTTGTACCTTGTCCTAGGTCATAATTACACCTTACTTAAGTTTACTTAGGGACCACATAGGAGGTTGTTGGAGATTTTCCACCTTTTGTGGACTTGACATCTCATACCTCATCACTTCCACCTTTTGTGGACACATCATGTGATTATCTCTCCACCTTTTGTGGGTGATCCACCTTTTGTGGAGATTATCACATTATCCTTTTCCACTTTAGATGGAGTGATAACTCTTCATTGTTTTCACATGTCATAAGATTACGACACTTGTCATAATCTTATGCCCTCCTATGTTCTCACCTTGGCTATATATCCAAGGGGTCTTCTATGTAATTATTGTATTATACCATCATTATCTCATATTATTGACATTGAATATAGTTTATTCTTGTCATATTATTTTCTCTCTCTTTTGTGCTTTCTATTAGGCCTCTAGATCTTGGGTGGCTACCTTCATAGCCAATTCTTACAATAATGAATCTTGATAGATTTCATATCAAGATCTCTCTTGGATCCAATGAATATATAAATGTGCTCCTTTTTCTACCTCATGCTTCAAAAAGGTTTTACAAGTTACAAATAGTGAAACTAAACATTATCTTGTTATGTATATTAGTGAGTCAAAGGATGAATTAAGTTTTTTTAGTGATCAAATATCCTAGAAATTAGATGGGATATTGTAGGCTCTATTGGAACCTTATTTTTATGTGTCTAATCATTGCTTTTTTCTACTCTAAAATTTGTGCATTTGACCCTATCCACCTTTTATTTATAACTAATATAAGAAATATTCAATTGGATCCCCTATACTAGTTTAAGGATGTTCATTCAAAGTATTTTCATAAAAAATCCATAGTAAAATTTGTTAATGGGTACTTTTTTAGTTAATTCAAAGTTCAAAGTTCAAGAGTTTCTCATCCTAGCTTATCACCTAAGAACATAGATTTTAGGTGATTTTAGGAAAATTTCAAAGTTCTATAGTTTCTCATCCTAGCATACCTATTGGACTTGTCATATCTAGTATGCCTTTCCCTCCTAGTATGATTTTCTCCTCTAATACCATTTTCCTAGAAATTCAAGATTCTAGGTTTGGTAATCCATACATCCTTTCCTCAACTAATTTTTTTTCTCCCAAAAAATCCACTTTGTAATTTTTTGAGTTTTGGAGTTCCTCATCCCAGCATCCTGATCAAACCTATCATCCCTAACATGATTTTCCCTCAAATTCTACTTCTTTCCTATAAACCTATTTTACTTGAATTTTGGGATTTTTTCCGTTTGGTAAGCCATGCATCCTTTCCTCAATTTTTAACTTCTTCCCGAAAAATCCACTTTAAATTTTGTATAGTTTTAGAGTTCCTCATCTTGACATCCCCGTTAGACATGCCATCCCTAGCATGCATTTCCCTTCAAGTTCTCTTTTCCCCTCCAAGACTCTTTTCCTTGAAATTTGGGATTTTGGGTGTGGTCATCCAAGCATCCTTTCCTCAAATGCTAATTATTTTCCCCAAAAATCCATTTTATAAATTTTGAAGTTTCTCATCTCAACATCCCTATTAGACCTTCAACACATTTTCCCCTCTTCCCCTTTTGGTATGCAAATTCTCAAAACTCCACCATTTAAACAAAAATACCTACCTACCTCCCTACATGAATCAAGACACCATTAATTGTCTCAAAATGGGCCTCTCTAATACACAAATGTTGTACAAAAGCATATGGTTGCTAATGTAAAGGTGTGGTTTCAAGTGTATGGCCATGTGAAGGTGATATAAGAAAATATGGGAACCCTGTATAATTACATATGACCATGGTTCTTTTCAGACCATGTTCTCTTAATGTTGTTGAAAGAGATATTTTCCATATTTGTAAAACATAAAGAGGATGAAATAAGAGGAGTATTTGTATAACCTAAAAATAATATTGATCACAAGAAACCCTAAGGTTTCAATTTCTAGTTTTGTGTAAAGGTATTTTTATATTGTAATAATCTAGGGTCATCCAAAATTTGTAGTAACACTTGTATCCTTTCAAAATTGAATGATTAAAGGTAAAATTGACCTTGGTTATGTGTCTCCTTATGTATGGTGTACATTATTGGGTGTTTTTTTATTAGTTGGCCAACTAGATGACTGAAAATCCTTGCAAAGGCTTTGTAAGGTATATTTTTAGAACAATAAAGAAAATGTATTGACATCGTCATGAATTATTAATTAGAATCATTAATATTTTACATTTATATTTTCTTTGAATATTCATGTAAAGCCAAGCTTTCCTATATATTTTGAAAGGCATATTATTTTTTGGTATCTTGATTAAGGTATCACCTTTGGTTTTAGATATTACATGTTTTTTATGAACTTAACGAATTTGTTTCCCGAATTGGTAAAGGAACCAATTTTGTACTACCTCCTATCCATCATCTCAACACACTCACAACAAGATAATATAAACATCTTTTTGATTTTATCTATTCTAGTGAATTTTCACTGCCATGTTTGAATGTATATAACAACATAAGAGGTTATTATAAAACAAATTCTTAGACAATAATATTTTAAATAATATATTTTAATAATTTTCTTAACCTCGGTATCCCCAAACTGATATATAGGAAAGTGGCAACTAAAATAGGGGTACACCATGGAACAGATATGGTTTGTGCTAGGGTGAGTGTTCTTATTTCGTGGTGCTATCTATTGTAGCAACTTAAGAAAAAATACTTGGTTTAGCAAAGTAAAAAGCGAAGGAGGTCCTACCCACCTCATTAATTGGTCCTTAATCGTCCAACCTAAATATAGCCTCAATGGTATTCTTCCCAAATTTGACATCCCTAGCACTTGGGAGACTATCGAACCTTAGAGATTTGGGACCTACAACTCTAATCACTAATAGGCTCAATATAGAAAGTATGCTCCCAACTATATAAGGTAAAATTTTCAAATGTTGTGAACTATATTAGGGTATGTGGCTATTAGAATGGTTGGAATGTTGTTGGAAACCTAAAAAAAAATAGAGTAAAGGAAATATTTTTGGGTGATACAAAATTTATTTTACATCATGGGATATGCTCCCACATCAAAAACCTAGGGTATTTTGAAAAGTGAGAGAGGTAGAGAGAAACTAATATGGTCAACCTTAGCCTTATAAATCCAGGATGAGACATATTTATGCCTTCATTTCCTCTTCACCAAGTACTCATCATATTGTTCATTTATAGAGAACCTACTAATCCTACTATCTAAAATATCCTCAATCCCCTCTTTTTATTATTGTTGCATCTAAATATCCCATTGTACTTATAAACCATTATTAGATAAGTCTCCTATTATACTTTTAAACCACTATTAGTGAACTCTCTATAATAACTATGTAAGTATGTAGCATTGAAAACTAGTGATATGCCCAAACCTTTCAACAACTCCATTTCATATATATTTCATGAATCAAATATTTTGATGATTGCACAAGGATAAAAATAATAGTTTTTAGCTTATATTATGTCTCAACTAAAAATCTTTATTTTTGGAGATACACCATCACTTCATCTCCAACCACAAACCCATTTGAATTATTTTATCATTAAATTTATCCTTATACCTATTGTTCATCTTCTCCAAATAACTTTTTACTTTAGTATGTACTAACTTCATGTTTTATGTAAACTATTTTTCTTATGCACTCTTCTCCTTATTTGGAATATCCCTTAATACCAACACATTCCTATGACACTACCATATGCAACTACAAATGGTGTTTTCCATGTGCTCATATTTTTTGAATTATTATATGGAAATTATTCTTGTGCTAAACCATATCCTAATTTCTTATATTCTCTCTAACCAAACACAATGAATTTCCAAAACTCTTGTTTACCAATTTTTTTCCATAAGTCTCTGGGTGATAAACAAAATAAAATTTTAAATCTATATCTGTGTTCTTTCATAACATATTCCAAAAATATCTAGCACACTTAATATCCCTATCTAAACCTACAACCCTTGGAAACCCATCAAATCTCACATATTCATTGAAAACTAGATTAGCTAATGTACTACATAATTTATTTCCATACATGAAATTAAACACACCGTCTTAGAAAATATATCCAAAACTAAGAATATAGAATCATATCCCTTATACATTTTAGGTAGCCCCAAAATAAAATCTATATTTATATTTGTTAGTCTATTTTACTCCTTTGGTTAAAAATAGCCTTTTAAATAAATTGATCATATTGTTTTAAAATGTTTTTTAATAATTTGAAAAGGAATAAGTGTTCTCAGAATCCAAATCTTATTAAGGTGTTTATTCCATCTTTGAGGGATAAGTCATATCTTTACATTTGAAAAGAAGTCTTAATTTGTTAATGCCTTGACTTTGTCAACTCCATGTGCATGTAGCTTGGAGGGAGTCATGTTTTTGATTCATAGTGAATAGGTCAATACTCTTAGGGTTTTACCACTTTTAGGTTTCTTTGTATAAACTTGCAAGTTTCCAAGAGCAGTTAAGTTTTATTACAGGTCATAATGAAGAATATTAATGAGAGTTTTGACCACTGATATCAGTTCAGTCAAATAGGAAAACCTTATGTGTTTCTTCCTCATTGTTGTGTTCAAGTGTCAATGCATGGAATTTTATTTCAAGGATGTTTCACTTGTAAATTCAACCATGATGGTTAAAATAAATATTAAAATTATTGAAGAGCCTTTAGAGATCACTATTCTCCTTCCATGCATAGGAATGCATGTGGAAGTGGAAGTTCAAGGGCAATAAGCAAATACATGGCATTGTGAAGAGATTCTAAAAGGTAATAAATAATTAATGAAGCCATTATTGTCATCAAGGTAGATTGTGAATCCATGACACTCATCAAGGAAAATCGTAGACTGTCCAAGACATTAAACCCTACATAGGGTCTGTTTGTTGCATATAGTAGGTGTTTTATTTCCTAGTTTTTTTTCACTAACAAATAAATAAATTATGAATGCATGTTTCATTGAATCTTTATTGAATCTGCTTTAAAAAAAATTATTTTTAAAGCCCTTGCATAAATATTCTCAAATATTGTCAATCGTCAAAACCTTGTTATAAAGACCCATGGATGGTTAGGTTTCTAGACCTTTTCCATTATTACTATCCATGGTGGATAGATATTTGTATGGTATTGTTGTTTACTCTAAGGGAAAGAAAAAGGCATTGAGACAAAAGACAAAGAAAGTCATGACCATAAATTTATAAAATATTGGAGAAAGTTTAATCCAAGAAACAAAGAATAATACAATATGACAATCATTAGATAAAAAAGGATTGAAGTGGAAATAAATTTGTTATCATAGTCAAAAGGACCCATCTCAGGGTTGTGCATAGGCATGATACAATGTTGAATATTGTTAAATTATTTAAAAATATGTAATCCATATCTCCATAGCAAACCCTTGTAGGAGTCGTGAATTCTTTCATAAAGGAGTTACATGTTGCATAAAGTTTGAGGCTATAAAAATCATTGTCGAAACCCTTGTTCCTTGTATATTAGAAAGATTAGAGTCTTAGGGGTTTCATTTTTTTTATTCCATTCATATCATTCCAATATTGTTAATTGTAATGAAAATAATTTGATGGAATAAGTAATCAGTACGAACAATGCTTTGAGGGTTTCATTGCATATGATAATCCATGATTGTGAAATGATGCAACATTAATATGAAGCTTCATAAATGACAACATGGTAATGGATTTCCAGAAAGGTAAGTGTGATAATGACTAGCATCATGTTTAGAGACAATCAAAGACATAGTCATATTATTTTTTTAAACAAGGGATAACAAGTTTGAGGAAGCAAGTGGAGGATAGTCTTATCCATTGATACACAGTTTATGACACATGTAATGGAAAGGTAAAAAGCATAGTTGAACATGAGGACAGTTCCAATAGGAAAACACCATAATAGAATAGTCATACATCACCAAAGAAGAGTGGATATTCTAATGAGATTCAAGGAGCTAGCCATATGAATACCTACAGGTCATGAAGATAAAGCAGAGAAATTCATTCATATGAAATTTAAGAATGCACTAATAGTGATGAGGTGCATTCAAGGAAGATTCAATGACTATGACAATCAAAGGATGGAAGGGTAGTCCCAATGCCAAATCAAGTGAAGAAAATCATTCAAGAGGCCTATGTAATTAAGAATGAGTGACAAAGGTATAGCTCAGTGGTAGAGGATTTTGAAGATATAATACCTGTGACAAATTAAATAGTTGATAGATTTTATAAAAATCCACAATGAAAAAAGGTACAACAAGAATAACAAGAAGAAAGGATAGTTAATGATAGTAAATGACCTGTATTCTTGAAGAAATTGCATAGAAATCTTAAAGAAAAGGACAATCTCCAAGGTCTAAAGACCAAAATGATAGTTTTTTATCATAAAAGGGGTAATATGATAGTCATTAATGACAAGGTGGACCACTGTACAATGTCATGAATGAGAGGGAAGTGCATGAGAGGAAAATACTGAAGATGAGATCAAATGATAGTCATGAGATCAAAGGATAGAGTAATTAGTTCATGAAATATATATAGTTATCAAGACATAAGGGTAGTGGCCATTAAACACCAGAGGATAGTCACTATGAGAGAAATTTTATTTGAGAAGTGAGATGATAATAAAAAAGGCCTTGAAGACTCATATACCATAGACAAGATCAATAAGCCTCATTCAATGTATGAATACAAGGTAAAATAAGACAACAAAAGATATGAGTAGACAAGGGGCAGACCAATATATGATAGTTTTGAAAATATCAAATCTTAAAACTTATCATGATGGTGGCTTAACAAGGGTTTGAATGTATAGTGTAGGAACATGTGTTTTATGACAATCCACAAATGAGGGTCCATTAATTCAATAGGGAATGTGGTAAAAATAAATAAAATGGAGATAACACAATGACAAGGAATAGACATATACAAAGATATGATAGAGAAAAGGTAGGATAATGTCACAAAAATTAAGTATATAGGTCATCAAAATAAAATCACTAGAGAACATTGAAACTAAAGGAAAAGGAATAACATACCTTCATGAAGAGAATTATGGGTAATAGCATGAAGAATAAAAGGCATTGACAATACCTTACAAAGTAGAGTTTTTTGGAATCACAAACCTTTGGTAGAATGTTATGTAGTTAACATTTACAAAGTTTCCTTTAAGGGCAACATGTACATTAAACCTAGTATAACAAGGGATAGAGTTAAGTACAATAGTCATGAAATGACAAAGGACAATGATTCGAGGTGACAATACATAGGTAAAAGGTTTGAAAGAAATGATCTAGGAACATAAAATATAAATGTCTTTTAAATAACTTGAAATAAATATTAAAAGAATAGAAAAATAATCGCAAATGAGAAAGACATAGGTTAATGGACAGTGGTGGGATTATTAATAAGAGAAGGCTTAATAAGTGTCATATGTAGAAACTTCTTATCCTTTAATTCTCTTATGCCCTCCTATGGTTTCTCATTACTTCAAACCTCTTTCACATATGACTTATAAACAAGTTTGAGCATGTTGTGGTAGTTTGATGAGGTAAAAGTCAATAACTGGCAGTTGGAGAGAATCTAGGGTAGTTTAGTGAGCTATGCAATAGATTGAGAGAATATAGGGCAGTTTGACCTAGTTTGATACATCTCCAAGCATCTAGGAGTTGTTCAAGGAGCTTTTGATGGATGGATAAGGTCAAATAAATAATATTTCTTCATTCAACCACCTATAAGGAGTATTTTAAGTGTTAAAAACTATGGACAAGTCAATTGGGTGCCCAAGAAGGTTTGACCTAGCTAACTGAAGTAAACACTTATCATATTATCCTCAAAATATGTTCCTAATGCCTATCAAGTTGTTGAACAATATCAAAGGGAGGCCTAGGGAAAATTTTCATTTTTTTTTGCTTTTTTTGGCTATGTATTGTAACTTTTGAAGGTTCTTTCTAGCATGAATAACATTGTAACTCATCAAAATTCAATTCTCAGGCTTGTATGCAGCTATAAGAATACCTTTTATCAATAAAACAAACAATTTTTCTTTCTCAAATTTGTATTTTATGTGTAATTACAAATGATGGATTTGGTTTTGTGATAACATAGGTGGTCCTTCATTTTATGTCTCATTTCCAAGCACCTTTATGTATAAATATGTAAATTATATGTAAGTTGTAGGTTATGTTATTTGTTCACATAGCTCTTAGTTGTGAAAACAATTGATTTCCTTTTAATATTTTTGAAATCCAACTTTCCTATGAAGCACTTATGCATAAATATGACAAAAAACTTGAGTTGTGCATGTTATATTTTGTATATTGAACATATTATGTATGTCAAATAGTAGCACAGGTCCTAAAAATATTTGGTGTATCACCCATTAGTATTTAAGTTTCATTTCATATGATTTACTATCCTTTTTCTCAACAAGCAGCAACATAGGTTAAATTAGTTGAGCACCAAGGGAACCAACCCTCTCTAGATAGCCAGTCCAAGCTACGGGCAACCCTCTCTA
This sequence comes from Sequoia sempervirens, assembly GCA_007258455.2. Taxonomy (NCBI): domain Eukaryota; kingdom Viridiplantae; phylum Streptophyta; class Pinopsida; order Cupressales; family Cupressaceae; genus Sequoia; species Sequoia sempervirens. The sequence goes on from VDFB02058242.1 coordinate 557,461,665, forward strand.
GAAATTTTTTCATGTTTTATCAGATTGCTAAACTAAGTGCTTAGAAAGGGTGCAAATCCAATTGACAATAGTTTTTGGCAATTCCTTGTGGGACTATTTGAACTATTACAGTTCAAAACTTGACCTTTCATTGTTGATATTTGGTGTGTATATCAATAAATTTTTCCTTTGGCACTTGTTTTTAGTTTCAATGAGGGAATTTTTGCTAGGGACGTGCACGCAATGCATGAAAATCTACTCAATGTGTTATTGTCTTGATAGGATTCTTGCCTTTGGAATCTATAGAGGCGTTACGTTCTCCATTGGCAACGAAACATGACACCCCTACACCTTCTTGCTGACCTTTGAATGGCTCTTTCCCTCCTAATTGGCCTTCAAATGGCTATCTTTCTCATTCAATCCATCTTCTTCATGTTTCTACATGCTTGCTTAATCTTGCTTCACATTCTTGGCAATTATTGCTCCATACTCTCGCTACTTATTGCACTATTGGCATCACAACTTCAACAATCACAACATCCCACACATTTTTCCACAAAAGTTGCAGCTTAGTGTCTTGTGAGACTACTTTCGGCATTGTTGTAGCTATGTCGACTCTGCCATAGTTGTGGGCTTGCATTCCTCTCTCATTGGTCTTAAGTGTCTTTGGTCGAGGGTGGCAATTTTTTTTTTACTTTGTTGTTGGATTTGAGTAGCTTAGTGTCTCTTGTAGTTTTTGGATTTTTTTTTGTTTCACCATCACTTTCTTTATCATATTTCTATCTCTCTATCTATCTAGGTGTCCATGGAGGTGGAAACACCAAAGCAAGGGTTTGACTATGGTAAACTCCTTTATAGCCCCAACATTTTCCATCTCTTGTTTGTGTGTAGGTAGCTTGCTGGAGAACTGGACTCCTCGTGAGTTAATCTTCATCACCTTTGTTCTTGTCACTTCTATATCTCTTTTCTAGTTATTTTTCTTATTTTTTTTGTTATCATTTTAGTTAGCACTTTAAACTTCATTTGCTAAGATACTAGTAGACTTCTGGTACTTTTATTATACTTTTGCACTTTTTGTTTGTACGGATGCTAGTAAACATGTGAGATGCCAATGCATCGCACTGTCATCCCTAACCTACATTGTTGTCCTCTTTCAGAGAGTTGTCTAAGGTACAATTTGGGTTATAGAAGCCTTCTCATTTAGCCCCATCAAAACTCTTAGGTTAGAAGAGTGACAAAAGCACTTGAGAGTGCTCTTCATTCTCTATCATTGACCTAAAGCACTTTTCCAACCTGAGGTAGATCAGGGTAGCTTTCACTCTTGACTCTCTATGACCTATAGCCTTGGTGTGGTTGGTCCCTCTCCTCTACATTTTGGTGAACCTAACATGAACCATTTTGGTTATGTTTAGCAATGTTGAAAGACCCTTTCCTCGTATCCTAGAAGTGTTGTGGGTGTGAGTTTTTTGAGGTGCTTATCCTTGCAACCCAACCTATGACCCCTAGTGGCGTAGCTAGAAGGTTTCATAAGCATCACAGAGAAAAACCTTAAGTGGGTCACTATCCAAACTACGAAACCCTTGGAGGCTCTATGAAGGTATTGATTAGTGTACAAAGAAATGGCTTCCTTTTTGCATCTACCCATCCCATCTGCGCAACCTGCAAGTGGATCCCCTGCCATAACATTCACTTCACAAGACTTTCCAATGAATTATAATAGAAAACCATCTCCCTTATACATCCCCACACGAATCAATGGAAATACTGTAACGGGTTCCCTTATTAACCCTACGTGTCGGGTGAATGTCATCACTGAGGAGATTATACTAATTAATTTCTTACATAAAGATGGGTATGATGAATCTAGAAGCACTATTTGTACACACGATAGGCTTTATATACCCCCATCGATTGCATCACCTTGTCATTCCTAGTTGGACCTAGATCTATAAATGCACTTTTTGACATTATCCTGGGGTTTGAGCTCTTTAGAGTGAAACAAGGTATCCCCTGGTTGATCTCTATGAATGTAGTTCCCTCAATGGTTCATAAGTGTCTAAAATTTTACAATGAGGGTATGGTGCATGTAGTCCACAACACTAGCTATAAGCCACCAATTGCGTGTGGGGGCTACTCACTAGATCACTTTTGGCCTATGCGCATTGGTCTACTTCCTCCTAGGATGGACCTCTTGTACCAAACCTATGTGAGCTACAAGAGTGGGGGCATAACATTTAAAGTGAGATATCCTCCTTCTCCCTATGTCATTTCACATAGGGCTTGCCTCAAGGAAAAGTGTGAAGTCACCTTGGCTCGAAAAAGGGAAGAAGAGAAGTGTGCCTAGTGCCCTTCTTCTTCCATTGTCCCGCATATTGCTTCCTCTCGCCTTGTTGTGGTGCCATCATCTTTTGCTCCTAGGAATTTTCTAGAGAACCCAATGGTGTCCACTTAGTGAAATCCCAAGCATCCAAAGTTTGAACTTCCCATCTTACCCACAGTGCCTCGGCCCGTTTGGTATGGTAACGAGAAATATCCTCATGGGGAGTCATCTATGTCTTAGCCTCAATGAACTCCTATTACTCCTGCCTCTAAGGTAGTGAATGGGAAGAGGCCCATCATTGAGGCATTAGAGTTGGCTCCCCCTACTATTGTTCCATCATCCTCTCAACCTCTCCCTTTTGTTCCCATCTAGGAGTCCCTCCCTCTGTCAAAAATGGTTATGATGGGTACTTCAATGGTCGAGTAGGAGTCTTCTATCCTATCTCAACCTCTAATCTCTAGCTCTTGAAGTCATAGAAAATTCTTTGCACGTGAGCACAAGCATTGAAGAAAGGCTCTGGCTGCTAACTAGGCCGCCCTGCAAAAGATGGAAGAGGAGTCGACAACTCCTGCTTTGGCACCTTCTATTGTGTTCTCCTCTCCCATCCTCTTTGCTTCAATTCCTTCAACTTCAGTCTTATTTATGGCTCATGATACGAGCATAAGCAATCCTCACCTGAAGAGGGTGCAGGTGTTTATTTCTCCTTCAGTTGAGTTGCCCCTTCTGATGTCCCTTTTGGACATACCACTATTTTCAAAACTTGTGGACATGTTGAATACCTTGGTGATGTTTTCCATGGTTTTCTCCACTTCATCTATTATTTTTGCTTCTTCTATGGGGATTACACATCCCTCAATGGAGTGGAAGATGGAGGATGACCCTGCTAGCAATGGGGGTCAAAATAAGGGTTTGTCTCCTTTATAGGGTGGTTCTAAATTGGCTTGTGTCCTCCTAGTGATGGAGGAAGCCCCGATGTCCTCAAAGTTTGTCACTACTCCCAAGTCCTTTGGTGAGCCTAGTAGTGAATCTCAAGCACTGCCTCCCTCACCTATTGAGTTAACATAAGAAACTCTTGTGAAGTGCATGTTTAATTTTGTGGCTGATGTCCTAGCCCTGTTAGCAATCTTTGTGAAATTGTTGACTTTCACCCCATAAGAACTGAGTAGAGAAGACCTCAAGGGGAATTCTTCCTTGGCTCTTATTTTGGGAGGGTTGGAGGGTTCCCCCCTTCATATTTCGCCCTTGCAGGATTGTCTACCCTCCCTGTACAGTGATCTAGATTGGGAGAACAACAACCTCTTGGTTGATGAGGACTAGAGGGAACCTCTTCTTTATCTATATATTAGATTATGTGTGTGTTTATGCTCCCCTGTGCTTACATTATGTGTTCCTAGATGACCCTTTTCACCTTTATATGTGCTTGGATATAGGAGTGTTTATGTGTCATAACACTTCCTCTATTTGTTACATCATTCTTCCTCTGTTGTGTATTGATTTTTGACAATTGGGGACGATGCAAAGTGTTGGGGGCATTTAGGATTCCCTTCCATGTTGACCTAATTTTTTATTTTTATTTTTTCTTCATGTACCTTTCTTCAAATGGTCTAATATAGTATGGGGTTGATGATAGTTCATTTATATACTATTATATCTATTTATCTATATTTATGAGAAAATATGACCCTGAAATATTAGATCGCCTCTATCCTTTATTCATGATGTTATTGTCTCTTCTTCCTTTGCACTTATTTTTCTCACTTACTTTGTGATGTTGTGGTGCTCATATGTTGTCCCTCGTGTGTGCAACAACACTACCGTGGTTAAATCTTGTTATGTTCTGTGGGCCATAACATCACTCTTTCATTCTTTATTTTCTCTCCTTAGGATGTCATATGCCTTTGTGTTCGGAACACACCATCCTAAGAGGGGGCTATAATGTTGCTTTGATTTTTGAAAAATGCATTCAGTGTCCAATGATTCTTTTCTCAAAAATATTTTCAAAATATTTTTCAAAAATCACATTCCTCAACAAGGACCCCTAGTGGAATATTTTTCCTTCATCATGGGTATGTGAAGAAATAATTTGAAAAAATCTCATCTAAGGAAGGAGCACCTTCTCCTACAGGAAAATTTTTGACCTTCCCCTTGTGAGGGGACCTTCTTCCTTTCGAATTCCTTGATGAAGTGAACATCGTTCAAAAGGATTCCTCTATGTTGAATTGATTTGCAAAAAATACTCTTATCTCTTTGAAATAGAGTGTCCCTTGGGTTGACCCCTTTTCTTTTGAATGTTTCCCAAGGGACCCCTTTGAAATCTCTTCCTTCAGTTTTTGACTATCTACATGATTGTCTGCTTGTTAGCTTGCATGGTTTCTTTTTATTTTCTAAAATGTTTTGTCTATGGATTAACATGTTGCTTTGTAGGTACCCCTGTGAAGCTTCTTTCCAATCTGACTCTACAAAGTCCCCTCACATTGGGCTTGCTTCAGGAGAGAGTACCTAAGGGTGCCTTCTTTGTAGGTATAAGGACCTATGAATTGCTTAAATCATGTGGGATTTTTCCATCATTGGTCTATGGGCCTCCAGAGCACTTTGTTTGAACCTCCTTATGAGAGAGTACCTATGGAGTTATTTGATTTCCATGCACTTTCAATTTTTCCAGATTATGGTATGCTTCCTTGATAGTCCAAGTATACATTTCTAAACTATTTCAATCTACTTTATTGAACACTCATTGGCACTCATGTTCGCTAAAGTGGGAGAAAATGTATAGGAGAAAATTTTCACCCCTCTCGCAAATTCCCCTTTTACATCCTCTACCTTAGAAAAATCAACTCTGACCAAGTAATTTCATGTTCTCATTTCATACCCAATCCACTTGGTGCTTGTTTTTAGTGTCAGTGGGGGAATTTTTGTCAGGGACCCACTTGTGGCATGCGAACATCTACGTGGCATGTTGTCATCCTAATAAGATTCTTGCCTCTGGAATCTATAGAGGTATTACATTCTCCATTGGCAATGAAATGCAATGCCCCTGTTCCTTCCTGTCGACCTTTGAACAACTCTTTCCCTCCTAATTAGCCTTCAAATGGCTATCTTTCTCATACAATCCATCTTCTTCACTTTTCTACATGCTTGCTTAATTTTGCTTCATGTTCTTGGAAATTTTTTATCCATACTCTCACTACTTGTTGCACTATTGGCATCATAACTCCAACAATCACAACATCCCACACATTTTACCATAGAAGTTGTAGCTTGGTGTCTTGTGATACTACTTTCGACATTTTTGTGGCTACGTCAACTCTACCATAGTTGTGGGCTTGCATTCCTCTCTCATTGGCCTTGAGTTCCTTTGGTCAAGGGCGATAACACTTTTGTTTACTTTGTTGTTGGATTTGAGTAGCTTAGTGTATCTTGTAGTGTTTAGCTTTTTTTCCATTTCAACATCACTTTCTTTATCATATTTCTATCTCTCTATCTATTTGGTTGCCTATGGATGTGGAAACACCAAATCGAGGGTTTGACTATGGCAAACCCCTATACAGACCCAACATTTTCCCTCTCTTGGTTGTGTGTAGGTACACGTTCATGTGGAGCTTGCTGGTGAACTAGCTGACTCCTCGTCAGTCTATCTTCATCACCTTCATTTCTTATCACTTCTACATCTCTTTTCTAGTTATTTTTCTTATTTTTTTTGTTATCATTTTAGTCAGCACTTTAAACTTCATTTGCTAAGTTTCTAGTAGACTTTTGGTACTTTTATTGTACTTTTTCACTTTTTTTCCATACGGATGCCAACGTGCCTATGAGATGCCAACGTGACACATTGTCATCCCTAACCTATGTTGTGATCCCCTTGAAGAGAGTTGTTCAAGTTACAGTTCAGGTTCCAGAAGCCTACTTGTTTAGCCCCATCAAAACTCTTGAGTTAGAAGAGTGACAAAAGCACTTGAAAGTTCTCTTCATTCTCTATCCTTGACCTAAAGCACTTGTCCAACCTAAGGTAGATTAGGGAAAACTTCTACTCTTAGCCCTTTGTGACCTAGAGCCTTGGTGTGGTTGGTCCCCCTCCTCTACATAAAGAAAAAATAACTTGATTTACTTTCATTTTAAAGAATTTATAAGTAGATTTCCAACTTTTTGAATATTTAACATGTCAAATTTTAAAGGAAAATATGCCTTTCGATCTCCATCTCATGAAAGTGTTATTAACATGTCCTCTTATCAGCCATATCAAACTAAGCATGTAGGTTTTCTTACCCCAAATATATTTTCTACAAGAAGTGACTAGCATACTCAATATGCTTACAACCCTCCCACCCATACTCAAACCTCTTGGTATCCTTAACATAATTTTAATCAATCTCAAGAAGCCATTTTTATACCAAACCAATATTGTTACTTTCCTAGTCAAGCCCAAAATGCTAACAGTATGGGGATTAGTGACATCAAAAGCATAATTCTAGACTTCAATAAGTAGTTGGATGATATCAAGAGACAACAAGAATTAAATTCATAGCAAGAGGAGTTACCTTACCAAGCCTACCAACACAGGTAGGAGATAGATACACAAAGGAAGCAATATGAAGAGTCTCTTGCAAAATATATTTTTGTCAAACAAAAACATATGAAGCTATTACTTTCCCAAGTACAAACACTAGAACCCCAATAAGCCTCTTACATTCTAGATCAACTTGTAGGAGAGGAGGTTCCTAAATACAAGTTTTCAAGCTTCAAACAAGATAAACCTCATGAATATTCAAGTTTTCTAGATTTGAAATTTCAAGTCTTGGAGGCACTTTTCCATTGCAAGAGCATGTTCTTGAGAAAAATAAACCTACTATTCCTCAATAAGATCCCTCTCAATATCTTTTCCTACCTCAAGAAACTTAGCAAAATTCTCAAAATAAAATTCAATCTTAGGAAATAAAATTCTTGTATTATCCCTTCTTTTCTTAAAAATGCTAATAAGAAGTGAAATCAAATTTCACATATGCCTCTATCTCTGGTAGTTTCAGACATGAAGTGAAAGTATCTTTGTTGATTTTTACCACTAGTCGTCATTTGTTTTGATTTCTTTAGCCTAGTGTTTGTAATGATTAATTCATTCTAGGACCAATTCAGTACACTACACTACTCTAGGAAAGGTCACGGCTTGTAACAATCTATTTTTAATCAAATGTTGAATAATTGAGGACTTGTCTTCTTTCCTAATCCTTTCCCAGAATTTATCTAAGTTAATATGCCCTAATTTTATGTTCCCAATTTTTGGTAATGTGCTTGAGAGACCTAACAAATTTTCATATCCCAAATACTTAAACTTCATGGTGAATAAAATTCAAATGAGTACAAACATAATTTATGCATGAGAATGGTTAAATTCACTTATGCGAGCTATTCAAATAATATCCAATTCTTCCAAATCTACCAAATTTTTCCTAGATTGTTTTATGACAAGTTAAAACTTGAGAATATAACCACTATACCTTTGTATTAGACTCAGGTGTTGTCAAATTTGTTGCTCACACTTCTCTACATTTTTTCTCTTTCATCTCTGGTGAAATTCGTCTCCAAATGTTTGTTAAAATGAGCTCCTTAGGTAGCATAATTCCCATATAAATGTTTGCAATCAATTCCTAAAATTAGTAGGTGGACATTAATGATTCCCTTAATAATTGGCATGTGTAAGTTTCCCATCTTTTGTTAAGCTCTAACATTTTAAAATTTTAAATGAGAACAATTATGAGAGATTTTCGAAGAGTTGATCGGTTTCAACAACCCTATTGGATTCCAACAAAGGTTTTGAAACCTCTTTCCTCATCCAAAAGTATTTGTTAAAACATCCTTCAAAGAACCCAATATTTATAGTGTGAATGATTTAAGCCATACTCATGGTTTCAACAACCTTGTTGGGGCTCGACATAGGTTTCAAAACCTACATAAAGTTTTAAAATACTTATTCTAAACATTAACTTGCTTAATAATTTTGTAATGTCACATTTTGAGAATATAATTTTACGTTTTAGAGCCGGGAACAATATACAATTGGATAAAAGGAAGGTTTTCAACATGTTGTCAAAAATTGACAAAGATTCTAAAACCTATATGAAGTTTTGAAACTTCAACAATTTGGAAAAAAAACTCAATTCTTCTTCTTCATCATCAATATTTGGTTAGGTTGTGAGAACCACTTCAAGCACTGACATAATTTCAAGAACCTTTGAGAAAATCGACCGAATAGCACCATCAAGCTTAATTATGAAGACAATGGGATGAAATAAGGTTATGACAGCCAAGGTGAGATCTGACAAGGTTCTGGAAACTAATGGAAAATCCAAAACTTTATGGTAAGGCATATTTGTAAGAAAATACATAGTTTTTGGAAGGGTGTTCAAAACTATGGTAACAATTGGCTTTGGTTGGTGATGAATTCTGTGAAGGATATGAAAGAACCTAGAATAATATATCATTATCTTATACATTGGGCCATAGAGTCAACACTTGCATGAAAGAAGAATATAATTAACCAAAAATTACAAAACAATACCAAAAGAAAGAAACCAAAGGAGCAAGCCAAAACCTCTAATCTAATATTTACAGGGGAAAATATCATTGCCTCTCAAATCTAATATAGATTTAGATCTTGACCATTGTATGGAATAGACAATGGTATACCATCAGGATAAGATAATCTGAAACAATTTGAGCCACATACTTGAGTTATTTTGAAGGGACCTTTCCATAGAGAATCAAACTTATTATGTGCTCCTTTGGACTCTCTTCTTTTATACCACAATGATACCAAGTCTCCAATCATAAAACTTTCAAGTCAATATTTTCTATCAAATATTTTTTTAACCCTAGCCTAATGCATAGTGATCTTTTCCACCATATCTTCTCTATGTTCTTCAATCTTAACTAGTGAGATACATAATTCTTTTCTCTAAAGAGTTTTGGAACTCTTGATCTTCAATAGTAGTCTACAATTTGATGTCAAATAATTCTAGAGGAAAAGTCAAAGCACTACCTATTCCATACACTAGTTCAAATGGAGACATCCATATTTCTCTTTTAGGTGTGATCATGTCAACCCATAGTGCTTCGTATAGTTTTTTGTACCAATTGTTTTTATTTTCATCAACCAATTTCTTCATGATGGTGACTATATTCTTATTATTGGACTCGACTTACCCACTCCCTTGAGGATAGTAATCTGAGAGTGAGATAAGGTAATTCCATGTTCATAGCAAAGGAGATATATTTCATTTGATGAAAATCTATTTGCATTTCCAAACACCAACTTATTTGGAGAACCAAACTTGACTAGTTTATTTTATTTTATGAAATCACAAACCACTTCTAAAGTTGTGTGCTTCACAAGTATGGCCTCTACCCATTTGTTGAAATAGTCGATGGTGATAAGGATGTGGGTATATCCTGTACTAGATTGTGGACTTATAGGCCTGAAAAAATATAAAACCCACTGTTGGAATGGTTCTTCGATTACTACAAGTCTTAGAGGAAGTGTTGTCAACTGAGGTCTTCTAGAAAACTGCCTGTACTTCTCACATTTAGATATCCAATAAAATGCATCTTTAAAAATTCTAGGCTAATAATAGCATTGTCTCAATATCTTAAAGGTAGTTGTGGATGAGGATAAATTCCCCCCACATGCTTCATTATGAAATAATTACAACTTCTATTAATCTTTGTCCACCCATCTCAGGAATGTACCATCCAACATGCTTTTATACAAGGTATCATCCCAAATTACATATTTAGCTACCTTCAGCTTAAGATTCCTCTTCTCTTTTGGGGACAAGTGATCAAGGCATTCCCCATATGTGAGATAATAAGAAACATTAGTAAACCATTCATCTTGAAGGCTAACTATTAATACCATAAAAAAATTCCTTCCATTACACAAACCCCATCCTTTGACCAATTTGGTAGGTTTAATAACTAGATCATATTCTTGAACTTTAGCTACCCATTCTCCTCGTTTATCACAACCAATGTATTATTGTGTGAGAATATTCTTCACTGCAAAATAAAGTACATATACAATAGAACATGGGTGCAAAATATAAAATTGAAATTTCCTAACAACCTTTACCACAAAAAAAGCATGTTTCTCGACTTGGGAATAATTCAACTCATGCTTTTTGAGAGGGACACTCATTAATATTATGGGTGCTTGAATCCCTTGATCATTAGTCTACAATAAAATAGTTGACATAGTGTGCTTAGAAGCATAGCAATAAATAAAGTCTTTTTTCAAAATCAAGGTGAATGAGCACAAGGTCTTGAGCAATAGCATCTTTGATATCATTGAATTCTTTCTTACCAGATTCATTCCACTTAAACCTTGTTTTTATTTCATCGTGTCAACTGTACATGTTGTAATCTCAAAAAAATAGTATAAATTTTCTCAAGAAATTGACCTATCAAAAGAAAGAATTGAGTCATGTCTTGTTAGAAGGAAAACTCAATTGCAAGATAGATTTGACCCTATCAAGATCGATCTTAATACCCTCCTTTGAAACAATGTGACCTAGGATTTTTCCCTCTATAACACTAAAAATTGACTTTTGGGATTCAAGGAAATACCGTGCTCTTTACACCTTTGTAGAATCCTTTCTAGACATTAAAATGGTTTTCTCTCTTTTTAGAGAACATAGTTAAATCATCCAAATAAATGATGATGATCTTATTTATGATATCACCAAATTAAAGGTCCATATCTCTTTGTAAATTGGCACCTACATTGATTAGGTTGAATTACATATGATTATAGGCAAAGGTACCCCATGGGGTGGTAAAACTAGTCTTATATTGGTCTTCTTTTGCCACACTTATATACCTTAAAAATCCATCAAGAATATACATCATCTCCAACCCTACAAATTTTTGAAGGACATGATCCATCATAGGTAGTGGATAATTATCTTTTAAGGATGCTTGATTTAAGTTCTTAAAGTCAACACATATCCTAATATCACCATTTTTCTTCTGAACATGAACTATGTTGTCTACCCACATTCAATAATGAATGGGGTATATTATTCTTTCTTTCAGCATCTTGTCTACTTTCATAAAGATTGCATCAGCTGCCTTAGGATTTTATGTTCTTTACTTTTACCAAAAAGGGAACATACCTTCTTTAAGAGGAATATGGTGTTGAAGTTTTCCATTCATAAAATTATTAAAATAATCATAACACCATGCAAACATTTCTTTATATTTTATTAAGATAGTAATTAATCTACCTCTTTCTTCAAATGTACAACATTTACCAATGTCAACAAGCTTTGGACAATTAGGATCCCCAATATTAACAACTTCATATTCTCTAAAATTGTTGATAGACTCTTTGATTCTCTTCTTTACAACTCGATCATTTCTATCAAATAAATATTCTAGAGAAACCATAACTTTCGGGATCTTGTTACCTTTCAACTGAATAATCCCTTCTTCTAGGTCATGTGTATTATTCAAACAAAATTCTTTGCATTCATCAATACTACCTTCAAATTAGGAATGAGCAAATGTCTTTGCATTTTCCAAGAAATTTTGAATTTTCTTATCATTTACAAAAACTTGCTAATGATCAACATTGTCTAACACACTAGGACTATAAAAATTTCAATTATATATGAATATTTCTTGAAGTTAGGATGATGCAACAATAAGGAAGTGGAAATTTCTAATGAATCATCCTTTGAATTCTAATCTCTAGGTATTTCTTCAATCGAGAAAGCATCAATTTCTGAGGTGGAATATTTACAGTAACTCCTCCAAATGACTAGGTAGTTGACGTGGAAATTTGGCTTGATAGGCATAACACGCCTTTACTATGGGAGGCATGCCACCATGTTGAGGGATGATTATATTTTTAGTTCTTAATTTATAAAGAAATTTTTTAGATCTTTCTATCTCGATCTTCCATGGGTACGTCATTGCAAGTCCATTGAATTGAAATAACGCCAAATCAATGTCACTAAGCCTCCTCATGCTTTCAACATTGATTTTTTGTTTTCCATAGAAGCTCTCAACTATCCCTTTAAAACTTCCCTTCAACATCTCTTCATCTTCATAATCAAGATTCCCCTCTTTTTTGAGATGAATGTCGATGCCCAAAATGTTTTTCTAAATCTTAGCTCCCATTGTATTACACTCATTAAATTACTTTCCCTATTCTAGTATATTTTTTTTTAGAATAAAAAATTTCCACTCAATGCTCCTAACACATATATTATCATTGGAACTTGATAAAATTTTCTCACTAACCAATTTATTTGCACCCATTTATAGCATTCCTTTGAAATGATTTTTTTTCCCAAATTGATTCTTCGTGCTTGGTAGAAGCAATCTCTTTATTAAATTCAATTCTCAATACTTCAATATCTTTACATGTCTTCTTCGTATCAATGATAAATTTTCTTCCCTTAGTTAAGATATTTGCGGCCCATTCTTCAGCAACCTTTCCATAAGCCTTATAGCCTTGCATCTTATTCATTATTTCCTTTCATATGGAAGATGTTGGATCAAATGTGGCACTAGCCTGAATAATTGGTTAGGGAGCCAAATCTAATCCCAATTTCAAGCAATTAGTCAAAATCTTCACTTGATATTTCAACTCGTCTTTTCTTTGTTTGTCTCTAGTTGTTCTTTCCAATGACCTAGAAACTATCACTTGGAAGTTATGCACATCTCCATCCCTAGTAGAAGGCCCTAAATTAACTCTAGAGATGTTAAAATCATTAACAATTTCTTATCTTTCTTCTTTCTATACCAAGGGGTGTGCCACTTCTATGTACATATTCCTAGTACTGCCATTTTCCAACAACCTAGATGTAGTCTTTAGTTTCTTAGGCTTGGGAGTTCTCTAAATTAATTAATCAAAAAAATATTTTTCAAGAAGACTAAGTTGAACTATTTTCCTTTTCTTGGATATAGTATGCTCTAACCATGAAGTGGAAGTAGCTGTGGCCATGGATTTGGAACTAGTAGATGTGAATTGCAAGACTCTTCTAAGAGGGGAGTATCAGAAGTTCTCATTTCAGGAGAAGAGCATAGAATAGGACCTACCCTAGGAGAATTTTGTGATTCTATTAGAGGAGAAGAATTGAGAGAAGAAACACTTACTTGTGAAGGAGAATAAGATACATTAACTATTTCTTATTCCTCTGCAACTTGTTTCTCTTTGTATTTTATGCTTAATCTAGGGCATCTTCTCCATAAGTATTGTTATCACTTAAATTTGCACCTTGTTGAATTTAGAATTCAACAATCTAGTGAAACATGGGAATGATCCCAAGGTGTGAGTACCTAAACGAGACCAAACCTCTGAAGAAGGCCGACTTCCTATTGGTTATCACCTAAATACTAATTCTTGAGGGGAAAAAGGAGAAATATTTGCTAAAAAATGAAGTAGTAAAACTTAAAGGAAAAGGGTGATACACCAAGCTAAAAGAGAATATGAAGTTTCATATTTGAATACTCCTAGTCATTAAAGACAAACAGTGAAAAGCACAAATTTTTTTATGTACTTTCATACATAAATATTTCACAAGATGGTTTGTGTGTACTAATCTTCAAAAGGGAAATTACTTTCACAATCTAAAGATAAATGTAAATTGAACACAACATGTAACCTGTATAAACACACTTTTACAGAAAAGGCATGAAGACATGAGACAAAGTCACTAGGAATGAAAATTCCTTCACAAGTAACTTGATCGATCACCTAAAAATGCACAAGACTAGAAGAAAAAAATGGAAAAATTTGAGGCCTCAATGACCGAGGTGTTATCTATATTTCACTTCTCTAAGAGTTACAAAAGATGCAAAAATATTTGTCAAAGGACTGAAAAAAGTCACTCATACATGAAGAGCATAATTTGAACTAACTCAATAATGATTTACCAAAATGGTTAAGTAGCCAGGGTCCACCAAAAAAGGTTCTAGAAACCTCACAGGTTGGATGAAACAATAAGGCCTAAAATCTAGCACCTATATTCTTTCAAAAATAGCTCATGATGGATGAAAAATCATGCAAGACTTAATCAAACCATAACTACTTCTAAAAATGCTCTAAATAGAAATAAAAAGCCTATATTCTCTCAACAAAGTGATGAATCACTCCCTACATTTTCTCCACATGTTTGCAAACAACTCAAAGCACTCCAAGATTCTCTCAAAACACATCAACAATAGATAACTATCTCTTTCAATTCACCAAGTCACCTTATTTGCATTAAATAACAATAATCATGACTATTAAGGCTTATATTTACACCTTAAAGTCGTATATTTTACAATAGACATATATGCAAATAAAACTTTATGAATCTCATAAGGTATGTATAGGATGACAAGGCACCTATGTGATGAGGTGGCATTTACATTTTTGATGTGGAATTTACATTTCTTAAGTTTTGGAACACATAAGGCATTACATCATTTGTCTAAGGCATAGAATACATTTCTTTAGCCATGGGATCATATAATTTAGCATTTTATTTTTTGAAAGAATGGAAAAAATGCCACTATCCATCGGCATTATTATGGTTAGCAACCCTAAAATCAAAAGGAAAAAAACAAAACACTCACTTCATTCATTCTTTGAAGATTTTGGAAGAAGCTTAGTCATAGCCAAGCTAGGGTTTTGACCTGGAGCTCCAAAAGATAAAGATAGAGACCTTAATCAATAGACTTTGGGACAAAAATCTAGAAAGAAGCTTGAGATAATCCTTTAAATACATCCAGCCATTGTTTTTTTGTTTCCTGTTGAAAAAAAGGGTCAAATTAGAATCTCTTGCATTGTGGTCGTGGCCTCATGCATTTGTAGATTGATTTTATTTGCTTTCTATGCATTATTTATTTTGTTGCTTCCATTTCTCGTAGACTTCATCCATCTCCTATATTATTTTAACTCTGAATCATGTATTTCTAAAGTTTAATGTATAAAAAGGAAAAATGGTTGCCACCATCTTGCTTTTCTTAAATCATTTCTTGGCTCTGGGTAACACCCATACTATATTTTTCATCTATTATTTACATGGCATTGCTCGGCCAAGGGTTTTAAGTAAAAATGTGAATTTCCACTAAGTTGTGCCTTCACATTCTGTTCATTTATGTAGAAAAAAAAGTAACTTCATGACTCCTTTCATGGACGCCTTTGTATTTGTGATTTTCTATGAAAATATAAAGGAAATGGCTGCACTCACTATATATTTATGTTGGGATTTGAGTCCCTTTATGTTCCTTCAGGTCGTGGGTGTCATGAGTTTATGCTACAAAAGAAAGCTATAGGGTTTTCAAAACCCTTTAACCTCATCATCAAGCTTCTTTCCTATATATTTTATGTATTCTGTGTGGATTTAAAACCCTATTCTGGGTTGAAGATTTTATGTATTCATCGAGCATGGATTGTCAATCACTTTCTCCATTGTGGCATTCAATTTGCATTTCTATTTTTCACCTTTGAAAATCCTTCATGGTAGATGTTCGAGTTGACCCATGTGGGTTTCTCTTAACTGAAAATTACTCCAGGACGCGGTTATGTTTCTGAGTCTCATCAGTTTCTTTTGTCATAGAAATTTCACTTGTTCCTGTAGACATGATCTGATGCCTACACAAAGGTATATACTATTTTATGCTTTCAACTCAACCTCATCCAAAGACCTATCCAAAGACCTAATTAATTCCTCACCATTTGACCCTCACACCACGAGCTTACTCCCACATATATGTATAATAATCAACTATAGGTGTGATGCAATAAGAGCTACTTATGTAATTAAGGTATGTGCAAGCCTCATTTAATGGACCCATATTTGATGTTTTTACCATTGGATAGCTCTGCTTTAGGTTGGGTGCATAGGAATATTGATCTTCAGCTTCATCTAAGGAATCAAGATAGGACAATGATGCATATTTGAGTTGTGTGAAGATATTAATTATGTTGATTTTTTCTTTATTTTCCTTTTTACAGCTTCAGTAAAAATCTTAAAAGTAGTTATTCAAACATGATTTTATCTTTGAAATATTTCTATCATATAACAATTATCATCTTATCTCTATCAAAATTTGTTAGCCTCTTGAGTTATATTTGCTTGAATACTTCTTTGGACTTCATTAGGAAAAGTAGAACCATATTGTCCTATCATCATATTGTCTTTACAAGCATATCTATTTTTGTAAGTAACTATTCATTTTCTTGTACACTTGAAAATCCATATGTCCTTTGTTCATCAGGTACTGCATATGTGCCTTTCCTATTCAAAACTTACTTGTTTGATGGTGATTAATAATGCACTTCAGTGACTTAATCTATAATAGTGTGTACTATCTTTAAAAAGATAAATACAAAATACCTTAATAAGTGACTCTAGTAATCTGATAGAGTCTTTGAAGACTATGAATGAATGCTCTTAGCATATGCATATTCACCTCTTCAATGTTGGTGTTCTTTTTTTTTTAAGCCTTTCAGGAAATATCCCCTAATACCTAAATATTAGGACTTAAGAGGTGGATATGCATATGATAGGATGAAAGTTCTGAATCTTGAGCATCTATCAGAGCATGTTGGGATGAACCCTTGTGGGATTCACATTTAACCCACATGTTAAAATTTGAATAAAACAAAGACATGATTACACCTATAGTTGCACATGAAGCAAACAAGTTAGAAAAAACATGTATATTTTAGGTGTGTTTGATGACTCCAATGGTTTTCTAGGACACCTAAAATGTACACGTGGCTTATTTAATACACATTATGATTGGTTTATAAATGTTTAGGGTGAATGTGTATATAATGTTTGTAATCAATCATTGCTTAGAGCATCCTCTAACACCATTTTTACTATCATATGCAGGACTAGGAGTAGAAAGGAGCTAGAAAGGACAGATGAAGCTCGAGACAACAATAGGACAAAACGACACCAGTCAAGACTAGTCATTCATAGGAAATGGCTAGTTACCTTCCTTCTATGCACATTCATTATTTTTCTTTACTTATTCATGTATGAATTTTTTTTATAATTTTTATTGAATAAGGAAAGGTTAGTCTCATGGCTTGTATGAGACAATGTACACTTATACATTCAATAAATATTATTTTGTTCTGAAAAGATCATAATCTTTCCTCTATTACATGCATGTGTATGAATGCATTAATCTGTAATTTTCGTCTTTTCTAGATTGTTTCATTTATACCTTTGAATGTGTATACACCTAAAAACAATCATCACCTTTAACTAGTTTAATACTAGCTATTTGATTATTATTCCAACTACATATAAATAAATCCTCAATTTATTTATATTGTTCACCCTTCTCTAATTCTCCAAATCTAAAACATATTCTTCTAAATTAATTAAATAAACAAGGTTCCCTAAATTTGTTTTATTTAATTAATCTTCACTAAATCCAATTAGGAATTAAAGCACATTTCTACAACTTTTTGTGCCACCTCACCAAGGTCACATGAAAATAAATAACTCTAATTTTTAATTGGAATTATCTTCAACTCGTTTTAAAAAGCACATGGCTCATTACTCATAGAATTCCACCAATTTTGGAGCACATGACTTATTCTTCCCATACTTCCACCAATTTTGGAGCACATGACTTATTCCTCCCACACTTCCACTAGTTTTGGAAGCACGTGGTCTTCTCTTCTCACAATTGAATCTTCCATCCAAATGGCATGTTGCCCATTGTTCAAGAGATTCTTCCATCCAAATGGCATGTTGTCTTTGGTCAAGGGGACAACATCTTGATTCTCTTCATCTTCACCATCCATTTTTCCTATTTGAATTTGGACCGTTGATTATTGCCACCTCACTATATGCTTGGAAAAGGCTATAAATACAACCCTTGGGCCTTGTATTTTGCATCCACATTTGAAGTAAATTTATCATGCAGGTTTATCATTGGAGCTTGGAGCTTTTTTGGAGTCTTATATCTAGTCTTTACATCATGTTTTGCATCATATTTAGATCCTAGATTAACATATTGCTTCATAGTTACATTTTATCATCCATCTTGCATCATAGTTGCATTTTAGATTAGTTCATTTTAAGTTTGCATTTGAGCATATGTAGAATCATGTGTAGAATCATATAGATAAATACCATAGTATCCACCTCCACTTGTTCATTTATCATCAACATCATCCTTCACTCATCATAGCATTCATCATCATTGTTTGCACATAGTTTCATGTAGGCATATAGTTGGCTTGCATGTTGACTACCAATATCATTTCTTAAGTTTCATTCTAATAGCCTTTGTGCACATAGAAATCCGAGGGCCAAAAAGGTTAAAAGAATCATTAAGAATAGAGGACAATGAGACGTTCTTGAAAGATTTAGTTTGTTGCAAATTAGAATAGTTTCTTTGCTTCAAATCTTTTAATATAAATTGTTTCATTAAGGTTTGTGTTGATACTAACTTTGCACATTTCACACACACAAAATGTAATGAAGGAAAGTTAATAAAATGTACTCCATTTCTTCAGTTTAAAATCAATACACTCCACCTAATTGAGCCTATGAGTGAAAATCTGGTAACAGGTATTATCTAGTAAACTCTTATTTAGAGGTTTGTCATCACCACCTCCCTATCCTCTTGGAGTCACTTGACGAGTGAAAGGTGGTTGTATACCAAAGGATGAAGGTACTTGGTTTCTTGAGACTTAGGAGGATGGGTATTTTGTTTCTTTGTAGTCTTTCTTACTACCCAATCTTGATTTCTCCTAAGCACCACTATGGTTTTTGTCTTAATAGTCTCCAACTCCTTAATACTCTAGTCTATAAAAACAATTGGCTAATTTTGTTTATGATTAACATAGATAAGGTCCAATAGATCAGACTCATCAACATCTAGACCTTGGATATCCCAATCTAATTTTAATATTACTATTTTCCTTAAATTTAGTCTCATCCAACTTCTTATGTGAACCTCATATTCATTAGCACAATCTGCCCAAT
Source organism: Sequoia sempervirens (assembly GCA_007258455.2). Lineage (NCBI taxonomy): Eukaryota > Viridiplantae > Streptophyta > Pinopsida > Cupressales > Cupressaceae > Sequoia > Sequoia sempervirens. Next base: position 557,480,970 of record VDFB02058242.1, read on the forward strand.
AGTCTTCTAAATGCAGGATATGATGGAAACTAGGCCCTAGTTGCAAGTTAACTTTTTAAAAAAATTATTGTCAAAAGGGAACCTCCTTTCATAAAATTACAGTGTATATCTTGTTGATTCCATTTCAATATTGAGGTCACCATACATTGAATTACAAGAATAATAACCAAGGGAAGTGGGAAACTGCACAGGTCTACCTTTTTCCTCTCATAACACCTTTTATTTACTTTTTCAATTTATCTACACACTTTAATTAAGAAAAAATTGTCTTATGCAAATTTGGGTAGTTTATAGGGGATTCCATCAAATTCCCTAACCCTAATGTAGGTAAACCTTTGTAATTTGATGAAATGGCTACCATAATTGTTAATCAATTATGCAACCTCAAGAGATATTCTCTAACCTATGTCCCCTTGTATCTCTCTTACCATCCTCACGGTAAATGCATCGGTCACCCTCCTAAAATTCTTGTAGCTCCTCTCTAACTAGAGCTTATCATAATAGTCATAGATATGGACAATCTCAATCTTGGACTTCAATCGGTCTCAAACTTGACCAAGGTCTTGTGTAGGATATAGCATAGAACAAGTAGGAAGACATGTAAAAGAACTTGTTGAGTGGAAAGTGAACAATCATTGAATGCACCTGGTCACATGTAAGTTAAGCCTAATCTAAATATTGGTCACCATGAATGATTATTTGTATGAAGAAATACAACCAATCTTCAAAATCATGGGCTCTTTCATTACCCCTCAACCTATGTGAAAGTACAATTATATCAAAAAATTCATTTACAAAGTGGGTTTTATGCAGCTTCTTGGGAAATAAGGATTTTCCTCTTTTTGGTGTAGTGAACCACTCCTAGGAAATAGCATTCTTGTAGTGTCCCTTATTTTCCTGAAAAAGCTAATAAGAAGAAGTGAACTCAAATTCTGTATATGCCTCTCTCTGGTAGTTTCAGACATGAAGTGAAAGTATCTCTATTGATTTTTACCACAAGTTTGTTGTCATTTTTTAAAATTCTCTATCATGGGGGTTGTAATGATTAATGCATTCCAAGACCAAGTCAATACACTACACTGTTATAGGAAAGGACGTAGCTTGTAAAAAACCTCTTTAGATCAAACATTGACTAATCGAGGGCCTATATTCTTTCCCAATCCTTTTCCAGAATTTATCTAAGTCAATATGCCCTAATTTTTTTTCTAAAACTTCTACTAATGTGCTTGAAAAATTTGACAAATGTTCATAGCCCAAATATTTAAACTTCATTTTGAATAGAATTCAAATGAGCGTAGATGTATTTTGTGCCTAGGAATGGCTAAATTCACTTATGTGAGCCATTCAACCAATATCAAATTCTTCCAAATCTACCAATTTTTTCTTGGATTTTCTATGACAAGTTAAAACTTAAGAACAAAATGATTATACCTCTATATTAGACTTGGGTGCTATGAAAGCTTTTCCTCACACTTCTCTACAATTTTTCCGTTTCATCTTTGGCAAAATTCGTCTCCAAATGTTTGTTAAAATGAGCTCCTTAGGCAACATAATTCCCATATAAGAGTGCAATTAATTCCTTAAAGTAGTAGGTGGACATTAGTGATGCCCTTAATAATTTTTACATGTAAATTTCCCATCTTGCATCAAGCTTTGTCATTTTGAAATTTTAAATGAGAACAATAGTGAAGGATTTTTGGAGAGTTGATTGATTTCAACAACCTTGTTGAAGTCCAACAAAGGTTTTAAAACCTTTTTCCTCACCTAAAAGTATTTGTTAAAACATCTTTTAAAGAACCTAATCTTTACAATGTGAATGATTTTGGTCATAGTCATGGTTTTGACAACCTTGTCAAGGCTTTACATAGGTTTCGACAACCTTGTCAAGGATTGACATAGGTTTTGACAACCTTGTCGAGGCTTGACATAGGTTTTGAAACCTACATAAATTTCTGAAATGCTCATTCTATATTTTAACTTGCTTAAGACTTTTGTAATATCACTTTTTGAGAATCAAATTTTACTTTTTTGAAGCCAGGAACAATATACAGTTAGATAAAGAAAGGTTTTAAAAATCTCGTTGAAAATTGATAGAGGATTTGAAACTTCGATAATTTGGCCAAAAAACTCAATTCTTCTTCTTTATCATTGGCATTTGGTTGGGTTGTGAGAACCACTTCAGGCACCAACATAGTTTTGAAAATCTTGAGAAAATCGGCTGAAGAGAACCATTAAGCTTAATTATGAAGACAACAAGATGAAACAAGGTTTTGATAACCAAGGAGAGACTCGATAGGGTTCTAGAAACTAATGAATAAGCCAAAACTTTATGACAAGGCATATTTGCAAAAAATTTCATAGTTTTTGGAATGATGTTCAAAATTATGATAACACAACCATAATAAAATTACAATCTACCACAATGGGATTCCAACATGCCAAGTCATATCTATTTAATCAAATATGAGCATAATAATGTATAAATATAGAATTTGAATGATACTACATATATACCAATGTTGAGATAACCACTAAATTAAACAAAATCAAATTATTATGATAGATATTTATGATAAATTAATTTAAATTAATATGAGTGATCTCAGTTGTCTACAAAGAGGTGCAAAGCTCAATACCAAGTACAATATAAAGTCAACAAAAAAAATTTAAAATCTATTAAATAAATTTGGTGACAATGGATGAATAATTTTTTATGTAGTTCATTGTTGAAATAAACAAGACCACTGAGATGGGGGGTGAATAAGTTGAAGAAAATTAAACCTTCAAAACCCTCTACAATAATCAGATCCACATGCATTCATTAAACCCTTATTCTATTAGTATGATTAAACATGAAATGCAAATAACAGAAACTAAAATCAGAACACCATACATAAGAGAACACCATATTTACGTGGAAAACATAATGAGGGAAAACCACAGTGAGGATTAGCTCACAATATAAGTAATTGAAAAATGGGTACAAGAGCTTACTTCCAAAATAGGACACATTGTCCAAAAAGGCTCACAACTAGGGCTCACTACCATAGAAATAATACAAGAAGATAGAAGAGAAATGTTACATAGAGAATACTTCTCAATGCAACAAGAAATCCACCACAATTTCTTGCACACTTTCACAGTCTTGCATGAATGATTTTGAATGCCTTCAACTAATTGTCTTCAAGAAACCTGACACTGAAATTCATATTGCTTTGCCTCAAATTTGCATCACACACATTAATCGCATCAATCTTGTATCTATCTTGCTTCTCACTTCTTTCATAACTTCAACTCACAACAACACCACACTTATTTATATCAATATCAACCTTAAAAACCTTCTCTAAGGTCGGAAACTAGCCATTATACATACAAATTCAAAATAGGTTGGCACCTAAACATTCCCATGTTGTATAGGAATGAAGGTGACCTACATAAATCCTTAAACAGGGCCCAAATAGATCCAAACATACCTCAACATGCTTTCATAAGCTCGCATGTAGTGTCAAACATAAGGTTGGCCAATACCCATGCTAAAAACCATAAACATTAAGTACACGCTTCCTAAAATCAATCCATAACATCAAGACAACATAATTCACTTGAGTGTGATCTAGAATAATCCATGAACTACTTAATATTCATCAAACACTTCATCCAAGCTCACATCATACAAATACTTCATCTCAGAACAATTGGTTACCCTTATTTGCATTCTGACAAATGAAACTCACTTTGTACTACACCAAATCGAGTAAAATCTTGAATATAGAAAGATACAAGCATTATGAGAAACTTCCCAAATCCGTGATGAGTGCAATTAATGGCTCAATTTTGATAGGGTTTATCATATATTTGTTGTTGTTATTATAGACTTTGGCACTTGGTTGTTGACATTTTCCATGTTATTTCCTTAAATCCATAAACCTTGGGCATAAACTTATCCTTGTGACTTTTAATGACATTAACATGCTATGTGAATTATCTATGTTAATTTTACATGTGGTTGAATGGATGTTACTTTAAGGTAATTATGGATATGCAATTGTTTGTGTGTGCCAATTCCATTATGTAGGTTCACATTAATATGTTGATGTCAACGAAGCTTGCAAGGTGGAAGAAACTCCTGCCAGCTGGTCGGTTGCTAAGAAAGTCAAAAAGATGGTCATTAAGAGATCAAAGGAGGGAAAACTCCCAATGGAGGGAAACTTCCAATGGAAGGAAATTCCTAGTTTGAATTAAAGGTTGTAACTACCTTTTAATGGTCATGTTTGTTAGTTGAGCAAATCTAGGGAGTGTGTTGTGTTGGATTCTTGTTGGGGAAAATCTACTTTAACCAAATCTAACACATGCATAACTTCCTCCCTCTCTTTTCTATGCTTTCAATAAATGGAATCCTCCTATTTTATTGGAGTCAACTACCTAGGTAGTTAGGGTTAATTAGAAGCTTTTTTCCTCTATAAATAATGGTCAGATGCCCCTTTTCATAAGGTTGGATGTTCTAAGATTGTACTTGCATTTTCCAATTTTAGTAATACAGTCATATTGTGTATATGTTGTAATCATGTTTTCAAGGAATAAAATGATATTCTTATTTGTTGCATTTGAGTTAGCTTAAGGAAGAATCACTCAAGGGGCCCCACTTAGTGATAATTCCACCCATTTAGTTTTAAAATTATTTTTCTATTCAATAACTAGTTTCGGTTTCAGCAGTTGTTTGTTCCTGCAGCCATTGGAATTTTGTTCTATGACTGTTCCTACAGCCAAGGTAGATAGAGTAGTTTCCTATCTATTTGCTGAGATTTCCATTTCTATCATCCATTTCTAGTCCAATTGTTGATGCTTAATGTAGTTGTTGATTCATGCTCAATGCTTATGTTAATTTTTTTCCAACATTGTATTTCCCATACTGTTTCTTTTCTAGTTTATGGATGACTACAGTGGAGTCCTAGTGCACATACAATGCTAACCCATTTCAAGTTTAAGTCCCTAGGTTGACAATGAAATGCACCTTCATGATGAGTAAGATAGCTATTTAGTTCAGATGTCCAATCTCTAAGTCGCAGCTCTAAGGGCTTAGTTATTGAACCATTAGAGGAGACCAACATTTTTGGCACTGTTTCTGGGGATGGTGTCAAACTAGGAAGTTATTTGGAGTCATTTATAGTTTCTTTCTTGCTTTAGTATCTCTGAAGTTTGTTCTTAGCATACCCCTCATCTACAAAAGTAATGATCTGCTATACTTTCACCAATTCTTTGTGTGAGTTGGTTGGTACTGAGTTGATACCGCATGCATAGAGGTAGGAGAAGAGATGCTTATGGGAGATTCCTTCCTAATGACCCTAATTCTGATAATTACCTAGTTGAGTTTCAAAATCCACCAAGAGATGAAGAAGAATAAGAGGCACATCCTTTTTTTGATGCATTTCCCAATTTGATTAGTTCTAAAACTTCCTCTGAAGACCAAAATCTGATTGAGAATCCATTTGCTTTGGAACTCCATCAAGCAGGTATGGCTGATGCAAATCAAAACATACCCAACCAGCCATATTTTCTATTTCTTTTCACTCATCAGAATGAATTTGATAACCTCAAAAACGTCCTTGCTTCAGTCCTTCCTAAGTTCTATGGGATTTTCATAGAAGACCTTGACACTTTCTTGTTTGAGTTTGATATCCTCTACAAAAGCTATGACTATACCACTGATGCTCATAGGCTTAAGTTGTTTCCTACCACCTTGAAAGAAGTTGCATTAAGATGGTTTATGAGCTTAGGTAGGAATATTGTGGAGACTTGGGATGATATGAAAACAAAATTTATTGATAAGTACAAAGAATATTGTAGGGGTAGTTATATGAGAGGAGATGATATTTTCAGGATGCAGTAAAAGGAAGATGAGAGTTTGGAGGACTACATTTCAAGGTTTTTGTTTTTCCTGTAGAAATATCCACATCATACACTCAATGAAGAGTCTCAAAATTTGATCTTCCTTAGAGGGATTAATGAAAGTTGCATTGATGCTCTAGCTAATGGGAGGAGGAAATATCACCCAAGTTCCTTGGGATGATATTAAGAAGATATGTCAGAATTACTCTAGGGCAGCTTCAAAGAAAGGAAGAGGTTACCAATCCTTTATGGGTAAATCATCCACCAATGGAGTTTCAAGGATGGAGATTACTCACTTTTTGGTAGATTTCAAGCAAGATATTATAAACAATCTAGCTACTCAGCTAGATGCACTTCAAGAAAATAAGAAACATAAGGAGGCAGAGGCAATATTGGTATAAAATTTCCCTCATTGTAGACAAAAGAAGAACTACATATGAAAAATGGTATCCAACATTGACAGCAAGTACATTCCACCCGAGTTCAATCCAATCTAGGGTGATGATGATCAAGTCTACTACATTGCACAAAGGAGACCATGGGCCCCAAGACAAGGTATGCCACTAGATCCATTATCTTTTGTTGGGCCTTATTTCAATTCTTATGCATCTGGTAATCAATGGAAACCCCCATACCCATCCAACTATGGAGTTTATCCATGTTAGCCTTGGAACAACCCTCCAAACAATTGGCCCAATCACTAAAAATCTCCACCCTAGTGGCAACAATTCCAAGGGAATTGGCAGCCACCTCTAGGAAACTAGCAACAGACATTCCAATGGAGGGGAGGACATCAATGGACAAACCAAACAGATAGCAACATGCAACCACCTCCACAGCCTTAGTAGCCTACCATAATGCCTCCTCCTACTAGCTCAAGTTCTAGCACACCTAGACCTACTCACTTACCAGCTCAACCCACACCTAACGCAAATAACAAACCACAATAGCAACTAGTCTACTATGTAGATCCTAATCAATTCCCTACATATGTTGTGAGTGTGAGTGATATTCATCTACGTTCATGAATCAATTTTCTAGCTCCTTCCACTCCTATCATCATTGAGCTTCATGTGGAAGAAGAGGAGCATCAGAATGTCCCTATTCAGCCAAGTATGCCTAAAAATCTTGAACTAGTTCAGTAGTCTAATAAAGACCCACCATTTCCTCAAAGGTTAGAAGTTGTTAAACAAAAAGAAGAGAAGGAAGAAATAGCCTTTGACATTCTAGATCAGTTGAAACACGTATGTGTTAAGATACCTTTGTTGCAGGGCATAAAATATGTCCCCATATATAGAAAAGCAATCAAGGAAGCATGCCTCAAAAATCTAGGGAGGAAAAAGAAAGACCCCACTACCGTTCATGTGGTGGGAAAGTTGGCAGATATCATGCTTGGGAAAGTTATTGTTCCTAAATATACTGACCCAAGTAGTCCTATGATAGGAGTTGTTATAAATGGAATCCAAATAAAGAATGCTCTAATTGACTTGGGAGTAGCAATAAATGTGATGACTAAGGACATCTTGTAGTAACTAAATGTTGCAAACATGAGACATACTCCTACTGTCCTACAGCTTGTTGATGGTTCCATTGTCAAACCAGATGGTATAGTAGAAAACCTTGTAACTCTAGAATCTTGGGAGTACCCAGCAGATTTCATGATCCTCTCCCCTAAAGCTACACTAGGAGGGTATCCCATTATTCTGGCTAGGTTGTAGTTATCCACAACAAATGCTTACATTGGATGTCAATCAAGGGATATGACTATTTCTAATGGGAGAAGCACCAAAAAGCTTGTTCTCTACCCTCCTGCTCAACCATCCCATGATATGGATAACCACAAATGGCCACATTTTGGAGAAGAGGTCGAGGAATTCAATTCAATGGCACAACTCATGATGATAGGCACAAATCCTTTCATCTAGCTTCAGGAAGAAGATGAAGTATTGTCCCATATAATTTAGAACCATTGTGAGGTGCCTGAAGAATCATCCACTCATGAATTTTCCTCTAGAGATCCAATGAAGATACTTCAGCCCACTCTTCCTACAACTGACCTTCCTACAACAATAGAAATGCTTCATACATTGTTGCCACATGAGTTAAAAATTCCAAGTATTAGTGAAACAACCATGATTGAGTTAACCACAAAAGTGCAAGTGTCAGAAGGGAAACATTTGAATATTAACAGCAAGTTGAATCAAGAACAACAATTGTCTTGACAAACCTATTGAAGACCCATCAGCATGCATTTGCATGGGATTACCATGACATGAAAGGATTGGACCCCAAGCTCTATACCCATAGGATATATATCAGAGATGACTGCACACTAGTAAGGCAGCCACAAAGGAGAATCAACCCTGTATTGAGGGAGATTGTAAAAGGGGAATTACAAAAATTATTGGATGAGGATTTATCTACCCTATTTCAAACAACCAATGGGTGTCCCCATTGGTAATTGTGCCTTAAAAAGGAGTTAAATGGATAATTTTTGTTGACTATAGATATCTAAACTCTGCCACCAAAAAGGATCATTTTCCCCTTCCTTTCATAGATCAAGTACTGGATTCACTTGTAGGTAAGCAGTATTTTTCTTTCCTAGATGGATTCATTGGTTATAATCAGATACAGATTGCACCTAAGGATCAAGAGAAGACAACCTTTACCTATCCTTGGAGGACTTATTCCTACTCAATACTCCCATTTGGTTTATGTAATTCACCTGCAACCTTTCAAAGAACAGTCATTAGTATATTTTTAGATATCTCACATGATTGTATGGAGATCTATATGGATGATTTTACTACCTATGGTGCTGATTTTGCAAAAGCATTAGAAAATCTAAGGAAATTTTTATAGAGATGTGAAGACCATAATCTAACCTTGAACAATGAGAAATGCTTCATGATGATGCAAGAAGGATTAGTCCTTGGCCACTATATCTCTCAAAAAGGAATTCAAGTGGACCCAACCAAGATTGAGGTGATTACCAATCTTATTCCTGATAAGAAAAAATATGTTAGAAGTTTCCTAGGACATGCAAGATACTATAGGTGCTTCATCAAAAATTTCAATAAGATGGCAGCACCACTATACAATCTCCTAACTAAAGATGTTGAGTTCCAGTGGGTAGAGGAGTGCGACAAAGCATTATCTTATTTGAAAGCAACCTTAACCCATTCTCATGTACTCAAAGGCCCTAATTGGGAACTGTTGGCATAAATAAAGTCTTTTACCTAGTTAATTCATTACTAGGGGACTTATTTACACATTTTTACTTAGGTCATAGGAAGGAATCTTTCTAGGAGTTAGTTGTCAATAGTTGTTATCTTATCCTTTGACAACTACTACATGTGAACCTAGGTAAGTGTGATTAGTTGTCTCATGTCATATGATTAAGACACTTGTCATAATCCTATGACATCTTGCATCTCACCTTGGCTATATAACCAAGGGGTTTCTCTCATTTGTAATCAATCACAACAATCATATCATTACATTGAATATAGTTTATTCTTGTCATATTCTATTCTCTCTTTTTGTGCTTTCCATTTGGTCCATAGATTTTGGCATCCATAGCCAATTCTAAAAGGAACTCCCCTTTCATATTCATACAGATGCATCTAATTATGCTATAAGATTTGTCTTGGGACAAAAAGAGGGAACAATTTAGAATGCAATCTACTTTGTCATCAAGAACCTACAAGGAGCTGAGTTTAATTACACAGTGACATAAAAGGAAATGTTGGAAGTCATATATGCCCTTAACAAGTTCAGGAATTACATAATAGGATATCATATATTTGTCCATACAGACCATGCATCCATAAGATACCTCATGAATAAGCCCTTGATTTCAAGTAGGCTAGCAAGGTGGTTGTTGTTGATGCAAGAATTTGATATCACCACAGGTAAGGAAAATGTTGTAGCAAACTTTCTCTCTAGATTGACTACATCAGAGAACACTCAAGTCATTGATGATTCTTTCCCTAATGAAAATTTGTTTTCTATCAATGTGCACACACCTTGGTATGTTGATATAGCCAATTATCTGGTTATAGGGAGAGTTCATCCTCATTTCTCTCCAAAAGAGAGAAGGGTGATTATTGAGAAAAGTTTTCCTTTCTCATGGATTGCAGGATGCTTATTTTACACTGGGCCAAATCATGTAATGAGAAGATGTGTAAGGGAGGATGAAACATATGATATACTACATGCATGTCACAATGAACCCTGTGGAGGGCATTTTGTAACTAAGAGGACAGCAATGAAAATTCTTAATACAGGATATTACTAGCCCACACTTCATAAGGATGCAGACAAGTATACAAGGAAGTGTGATAGATGTCAGAGGATGGGTTGGCCAACTAAATCTAATGAGATGCCTCTATACCCCCAGGTATTCATCACTCTATTTGATAAATGGGGACTTGATTTTGTAGGTCCCATTGATCCTCCATCAAATGGAAAACCCTACATCTTGGTTTGCACTAACTATGTGGCCAAGTGGGTTGAGGTTAAAGCTATGAAATGGTAGAGCTAATAAAGTTGTAGAATTCCTCTATGAGGAAATCTTCACACATTATGGGGTTCCAAGAGAGATATTGAAAGATCAAGGGGCTTAGTGTACATCAACCCTTGTCACAACATTTGTCAATTAATATAATGTAAGGCATAGGAAATCTACCCCTATCACCCTCAGTCCAATGGCTAGTCTGAGTTGACCAATAGGGAAATGGAGGCTATCTTGACCAAAAAAGTGGCTATTCATAGGAAAGATTGGGAAAATAGGTTGCCAAAATATATTTGGGCTTATAGGACCACTTGGAAGACAACCACTATTTTCACTCCTTTTGAATTACTGTATGGGAAGACAGCCATGATGCCCATAGAGTTTGAGCATAAAACTCTTAGGACTGCACTAGATCTTGGGATAGACATATCTAAGACACAAAAGGAAAAAACCATGCAGCTGAATGCTTTGGATGAGATGAGAAATTTAGCCCTTCATCATACTGAGATAGTGCAAAATTATAGGGTCAAGTGGCATGAAAAATACATAAAGGAAAAGAAGTTCCAACGAGGTGACTGGGCACTCCTTTATGACTCCAGGTATCAAGACAATGTAGGAAAACTGTAGACCAAGTGGTCGGGACTGTATGAAGTTGCCGAAGTCTTCTCTAATGGTGTTGTTCAACTCACCACCATTGACCCTATCAGATTCAAGCTATTGGTCAACAGTCACCATCTTAGGTTATATCATAAGCCAGCTTCCAAACAAGAATTCATGCAACAATTTATTCAACACCAAACCTCTGAACTTCCTATTGCCGGAGGAAGTGGACCTAGTGTCCCTCCTTCAGACTAGTCAAGGTATGCATGCAATCCCATCATAATAAATATTTATGCTTTTGTGGGAATCCACTTCTCCATCAATAAATCCATCTACCATCCATCTCCATATTTTCTCTCTTCCATAACTCCACTATCACTTCATTTGACCATCACTTCATTCCATCACCACTTTATTTAATTGCTCAATTGTACTTTTAAAGAAATTTGTACTTCCACATTTTACGGTACTCTAAATTTTCAGGTGCGTATGAAACAACTTATTATATCTTAATTATCTTAGATGCATTTATTTAATTGCTATAAATTAATGTTGATATTTCACATAGCACATATCTGTACTCTGACCTGTCACATCATAATTACCACCTATCATGTGTGGACACATGCTCTAATTTAGGTTGGGGGGAGTGTCAACCCACATGTCCACATGTCATACATGTTAACAAATTTGAAATGAGCCAATTTGAATGAAATAGTTGAAATGATGGCTTGCATGTGTGATATGACATTGAACCGCTGCCATTTTTTTTTATGATACCCTTCGTCTATGTTTCTCTATTGCCTTAGTCATAATCTTAAACATCGCCAAAAAGGTAAATTTCATATGACATTGGCATTAGCACTATAGAGGAGTTCCAAGAAGAAGAAGAAAATGGATTTTCAAAGAAAGATTGCAAGAAAGAAAATTTCACAGAAGTTTTTGTTTGATTGTGGGTAGAGACAATGGGCGGTCAACTGATTAGGAATGAACCTATAGTTCATGACATAATACTGCAGGATGCACTTTCTGTGGTTGAATTCAGGAATTGTGGGTTATTGGAATACTTTTTGAAACTAGATAGTTTCAATGAGGACATTGATCTAGAATTTTCACAGACACTCTCTGACGGGAAGGAAATGGTAAAAGGGCTAGAAGTGATAGCCACTAAGGAGAAAATTGCAGAGGTAATGGGTTTTCCTACCGATGGAGAGCCATACCTTGCTTCCAAGGATGCAAGGTCAGCTAGGGAAGAATTCACTCAAACTGGAGACCCTCCACTAGTTGTAGATAAGCAAGGAATGAGAACTTCTCTGCTAGAGAAGTGGAAACAAGTAGCCATCTACATTTTCAAGTATATTACTTGTGAGGGCCATCAATCATGCCTCCATTTTGTGCATTTTAAGCTCCTAAACCATATGAGACATGGCAGAAGGATGAACGTGCCCAATGTGTTATATAACCTCCTTACAATCATGGCAGCCAAAACACAAAAAGGTAGGGACAATTTTGTTTCTCACCTTGTTTGATAAAATTGTTAGTAGAAAAATATTTACAAGAAGTGCCTAGCATGACATGGGAAGAATTTGTAAACGTTGATCAGTTCATACTAGAAAATGTGTGTCCTAGAAGTTAGCCTCAAGCTCTAGGGTTAGTAGGGGTGAGAGGATTGTTAAAACCACTCCTAGAGCTTCAACCTCTAGTGCAAACCCTAGCACAAACCCTCTTGTAGTCGAAAAAACAATAGAAATTAGCTCCTCTGAGTCAAAATATTTAGATGAAGAAAGTTCATCCTCAGACCCTGATGTTAATTTTCTTCCCAAAACCCCAATTCGAACTAGGGCTGCCATTAGAAAAGAGGAAGCACAAATGAGAGAGGCATAAATTAGAAAGGGGAAGGCCAAAAAGAAAATGCCAGAGAAAGTAACACCAAGCCCTAGGAAATGAAAGGCTGATGACACTGGTCTTCCTGCAACCAAAGAAAAACATAAAATCCCTCCTAAGAAATCAAAACCAGCTAGGCCAGCTACTGATATGCCTCCAAAGAGAAGCCCTAGATTCAGAAGAACACCTAGGAAGGAGACGGAAGCCCCTATGGGGCAGGTAAATGTTGAAGTGAAAGAAATTTTTGAAGAACAAGAAAACATAAGATTAGTAGAGCTTGTTGCTATTGCAAAGTGGGTTGAAAACCAAGAATCACTACAGTCTGAGCAAGAAGAACAACAAGAATCATTGCAACTAGTGCCATTTGAACAGCAAGAATCAGTGCAAGGAAATATTTTGGTAAGAAAACATAAACCTCCCACTTTTCCATGGAATCTTGTAGCTCTGAACTTATGGAGTGAAATGCAAAGGAAAGAGGAGGAGTGGAAAAAGGAAAAACGCAAGCTACAAGAAGTTAAAAAGAAAAATGCAGAAATTGAAGAAAAGAATGCTTAGATTGTTGCCTTGAAGGATAAGGTAGATAATGTGGTATCTTTAGTACCCTAGATGATGGCATGCAAAACTCCTCCTAGAGTATATACACTACATTTGAAGGAGAAACATCTTTCCTTCAAGTTGTCAAGGGTTATTTTAGGATTAACCCCTTCTATTAACAATCCACATGAGTTTTTCCAAGCCTACCAGTCTTCCCCTCCTAAAGTTCAAAATTTTTTGTGTGAATTATGCTTGCACAATTATGTTGTGCCTAATGATCATGATTGGAATGTATTACTATACATTGGAGATATTCATTTAAGGGCATTTATGTCATGGATCTAGAATGAAATTAGCTAGGGGCAATAGTTTAGAACTTACAGGGAAAGGGAAATTCATACCCCTTTTTCTCTCAGAGTTGAATCTAGTAACCCCTCAAATATTTATTATACATGGCACAAAATTATTTATCACCCAAGCTACAAAAATAGGATCATACTTGTTAGAGAAGAAGCATATCAGGAATATAAGTAGGTAGCTAATACTATAGAGAAATTGGTAATGGGGTACTTATCACAGAGGTGGAATAGTTTGATAGATCAATTGAAACAAGTTGAACCCCACTCCTTGCAAAATTATGTTGCAGCATGTAGACGATGTGCTAGGTACATACAAATTCGAAGGATGAGGAAGCAGTATCAACTTCCATTAACATTTCAGCCACCTACTATGTTATGGCCCGTACTAGATTACAAATACTATCAGTATGACATAGCTACAAAAAGGAAAATATGGAGCAGATTGGAAAAAAAGCAAGGATTCTACTAGGATCCCAATTCAGATACTGTAGAGATTGATCTAGGACAATTGGCAATTGGTGACTTCAGAGCTTTGACTAGGCAAAGGAATAGCGCTCCCTGTGTTGGAGGACTAGAAAAACATTAGGTTGGGGGGAGATGATGAGTCCAATTAATGACTCAATTTTGATAGGGTTTATCATATATTTTTTGTTGTTATTATAGACTTTGGCACTTGGTTGTTGACATTTTCCATGTTATTTCCCTAAATCCATAAACCTTGGGCATAAACTTATCCTTGTGACTTTTAATGACATTAACATGCTATGTGAATTATCTATGTTAATTTTACATGTGGTTGAATGGAAGTTACTTTAAGGTAATTATGGATATGCAATTATTTGTGTGTGCTAATGTCATTATGCAGGTTCACATTAAGATGTTGATGCCAACTAAGCTTGCAAAGTGGAAGAAACTCCTGCCAGCTAGTCAGTTGCTAAGAAAGTCAAAAAAATGGTCATTAAGAGGTCAAAGGAGGGAAAACTCTCAATGGAGGGAAACTTCCAATGGAGGTAAATTCCTAGTTCAAATGAAAGATTGTATCTACCTTTTAATGGTCATGTTTGTTAGTTGAGCAAATCTAGGGAATGTGTTGTGTTGGATTCTCATTGGGGCAAGTCTACTTTGAAAAAATATGGCACATGCATAACTTCCTCCCTCTCTTTTCTATGATTTCAATAAATGGCATCGTCCTATTTTGTTGGATTCAACTGCCTAGGTAGTTAGGTTTAATTAGAATTTTTTTCCTCTATAAATAATGGTCAGATGCCCCTTTTCATAAGGTTGGATGTTCTGAGATTGTACTTGCATTTTCTAGTTTTAGTAATACAGTCATATTGTTGATATGTTGTAATCATGTTTTCAAGGAATAAAATGATATTCTGATTTGCTACATTTGAGTTAGCTTAAGGAAGACTCACTCAAGGGGCCTCACTTGGTGAGAATTCCACCCATTTAGTTTAAAAGTTATTATTTTGTTTAGTAACTATTTTTGGTTTCAGTAGTTGTTTATTCCTGCAACCATTGGAATTTTGTTTTGTGAATGCTCCTACAACCAAGGTAGACAGAGTAGTTTCCTGTTTGTTTGTTGAGATTTCCATTTCTATCATCCATTTCCAGTCCAGTTGTTGATGCTTAGTGTAGTTTTTGATTCATGCTCAGTGCTTATGTTAATTTATTTCTAGCATTTTATTTCTAGTACTATTTTTTTTCTAGTTTATGGATGACTACAATGGAGTCCTAGTGCACATATAGTGTTGACCCATTTCAAGTTTACATCCCTAGGTTGACAATGAAATACACCTTCATGATGAGTAAGATAGCTACTTAGTGCAAATGTCCAATCTCTAAGTCACAGCTCTAAGGGCTTATTTATTGAACCATTAGAGGAGGCCAACAGTCCACACAACCTGAATCCAAACAATAAAGAAATGCAAAGCAAATACATTTCTCCTAGGCCACAAAAGACATCACTAAAAGACTGGTTCACATAGTGGTGAAAATATCTAACACTGTACAATGATCCAGAAACCCAAATTATGAATATAGCAACCTCTAACAACCTAGAATAACCTGTAAGATCTGCACAAGCATAGCATCAACACTGAACAAATATGAAGCACAATACCAAAGCAAACTATGAACATTTGTACAACATAGTTTACTTTGTTTATCAATTTTTCTCAAAAGCACTTGGAAACCAAGTACCAGAGACATCATCTCAGCTCATTACTTAATTCCAAATTGTCTCCATATTTTTCAACAAAAAGATAGCTCCATGTACTCACAACACTTCCTCAATATCTCAACTATACATGCACAACCTACAACATGTTTTCCTCTTTTTCACAATTTTCTCAGTATCCTCGACATCTTCATCACATAGTTGACATCTACTTCGTATTGACATCAATGAAAAAACCTTCATACTTGCAACAATATACCATAAGAGCTCTTCATACCATAATTATTGATGTGGATGAATATGGGAATATATTCTTACTTTAAAAGGTGTCACAATCCTCAACTAATGAAATAATTTTATCTTTTTGTGACCAATAGTTAGTCAAAAGATTAATCGTACCATTGGAGTGATTAAAATATCTTATAAATCGAATGAGTCATTTTAGGATTGATGTAGAATATATGTTGCCAATTACAAGGTGAAATGTACAATTGTGATGACTATGTTGAGATTTATAGTGACTAAAATAATAGGAATATTGTTGAAAAGTTACAAATAAACAAAGAAAAAGAAAATATTTTTAGGTGATGGAACACCCTAGGATGCTTCTAAATCATAGTTTATAAATTCCTAGTAGATTTTATTTTTGTTGATAATTCTATATTCCATCCATCCTTCTTTATAAATATCATCACAACACCCCAAGGTGACACACTAATTCTTATTAGACCCTTCTCAAAGGAATAATATAATTAATTTTATATTTTAAATAACTTATTGGTTGGAATGTGGTGTGGAGCTTTTAAAATGGGCTTTATACAATATAATTCATTCAAGAATAAATTCAAACTTCCTTGTGGGTAGAAGCCCATGTAGTGTATCAAGAAACACTTCTCAAAAAGGATTAAAAAATATTAGCATTAAAATATAGGTTTTTTCTAACCATAACTAATAAAAACCCTTTCTTTGACTTATTTAACTACATTGAACTAATTTATATAAATTTAATTGGCCTTGGTATACCCTACAAATGTGCTACCTTTCCTAGGTTATCAACACATTCAACAATTTTGGAATAACAATTAACTATTTCCTTATGCTTAAATAACCATAATCCCTATAAATTTGCATAGGCAAAGATACAAGTTATGCCAATATTTTATTTGAAATATTTTTCCACTAGAAGGGTATGATTGTTCACATAAACCACACTCAAGTGTGTTCTATAAAATCAGCTAGCCAATTAATTATATTTAAAAATAAAGGTAAAATAAAGCATTTGATTGATCTTATATTTATTAAATACTCACATTTTTAAATAACTTACTTGACAACTCTAGTAGTGCAATATGATGCTCAACTTGGAGGTTATTTGACATTACATGAATGTATTTTCTACTACTAATAGGTGAATTATTCCTTTAAAGTTGACCCTTGTTGTAATAGTAGTTATTATTTCTTGTTATTTCATTCATATAAAGAGATTGGTTTATGAAATAGTTTTCATAACACATAAAACAAGAAACCATAAACAACCAGTTTTGGAACCCTAATTCCCTATATTTCATTGCTTTATTGGTAGAACTCTATCACCATTCTTATTGGATTTTTTCCAAAGGTTATACCACTATTATGTATGTAAATTTCACTTTATTCCTATTCTCATTAAACTTAGGGAATTTCTTGACATTAGGAGTGAAATTTTCCTTGAAAATATTGAATCCCTCACTTGTATTTCTCTAAAAGTTGGAGCATGCATATAAATTGCATTCTTTCTTGATGGATTTCTCAAACATTCCTAGCATCATTTTTATATTATAAAGATCCATTTCTACTTCAATATAAATTTTAAGTCCCAAAATTAAAGTTTGTAAATATAATATATTTCATATTTCTAGTAGTAATGAAAATATCTAAGTAACCTTGTAAATAATTCCAAATTACGTTAATTTCAATCTATCTTTCCTCAATTGTTTTTAAAATATAGCATAATTTTCTCATAAATTACTTGAGGCAACCATCACTTTACAAAGAAGCTAGCAAAGATATCCCAAATATTGTTAATTCAAAATATCTTCTACCTTTACATTCTCTCACTTAGATGTTTCTTTGATAGCCAAATAACATTTTCCCAACTAGTCTTTCTAATTCTATGATTAATTCCTTGATATGGAATACTTCTCCATTTGGAATAATCAATTATTTAAGTCATGTAAATGTTTAGTTTCATATTACTTGAATGTGTTGACATAACTTACACACTCATATGCTCTAACACCAAAAATGATGCTAGCCTTGATTAAACATAGAAAAAATTGCAACAGTAACTACAAAATGAAGGAGGTAAAATGAGGTTGACTCTCAGTCTAGGTGACAAGAACATTATCACTCATTCATCTTGCAAAAAAAATGAAATCCAAAGAAATAGATCAATGAAAGAACACAAAGTTTGTATTATTTTTTTACTAACAAGAAACAAACCACAACACAAGAACACAAGATTGGCATATTTAATGCACTCAGCAAAATACAAATTATAGTGAATTACTCTTTTATATGAGATTGTCTTCTTTTTTTCACAACTCGACATAAACCTTTGAATGATAAGTTGATGCTTCCTCTTCAAAAACCTCCTAATGGCAGTTGAAGCTCCCCTAGCCGCCCTACACTTTGCTTTGGTTTCTTTTTATTTGGTTTCTTTCAAAATATATTGGCTCCTACCAGAACCACTCCTCCCTCTTTTCCCACTACACACTCTTTAATCGTTCCTCTTTTTCTATTCGCTGTCTCCCAAAACATTCCACCTTTACCCTCATAAGCTTCAAAAAAATAGATTATTTCAAACTATGAAAACCATGGATTACATCCTTCGTTAATTCGCAAAAGAACAACCTTTGATCTTGGAAAGTTTTCAAAACCCAAAAACTGTTCAAAAAATGTGTGCAAGACTCGACCTCTCTCTTTTTTGTTGCAACTTCCACCCCCATCATTCACTCCTCACAAGCCAAAATTTAAACAAGCAAAATGCTAAATAAAAAAAATCAAATCAAAATTAAAGCTCTTGCGTAAAACTCCCCAGGAGACAAAAGAAACCATGTGCTCTTGCACATGAGGTCACCATCCAAAAATCATTTCTCTGGTCTTTTCTTTCATGTCTTCCAACATTGCTTTGGAACAACTGCCATGCATTCAATCTTTTTTTTTTACCTTACCATATCTCCTCCTTCTGATTTCCTTTTCATCTTTCACCTTGCATGTGTTATCCTCAAGCTTTTTCCAAGTTTCTCCTAAAGTTACGTCAATCTTCTTTTCCTTTTCCATAGCAATAGCTTCTTTATCAACATCTGCCAACTTCATCTTTGTATCTTGCACTATCACATTTGTCTTCATACTTTCACTAGCAAGCTTATCCATCCACTCTTATCCTATTGTTAAATATTGTGCCTACAAATCTTCTATACTTGCTACAAATTCTTCAAATTCCTTTTTGTAATTTCTTCACCATTCATTTCTTTTCCTTCTATATTTGCTTCTTCTTTTTTCTCTTCATTCTTCAATCATTCATCATACCTTGCTTTCCACTCTCACTTTTCATTGCTTTTCCTTATGTTCTCCTTAGTGAAAAAATTCTTCACCTCTTATGGTGCACGTTGCTCACTTGGAAACTCTCTTCTATCCAAACCTCTTTCATTTCTTCTTTTCAAGGCATCCATATTCTGCCTTCTTCTTTTCTAAACAATCATTTGCATAGGCACCTTCATTTTCTTTTTCAATGACCAAAACCAACCATATTCTTGGCTTCTTTCCTCAAGCCACTTCTTATACTTCTCTAAATCTCTTCTCAACTCTGTCATTTATTTATCCCACTCTGCTTTATGCTTCTGCAGATTCATTTTCATGTTTCCTATCTTCCTGAGGCTTTCTATTAGGTTATATTGTTGCATATTTTATCTTCCTTCTTGGCTTCTTGATACCTCATGTAAGGCTTCTCTCTTTTTCCTCTATCCAATTTTTTGGTACCCAAGTTCTTTTCTCTCTTTTTAACTTGACAAAATTTTAACACACATACTTGTCCAAACTCCTATGAGCATAACCGACTTCTCCTACCCAAAACTTTCGACTCTCCTAGATATTTTTAAGTTATGATAGCAAAATAATGACACAACTTACACACTCATATTCTTTGATACCAAAAATGATGTTAGCCTTGATTAAACATAGAAAAAATTACAATAGTAATGAACAACTACAGAATGAATGAGGAAAAATGAGACTGATTCTTAGTCCAAGCGATAGGAACATTATCACTCATTCATCTTGCAAAATGACCAAATTCCAAAGAATCATATATCAACGAAAGAACAAAGAGTTTGTATTATTTTCCTACTGACAAGAAACAAACCACAACACAAGAACCCAAGATTGGCATATTTAATGCACTTAGCAAAATACAAATTATAGCAAATTGCTCTTTTATACGGGATTGTCTTTCTTTGTTCTCAGATCGACATAAACCTCTAAACAATAATTTATTGCTTCCTCCTTAAAAACCTCCTACTGGTAGTTGAAGCTTCCCTAGCTTCCCTACAATTTGCTCTAGTTTCTTGTTTATTTGATTTCTTTCAAAACAGATCGACTTTTTCCAGAACCATTCCTCCCTCTTTTCCCACTCCACACTCTTCAATCATTCCTATTTTTTTGTTTGTTGTCTCCCAAAACAGTCCACGTTCACCCTCATAAGCTTCCAAAAAATGGCTTCTTGCAAACTATGAAAACCATGGATTACATCCTTCACCGATTTCCCAAAGAACGACCTTTGATCTTGGACAATTTTCAAAACCCAAAAACCATGCAAAAAATGTGTGCAAGACTCGGCCTCTCTCCTTTTTTGTTGCAAATGCCACCCCCATAATTCACTCCACACAAGCAAAAATTTAAGCAAGAAAAATGCTAAATAAAAAAATCAAATTAAAAATTAAAGCTCCTGCATCAAAATGGATACTTTTTCTTCATGTACTTGAAGAATTCACTATTCATACCATTATCTTTGTGTTCCTCTTTTCTCTACTCTTCATTATTGTCTTTATTATGGAACTCCCTCTCCTTATACACTCTTTCACAATCACAATGATCATCAATTTTAACTCCCAAGTTATTAAGTTGGTATTCCAATAAACTTATCCTTTCATGTTGTTCAATCATCATAAGCATGATAGCATCTAGTATTAATTGTATATTATTTCCTCACTCATTATTTAAAGGATGATATTTTACCTCATTATTTCTTGGTATTTCTCCATTATCAATTCTACAACATGACACCATTAGTGCCTAAAATTATGGGCACTTAATTAAATACCAAAAAAAATCATCACTTGAGAAACTTTATTGAAAGGAAAATAAGTTAAAAAATTAAATATAAAAGGAGAGTAAAAGCATTAAATATGATCCAAAATATGTTTTAGGAAATAAACAACATAATGATGTATTCTAGGAAAACTCTTTTGGTAAAATACCCAACCTCCAAAATCTAAAAATGTATTAATCAGCAATAATATTGGTTGTAATACAATCCAAGCAAGAACCCTTAATAAGAGCCAACACCAAAAATTAGATATAAATCAACACTAACAACATAACAATACCTATAAAATGCATTACGTAAGCTCCATTCCAAGCACCCAATAAATAGAAAAACTAATACATGAAACCACCAAAGGAGAATAAAAAATATGTGAGATAATACAACCCCAATGTGACACCTAATTCCAAAGGAGATTTTTCATGCTAAATATAACATATTCCTTACATGTATCATAGAATTTATCATAGCATGTCATAGTTATCCTCTTAAATTGGGTTCTCCAATTTTTCTTAATTAAATCCTTCAAATATGTTATGAAATTAATAATGGCATGTCATAGGTTGGTGAATAGTCATGGTCAACATGTGTAAATCCCTCTTAAAACTCTAGTATGTGTTGTAAAAGCTCTTATATTTTTCATATGGAGAACCTAACTTCTAGAGGGCATTAATTTTTATTCAAGAAGTTAATTGAGCCTATTTTTTATAAATTAAGAGCTTAAAGAGCTCTACATCACTAAAACTAACTTTAGCTAGTTAAATCCCATTTTAATAATTTTTACAGAAAAAATAACGTTTATAACACAAAAAATTACATTTTACAATACTTATATGCAATTTTGAGAGACCTTATCTAACATTATACCACTTATTGAACACCTTGCAAGAGCAAAGGAAACACCCACACAATCAACCAAATATTTGTCTATAGCCTTTTAGAGCCTCTAAACTTCTATGTGTTTATTGGATTCATCAATAAATCTACAAAATTGTTCGAAGTGTCAATTTTTTCTAAAATCACCCTTTCATCCTCTACCATATCTTGGAAAAACTAGTATCGTACATCAATAAGTTTCATCCATGCATCAAAGGTTGGATTCTTTGTAAAACAAATGACACTCTAACTATCATAATAAACTCTAACTTAACCCCACATAGGAACATAGTATCAAAAGCCAAATTTCCTCCTTGAAGACTGAGTAGTCACCATGCAATATATCTCTATTGTGGATAAAGTAACCACATCCTATTGTTTACTCATTCAATTTACTAGCCACCAAATAAGATAAATATGTAGGGTCATTGGTAGACCTATCACTAGTGCACAAACAACAATATATGACTAAATAAACTACTAAAAATTGCATATAAATGACTAACTTTAGTCACGTGACTATTAGTGGTTTATTTGTAGTCATTTATAACACCACTAAATTTATGACTAAACAATTTTAGTCATTTATTTAGTCATTGATTTTAGTCATTAATTTGGTCATTAATTTAGTCATTTATTTAGTTATTTATTTAGTCATTAATTTTAGTCGCGTGACTATTTTAGTAGTTTATTTGTAGTCATTTATAACACCACTAAATTTATGACTAAACTATTTTAGTCATTTATTTAGTCATTGATTTGGTCATTGATTTAGTTGTTAATTTAGTCATTTATTTAGTCATTAATTTAGTCATTGATTGTTGTTAATTGGTCATTTATTTAGTCATGGTAGTCATTTATTTAGTCATATATTTAGTCATTAATTTAGTCATATATTTAGTAATTAATTCAGTCATTACTTTAGTCCTTAATTTAGTTATTACTTTAGTCATATATTTAGTCATTAATTTAGTCATTTTTATTTATTGGTTTCTATTAATTGGTAGTAAATATAGTCATGAAATGAATAATTTATTAAGTACCATAAATTTTATAATGCAAAATTAACATAATATTAAACTTGAACTAAAACATAAAAGCAAATAAAAATATTACATATACGAACAAGCTACAACATGCTAGAATTAAAAGATTGATTCAACATCATGATAAAAAAAGGTAATGTGCAATAAAAAATTTAATGCAAATAAATATATATATATATATCAAGTTACAAGATATCAAAGCTGTCTAAGAGTATATATGTAAATATAATAAAAAATTTCAAAGTTGTCTAAGAGTTTCCAACTCTTTCAAATACACCATGATAATTAAGATCCATAATCAACACATTCAAAATACTACATAAAGCAATGAGCCAAGATGTCTAACATTAATTAACTAGTACATGATAAACATGTTCAACTATGTCATTTTCTACAAATATTTTATTGGCCATCATGTGAAGGTTCCTTCTTTCTCTTTCATACGAACAACTCCATCTATTTTGTCTTCAAGTTGACTCCCTAACTCTATCCCCTTCTTTGAGTTTATCAATACATTTATGCAAAAAAGAAGAAAAAAAATAACACATTATATTACATAGACAATGGTTACCCTTGTTTGCATAATAAAACAACCATTACTTACATAAATAGTACTTGCATGTGTGTGTTAAAATAATTGCAAAAGGGGAATTTCAAAAGTAATTACAATGATCAATCTAATTTACTAAAAATCCATTACAATGTTACTATTAGCTTCATGTTAATCAAATACAAAGGCCACAAATATAAACACTATATTACCATGCATGCAATATGAGAGCACTACTAACATAACCCCATGCATTCAAAAATCCGAAAAAAAATCAGATTTAAAAAAAAAGGTAAAAAATTGTAGAACAAGAGATAAAAACTATTTTTTTTGAAATTGAAAGGCATTTTGAAAGCCTAGAGATATAGAGAGAAAATAAAATAAAGAGTTTAACTAATGAATTGTAAAAAATAGATTTATGTAGTTTATATTCATATCTTTGATTACATTGCATTGCACACCTTTCAAACTCAAAACATTACTTCACATTGCATAACTAATAACTAGATGTTGATAGATGACAAAATTTCAATTACAATAATATAGTTTTTTACAAATTCAACCTAAGTAGTTATGCAATTACTTCACATTGCATAAATAATAACTAGGATCAGTTGCCAATTGCATTTGCTTGTCACGGCATTCTATGAGACCACATTTCTTTGAGGCATTTTTTCAAACAATCCACTGCCTTGTCTATGCTACCACATTTTCCATACATGTCTACCAAAGCATTTTGTCAAATAGTTCACTGCCTTGGAAAAAATCTATCAAAAGCATAATAGTAAGAATGAGACCATAATAGTATGAGACTCCATAAATCTTTCCCTGTCCCTAAATAAAAATTAGCACTATCGGCCTAACAATGCCTCATCAGTGGAACCCCCATTATAGCCTCGTCGATGGCCTGATGAAAGTAGCTCATAACCTAGTATCGTTGTAACAATACCCTATCGGGATGACTCCTAAGGTGCTCTCCCCAATAGACCAACAGAGTCAACAAAAGTTAGCACATCGCTGTGACACATGAACATCAGTGGAACAAATGTTTGCATTCCCCCGATGGCCCGATATAAGCATGGATTATCAAGTGCATAATGTATATCGATGGAGTTGGGGTGCATCGGGGTGACATTATCTGGCATCCCACCTATAGACCTGAGGAAAGTTGTTCATCGGTGGAGAAGGTGGCTATCATTGGAATAAGAATCACAATCTCACCGATATGACGATAATGATTATTCTGACTAATGTGATATCCCGAGGCATTGTCGATATATTTGAAATTAATGTTCTCCCCCAATGACAAGATTGAAACGGGTGGTGCATTTAGGGAGCTCTAAAATGGAGTACTTGTAGGTTTTAATTCTTGAAGTGAATGAGAGAAGTGTGTGGAGTCAAGTGGAGGTGATGACTGACGTATGTCAAGCGTTTATGGAAAGGAATGTGAATGAAGTTATTAAATTATTTCATTTCATTATTTCATTATATTCTTGAGGCATTACTTACTCAATGCTCCCCTACTGTGGCGAACAATAGGTGTGAAAATGGTGTACAGGAGGTGGTGGATCTATCGCTGCAGAGGTGATGGAGGCTAGTTTAACGCTTAAAATGAAAAAACAACTATCACATTTTTATGGAGAACCATTAGTAAAGAGACTAATGGGGTGTTTCCCATATAGAGATGAACAATTAGTGTAGTCAATGCAACTAATTTTGGGAAGAGGATTTGGCGAGCTCACACATAGGTACAAAACTAATTTAGACATTTATTTGCTCATAATGGCTTGGGGATTAGATTTGGAAGAGCCGATTGAAGTTGTGAAAAAGGTCATGAAGATATTGGTGCATAAGGATTATCTGAACAACTTGGACTCACTGTTGGAATGGACAATTCTAGGAGTTGGGATGGATATCAATGAGGGAATTGAAAGCGAAGAGGATGAAGAAACATTAAAATACGTACCCTTTGTGAAATGGCCAAAAGGAAAACATAAAGCCAGATGGAGCGAGGGAGCAACACACGAGTGGGAGGCTCTGAAATTGATTGTGGAATTAATAGAGTTTGAGGCAGTGGTAAAGAAGGAAAAGGCTAAAGTGAAGCGGTTGAAGTTGGAGCAGGTAGAGAAGTTGAAGCAACAACCTTGGAGGAGGAGGAAGAAGAACGGGACCTCTATGGAAACTATGGTGAGTAGCTTGTCTACAGCTCTACAGTTAACATAATCCTTTGCCATGAATTTGAGTTTTTTGGATATCGATAGTTAGTTTTTGGGGGTTTTTTAAAACTATGGGAAACAAAAAGGAGTTTTTGGTTTGCAAGGTAGTTAGTAGTTATTCGTAAAAGATGGTGAATGTAATTTTTAGTGAAATTTTTTATTCTAAAATAGTTGTTGAGTACTGGCAATGAAGTCACTGTAGATAAACTGTGAATTTTGAAAATAATGAATATATAAACTCTCCATCCATACAACTATAATCCCAAAAAAGATTGTAAATAAGAAAATTAATAGTTTGAATGCAAGTAATTTATGTCAATTGTCAAACATTAATATTCTCCAGTTTTAACCTAAACCTAATTTAATAAGTAATAAGCACTTACTAGTAATCATGCCTGCCCACCAAAGTGGCTCATATAGGTAAGAATAACCTCCCACTCCTGCAATAATTTTTTCATGGTCACTATTAGTATGTAAAAATAAATTTGGAAAGAACAGAGTTGCAAAGATAGAATAGAATGAAGACTCTAAAGAAGTTATTTTCACATTGTAGCTTTTTGACAATCCAACATGACACTGAAGCTTAGTGTTTGATTTTTGTTCAACACAAAAGCAAGAACTAAACCATGGGATAGAACACTGAAATCAATTTTTTAAAAAAAATAAGTTAGTATACTCAAATGTGAAAGGAGCTGAAAGCATAATCAAAGAAATGTGTTAAAAGGGCGTCTCCATTTATGTGCAGTGTAGGTGGCAATTTTCTAAATTTTGAAGTTCAATATTAAAATTTTATTTAAAATTGAAATATAAATGTCCTTAGTTGATCAGAAGTAACTAGTAGATGAAGCTAACTAGTTCAAGGTATTCACTATCATGTTTACACATTCCCTAAGTATCTACTAAACCAATAAATCTTGCGTAGAATGTATATATTTCTAATTTGAAGATCATATTTACAGTCATGGAGAGTTACATGAGGCATAGGTTAGGTCTCTAGTTGATATATAATTGGTGCAAATCTAAGGTCTTAAGTTGTCTTTCCCAATAATCTTTATTCCAATCTTTAAATGACATAAAAGATTGAGGCTTATCCTTTTTTGTTCTCAAATTCTCAATCAAACCATATTAACCATATCATACTAAAAGTTTGTTGTCAAGACCAAAAAATGTAAGTTTTGAGAGCCCCACTCAATCTCAAGGCCAAAAGCATAACATCTAGCTTAAAACATATACAAACCAAAATCTTCAAATAGTAGAGTGATATCTTCAACAAAACCCTAAGTACTCAAATCCTTTCATGGTTTTTTATTGATATAATTCAATTATCACAAATTATCTAAAAGGTCAAAGGGCCTTCATTTTTCATGTAAGTTGTAAGCCCTAAAAACAAGTTAGTCGGTCAATCATCAAGGTAAACATTTGACTAGAACATGGTTGAGGTAACAGTCATCAAGGTGATTACATGACTAGAACAAGTGTGAGGTAACAAAAGGAACAAATGTGAGGTAACAAAAGGAATTATACCTCTGTCCTCATCACCCAAATCAAGATTTGAGGCGAGCAGAGGAATGTAGCCTACTCACTGCTTTTGTACAACAAACTTTAATCTATACTTTCTTTATAAATGATCTAAACAAGAATATCATATGACCACCACAATAAATTCAACTATCACAGTTATATGATTTGTCATCAACACCATCTCATCACAAAACCATTTGTTATAATTTAATCCTGATTGAGGAAATACATACCCAATACATCCTCTTCAATACAAGGAAGGTGAGCTTAGTCACTTGTTCAAGCCAACAAGTACTCCACAACCTCTCTCATCCTAGCAAGTAACACCCCTTGAGTTCTCTCAATGGACCCTTCTTCCCATCAAGCTTCAATATGATGGAAAGTTTTTGATGCAAAGCAATTTGGCTTTGAATAAATCATCACAAAACAAGCCAATTCAAACAACCAACTGATTCACAAAACTCTTCCAAATCACTCCTTTGCAAAAAATCTTCAACTCATCTAGTAGGTCTGCAGACCCATATTTTTTACTTTATCTCACAATGAACCACTCAACAATCAATCAACAATTTTTAGATGGGAAAACTCTCATCTAACCTCTGTAACTAAAAACCCTCACTTTACACTAGCTTAGGGTAGGGTTTATTGAAAAATGACATTACCAACCTCTCACAGCTCTGCCACTACCTCCAACACTCTTCATTATTCCTGCACATGCTTACAATATGAATTGGTCAATCATGACCTTATTAATGACTTCTAAACTCAAAACTCAAACTGACCTAAGACCTCCATGAATCAACATTTCACAAATACCTCGGTGCTTCTGCACCAGTTTTTAAATGTTTAATTCAAGAAGAAATAAATCTATTCAGATATACAAGTCAAAATCAAATACATTTTTACATTTATGTATTGGTATTGCAAACTCTTTTATGAAGGCTCATACTAGGGTTTTCCTAATTGGTGCCTCTAGATTCCAGGTTAGAATCTTACAAGACTTAAATAGTGTACATACCAACCTCCAATTTACGGTCACAATGACCTTTGTTACTATTTTCCCACTCAATCCATCATAGTACCTATGATAGGTCAAATATATGCGTTAGAAAATGAGCAACAAACTAAAGAGTGCAAATAAACACCAAAACAACCTACACCTCAAGATTAGCCTAAGTTGGAATCAACACAAGATAAAAACAACAAATGGAACTTTATACCTTGTGTCGAATTTATCCTTTGGTTGGCCCTTCGATCTTTGATGTGTATGCTCCTTGGATGGCAAAATATGCAAACTAGATGATGATATAAGGATGGATGGAAATAGATGAAAGCATGAAAATGGCTAAGTGTAGATTGAGAAATAAAATTATAAGAGTTTGGCTAGCAAAATGATCTCCCCCCAAATGAGAGAAAAGAGGGGGGTATTTATAGGAATTTTGAGAATTTCTAGAAGAAATGGACGGCCAAGATTGAGCCACCAATGATCAAGATGTAGGGCCAAGGTGAGTTGAGAACTCACAAGCCCTCACATCTTGACATGTGGCATGTGATATGGCCCTAAAAGGTGAAGTGGACATGAGGTGGAAGGATAGTACATGACATGGAGGGGGGTACAAAGTACCTTGGGATTGGACAAGATCTCCTCATAAAGGAGGTGCTTGTCCTTATGTGGATGAGAGGACATGTGAGGAATTAAAAATTCCTCAAATATCCTCATGGGGAGAGGGGAAAGAATAAAGAATAAAGAGAGGACATGTGGAAAGAATTAAAAATTCCTTTTGAGTGCATTGGGGATTAAAAAGTGAATTAAAAATTCACATGGAGAAGTGGAGTGCCTTGCCCAAAAGGAGAAAGAATTTAATAAGGTTGACCAAGGACACATGTCATAAAGGACATGGGGAAGAGAAAAAGAATTTAATATTCCTTGAAAGATGAGAGTGGAATTAAAAATTCCTCAAAGGACTTTGGGAAGACAAAAGAAATTAAAAATTCCTTGGGGGATGGGAAGAGTTGACTAAAGGGGGTGATTAGACAAGTTCATGAGGGGTTAGAATAAGGCTAGGTGGCTAAGAGAGATTAGAGGCCAACTTGCAAAAGTTGGAGGATGTGACACATCCTAATCAAGGATTAGGCATGTGCACACCTTAATGATGAGATTAGAAGATGGATTAGGATAAGATAAAAATGATGGAGGATGTGACATGAAGGGAATTAAATAAATGGAAATATTTATTTATTTCAATTGATGGAAGGAAGATTAAGAGATAAGGTATTATTGATTAAATACCTTAGGGATTTGGCAGACTAGTTATTAAATTAAATAATAGTAGTATTACTTAATTAACTAAAATAAGACTTAAAAGGGGATGAATTTGGATAAAATTAAATGTCCAAATTTAGATGTTCACATTTTCCCCCTCTTTGAGATGGTGTTACGAAGTAGCATCATTTCAAATAATATTAAAACATAGAACCTAGAAGAAGATGGTTAGATTGGAAAAGATGCCCCAGTCATTCAAAGAAGTGACTAGGAAGGAAGATGATGGGGGTAAAGATGAAAGTTAGGGATGAAGGATGCCCCCTCTAGAGGACATGCGGGTTCAAGAGAACACGGGTGGGCTCTCAAAATGGATGAGATGATGCAAGGGGAGTTGAAGAAGATGATGCAATGTGATGGAAGATTGGGAGGGGAGTGTGATGAAGGATGAATGGATGGGGATTTTGATAGACGAGAGGATGAAGAGGAAATGAAATCCAAATGCAATTTTCCATCGTCGGAGCACTGATTTTTTCTATAACATAAGACACAAGACTCCAAGGTATGAAGAACCAAGGCGGATTAGTGTCTAATGCATAAAACAAAGATAACAAACAAGAAGACTATCCATACACCCCAAAGTCATGGTGACCTTGGTCGAGCCAGGTATTGGGATAACCACAAGCACACAAGGATGCCCCAACGTAACACAAGACCTCAGGGATCTTGGTGGGTACTACGTGGGACAACTGAGAAGATAGAAAAGATCAAGATACACCCCTATGTTGACTAGTCAAAGCACACCATGATATGATGGATCAAGGTGACCATGACAAGTGATGATAGGGAGTTCAAATGATAAACAAAAGCCAAAAGCATCAAAAGATCACAATTAATTTCAAATTTCCTTTGCCATAGGATCAATCAAGGGGATGGATGGGATTGATGAGGTCTATTAGGAAGGATGCATCCTGTTGAGACCGATGATGGATACTAAATTAAAAGATTGATATGACGCAGGATATTCAAAACTAATTGGATTTGATGATACAAGTGAATCTCATTTGTTAAGATCCAGCTAGATAAGGGCATAGCTTGACGACGCGACATGAGAGACATGACACAAGATAGAAGACCTCAATGGATGATAAAGACGGAACAGACAAATAGGAACAAGATAAGAAGATTGATGATAGATGATAAAGGATCAGATGGACAAAGTAGAAAGATTGATGATAGGCGATAAAGGGACAAAGTGGACAATGAAGATAGATGATGGAACCCCAGGGGCAGATCAAATGATCTACCTTGCCTATGTGAAAGCA